>LR990043.1:22513610-23128013 GCA_905147135.1 Blastobasis lacticolella | reverse complement strand
TTACAATTAAACGTGGTACAAAGAGCTTTTGCCCAAAAGCTCTGCAAATCCTATCGAACGGTCTCGTTGAATGCGGCTCTACTTCTGGCTGGGCTGCTGCCTCTCGACCTCAGGGTGCGCGAGGCGGCCGCCCTGTATGAGGCACGCAAAGGGTCGGCGGGATTGGTACTGGGGGACAGGGAGATCGAGCGAGCGGTGGGATTTGCAGAGTCTCCGCACCCGTCAACACAAATTAGGTTAAAATACGCAAAATTAGAAAGTCCGGGGCAAAAAGAGGAGCAAACTACACAAGCCGTCTGCATATACACAGACGGGAGCAAGATTAACGGTGAAGTTGGGGCTGCGTTGTCCTTGTGGTCGAATGGGATAGAAGCCAAAACTACGAAATTGTGCCTGCCCACTTACTGTACGGTGTACCAGGCTGAACTGCTCGCCATAGCTGAGGCAACCAAAGCAGTTATTGCAAGAAAGGAGACGAGTGATGGAATCTACAGCGACTCCAGAGCAGCACTCGACACAGTCACCAACCCCACCTCTCCTCATCCTCTCGCAGTCGAAACACGCCAGAATGTAGGAATGGCCTTGACCCAGGGCAAAGATGTTTCCGTATTCTGGGTTAAGGCCCACGCGGGTCTACCTGGAAATGAGAGCGCTGATAGACTCGCGAAGGAGGCGGCACTAACGTGTAAGAGGAAGCCGAACTACGACCGGTGTCCGATCTCATTCGTCAAGCGTCAAATCCGTAGCGATTCGCTTGACGAGTGGAATCGGAGATACCGGACGGGCGAAACGGCCTCGTGCACTAAGATGTTCTTCCCGGACGCGGTGGCGGCATATGCGGTAATTAGAAAGTTAAAGCCAGCAGGTGTGTTGACCCAGATTTTGACGGGACATGGTGGGTTCGCCCAGTACTTGAACCGTTTCAAGTGCCGGGAGAGCCCATCGTGCGTATGTGATCCCGAAATGGAAGAAACGGTATCCCATATACTATGTGATTGTCCTGTACATGGTGTAGATAGATTTAATCTGGAGCAGCAGATAGGGAGCAACATCACTATACACAATATTGGCCAACTATTAGTGCAAATAACAACCAGTATTTTAATGATACAGTACTTCGAAAAAATTTGTAAAATAGTTAATAACCGCAATAAAGATAAATAAATGTTTTTGGGTTATATGTATATCTGTGAATATAAAATACCAGAACAGACTATGTAGAATAAGAAAATATAGTACAGTAAATAGTTGTAGTAATAGAATAAGCTGTTATATAAGTTAGACAATTAAGGCTCATAAAAACTACGATGTAATTACCACTATATTGCTATACCACTTAAAAAAAAAGAAGAAAAAAAAAAAAAAGGGAAGTGAAAGAGAAAAGGAATAACCGTCTTTAATTATATTTTTATTTATATTTCCTACTATCCATTTTCCTTCTGTACGTAATTCACGAGATAGTGACAAAACACACAAAAGAGAATAATGATCTCTGATCCCGTCAGAGGGAGTAGTAAAATGTCAAACTGTCGCAGCCTAGACTTTTATCAAAGTATGCGACAGTACGACAGACAAAAAAAAAAAACCTAACCTAACCAGACAGCTACTTAGAACATAGAAGGGTAACGGTAAGGTATGCTGGAGCGGAGTACTCGAAAGAGACCACAAAGGGCTGCGTGCAGGGATCAATAGCGGGCCCGACCTTTTGGAACCTGCTATTGGATCCGCTACTAAACTTGCTAGACCAGCGTCACACATACTGCCAGGCTTTCGCAGACGATGTCGTCCTGATCTTCACGGCGAAGACAGCCGAAGAATTAGAAATTGAAGCCAATGCCTGTCTCGATCATGTGCAGCAGTGGGGTGTCAAAAACAAACTTAAATTTGCTCCACACAAAACACAAGCTATGCTAGTGACTAAAAAATTAAAATATGACACACCACGGTTGCGCATGGGTGGGACGGACATTGCACTGGTAGACGAAATGAAGCTTCTGGGGCTGATCATTGACAGCAAAATGACTTTTCAGAGTCACGTCACATACGCCTGTAAGAAAGCTGTCAACGTCTTCAAACAATTGTCAGGTGCAGCAAAAGTGACTTGGGGACTAAATCCCGAAGTCATAAAAATTATATATACGGCGGTCATCGAGCCTATTATTCTTTACGGGGCTAGCATATGGGTCAAATCGGCTGAAAAAAATTACATATAAAAGCAGCTAAATGCTGTCCAAAGGGGTTTCGCTCAGAAAATTAGCAAGGCGTACAGGACGGTCTCCCTGAACTCGGCTCTGATATTAACGGGACTGCTCCCACTTGACTTGAGAGTCAAGTAAGTGGCATCCCTGTATGAGGCGAAGAGAGGAAAGCCACAGCCGATTCTGGGTGACTGCTCTGTGGAGGAAAGAGCCAGCTTTCTAGTGAGGACTCATCCTGCTGAGGAGAGTGAAGTCTCTTTCGCTTGCCTGGAGAGCGAGGCAGACGTGGGGTTGCGCATGGAGGACGATGCAGTACATATCTTCACAGACGGCAGCAAAATTGAAGGCAAAGTTGGAGCAGCGTTATCCTGGTGGAATAACGTTGCTGAAACTAAAAGCTATAAATTTAAACTGGAAAAGTACTGCACCATCTTCCAGGCGGAACTCTACGCCATATACCAGGCAACAGAACTAATTTCGGACAGTGAAACAAGCACGTTTAAGATCTTCAGCGACTCCAGGTCCACTCTGTAGTTGTTGGGCAGTGTTGACTCATGTAACCCACTGGTGATATCGACCAGGGAAAACCTAGAGACGATAAGACGTTTGGGCAAAAAAGTGAGCTTGTATTGGGTGAGGGCTCCTATCGGCATAGTTGGGAACGAGAGAGCCGATGTATTAGCCAAGGAAGCGGCACTTAAAAAGAAAACAAAGCCCGACTACGATCTTTGCCCAATTTCATTCATCAAACGAACCATCAGAGATGGGTCGATTGATGAATGGAATAAAAGGTATCAGGCGGAGGCCACAGCGGGCGTTACTAAAATCTTTTTCCCAACTGTGACTGGGGCATATAAACATCTGCAGCGCATACGCCATAGTCAGCAGACATATTTATTGACGCAGCTATTTACTGGACATGGGGGCTTCTCCCAATATCTATTTAGATTTTAGAAGAAGGACGATCCTGCGTGTGTCTGCGACCCAAACACAGAAGACACGATAGCACACTTGCTAACAGAATGTCCTAAGTTTGCCATAGAGCGATACGATATAGAAAATAAGTTAGAGTCTAATATTACAATAGGATCAATAGCGGAAATAATTGCCGACAAGAAAAAATGCGATATATTCTTACAATATTGTTTAAAAATATGTAAATGTATAATAGAGAAAAATAAAACATAGCGTAAGAAACTAACACAGTCAATATAGTGACTTATATTTCACTTAATGTTAGAATAAACCTAGATAAGTTACAAAAAAGAGAAAAAAGAAAAGAAAACAAAGAAAAAAAAAAAAGACAAAAAAAAAGAATATTAAATATACAAAACTAAATTAAATAAAAGAACAAAATAATAAATAGAAAAAAAAGCCAATTATCGTTAAAGTCATTAGAGAATAGAAACGACTAAATGTAAGATCTTACTTGTTAAATGCCAATAGCATAATAATCTAGATTAAATAACATTTACTCCTAAGGAAGTTAAGCGTACATGTTTAGTTGTAAGAAATGTAGAAATTGAAAGTAATGTATAAAATTTGATCTAAACCTCCGACTATATCGGAGACAAATTTTGTAAAATGGCGGACAGGGGTTTTAGCCGGTAGGAGTCCGGCACTACCTGGGCCCTCCATTCACAGGTGTCCATAACAATTTCCTCTATCTATAATAAAAAAAAACCTAGCCGAACCGAACCCAACACAACTGCCTGCGAGTGCACCAGGTGCCGCCTCCGAAACACTCGTCCATGTTAGATGATGACACATGCGATGACGTCCTAACGAAGATTCGTAAAGCAGTAGATGCAAAAGGGGGCGCAGTTCACATAGACCGAGTTCGTAAAGCAAGGAACCAAAAGGTTATCCTTAGCTGTAACACCGAAGACGAACTCGAAAAAGTAGTCTTACCGGCTAAAACCTCTATCTACCTATCTACCTCGTTCGTAGCCAGAAACTTTTTACAACAAGATTTTATGTTCTTTTACAATTTTTTTTTATTAATAGTGTGTCCCTGATGGGGCCTTCTAGTCGTAAATAAATACATAATTTTAAATAATTGTATAGCCTGGAAGTCCTGAAGGGGCTCTAGTCAAATACATATAATCTAATTATGTCTATAGTAGGTATACAAATATACCTATAATATCTACCCTAGGTTTACAGGCACAATCGAACATTTGACAATATTAGTCTAGTACACAAAAGTGGACTGACTAATATTATATTAATTAACTAATAAATTATTACATCTCAAAAACTTGTGTCCCATAATTTTAATAAAATTACTTTGTGTGCTTTCCCATATACAAATAATGACCCTAAGTTAAATAGACGTATTCGTATAGACTGAATACATGTTTATATAATTTGACTCGTTATAGTAACGCATTTTCATTTTTTGATTTGAATTCAATAAGAAATATCCACGTAACTTCTATCATTTTGCGATTTCGCTGGAACAATCATAAAGAAAATTGTTACCTCTCTATCTGTCGCTGAACCCTAACAGGTCTCCGATATTGGTGTTTTCAAGGTTGTAGGTATATATCGCAAAATTTAATAAACCGCCGTCCACGTTGTTGATTTTTCCTAAATATTTAAACATTTAATATTTTATTATATAACATCGTTTTTTCAAAAAATATATTTAAAATACTTTAAGTAAGTTAAACAATAATGTACGTTAAGTGATATGTTAAACGAAGTTGTTTATATTCCTTGTCGTGTTAACCTATAATTAAGGCTGCACTTAGAAAGAGAAAATATTTTAGCTATAAGATGCTATAACTTTGTTAGTGTAAGTCTTGTTGGTTGTCCTAAATAAATAAATAAATAAAAGTACAATACAGATAGGAGGATAAGAAGCCCTCTCCTTTTTTTAATTTTATTTGGTTGTTACTAGCGATGACCTGTTATTGGATACTGCCATAAATAAATAAACCCCATTTTGTTAAAATCGGATTTAAATATATATTTCTTTTAACTCTATATTATAGGCATCGACCGCCATGTCGATGGTTACTATTAGCATGGCAGGTAAAAGGTTTTAGTCGGCAAGAGTCCGGCACTACCTGGGCTATCTGTTCCCAGGTGTCCATGAGGATTTCCCCTACCTGTCTCAATAAAAAGAACCTAACCTAACCTAACCCGAAGACCGAGCGAGGTGGGCCAAGATTAGCAGGAACGCGCACCCGAGGCCCTCGCGTGCCGCGCATAGGATATGACATAACGCCAAGATGATGATAATGATGATGAATGTTCGTTTCTCTGCTGTCAAATCCAGCGTCATGGTGCCATTCTTCTTCTACGTACAATATTTCGGTGAACGGTTTAATACTGCGTTGCTTGTTGTGAGTTTTGACATGCCGGCAAGCCTGCTAAATGTTGTACATGGTACGAATAAGCAGGGCCAGGAATGTTTAGGTCCTGAACCGCTAACCGTACAGCGTAGTTGTGGTAGAAATATACAAAACAACTTTTTGTAAGTTTTACTTATTTATTTTATGTTTAACTTACAACTAAGACTAGCTTAGAACTATTGTAACTTAACAAAATAATAATAGTTTTACTTTCTTGTACTTACAATATAAATAGAGTAGGATCTACTGTTTCAACCACACGGTCTTAAAAGAAGAGGAGTCAGTATCTACGTCATTAGAAGATGTTGTCATGGGATTTATTATTTACATTTACAACTTCATCAATAGCCATAATATTTTCGACATGATTTTTCAGTGAAATTAATTGAGCCAGGTTATAATAATATTAGGTTCATTGATTTACGGTAGTTAGGTACCGTATAGTGGAAATTTCATTTCCGTGTATATTCAGTTTTAGTGTGTGCTCAGACGACGAGCGCCCGAGGGTTAGATTAGAAATCAAAGTCATAGACGCGATGCTTCTGCTGCGCGGGCGGCGGGCGGCGCTGGCCCAGCGGGATGTTGACCTCCTCGGCGGAGCGGAACACCTGCTGCGGCTGCGCGCGCGGCGCCGGCGCCCCCGCCCCCGCCCCCGCCCCCGCCGACGGCCGCCGGGGCTCCTCCTGACACAAAGGAATCACATTAACAGAGTAGAAATTAAAACAATCGGTTTAATAACGAAACATTTTCGTTCTATGATTTGTGTATGGGTTTCTTGCTACCACACATTTCTTGCATGCTTATTAACTTGATAACAAATGATAATGCTGATATCCGAACATTAAGATTTATTGATTGATTAGGAGTACCACGCGGCTTGGCGTCGGTGTGAGTACTGACTATAATGGCTCTACATTAATTACAATAAAATGTTACTAAGATAAAATGCTACGCGCGCATAATACGCTGCTGTACTCGTACTTTGTACAATTTCATTATTCCTATTGATAAATTAATCATACCATAGCTGAATGAAATGGGAATAAAATCTACGACAACATTATTTTAGACCAGAAAATTGATCTATGCTTACCACCGGGTCAGATGACGGTCAAATGCCTGACTAGTCAAATAACAAAAATCAAATTCGAGATCGTCGTTTGCCCTGAGATGGAGCAGACACGCGAGGTCCGATGGGAACATAAATAGATGGACACTTGACACTCACCTCCTCGTCGTCGTCTCCGTCGTAGCGGTCGTCGTGGTAGACCTCCGCGGGGTAGTAGCGGTCGGAGTAGCGCAGCGACACGTTCGGCTTGCGCTGCACCTCCTCCTCGTTCACGGGCCGGTACAGGTACTCGTTCACGAAGTGGTATTTGGCGGACTTCTGGCAGATGTTATCGTGGGTAGGCGGCATGCAGATAAGATGGACCTGAAGTGAAGGTAATGAAGCTAATTTTACAGATCTTACCAGAAATTAGTGTACGAGTGTCGTATAAGGTGGTTCATTAACACGGTACTTAAGTATGTACGTACTTATTATTACATTACTTTCTGGCAGGGCGCTTTTATTTTACGAAATATTTACGGTTCTAATGAAAATAACTATTAAAAACTGTGCTAATGTTCTAAAATTAAAACAAAAAAATTGTAAGCGTCGGCAATATCAGCAATAGGTACCTATACATGCGAGCGTCTGTAGCCGTGCGGTTGAGTATCCAGCTCGTAAGCGAGAGGTACCGGGTTCGAAACCCGCTGCGGCCATGTACCAATAACTCTTCTGAGTTATGTACATTAGTTGAATTCTAACCGATGCTCTTACGGTGAGGGAAAACATCATGATTAAACCTGCAAATTCAGGCAACTGAATTTGTAACCATGATCCAATCTGGTCATGTTCCCCTAGTAGCAGGGTCACGGAGGTCAGATGTAGTCGCTCCACTGTAATTACCTGATCGCCAAATCCTGGATCATGGTCAAGGCGGACCCCGGGCCCTCGTTCTCGAGAGCACAACTGGGACATTAACGCCAAGATGATTACCTATACATATTTATTAATCTAACATCATAAGGATTTAAAATATTTCGTTAAACCGAACTAACCTGATGGAAGGTAAAACCGTCGGGGCATATCCAGGAGTGTTTGACACTGTCCTGGCAATAATGGAATACTTCACAGGCGAGCTCCTGGTCGGCATAGTACCCCGACTGCTTGCCGACGCAGTCGAATTTGGACTGCTGCAGGAGTTGCGAGAGCCGGTCGGGCTCCTCGCGCTCCTCCTCCTCCTCCGCCTCCAGCTGCTGCTGCTGCTGCTGCAGCAGCTGCTGCTGCTGCAGGCGCGCCGGACGCTCCTGCGAGGCGACGCCCGGGATATTAGCGTCGGGTTCATTTTCGCAGCAGCGACGAAAATCGCAAATGCTTAGTAGAATTTCTTTGGCAATGCACAATGGCACAAAATAAAGAACGACCCGCTCCAGCAGAAGGTCCGCTGGAAACAATGCGCCATTTCCGTCACGCACACATTGACGTTACGTTTACAGGCATTCTCAAGCAGTTTCAAGCAGTGCTCGGTCGCGATTGTTAACGCGAGAATTCGTTGTAGTATCGTCTTAAATTGAATATTATTTATTTAAACGATATTATTATTGATAAAATAAAAGTACCTGTACGTTTCTAGGATTACTTAATAACATACAAGCAACGCACACAGAGTCCAAGAACTGATGAGGCTAGTCGAACTTCAGCACCGCTACGAGTTCTAATGCCGATGGTGAAGCGAGGTTGACCAGGGTCTGCCGCTAGAGACCCTAGGACTAGTTGAACAGTTTCAGGCACGACAGTTTTTAATAGAATAAGAAACCGTAATGGCCACCTTAATGGTTTCTAGTCGGGAATGCGTCTAGTCTTATATAAAAAAAATCACTGACCACTCATCAGATCAACTAACTGACTGGTATTAACCATAATATTGCATTTTCATCAATTTACATGTGTATGAAATTTTCTATTCAATTGATTAAGTGGAAGTGGGTCAAATCCCGGGTCAGGGAAAGGTTATTCTCAGGGTCTGATGATATAATCAGGTGAATATCAATTTTTAAAAAGTGAATAATCAGTACATTTTTATTACGCATACAGCTAAAGGCATAATGTTTGAAGCTGATATGGAACACCTAGGTAATACACATGAACACTATCTGAACAGTTTGGGAAGCAATATGATCACTTTATGGCAAGGATTAGATATTGGTCCTTTGTAAGGGATATGTTATTGTGAACGATCTTTAAAATTCTATTTAATCTTCTAAATACTCTTTTCAAAATTCAGAATAAATACAGTAGCAACCCTAGTGAGTCGGCAAGTTTAGGTAATAATTTTCGAAGATGACGGGAGTGGGGTTGATTTCTTATTTCATCGTGCGTGGAAATTATTAACATGTAAATTGTCAACTTTGTATATTGGCTTCATTAGGCCGTTTGATTAGCTCTTAGCGCGGATGCATAGAGCTCCGGTTTTCGTTCCATTACCTGTCTGAGCGGCTGCTGCGGGCGCTGCTGCAGCTGCGGCTGCGGCGGCGGCTGCGGCGGCTCGGCGAAGAGCGCGTGCTGCGGCGGCTGCGGCCGCTGCTGGTAGCCCGCCAGCTCGGCCAGCGACGGCGTGGGCCGGAACCCGCTCGGCAGCGCGTTGTAGCCGCCCGCCGCCGACGCCGCCGCCGGGTACGCCCGCGGACGCACGTTGCGCGATTCCTTTCCCAACAACGAAAATAGTATATATTTAAATTAAAAAAGTGTCCTTTATAAATTACCCACCGCATGTTTTGAGTCCAAATAATGCATAGTAAATACATAAAACCTGTGTTGATGTAATTAAACTACACTTATAGGTAATAATGTAGGTAGGTACCCACACGTACCTACTTCGTAAATCGAGAGTACCAATAACTCTATAATTATGTTTACTTTCCAACTCTCCAAGTGAATGGTAGATAATAGAGGTAAATGGTAGATACTAAACGTACCCAGATATCTTCATTCCAACCAACTACTTACTCATGTATAATAGTCTAAATAAGAGATTATGTAATACCTATAATATACTTAGGTAATAAACGATCCCACCATAAACATTTCGTAGTTGTAATTGTTTGGCAAAGATACACAACGAAAAAGTTATCAGATCTCATGGAGAACCAAGCTCCTGTCTCTACAAACCCTACATTTTGGTCATAAAGTATGGCTTGGCCGTTAGAACTATTGCATGATACATAGGCTGGATTCAGTGTTCGACCGACACGACTATGGCTGATGTCGTCGGTCGGACATGCTTGCGAAGTGTCCCAGGGGTTTTGATGAGCCAGTCAGTCAGTGTCGTAGGTAATCGTCATGTTGTAGGTGTTCATAAAATAATTAATATAAAACCACGACAGTACCTACCTAAAATGATTATGAGCTAAAGTGGTGCAACATATTTCACTCGCTTGTCAACAATAGGTAGTTACTATAAACGGAATTGAATAATAAATAAGCCAACACGAGGTCAGAATACGTTACATAACCGATACTTTTTTGCAATTTAGCGACTCATTTAAAAATCGACTATCATTATAAAAAAGTTTATGTCACTTTTTAACTTTCACTATCGCGCGCGCCGGCGCGGTCGCGGGCCGGACGGACGCGGCGCGCGGCGGCCACTGACATCAGCCGAAGCGGAAAATATTACGCCGCGGCACGCGCTTCCCATTGGAAAATACTTTTCTTTCGGCGGGTGTCACCACCATCGCCGGCGACTGTTGCCGTGCAGTTACAAAATAACATCGACTTTAGAAAAAATGTACATTAAACGAAAAAAAATTGCGACCGACCTTTCTTACTTTGGACTGAATTTTACCCCCCCCCCCTACCTTACAACATGGCCATTAGCATAGTATAGATACTACCGATCACCAGCTAGGGTCTAGCACAGATATTATTATTGCAAAAGCCTGAAGTCTTAAACGCAGCATATCAGCACATGCCCGGAAATGGTTTGTTAATGATGGATAAGGTGACATTTCCTTCTTACTAACCATCCCATTAATGAACAATGTGTACTGTATTGTATTTGTATTGATTTTAATAATATGCAGCTAGTAAATATTGCCACATTGAAGAACTAATAATGTTTCTAGACACAAGTAGGTAGGTAAGATTGGTAGAGCGCGGGTTGTATGTGCCATGTGGATAAATGGTAGTGGTTTGACCACTAATGTAACCAGCCCGAATTCTGTGCATGGCGGCGTGCGGCGGGCGTCGGCCGCCACCGGTGTCGCCATAGAACACGCGGCTCATTAACCGAGTTCGCGGACCGGTCCGGCGCGGGCGCCGCGCGGCTGGCGGGCCGTGCACTTGTCACGCGGTGTTTTTTTTTCTACAACTGTAGAGACAACCTGATGGATAACGATAACTATCATCCATGTAACATAAATTTAAACCCGCACGTGTGTTGACACTCTTATAATTTAGATCACCATATTATTATGTCTCATGCCTGTAGTTACACTGGCTACCAAAGAGATTGGAAAGTTAGCTACCTTCATGGTTAAAACTGGAATTTTTTTTCTCTGTGCTGGCTACTATATCTTTGAAACCAGAACACAACAACGCAACATTGTTGCGGGGCAGCCATAATAAGACGGGGTCCCCATTCAATCGCAGCTCTCTGGGTTGACGAGGTGTTACCTCCTGGTGCAGCGGTAGCTCGTGGTCGTCGTCCTCAGCGGAGTCGGACTCCTCGGGCGCCGCGGCCGCCGTCGCCAGCGCCAGCGCCGCGCACACGCACCACATCCATCTACCGTAAACAATACATATAATGGTCAGTACACTTGGTAAGGTACTCGTAAACACAATAAGTTGCGATGCGATGTCTTTTGGTGTGGTATGGTATCTACCTTAACCCGCCGTTGCCTTCACGGCACTACTCATCTGTAAACGGCTAGAGTTGTACACAGGAGCATGCATACTAATCCTCCAGCTATCAGCCATTCAAATATGATGAGGAAAAGCCTGTCGTATTTTATGGCTCATTCATTCATCACAGCCACCCAAGGGGCCTTCGGTATGATTACTAAATACGCGTTCCAGTAGATAGTACGTTTTTGAATAGAAAGCGACAAAAGGAGAGCGCGACAACGATCATCGAACGACGAAATGGTCCATTGGTACACATCTTGTGAGATTCGAACCTGGATCGCCCGCTTGCATGGCAGACGTTTTCACCGCTCGGCCACCACATCAGCTATTGATATTTTACTCTTTTTTAAATTTTTTATTTTTTTATTTGCAATGGTATAAAACTTCTTTACCTAAACTCTACTTTCGTCCCTACACAAAGGATCACCTGCAACAGTAATAATTAGGGGCTTTCATGGGCGTTGATGATATCGAGAACAGGGGGAATGAGGCTTAATTCCGAATAATCCTCTGCAGTAATCGCGAAGTATTTGTTCAAACATTGTAACATTCCCGAGATATACCCAGTGCAGCAATCGCTAATTGCTATGGGTGTGTTGGGCCGAGGTAGAGGCTGCGGCGGCTAGTGCTTTCTCCGCGGAATCAGCCGCTCGTGAAATGGAAACCCGCGGCGGCGGCGTGGTGCGGCGGCGCGGTGGCGCGGAGGCGCGGAGGCGCTGCGCGGGCGCCGCCTGCCGCCGCCACCGCCGCCGCCGCCGCGCTTGCAGTTTCACTTTCCGTCGATTGTGTAATTGCCATGCGACCGATGTAGGCTAGGTACAGGTAATATACGAGTTTTTATTGAAAACTATTCGACGCAGTGATATCAGTATCTCGAATACTAGACAACGACACGGTTCAGTTTATAACTTTATTGACAAACTTTAACATCGCATTATAAACACCTAAGTACGATGCATACATTTATTTGTATATTTCATTGTGTTTAATAAAATTGCAGAGTCGCAGATGCGTTGACACTATACATATAGGCCAAACGAGTATAAGCTGAGACGGACTAGACGGGCAAGATACATTGCTTAAGTACGTTTCAATTGAAAAAGACAAAAGTAGAGCACCACAGCAGATTATCCACAGAAATCTAAAGAAGAATCTATGTTTATTTAAGTCAATATATTTAGATTTCTGTGGATATAGTGCTCCTCTATTGTTTTTTTTTCTTTCAAAACGTACTTTAGATACCGTCCTTAAAAATCTAAACATAACAATGCAATCGTTTCCACCAGCAGAGGTAAGAAGGTGATAGCAACTCCGGCTCCGGAGTTTAAGCCTCCTATCACCGCATAAAACTTAAATACTTCTTCACATTTTCCTTACGTACTTACAGCGTCCACATAGAGTTTTAGTTGCAGCCTGTTCAATATCATGAGAGAAAGAAAACTAAAAATGTCAAGTCAAAGCAGTGTTTGATGACCCGGTCCCGCGCGAGCGCACCTGTGTGATGTAACGCAATGAGCGTGTAGGCCGGTATGTACCTAGCTACCTCACCCACAGGCCAACCTCGCACGCAAGATGCTGTTAAATGAAGTAGGTCCACTTTTTATTGAGTAAATATATAGTTGAGGAACTGGGTACTGTTTACTAGAATTTCGTAGGTAATCTAAGCTGTAAGTTGCTAAGTTTTCTTATAATAGAGAGAGGCAAACGAACAAGCTCGACGGTGTCGAAAAATAAAAATAAACGCAACATCGTCCGCGTGAACAACATTGTATGTGAAACAAATATGGTCATGTTCCTCTTCCTTTATCTTCTTGGGAGCTCGATCGATCGAGTGATTTGTGTCAATATTCCTTTTTTTTAATTCGTATCGAGTACCTATAGTGTCGGCTCAGTGAGTGTTTGTTTACTTTGACGAAACACGATGGTTTTCATTTGTACCAAGCAGCCACAGGAAGTTATTATTATATTAACTTTATACCTATTTAAGTATTTCTAGAGTAGTTTACATAGGTACTCGTAGATACATACATTTAATTCGTATTTTTTTATTTAGAAAACAACTTGATTTTGCTCTATCGTCTAAAGAAGTATGGAAGGAGTAGGTATCATTGAAAGACAAAATATGGAATAGAGATAAGGTAAGGTAACGTGCTGAAGTGGAAGAAGATGTCTGATGTAGTGACTATGATAGAGAAAGGAATGCATCCGATCAAAGCAACTGTTGCATTCCTTGCCTTTCCGAGAGAATATGATTGAAATATGAAAAAAAATATGGGTTGCCTACTCACCCTGGTTGGCATGGAAATATCTACCCTCACCTGTTAATTAATCGGGTTTCATGTCAAATTAAAGGTCGGGACTATTTCCCATTATTACCTATCATATTGGTATGGTTGCCTGGTCAAAACTTTGTCTGAACGGAATATCGAAGGTCTTGTCGGACTTGTCGGAAAGGTCATATCGAAGAAAGGTAACGTCAAGAGTACCGACCCTAAACCGAAGAGTAATTATCTAAAAGTTGATGAATGTTGAAGACGCAAGAGAGCTTTGTCAGGACCGCAGCAAGTGGAACAATGTGGTCTCTGACGACCCCTACGAGAAACGGTTAAGTTATGTTCTAGTAATGTTACATAATATATTATAGTAAAGGGCATAATGATTCATACTTTCTCATTACATGCAGCCTCAGAATGTCGATCAAGGCCTAACATGATGTAAGACGTGTACCTCTGTGTGTGATTATAACATTAATTATTGAACATTCACACTCACAAGCAATAATAAAGAAAGAGCAATCATTACGAATGTGGCACACGAGCGGGATGCGAACAGCGACCCGCGGCCGCGGCTGCGCGAAGGCCGCTAAGGCCGCTAAGGCCCCGCTAATGCCCGCCTTCATGGTGAGCAGCATTACACCGAATGGAAGTGACACGAACTGCGAATGACAATCGTGATCGGATCACAAACCCCACTAACGAGATTGCAGCTGTTAGTAACTATTAGTACTTACAACGTTTCGACACCGACTGCTGCAGGTCGTGAAAGAGCTGCGAGTACTACCTACTCTCTTTTATTCTTTGCGTGCAACATCCGCAATCCGCAATTGGAAAAACTGCGAGCTCAAGGCCTCGCAGCGCGGCCACCGCGTTGCTCCACCGCAGCCGCCGGGTAAAACATTTTAAATTGTTGTTTCTTGAAGTAAGGTAAGAACAACTTATTTTATAACAGTGATATACTGGCAAGTGTAGATATGTAACCTGATTTTTCGGAGGGCTTGCGTGGCGTGAACTTGCGACGGTTACGCGAGCGGCGCACGTGGCGCAACGGCGGCCGCTTGCTAGCGCCCTCCGCGCGCCCGCGCCTACATCATCATTTACCTCGTCGTCGCATACTATCTCGATAACACTAGATATGGTGTGTAACGCAACTATTGGTGTGATATTTCACATCAAGTTAACATCGGTGAGCGAGGCTATTTAAATGGAACTCCTTACCGCAAAAGATGCAGCTGAAAGTTGCAAAAATCTCTCTCATACCTAGACGTTATAAATTATTTAATTATAATTTTTCACGACTAGTGTCGCAAAACCTATCTACTTGTAATCGAACCGTGAAACTAATCAATGCTGACGCAACTGTTGGTTTGACAAAGTAAACTTTACTACTTTTAAATCAATATTGTTACGGTTAATAAATATTTGTGAAACGTCGCGAAGTAATTATGTCCGAATACGGTTTGTCGAAAAAGATTTCACAAAGAGCAAATACTCTGTTTGGGATTTTATTACATCGAGCCTGCCAAACCTCAAGTTTAATAGTAGGTGATGCCCCTGGTCCATAGGCTGCGGTGACTGCTTACCATCAGGTAGGCAGTAAGCTTGTTTGCCACGTTAATGGTATAAAAAACTGTTATCAATTGTTCGCATCTACTACTACTTTACTAGGTACTAAGTGCCGTTTGATTAGTGCCACGAGCAGTAGGGCCGCGGTAGCTGCAGCACTCGCTGTTTATTTGAATGAGTATTGTGTAAAGGTCAAAGGTGCGCGCAGCCGCGACGGCGCGTCCCGCCCGGCGCGCGGCCCGTGAGCCCGTCCCGTCAGCCCGTCCCGTCAGCCCGGCCCGTCAGCCCGGCCCGCGGCCCGGCTGGCCCAGCCGCTGCGCGCGCGGCGCAGTGAACCGCTATGCGGCGATTTGCGAAAATCATCGCCCCGTCGACATAGAGAAAGCGAGTGATCGATTTCTTCAATACAGACATAAATTACATAATCTGCTCATTTTCATAAATATTGATTAGTTTAGGATGTTATCACACAAATCCGCTCTTTATTATAAGTTAGTGAATCTTCAATGCGGACGTTGGATTGAAGAGTGGTAACTTACATTCCAGCGAATACGGCTGGCCAATACCGGTGACCGCACCGGTCTCTAGACGCTTTACGCCTTGTAATTTTGTGATAAGATCCCGTGGTAATAAGTCGATTGTTAGCAGAGTATCGCGTAGGTTTTTAATTTAGTGGAGAAAACGAAGTGTATAGCCACACACCCTTATTTTAGCCTTACAGAAAGCGCAACAGGAGACGCCCGATTAAATGCTTTGTTCATTTGGCTCTATCTGATTAAAAGGCGAACGCGTCAGATAGATGTTGGTGTAATTTTCTCTGATGATGATTCTGAACAGACTGTACACGCTCAACGTACTTAACCGTGATAATGACTGCCTGTGATAACTATCTTAAGGTTTCAGCTAACATTTCTGTATAAATAAATAATTGAATTGTGAACATGAATAATTATTATAAAAGAGCTTGACTAAAAAAATTCATTGACAAAATACCCAGAATCGCCAGCAACGAAATGAAAAAAATGGGTTCACTATTATAAAATCATTGTTTTAAAAAATCAGCCCCCTAACTCATGTAATATAGAAGGTATTATACTATACGAGAATCATAACTACATTGATTTTCCTTGATTTTATTTTAACACTATCACTTTATAAAATGATAATAGTTATATAAAAAAATGAAAAAAAATATACCCTCTAATACATATTTTAATATTTCGTAATAACATTTTTATTCTATTCCATTTATCTACACCTATGGAAAAACCTCGTCTAGCTAAAACTTGAAAACGGCTAGACCGATCTGAATAATTCTTTTTTTGTTTTGTTCGCTATAATATTGGGATCCCTTAAACTCTAAGAAAAAAAGAGTATGTAGCCTAAGTAGTAGGCTAATTTACCCCTATCTACCCTTTTTTTCACTAATCACTCCTGTATTATAACTAACAAAACAAAAGAAGAAATCTGTTCAGCCGTTTCCGAGTTACAGCGAGATTAACGAAGAGCAGATGATTTTGCAGTAAATTATTAAATATGTTTGATGTACATATTATGAATATAATAATAGCATATATGACATTTCTGGCGAATCTGGGTTTTTTTGGGTCTGGGGACCTTTCAGTAAGATAAGTAGGTAGGTAATATACCGTATAAAATACCGTTTAGCCGAATAACAGCAGCCGCAGGTAACGTCATGACGTTAGCCATGGCTATTATTGGATGGGAAAGTACCTAACTTAGTATTTCCACATGTTTATGTCGTTTTCACAGTTTAATAGCTGATGCGAAATACATAAAAGGAAGAATATAGTTATTATGGACTCTACCTTACTTTTATTGATTGTTTTTTAGGCAGTAAAATTAAATTATAAGCGAACGATGGTGCGCATGTAATACTATATCCTAATACTCAATCCTTTTCTTTAGTTTCACTAGGAACCTATAATGAAGTGTAGTAGGTAAGGTTAGATGGATAGATAGGACAGGTACACTTTTTTTCTCGTTTGTCACTCCTACATATGCTAATAAGGAAACGACCGAGCAAACAGCCCACTTCATGGGAAGCTAACAACAATTAAACAGATATAATCTGTCCAGACTGAATTCTATTAATTTGGTGAACTTAATACTCGTAATAAGATCATCAGGTAGGCTCTTAAATATTCATTGCAGCATTAATTTTGTATGCAAATGCGTGAAAATAATGTTTTTCATTATTATTATCAATGTGTAATTCATTTTTATTTAACCTATCTGTACAATCAGTGCAGTTGATACTAAGTATCAATTTATTTTTCCACACCCAACATTCCAAAAGTTACTATAATGTTTAATATTTGACGTCCTAATGATAGCAAAAATACAGACGAATTGAGAATCCTGTTCGGTTTTGAGAGAGAGAGAGAGAGTGGATTGTGATGCCTAGTAATCTACTCAAAAACCTGTATATTTCCGATTTTTCCGTTGTGGATTATTTGCACCTGAAAGAGTAGGTACTTGTTCCATAATTATATTTGCCGATTATAAACATTGTTAGATTCCGGGGTAGGGACACCTATCTTGTCCTTAGGGTGTAGTTGTGGATGGTTGACTTGGTCTTGGTACTCGCCTGGGTGTCATCGCGATTGGTTTCAGCGCAAAAGAAGTCGCGCGTAGAGTAACACTGCACTGCACTGCTTAGCGGCGAACGACACGGAGCTTCGTTGGTCGGCGGTTCGCGTTCACTGCGCGTGCGCCGCTTTCTCTGCGCTATATAACTTGCAGCGCTGCACTTGCGCTCGCGCCGCGGTGCCCCTCCGCCGCGCGCCGGCCGTGGTAGCGATACAATTTCGATACAATGACTGACAGCGTCATTTCACCAAAAGCTTCGCATAATGTCATGTCATTTTCATTAAGTAATACTTTCTATTGATAACTTGTTTTAGATTTAAGACGAGTAATCATCATCAGCATCCGAGTGGTCAATCCCGGCTTCTGCCAGGTTCTCCTCTTCGGCATACTCTCGTCGTAAGCTGTTGGCTATCGTACCCGAGATCCGCCTCGGCGATATCAGTCCATCGCTGTTTGGCTGTCCCGTGGGACCTCTTTCCTGACACCGGCTGGTTTATGCACCTATTTCCCACGTACCCGTGGGGCTTACGTAGCATGTAACCAAACCAGCAGGGGCGAGCCTCATGCCTTTTCCGCCAAGGCTGCCTCGAATGTTATCTACGTACACGGTCAAGCCGTGTACGCCTCACATCCACCGCAGCATTTTTATTTTGTTTACGTGGAGTTCGCGAACGTGCTTCGTCACTGCGGTTTCACAGCCATAGATCATCACAGTCCCTTGAGTTTGATAGGGATTTTATGGTTAGTGCTACGGAGTTCCCTCCATTTGGCACAAGTTTTTGACATCGGAACCGATAAAATTCCCCGGACTAGTGCAGCATGACCTTGTTGGTATTTATGTTCTATTGACAGGTTCGTCCCCACATGGATGATTTCAAGATCCTCGCTATAGCTAGCCATGTAGGTACTCCGTTTTGACGACGACGTTTAGCTTGAAACTACCGTTTTGTAGCACTTACTTCCACGTGTTTGCACTGGCCTCAATATCCTGTCTAAAGCGATGTCATTTGCGTATTTCATGAGCCATGGAGGCGTATCCAGAATTTGCGTTGAATACGCGTTGTAGGACGCAGAACAAAAAAGGCAGACAGAACCTTGGTGAACACCTACAGTAATGGGGAAGCGATTGGTATGGCCTATGAATGTTTTGAAGATGAATTGGACTTGATGTACGCCAACACACGTGACATGTGTCTTGGATAATTCCAATAATAGATAATAATAATATTGGCCTTGGTCCGTGGGTATCATTAGGTAACCAATACCATGTACTGAGAAGGATAAACCCAAACAACATAATAATATGCTTAGACAATTCAAACTGCGCAATCTAGCCCCAAAGCTTGTGTTATGGGTGCCAGAGAACTGAGAAACTACTTATATATGTCGTAGACGGTCATGAGCCTAGACATCATTTTGACTAACAAATGCAACGTCAATCGAAGCGCCACCTTGCGGATAGCTGCAAATACTGTGAATACGTCATATTCGGCGTGTGGTCGTAACGAACACTTGGCATCCGACCATCGACGAGTCAGGACGTGGAACTAACTGCTCATCCATTGAAGAGAAGAAGTCTTGATTTATTGCTCTCAATAAAGGAGAGTGGGAGTACAGAAGGGACTACCAAATAATAACTTGTGCAAGGGCGCACGTGAAAATATTACCTGGCGCACCTTGGGCTTCGGCCTAGCAGGAGGCCATGGGTGGTGGCGGGTCTTCCAGTGACCCACGGGTTCGGTAGTCCCACATTATTATCTGCTACTGAAATTATTCTAAATTCATCCTATTCTTTCATTGTTTGCTATTTTATTGTAATCATGCTTTATTACCTCAATACACTGTTAAACTGTTCAGCTGATTCTTATTTCAACAGCACTATCCCGAAAAAATCTTCTGATGGATCTCTCCCCTGCTAGAGTCTGCCTAATCTACTACACATATTTTCAAATACATATTTATTTATACATGTAACACCCAGAGCCGTAATTTCTACCCGACCGGGAATTGTCCCCGGGATATCTGCGTGGCAGACCAGCATGTTTACCAAGTGAACCACTAAAGTCGTCAAATGTAGATAGATTAGCCTTAGATCTGAAACTAGTACGTACATACCTGTAAATAGGTCAACAAAAACTGACTAGGTGCATTAATAAATATGTTATATTAATACATACCAAGGTAAAGATGCGAGTAATAATGTTGAAATAATTGTAGGCTAGGTAAAAGGTACGCAGACAAACCAAACGATCAACCATTGTTTGTAACAGGAGTGTTACGTAGAGGAACAATGAAATGCATCTAGAGCCAGCAACAGATTTTCATGATTGACGAAAATACCTGGCTTGTATATTAGGCGACATGTCGACAAAAATTGCAAATTTTTTTTTTGAAATCTACCATTTTAACTTACGACGAGTTACCGGTCTGTATAACCTATTTCATACTTACTATAAAAAGTTACAAAATCATGTAAAATTTGTCAACTCTTAAACTCTTAACGCTTTCACAGACAAAAAGTTATCAGATCTCATAAAGAGCCCAGCTCCTAACTCTACAAAGCCTAATAACTATACATATACAACCATATAACCGTACATCTTGGTAAGAAAGTATAGCTTGGCCGTTTCATAGATTAAAACGTAGCTCTAATCAAGTGCTGCTAGCTACGCGCTATATTAGTCAGATCAACGACATCAGCCCTCGGTCGCGTCGGTCATGCACTGAAACCAGCCTCTGTCAGCCTCTGTGTCATGCAACAGCTGTATAGAACGGCCAGGCCATACTTTCTGATGGAAATGTAAGTAGGGTTTGTTTGTTAGGCTTTGTAGAGTTAGGGGCTTGGCTCTTTATGAAATATGATAACATTTTCTCGTGAAACAAGAGCTTACCAGGCTTGGCCATTTAAGATTTAAATGAAATATTTTTGGTGGGATAATGATAACCATAATAATAAGTATACGAACATTCAGAACCGAAAGTCGTCCTGCTGGCGTTCAGGCGATCTGATTCGCCGGCCGCCGCTCTCTAAAATGATAGGTAGATCAAGGCTTACATAATTATATTTTATAAAAATTCACAAATAATTTTCTTTACATATTAATAAGTACAAGTGGTACATAATATTGAAATCTAGTTGATCTCATTTCAGGCGTCTTCCAAAATGTGATGGTTGGTTAAATAAATAGATGGTTCATCTCGCATTTTTTCGATTTCATATAGGCAGGTACAACACGGACAGAAATACAATCTCAAGAACCTCGCCACCTTCGACTTTGCGCTACTCTTTGAAAATCTGACACTAGCTTCGGAATATCTGGTAGCGGAGAAGGGGCGCGCGACCGGATCCCGGGTGCAAGGCGCGAGCGAGCCCTCCCACGACGACAGCGGCAGCAAGTCCTCGTCGCGCGCGGCGGCGCACTTGGACGGCTCGGTGACGGCGCGCGCTACCAGAGTGGCCAGGTTCACCATGGACGAGGAGTCGGGCTGGTGCAGCCGGTCGCCCGGCACGGCCTCGGCGGCGGCGGGCGCCCGCCGCGACGGCACGGTGCGCGGCAGCTGCAGCTTCATGCGCAGCACCGTGATGTCCGAGTCGCTGGGCCACGACACCACGTCCGGCAGCGGACTGACGCAGCGCGCGCGCTTCCTGCGCTGCTTCTTCAGCTTCTTGCCGGGCGCGACGGGCGCGGCGCGCGCGCGCGACAGCCCCGACTCCAGGCTGCGCACGAGCGCGGCGGGCCCGGCGGGCGGCAGCTGCTGCCCGGCCGAGCCCGCCGGCGCCGACAGCGCCGTGCTCGCCGCACTCGCCGCGCCTTCCGCTTCCGTCGGTAATTTGAATGCTACCTGCCGTATTTCCAAATTACCATTCTCCTTTTGTATATCTATAATATCTTCTATTTTTCTAATCATATCTAGAGGCTTTTGAACAGTTAAATCCATCTTGATTGTGTTAATAACATTTGTTGATTTATCAGAATTTTTGTATTTTTATTTATTTGTTGTTCCTAATCGAGGTGGTTCAATTTGACAACGTCTAAGGCATAATTATATCCAAAGAGAATATAAATCAAACATTGTAAAATATCCATGGTTATAATCTGTGTTGTCAGAAAGTATACCCAGCGGCAGAAAAAGTAGTCACTTGGACTTATCCCAAAATAAACTATTTTAATTAGTTTTATTTATGGCTTATCAACGGGATTGTAGCTACGGGGCTTAAGCGCGCTCCACATGTGGACAGTTCCGCGGGAACACGAGAATGTAGAGGGAGTATTCGTGTAGTCCCGTGCATGTTTGGCATGTCTCGCCTATTTCATAGACTAAGTAGAGATAGTTTGTTGTCGTCTCAATTCGATCGATTTTATATTTATATTTCTAGCGTTTTTTCCCGTAACAGGTTCGGGATACTCTTGATCATGATCCAGGATATTACTAGATCAAGTAATTACAGTAGAGAAGCTGCCATCACCTCTGTGACCCTGTTTACAGTAGATTACCGATATTACACCGATCAATCGATAAAATGTCGCGCGTTTTGACACCACCACATCCCTAATAGGCGAGAATGTAGAGGCTCGACCAAAGTCCCGGCAAAAGTTTCGCCGGAAGTTTCGGCGAACATGTGGAGCGCGCTTTATACCTGACGCGTGGCGCGTAAATATTTACTCGCCAATCTATAAAAGAAAAGGCAGTGTGCAAGAGTGCGGCAACTAACGAGGTATCAAACTTATGAGCCACACAATGAAGCTATTCGAACGGATTATCGACCAGAGACTTCGCCAGGATTGCTCCTTGTCGGAATGCTAATACGGCTTCAGGCCGGGTTGTAGCACCATGGATCCAATCTTTGTTCTCAGGGTCCTCCAGGAGTCCCATTTCAGTAGAAATCAACCGTTGCATTACGCATTTCTCGACCTGCAGCGGGCTTTCGACTGTGTCCCTCGGGAGATAATTTGGTGGGCTCTGAGAGCAAAGTCTGTGCCCGAGGCGTACATTTGTATTATACAGGACATGTATGCCAATACTGGAGCTGTCGTCAAAACCATCGTAGGCCATACTAATTCCTTCCCGATTACTGTAGGTGTTCACCAGGGTTCTGTGCTGAGCTCAGCGGAAATTTAGGACATGCCTCCCTGGCTTATGAAATACGCTGACGACATTGTACTGGAGAGCAAGCTTAGGCAGGACCTTGAGACCAGGGTAAATACATGGAAGGATGTGCTAGAAAACTGTGGTCTGAAGCTCAATATCGCCAAAACAGAGTATGTGGGCAGCTGCAGCGCGGATCCCGACACCATCCGTGTAGGTAACGAAGCTATCAATAGAACAGATAAATCCAATTACCTCGAATCTGTGGTGCTCGAGTCTAGCGATATCCGCCACGATGTCGAGTCCCTAATCTCTGCAGCTTGGGCCAAATGGCAGTTACTCACGGCGGTTGTCTGTGACCCTAAAATCCCTGTCAAGCTCAAAAGGCTTATTCAAGAGTATAATTAGACCTGTGATGCTCTATGGCTGCGAGACATGGCCAGCGCTACAGAACACGTTCGCGCTAGCCAAACTCCACGTTAATGAAATGAAAATGCTGCGCTTGATGTGCGGAGTTACACGGCTCAATCGAGTACGTAATGAATACATCCGTGGCAGTCTTGGCGCGAGGGATATTGCTGACAAGATCGAGGAGGCTCGCTTGCGCTGGTTTGGTCACGTGTTGCGTAAGCCTCAGGGATACATGGGAATTAGGTGCCTGAACCGGCCGGTATCAGGAAGGAGGACCCGTGGGCGATCGCTGAGTCGGATGCGAGAGCTTACGGCGCGAGGATGCCGGGCGAAGTGGAAAAGAATTTGTGGGAAAGCGGACCCTGGCAGAGGCCGGAATAAGTGAACACCTGATACAAAAAAAAAACAAAATTAGTACCTGTATGTTCATGCATGTTCGGATCAACGATAAATTTTCTGATGTATTGTATAGTGACTTGACGGGTGGACCATAATTTAATTAAATTAAATTAAAATGTATTGTCATTTATCATCACAGCCCATATCAGTCTACTGCAGAACACACTGATCTTTTGCCTCGAAAACATTAGTGGCCTTGCAAGCCCGGATCCACCGTTGTGGGCAAGATGGCCCACGCCCACAACCCTAATTGACTAACGAAAAATAGAATAGTTAAAGTTAAGTAAACAAACTTGTATGTTGCTACAAATTTATCTGATACTTAGTTCCGGTTTTGGTTTAGGGTCAGATAAGTTTAATAAATAATCTTGGCCAGATTCTGTTATCTACGGAACCTGACCAGATTCAATCATGGTTCCACATTCAGTCGCCTTAAGGTGTTGGTTTCATCACAATGTTTTTTTCCTTCACCGTAAGAGCATCGGTTAGTATTCCACTTAATATAATTGAAAATAATCATTGGTAAATGGTAGCATGAGCGGCATAGGGTCAAGTAAGTTTGTGACGTCGCATTATATGCGAATTTGACTCACAAGTAAGGGTGTGTAGAAAATTCGTAAAATTTAATTTCGTATTTGTTTTAATGTACTTCTATAGCTGCATAAACTGTTCGATGCTTGTAGGTACGCTATTACCGTTAAAAACATATCGCTAAAAATCCCCGAGAAAAACACACGCGTACATTCAGAATGGAGCCCTAAGTGGGGCTCCATTCTAAAAGTGCGCGTGCTTTTTTTTCGGGGATCTTTTATGTCTAATCCTGCGATATTTTCAAGAGTCTAGATTCCAAAGATATAGGCTATAGCCCCTATTAGTTATGGTTACGTGCAGGCTTATTAATAAGTCTTAATGTGCCTTCTTACAAGCTCTTACCGGCAGAAATGTATGGACCCCAGCCTAATGACCAATAACGTTGAGCGATATATCGTCAGAAAGGAATTTTTAATTGATTGCAACTTTTACTATGGCGATAACTCTCGAATCGTTGTGGGAAAATAGTTATGGCCAATTAAAATAAACTAAATTTTGTAGGTACTGGAAAATTCAGCTTATATGACCAATAACGTTGAGCGATATGTGATTGGAAAGGATTTTGCATTTTCTACAACTTTTACTACGGCGATAACTCTGGAATCGTTGCGAGAAAAAAGTTATGATCGACTAAAGTAAACTTCATTTTGTACTGGAAAATTCGGCCTAAGCCACCCAACGCGGATCTAGTTTTCAGTTGTCACATGACATAGTTGAGCTCCGTAATTGATTTTGTATATTTTATATATTGATTCTTATAATCTGAATTGAGGGGCTGTGTAGGCGATGTGAATATTTTAAAAAAGAAACGAGCGTAGCGAGTACGAAATTTTTTTAATCTTGGCTCACAATGTAACACAAACTAATGAATGAACGAGCTCACCATGTTTGAAAAGGCGAATTTAAAAAATTTTGCGAAGTCAAAATTATTCGGATTTTTTCTCGAAAGATCTAGGCGAACTTAATACAAGTAATAAACTAATGAAGGAGCGAGCGTAGCGAGCTCGGGTATTTTGGTACATTGGGTATTTTGGTACATCTTAAAATCCGGATCAATTATGCGGTCAGTATGAATGTATAAAGAAATGAGCGAACTCGAAATTTTTCGAATTTTATCCAGCTGAAATGAACATAATAAAAGAAGGATTGAATGAGTGAGCTCAGCGAGCTTTTAATTTTTGGTATTTTGGCTCATAAAATTCAGATGGTGGACGCGGTGGTTACTTAAACAAATCTTCGTGGAAAAATTTTTGAAAGGACAACAAATGAAATATCAAAATTTAAAAGACGAAATGTTTTATGCTGTATGTTTGCATCAAATGGACGACTGACCAAAAATTGTAAGATGTAAATTTAAAGCACCATATCATCTCTCATCAACTTATATAATCACAAATGATTTCCTCCACAGTATTTTATTTCCCTTCCTCAGTCTAATGGTTAGAGAGTCTGAATCATGATCCAGAAGTCGACGGTGATCATCTAGATCAGTAAATATTAATTTATTTGCCAAAAAATCTAAACTATCAAGATCATCGTTTTTGTTATATTTATTATTATGAAGCGAACGTGCCGCGGCAGTGGCTGGCGGGTTCCAGAACCAATTAGGCGTTATTTGCTAATTAATTGATGAAAATTCATTTTAACTTTTTGATTTTTAACTATTTGGTCAATAGTGTAATATATAGGTAATTTAAACGTTGTTGTTACAGACATTGGTCAGTAGAACTTTTAATCAAATGACCATGAATTTGATCATTCAATCGTAGTGTAATTGTTTTAAAAAATTGCTAGCGTGGCCATTCGAAATGTTTCGAATTTTGTCTCAGAGAGCTGAGGCGAACATAATAAAAGTAACCAAATAAGGAAGGAGCGAGCTCGGAGTTTGACTTAAAAACACGGCGCCGGCGGTGTGTACCTACCCACAAAATCCGCCCCTGACTACACCGCGCGTCTACACTATATTATTTGTTACTGACCACCATGCTTGATTCAAAACTTGGTCCGGTCATTTCTGCGCTTGTACAGGATCTGTGCCCTGTGCCTGGGCACCGCTGGTACCGCTCTAGTTACGCTAAACAGGGCAAATACTGCTGGAGGCAGCATACGACTTTATGCCGTTCGCTGCAGAGTCAGTGGACAGGCCCGCGGTGCTCGAGTCAGCATAAAAAATTGTATCAGAAGTTGGGGCGTCGGTTGAGGCGTAGGGTCTTGTCCCACGATTTGGACATTTTTTGGGTCAGCAAATATCCATCGCTGTCCATCGGGGAAACATTTGACTATATATTAAATACACTGGTGGACTTAAAAAAATTATCTTAGGTTTGTTACTCAACTTTTGGAAGAATAACTATTTAGTTTTATTTAATTGTAATGAAATGTGGTTGCTATTTGAAAGGCCTAAGTTTCCTGCTTTCCAGGCAACCAACCTAGAGTTGAGGTTTTAGACCACCACTATACAATATATCCCATCTCAGGTATCTATACTCTTTTGCAAAAAAAAGTAGGTACCTAATAGTAAGTTTGTAGATTCCTCTGTTGTATTGTAATTATGTTTGTGTGAAGTTTGTTACGATTCTTCACTTGATTTTAATTTTAGGTACAATCACCTCAGCTTTTAAGAGCTAAAACGCAAAAAATTCGGAGTTCACTGCGCTCACTCATTCATTTAATTGCCGTAAGTAGTTCTTTTTATTGCATTCAGTCCAGCTTTTAAGGATCAGCAGAAGAAGCGTTTCATATTCAATGTGAAACGTAGAATTAATGATTTTGGACATATTAATGACACTTTGGATATGATATTAAATTGGTTCACTGTAAACAACCTTCTTTTAAATGCAAGCAAGACAAAATGTATTCGATTTTCACTGCCTAACGTTATTAAAAATGAATTAAACCTGTCCCTAAATAACAAAAACCTAGACTTAGTAAACGAGACGGTATTCTTGGACATAAAAGTTGACTGCAAGCTACAATGGGGCCTAAACATAGATAAATTAACCGGCAAACTTAGCTCTGCGATTTAAGCAATAAGAAAAATATGGAATCTAACGGACATTACAACAGCTCGTCTGGTATATTACAGCTATTTCCACAGCATAATGTCTTACGGCATTCTGTTGTGGGGTAGAGCAGCAGGGATATAAACAAAATATTTGTTTTACAAAAGCGAGCAGTTCGATCTATACATATATAATCCATTTAGAATGATCTACTTCTAAAGGTGCGACCAAACCACAATTCAAAATACGTCGCTGTATACATAACATATGCACGTAGATTTTATAAGAGGGATAATGTATTATAGATAGATATTTATCCATGGATATGCCATAAAATAAAAATATATGGTCACCCTATTAGAAAGAAACAAACAGCATCTGTTCTACACCTCTTGCTCGGCTTGTTTTTACCCGAAGAGTGCCCAGTCCTGTCAAATATGATAAGTCCATGGCAGTGCCTTAAATGTTTCAACATCTGTGTTCTTGTGATGTGTCAGTCAGAGTGAAGTGAAGTGAAATGTAAATTTAACATTCTAATCTAATGTAGAAAATCAAGAAATAGAAAAGCATTGAAATCAATTTATAAATGTTTGTGATGTTATTTAGCTCCTAATTAAATTATTTGTTTGCACCATGGAACACAATGAACCTCTGATGGACATTGGTGACAAATGTAATGGAAATTGTCCCCCAAACTCTGGTAAACAAACCATCGAACTGGATAATATCAGCAATATTGACGATATATCTACGCCTTCCGATCTAAAATTTGACCAAGGTAAAGTTGTTACTTCGCTTTTGGATAATATTGTTTGAATTACTATCATTACCTACGTGACAGAATAGGAACTACTATTTTACCTTACCTATAAATTGTTAGTATGTAAACTATAATTAATCACTTGCCAAGTTCAGGGGCTTATTCCGTCATCACTATTCCCAAACTAGGAAACTCCCTGTACTGTTAGCTCATAACCAGTCAGAGGTAGGTAGGAATGTGCCGCACACCACACTAGCTTTGGTGACAACAATGAGACTTGTTAAAAATTGCTTATCAATTCCTAAGTTTCTAGTATAATTAAGTACAAAAATATAGTGAGGTAAGTGTTTATTAAAATTCCATGTAAAATTGTTAATTAAGTGATTATATCATCAGTATTATTATTATCATTTCTGTAATATTTTATGTACAATGAAGATTATAAATTGTACCTACCTACTGTATTATATTAAGTGAAAGTTAGGTGTCAGGTGAAAGGAAATGTCAGTACTGTGGTAATGGTTTTATGTATATTTTATGTTTACAGAATTTGATTTTGAAGATCCTGAAATTATTGAAAAAAGGAAAGTTATTGAAAAGAATTTGTCTATAATTAAATCAGTAACTGTTGAAGAATGGCAAAACTTAGCTAGGAGTAAAGGTGGCCTTATATCAGGTAAGAGGTGAACTAATTTGCCTTGAATAATGTACAGTAATGAGCAAAACTAATTAGTTCTAATGAATCAGACATGCTTTTATCTGGTGGTAATGATAAATGATAACATTTTAAAAATAAAGGGCTTGGCTAAAAAGTCATAGACAAAAAACTCAGAATTGCCAGCAATGAAATGAATAAAAATGGATTCACTATAGTAAACTCATTATGTTTTAAAAAAATCAGCCTCTTAAACCATGTAATATAGAAGTTATTATACGGTATGAGAATCGTACCGATTAAACTCAAAGTAAAAAAGGGTGTGTATGGGGCTTTTTTTTCTTGTATACTAACCACCTCTGCATTATAACCAATAAAACAAAAGAAGAATTATTCAAATCAGTCCAGCCGTTTTCGAGTTATAGCAAGATTAATGAAGAGCAATTGATTGATTTGTATGGAGATTGTTTTATTTATAAACAAAATATCTAGTATACCACATCGAATTTGCAGTAAATTATTATATATGTTAAATGTACATATAATGAATATAATAATGGCATGTATAAAATTTCTGGCAACTGGATTTTTTTTAGCCAAGACCTTTCTGTTTGTGTTGACTTATCAGGATAGTGTGGATGGACTTGATACAGAGTGTTTAGCTAAACAGTTCATAACCACTATTAGTAACTTGTTGACTTTAGCCTTCCCCACACTAGTGGAGGACATTGCCATACTCTTCAGACTTGTTCAGTTTATTTTATATATAAATTAATTTACCATAATTACAACCAGAGTATATCACTTCACAAAGATAATATCTTCAATATTGAAAATCAAAATATTAATGAAAATAAAATAATACAAATTATAAATTAAGAATGTCATGAATCATATTAAATAACATAAAACTTTGCATACATGCATATACAATTTACACAATATAAAATTAAATTTCAGGTGTCATTATGATATATGATACAATAACCATGTCTTGTTTACAAATTATAATATTTTGCATTGGTGTATGAAAGATGATTACAGAAGAAAAATATGGCCTCTGCTGTTGGGAGTACAGCCCGAGGAGCTGACCGAGCCACCGTCGCTGGAGGAGCTCGCGACACACAGCGAGTACAGCCAGGTAACGGCGCGCGTTCCCTTAGATACAACACACGCATCACACTAGGGACTCCTGTGTCACATGTTACACAAGGACTAATTGTTATGTAATATTAAAACCATTTCATTTCAAGCTCGTACTTTAATTAAATTGATAAGTAACAAATAAGCAAACAGCTCACCCGATGGAAAGCCTTTGCCTACGAAAATTAAAACAGCAGATACATTGTACGGGCTCAGGTGCCTATCTGTCCCTCTGTCCGACATGGTGTCAACACCGTGGGTCCCGACCGCCGCAGGTGGTGCTGGACGTGGGCCGGTCGCTGAAGCGGTTCCCGCCGGGCGTGCCGTACGCGCAGCGCGTGGCGCTGCAGGACCAGCTGACGGTGCTGATCCTGCGCGTGATGATCGGCTACCCGGCGCTGCGCTACTACCAGGGCTACCACGACGTGGCCATCACGCTGCTGCTGGTGGTGGGCGCGCGCGCGGCCTTCCCGCTGCTGGCGCGGCTGTCGGGCGAGCCGGGCGCGCCGCTGGAGCCCTTCATGCGGCCCACCATGGCGCCCGCGCAGCACCGCCTCAACCACCTGCTGCCGCTGCTGCGCGAGGCGCACAGCGACCTCGCCGAACACCTCTATGCGTACGTACGAGTCGCACGCTCAACGCCGATCGAACCGTTAGGTGCTAGCTGTTTCTCATCATTCATTCAGTGCAGAACTATTTTCTGGGTTTTTTCTGCGTACCTCCTTTTGTGGGTAATGCTTGTGTAATAAGTAATTTAATAAAACTAGCCCTGGTCTCGAAAGTCAATCTGAAGTGAATGAATAAAAATAAATATGCTTGGACAAATTATCACCTCGCGATCTAACCTCAAAGTGAGCAAAGCTTGTGTTATGGGTGTAAGATAATTGATAAACTACTTATATACTTTTTTTTTAATACATACTTATTATACATATCTACTACACCCAGAGTTATCATCATTTCATTTTCTGGTCGGCCGGGTATCGATCCCGAGAACTCTGCGGAGCAGACATATCGTCCGACCGACCTACACAGGTCGCCAAAAATCTTTACCTAATAAACACGAATTGAATCTGTCTGTGTGATCGATCGGGCAGCGCCGGCGTGGGCACGATGTTCGCGCTGCCGTGGTTCCTGACGTGGTTCGGGCACTCGCTGCCGCGCTACGCGGACGTGGTGCGGCTCTACGACTACTTCCTGGTGTCGCCGCCGCTGATGCCCGTGTACGTCACGGCCGCCGTGGTGCTGCGGCGCGCGCGCGAGGTGCTGGCCGCCGAGCCCGACATGGCCACGCTGCACTGCCTGCTCTCCAGAGTGAGTCCACCCTCCCCACCCTCGCCCTCGGGTCGCCGTTCCAGACTAGTTTCGTCTTAAGGCCGATCCACACGACACCAACTTATGCTACTCGATCGACGTCTACTCGATCCGTTTGCGCAAACTTCGCTTGTACAAACGCGCGCTGTGCAAGCATAAGTTTGTGTCGTGCGTCTATCCGGAGCGAGTAAAGTTTAGAGTACCTAAATGTAGTACTCGGGCAGAGGCGTCCTCATATCGGTCCTCCCCCCTCAGTTGCCGGACTCGCTGCCGTTCGAGGACATCCTGGTGGAGAGCGCGCGGCTGTACGAGCGGCACCCGCCCGAGTCGCTGCGGGAGGCCGTGGAGCAGCTTGAGGCCGACGAGTGAGTATCTGCAGCGGAGCCGCCCCGGCGCCCACCCCGGCGCGGGCCGCTTAGGCGCTAAACGTCTAATGTTGCGGCGGGGACATTTAGCGCCTAATCAACGCTACATAGCAAAATATCACTTTCACAATAGTGGTTTATGCAACTGTCATATAAAAGGGGGTATCAAAACATGAGTGTCTGTTTATCATACGAGGCGTAGCCGAGTATGATAATAGTTTGACACGAGTGTTTTAATACCTAATTATATGCAGTTGTATACACTACTTTATCTACACTCGTATTTTTATGTTAAAATATCGTACCTATAATTTTCTCAACTTTGCTGGAAGTAAGCTGCGAGTCAGTTCTGTTGTAAATACGCGTCGAGGATATCAAGCGGCGGGAAATTCACTTTACTACTTACACTTACTTACTTACTTATCTATTTATTTGCTTAAAATAAGAAAAAACATTCACAAACACAAATTACAACAATTACTAAAAATATTTTGTTTAGCGGGAAAATAATTACACAGAATATAAACAGGATTTGAATTTGAATTTGTTAAAGACATCTAGGTATTCAGCCTACATTTGACCGTGTCCAGGCGCCCGACGAGCATTTAAAAAATATAAGTGTTGCATAATGATTAAAAAGTTATTTTACGATACAGCTGTCATGAAAATAGTATGGGAAATGCTGTATCGAAAAGTAATTTTTTAAAATTTTATAGACTGGCGTGAAAAAAGTGTATCCTTAAACGACTGTTTTCGAATATGTAATTGGAACATTACGCTATGAGTGTAGATAAAATGTCATATGGTTCATCACACAATGCTATAATATGTGCAGGGAGGCGGCGCGGCGGCGCGAGGACGAGCGGCGCAAGGAGGTGGCGGCGGCGCGGCGGGCGCGGGCGGCCGCGGGGGTGGGGGGGGCGCGGCGGCGCTGGCCCGCGGTGCCGCGGATGGCGCCGCGGCTGGTGCTGGCGGCGGCGGCGGCGCTGCTCGGCGTCTACGTCTTCTACCGGCCCGAGCTGCTGTTCAGGTAGCGCCACGCCTACCAGCTCGTGCTGTTCCGCTGGTAGCCCCCCGCGGCCCCCCCGGCCCCGGCCCCGGGCCCGGAATGGACTCTCCCGCTCGCCGAGCGACCGGAGCGCGACGTCGCTCCCGTCTAGATTGTACGTTTAGTGACGAACGGTTTATTTATTTTGTTGTGCGCGTTTCGTTTCCCTCGCCGTGTGCAGGACGTCTAGTTCGATATGAATTGTGATATTGTGTGTATCTATGTTAGATTCTAAGTTTTCGATGTTCCCCGGATCGCGGGCGCCGAGCTCGGACCCGATCGCGAGTGATCCGCCGCGGTTGACGATCTGATATAAACGGTAAAAATTTTGTACACAAATACTTTAGCACTGTTCTATGTAAATCGCTCCACCGACGCCCCACTAATGAAATATTTTTGAAATTGTTAGCAGTAATTTATAGCAATACATGTACCAATATTAGGCTAGCGAGAAATCTCTCCTGACCGCAGTTACCTCGTGAAAGCCAAAAACTAAATGCCCGACAGCATTCTTGAAGACGACGCCCATCTCGGACAATTATAATGATTAATGATACCTCCAGAAAATATCTAAATTATACAATTTCTTAAATAAAATCCCAAAAACAGCTAAGCAACAGTCTATACTACAATTAATACTGATATTTATCGCGAGGATTCACAGCAACGCGGCACCATTGCCGTGACGTGGTGGCAATGTCATAATTGCGGTAACTTGTAAAAAATCCTACAAAAACAGTTTCATGCAAGGGCGAAGGCGGCGCGTTCAAAGTAATACTTTATAAAATGTGTACTGCATGTGCATCAATTGTCACTCCTTTGAAGGACATCGTCTTCGAGAACACCACTTACGACTTTTATTTGTTAATCTAATTCCATCGACCATCAATCTAATTACTGATAGAGGTAACCAGCACCAATTACCATAACTTGAACTAGCATTGGACGGGAATTAGAATAGAATAGTACATTATTAATAAGTAATACAGTAATATTATACCTAACACATGCTGAAGGCATCAGCCCGCTTTCAAGTACAATGCGGAAAAGGTAGGTAGGTGCATAACGTCGCAGCTGGACAGCGTTTGTGATGCGAATTCTACAAGTTGGCTGCGGCAAATGCGAGGTCACCCGTACTCGACTTATTAGTCAAACGAACATATTATTATTAGAAATGTGTTAACACTGATAGAGTTATTTTGAAATCGCAATCCATAGCGATGCTTATTGGTACATTGAATAGATAAGGTGCGGTGTATGGGACTACGTTATTCAGTTATACAGCTCCCGACAGGTGCTTTTTAGTATACATTGGCTGTAATGATAATAAAATAACCAACTACTAAGATAATTAATGTTGCATTTATTTGATATGTGTAAGAGATTGTTGTTAATGAACTCAATAGCATATTCCAACCTGATAATGTATGTTTGATTTCCTTGCGATTACGGAGCCCTCCGGTTTCACCTCAACGCGAGCTGTTAATGCAGCGATTGCGTCCCACTGCAAGTCGCTCGTCGGATGACCTTGTTTGGTAGTCGGCTAAGGAATTGGTCGACCACCCTAAGGTGCAGCCGAGCATTCCTAGTCCTGACTTGAACTGTCTTTTTGTATTGACATCGCAATTGTTCCCGCAACAAACCCATGATAACGTCATAATTGTAATATTAATCAAAATTTGCATATTTTTCAGTATGAGTTAGTGCGAATACTCAAGATAATATTGTGTCACTTGAAGGACATCTTGTCAATAGACCACTTCCTTGGCCGACCGTACAAGCATAGCGTCGTAGTTGAATGCCCGCCATTCACGTCGTAGTAGAATGCCCGCCATTCACGTCGTAGTAGAATGCCCGCCATTCACTATAAACTCAAGTTAGTTTCCCAACCTGCCAACTACGTGTGTTCTAATGGAAAATAAATTCCTAAATAGATTCCTGCCTCTGTTTGAAATATCTGAGAAATTGAAGCGCATAGAGGCAGTCCGCTCGGTCTCGGAGTTCGAGTCGGGCCCGCGGTGCCCGTTTGTTCCTTGGGCGCGACTGAATCACATGATTAGCTTTGCGGTCTCACTCATCTCTACCCCAATATAATTGCATTACAGTTTATTATTTTAGTTTCAGGAACGAGGACCGCGCACAGTTGTGGAAGCTTTTGTTAAACGTTAGTCGAACAATATATGAAATCAGGTCGAATATGTACTTGTTACTCTTTTATTTCTAGAAATATGTACGAGCCTGGGATCGGAAAATTATGTCCCTAATATAAGAAATTTTATAACAGAATTTAACAATACATGATCAAATCTTTGCAGTAATATAATACATATTGTAACTATTACGCTCCTTACTCTCAAAAGTGTAAGCTTCTCAGTTTTTATTTTCTAATAATATTTTAATTCCCGAATATTTACACAGTAAACGTGTTATTTGTGCCTAGTATTGTCGGCTTGTTGTGTGGAAGTGTCATCCAGTGTAACATCAAAGTATTAGTGCAGATTGAGTGAACTGTGAAATTATACCAACCCACCTTTGTTACATTATCTAAGTTTAACATTATACCCAGTGGCGTAGCTGGCCCTCCGGGGGCCCTGTATCAATAGTTGTCTAGGGCCCCCCCTAGTTGATACCGCCAACTACGAGCTCAGCGAACTCACATAAATTCGCATGTTAATAATAAAAATCCCTTTAATCACTGAATTAACGTGCGTAGCGAGCTCTACATTTGTGTGACAATATACTCTTAATTCTGCGAAGGAAGGCGTGCTCGGAATTTTTATATATTTGCCCTTGGCTTGGCTATATTAAAACTTTGCGTGATTATTACAAAAATAAGTGATGTCATTGTATGAGCGAGCGTAGCAAGCTCGAATTTTTGTAATTTATTCCTTTAAACCTTGTGCGATTTTACTAAAAATAACGTAAAATCAGTAAATGGACGGAAGCGCCAGGCAATGTCAACATGTTTGACATTTTGGTTTGATTGTATTATAAAATGAAGTTCACGAACAGTTAATGAGCGAGCGCAGCGAGCTCGAAATTTCTGGAAATTTTTTGGCCTAGGGTCTGACGTTCTCTATTGAATAATGTTTCCCCGGGAAATAGGTAGGAGTTTAACTGAAATTTTGGATACCGAATTTTTTTTACACGCGTTTGAGGTAGAGATGTAACGGATATCCGGCCACTATCCGGTATCCGGCCTATCCGGCCATAATTTACTATCCGGCCGGATACCGGATAATGCGTTAATATCCGGCCGGATACCGGATAGTAAAACTTGTATGAAAAGCCCATAAAAGTGATTTTGCTCATCGGAAATATGTAAAAAGTCGTATCAAAACGTTTAAAAACCATAAATATTAATCAAAGAACTATTGATTATGTCGGCATCGGCACCTATTCTACTCGTATCGTTCATTCGCAAAAATTTTAATACTCTTCTTTTTGCACTATGTCTTTTCCATTAGCTGGAGTCAGCTCTCCTTGTCTGCTTCCTCTATTTCTTTCTATTTTGAGCAGTAGCAGCATCAATAATATTGTCCTTCAGGTCCCGTTGGTCCGCTGTCAGCCTGGTGGCGTGTGGGTGTCTTCCGCGTCAGCGAGTCGTCGTCGCCAAATTTAGGGCTACTTGCTCACCATCGCATTGAGCGTTCTTAAATTTTCTCGGGCATAGGTGTGACTTTGTAACTTCCACGAGTGTGGGCATTACGTACTTTGCCCAACAGGGTGACACCCGCTGATCAGCATAAATACGAATTTTTGTCGTGTGTAGTTTTGACAAGTGCTGTTTAGTATTATAATGTACTTAGAGTAATAATTTAAAGTCAATCAAGATATATATATTGATATTATAGATATGAAATAATATTATCCTGGATTAAAATATGAATTTCTTTATATTTAGAGGTAGTATACGATGTCGTTTATCCCCTACGATGCTGTGGGCTAATGTGTAAACCCGTATTTTGAAACAATCAATCCGTATAAGGTCGGAAGAATTGTTCAGTTCAACGTTCAAATTATTCACATTAAACAAAAACTTTAAATTACATAAACACTGCAGTCGTATTAAGTCCCACGCCGCGATTACAGCTTGTACAAACTTGTTCAGAGACTATGACCTGTGAATATCCGGCCGCCGGATATCCGGCTATCCGGCCAGGAGGCTGGCCGGATATCCGGTATCCGGCCAAACAACTATCCGTTGCATCTCTAGTTTGAGGGCCCCTATGGCCCGGGGTGGCCGTATCATTGATACAGCTGATACGGCGGTAGCTACACCCCTGATTATACCCAACAATATGAAGTACTTTGTGTGCAACAATGACTCCAATGAAGAAAATACGGTGCAATGTGATGGATGCAAGCGCAATATCTGCCTACAATGTAGCAACTTGACGAGTAGTGAGGCTCGTGTGATGGGGCTAAAGGGCAAGAGAACCCTACTGTACTTATGCCCTCCGTGTCGTGAAGCTCTTTTCCAGGTGCCAAAGCTCATAAAGGCGATGGTCTACGAGAGGATCTAAATAATGTTAAAAAGCAGCTAGCAGAGTCACGTGACGCTCGTAGGAAGTTCATCTGCCCGACACTGGCTCATTGCTCGAGGAAATTGCGGAACGTGAACGATTTTGATAATGGCAGGGAGAGAAAACTATGATGAATCGATTATAACGATTTTTTAAACAATGGAGATGATTTTTCTGACAAGGTAATCGCGGTGCATCGTCTGGGTCGCCGCGGACCAGATGCCGCGCGCCCGCTACCATTAAAAGTGGTTCTCCGGTCCCGCCGTGATGCTATCTCAGTTTTGAAGAACAAAAGTAAGGCCAGCAAGGAGGTAAGAGTTTATGATGATAAGACCCCTACTCAGCGCGAAGAACTAAACCAACTTCGTGACGCTCTTAAAACGAGAATCGAAAATGGAGACTGATTAAACAATAAAATATGTGAAAGGAACTCCAAAGATCATTAAAAAAAACTAATTACCGATTCGAAGAACCCCTACGTCGACATTACATTTATGTACACCAATTTATGCTCATTACAATCTAAATTTGATCTTTTCTTGCTTTATGTAACTGCAAATAAACCTTCCATTATTATTCTTACTGAAACCTGGCTTAACAGTAAAGACCCCAACAGTACATATAAAATCCCTGGCTATACCCTATTTAGATTGGACCGAAAACATAAGAACAAAAAATAAAAATAAAATCAGAGGGAAAGACTCGAGGCGGAGGTGTGGCAATGTATATAACGGATAGTGTCAGAGGAGTTCCCTTGGTAGCGAGACCGAACACAAGATACATGTGTAAGGATGTCGAGGCACTCTATGTAGATGTTCAGTACAACTCTCATCATTTTCTGGTGGTGGGGGTATACAGACCTGATTCCTAAGATGCAGAGATATGGACACCACGTGATACTAAAATAATGGAAAAAAAATTCTGCTGCTGCACATAATGTGAAAATCGCTGGTGACTTCAACTATCCCTCCATTAAATGGCCTAGTTACATGGGTCAGCATCAATCTGGACCGGAAGAATTATTTACTAACATGTTAACTATTTACTAACATTTAGACAAGAGAATGAACCATCTCTACTAGACTTGGTAATGGATAATGAAGACTCTTTGATTAAGGAAATCATTCATAAGCCCCCAATAGGTAAAAGTGCACGAACTATCCGATTTTCTAAAAAATTTGAACCTGTCTGGCGATACTGATAAACTCTACTTTTAATAGGCATGCTCCTGAAAAGCTAATTAGAAACAAACCTCGAAACAAGCCCTGGATTAATGACAATGTTATGAGACTAGTCAAAGAGAAAAAAGTTTGTTGGGACATGTACCGAATATCTAGAAGTGAAAACCAGTACTCAAAATATAAAGAGATTAATAACGAATGTGTTGCACTGACAAGGAAACGTCGCAGCATTTATTAGAAAAAGCTATTGGATTTTGGGAATAAAGCCTTTTACTCTCACATTAGGCAGTCAGTCAATCACATCCAAAGTAGGTATTCCCCCAGCTATAAAAAATCAGAACGGTGATCTGGTTATCCAACCCTATTGATATTGCCAATAGTTTTGCAGAGGAGTTTCAAAAAGCGTACTTATGTGGATCTGCTTAAAGGGCCGAGAGTAGAGAATAGCCTAAGTGAAATAAATTAAATAAATTTCACTGTAGCTGACGTGGAAAAAGCCATATCCGGAATTAATCCGACATATTTGATCCGGCCCAGGGGCCGGATCAAATTCTAATCTGTATTCTTAAAAACTGTGTTAAGACTTTGTCACCGGTATTGTCAGTGCTGATGAATGAATCGTTCCGCAGTGGCTGTGTACCTCAAGACTGGAAGCACGCTATTGTTACGCCAATTTATAAAAAGGGCGACAAAACTCTGCCAGAAAACTTTAAACCAGTCAGCCTTACAAGTAATCCGGTGAAAGTTATGGAGAAAATAATCAATAAACAGTTGTCATTATTCCTCAGTCAAGTGAGCATATTATCCACCAAACAACATGGTTTTGTTAAGAAAAGATCAACTGTTACTAATCTGCTGTCCTGTGTACATTGGTGGTCAACAGAAATAGATAATAGGAATCCAGTGGATGTCATATACCTGGACTTCCAGCGCGCCTTTGACAGGGTGCCTCACCAACGGCTGTTGATGAAACTAGATCACTTTGGAATAAGATGCCCCTTGCTCGCTTGGATTGAAAACTTCCTCAAATATAGAACATTCTAAGTACGAATTGGTAGCTCCCAGACAGCGAAGGCAGGTATTAAGTGGAGTACCGCAGGGTTCAGTACTCTCAGCTCATCTATTCGGCATCTATATAACAGATCTGATTGAATGCATTGAATCCCAATCTGAATTATTTGCCGATGATGGCAATTTATTTAGTAACCCACTAGTCAGCTCTGGGCAGCTACAGCATGACCTAGATCGAATTCAGCATTGGACAAAGGATTGGATCATCAGCCTTAATCATTCGAAGTGCAGTGTTCTACACTTGGGTGCAAATAACCCTGGTATGAGGTATTATATAGAGGGGGCTATGGTGCAACCAGTTACATCCCAGAAGGACTTAGGTGTCAGTGGCACGTAATCTGAAATGGGAGGATCACATATCCAGCATAGTGAAGAAGGCCAACTCATTTGTTTACATGATAAGAAGATCATTCCAAACAATCACAATAGATATATGTCAAAATATACAAGACCTACATAAGACCGCTTCTGGAATATGGGATTCTTGATGTGGAGCCCGTACTTTCGAAAGGATATCAACCTTCTAGAAAGTGTTCAAAGAAGAGCTACTAAAATACCGACTGCCCTACGTCGCAAATCCTATGAAGAAAGACTTCGTATACTGCGCCTCACTACTCTGGAGGAAAGACGGCAGCGTGGTGATCTCATTGAAACATACAATCTCCCTTACATTCACGAAACGTTTATTACGAAGAAGGGCTGCAAGTCGCACAGAGGTCACGAAATGCAATTAGAGCGCGCACCATCCAACACCAATACTGCACATCACTTCTTCTCTAACAGAGTGGTATCAAACTGGAACAAATTACCACAAAATGTTGTGACAGCCGTGTCAGTGAATCCCTTAAGAACAGATTGGATGAGTGGTTGAAGTCAAACAAACTGTCTCTACTTTATTTAAAATGACTCAATACTACATATGTGATATAGACATATCAGCAACAATGCTGCTCGTCTATAACCTAAATCATCATCACATCATCACCGCCCGTAACAGTCCACTGCAGGACTTAGGGCCTCTCCCACGAAAGGGGAGGTTATTGCCATAATCTCCACGCTTGGCAGGCGGGTTGGAGATCGCAGTGGTTAAATATAACAATGGAAAATGCTGCTGCCCATTTTTCAGACTACGGAGACTCTTTATCTTTTGCCTTGAAAACATTAGTCGCATTGTACGACACCCATGAGTGTAAGAGGTTAGTGCTATTCTACTCTGCCGGACACCACATGGCCTAAATAAACAAATAATAATTAAAACAAAAAGTTGGTATTTGAGATAACGTTTATTAAGTAAATAAGTAATGGCTGGCTCGGCCGGAGCCAGCGCATCGAGGAAGAGTACATAGGTACCTATCACAGCCGCGAAGCTTACGGTAAAGAGAGCAAATATGACTGTCGGCTTAAAATTATACGAAAGACAATAAATCTTACTCGTAGCATTCGTTTCCTCATATACCTGGAACCTTTTAATTAAAAACGAACTACGTCATAATCATAACTCATAAGACTATCGATGAACTCATAAGGACGAAGAGAGCAAGCTACCAGGGAGGGGGCGGTGCGAGGGGGGAGGGGGGGGGCGGTCAGTCGCGGTCCGAGGCCTGCAGCGCGGCGATGTAGTCGATGGCGCGCGCGTCGTGCAGCACCCGCAGGTGCTCGGCCTGCGGCAGCCGCAGCGCCTTGACGCGGCGGCCCGCGTTGAGCCTCGCGCCGGCCTTGCGCCACAGCTCGCACGCCGCCAGCGAGCGCAGGTTGACGGTGCCGTCGCCGTCGCCCGCCGCCAGCGCGGGCCGCCCGTCCAGCCACGCGCCCGCCGCGTACTCCAGCCGCTCCACCGTCGAGATGTTGTACCCGTAGATGCAGTGCAGCTCCACGCCCGGCGCCGACAGGTCGCGCGAGAACCGCTCCGTGTCCTTGCGCATCTCCCACGCGTCCGGCAGCTCCATGTCCCTGCAACGCGCGGGGGACGGGTTGACAGGCGGCCGGCCCGGGGGCGGGGGCGGGGGCGGGGGAGGGGGAGGGGGAGGGGGCGGCACTCACGTGAACAGCTTCTCGAGGTGGGCGATGGTGTAGTTGAAGCGGTCGGTGCGCACGAGCACCTCGTCGGGCTTCCAGAGCGCGGGCGAGGGCAGCAGCCAGGCCAGCGACGGGCAGGTGATCTGCTCCGTCCGCATCACGCTCTCGCGCAGCATGTAGGAGCCGAGGTCGTCACCTGCACAAGCGGCGGGGGTGAGCGCGGGTCGGGGGCGGGGGGCCGAGCGCCGGAGGGGGGCGGGGGGCGGGTCCGATACTCGCCTATAGCGAACACCTTGAGCGCCTTGACGGCGCCGCCCCAGGGCGTGGAGAGCGACACGAGGCGCCGCACGTAGCGGTCCTTCCAGGCCTGCGGCTGGAGTCGCAGGAAGTGCGCCGCCATGGAGCCGCCCATGCTGTGCACCAGCAGCGTCACCGCCGTCGCGTTGTTCGTCCTGTACGCCTCCTCCACCAGATCTTTCAGCTTCACGAAAAATTCTGCATTTTCATCTGCAATTCAATATTATGCATTTCTTCAAAATTACAACAAACAGGGTTGAAGTTTTGAGTAGGTTAGAGGTTGCACCGAGGAGAAAGAAAAGGTAAGAAACAGGAGGCACTGTTGGAGGAACATGTTTTAATTTAAGGAGGCCCATATTTGTACGAAGGAATCCTTTAGTAATGATCGCGAGTCGCACTCACTGGGCGCCTTCCTGAAGTCGTAGGGCGCGCCGCGGATGGAGACGTTGCGCACGTAGCCGACCTTGACGAGCGCGTCGGCGATGGAGTTGAAGTAGGCGCCGGTCTTGTCGCGCGAGGGGTCGAGCCACTCCACGGGCTCGGGCGCGCCCCAGCCCGGCACGCGCATCGCCACGCCGGCCGGCGGCCGCGTGGTGCGCGTCGCGTTGTCGTACTCCAGCCGCGTGTTGTCCACCCAGCAGTCGATCACGAACGGCACCAGCAGCTCCAGGTTCAGCCAGATGTTGAAATAGTCGGCCGAGGTCTTGGCACAGATGTAGTGCACCACATCCGTCTTGTTCAGTTTTGCTTCCAGCTGACTCCCTCCATCGCCGGGTACTGAAAATTTAGTGCAGTCATTTAAATATGTTATTTTACAGCACTTCTTATATAGACTTTGTCTACATACAAGGTGGCAGTGGAAAGGGTGTCATGGCCTGGATATTAGTTTACCATCACTGCATATGGGGCAATTTACTACCGAAGCACACCAGTACCCACTAATCATTTAATGCGGAAAGGGTGTGCCATGTGAAACAGTAAATATATGTGAGATTTTTCTATGCTGGCACATTAAAGTAATACATCACATCAGAACATCATGAGGTTGTTACCATCAGCCATGACCCAGCCAGCAGGTCCACTAGTGTTATTGTACTTGAATCTCCTTCACATTAGTGGAGAGCATTTCTTTAATCTTCGCCAGCATGATCCAGTTAGCAGGTAGGATGGAGATATTAAAAAACACAACTGAAAATGCTGCCATTTTATGGTCTTTGAAGATCCTAGCTGGTTAGCCTAGCCGAGTTAGGAGTAATATTAGTATTATGTGCTCTTATCTAGAGTTTTGCCTGTAGTAGTAGGGTTTATTCTACAGAACCCCACACAGCCATGATAAAATAGATAAGTGAATCATAGAATTGAATATTAATAATAGATTATTCCTATTATTAACTGTTTAGTCTTTCAGATACCAGTGTAATCATGATAATGCTATTGTTCAATTATATCAATAGATAATACTAATTATGCAAAAAAGCATTGAAATATCTATATTTAAATGAACCCATTACAATATGTTTGTCAGTACTTATACTTTATCCCGGTGCATAAGCACTAGAGTTTTTATTTGATACTGTCCACAAAACAAAGTTTAAGCTGTTGTAGCAATTTATAAGATAAAAAGATTGATACAGTACTTTAACACAATCACAATCCCATGCTCCATACCCCAAGACAAGTCCATGCCCCATATATGGGTCACTATGATATGCAATGGCCAAGTATTCAATAAGAGTAAATTTATTAAAAGCTAATACAATATCTTTAGTGAATGCTATTGTATACTTGTTTACAGATTGAAGTGACTGAAGGCTGAAGTAAAATAATATTCTGGTAATAAAAAATAACTGTCAGTTCTAGTCTTTACACAGAAATTAAATAGTCCTTCCAGTTGTGTGACAGTTCTAAAATATTATAATATAAATAGTACTCACTCAAAATAACTGGTGAAAGCCCCATGGAATAGTGTGCAAGAATCCCAGAAATGAGCACAACAGTGTTTATATTAGTTTGCCACATGATGCTGGACAGTGGTGATGGCTCTTCAACCAGCTAGAAGCTGTCCCAGCTATCTTCGGCGAGTCGTGCGTCGCGTCGGTTTGATGCGAGACGGTTCTATGCAGATAGTGACGTCTGATATCGTACGATGTGGTTACAGTACTTGTTGGTCGCGCTTTGTTGTTGTCATCGCACGAGGCAAACAAACTAATATCTACAAAGATAATATGCGCACTCTCGCACTTGACTTTAATGATAAGGCACAAGAACATGCCAGTAAGCAGTAAGTATTTCTAAAATATCATTAGACAAAGGAACTAATAATTTGATTACATATTCTTTCAAACTTGAATTACTTAATCTTAATTAATTCAATCATAGTGAGAGCCAAGATAAATACTAACCCGGATTTATATGATTTGTGAATCCATTTCATATATTATTTAATATTTTTGCCACATTTTTGCAAATACAAAAATAACCAAGAATCGAACCCACCATCCAACCAATACACACACACCGACCAGTGTTGCCAACTTCATATTAACGAACGAATCCACAAATTGTGGAATCGTAAACCACCAGAAACCACTATTATTTTGGCGTTCCTTCAAACCACCTGGAAAACCACAAACATATTGTGTCAGACAGATAATACCAAAATATTATTTCAAAATAACATTTAGGAAATTTATTATGTTTAAAAGAAATCTTTACATGACGAAAATAAATTAAATAATGCTAATACTAAATTATAAAATTCCTAATATTTACAAATAAAAAACATGTACAAGTCCCTCGTTAAAAAATTGTTCTCAAAAGGTTGGCCGCATTGCCTCGCTGTATCGCGAGGCTAATCCTTTGGCCAAGGTATTGGCCAGCCTTTTGGTTATGTGAACTGTTAACCAGGCGCTTAGACAACTTTTTGAACAGAGTATGAGTGTCTGATCCCCACGGCCCAAGCGTTTCTACGCCAAACGGCGCAAATAGATGATCTCCGCTGAGGCCAGCATATTTGCGCCGCTTGAAATTTCTGCAGAAGCGGCAGCGGAACCGGCATTGACACTCGTGGATGGAATATGTAACGGTGCAAGGGTATCGACCACAAACTATGAACTAAGTATCGACGCAGGTAGCGTCCCAAACTAAAGACCGACCTATCTTCCACGGCACGAATGTCATACCGTCGGGCCTTTAGGTAATTATATAATTTTTTTGTGACTAAATTCTTATTCCTTGTTTGGATTTTTTTTAACCTTAAGGACCTTTCACAACAACGATTTCTACTCGTGCGTATTCTATGAAATAGGCTGACTGACCAAATTAAAATAAGCACGTGTCAAAATCGTCGTTGTTGAAGGGTTTTTAATGTCGTATTCATAAATTAACAATTTAAAGAAAAAAAAAGTTTGTTGTGAATAGTACATAGGTACAGCGTAACCATTCAACTATCAATTTTAAGTTCTATGAGAATGATAATCGATAATCGAAAATATTCATTAATGATTTTACACTTCCCCATCCCTACTGTGAGCTGTCAAAATTATCATCCTAAATTTGACAAAGTGTAAAAGGCAATCATCTTTGGAAGAGTCGGCTTCTACGATTTCTGTTTTTGTGGAATAAATTTCCTTGGTTATAAACTAAATTATTTAAGAAAATTGCAAACTATTTTCGGAGAAATTCGCAAAACACCACATAGTTCTGAGTATTCCCTACTAATCGTAACGTAAATGTTACCTGTAAATCATGCTAGTGGTTAAATATTGTACCTTACCACTAATTGAAGCAAAAAAAGCCACTAGAAAATCCACTAGCCACTAAAACCAAAATTCGTCCGTTAAAAGGTTTGTCTAAACCACTAGATCTAGTGGAAATTCAAATGAGTTGGCAACACTGATACCGACTGATTATGACATTACTGACCACAGAACACTATACTTTGTCAAATATAGGTGATAATTTTGACATTTCACAGTAGGGATGGGGTGGTGTAAAATCCTTATTGAATCTATTCGATTACCATTCTCATAGAAGTTGGAATCGATAGTTGCATGGTTATGCTGTATGTATTATACAAAACAAACCATTTTTTTTTTCTTTTAAATTAATAATTTATTGATACTACGTTAAAAACCCTTCCACAACGACGATTTGGACACGTGAGAATTTTTAATTGTTCACTGCCTATTCCGTAGAATACGCGAGAGCCAAATCTTTGTTGTGAAAGGGCGAAATACAAACGAGAATTTAGTTACAAAAATGATATAATTACCTAAATGTTAATTTTAAATATTCGATTATTTTATTGACTAATCGATTTTCGATGGTCTGTTGTTATTCGTTATTGCCACGCATTTCACTACAGGGGTGGTACCTGTCCATCATAGAGAAAAAATGTTATCTTTATGTCTGTGATTTAACCGAAAAAAAAACATGACACTTCATAGGCGTGCGCTAAACATAGGCGTATCTAAGGCTCTTTTTCAGGGGGGGCCTGCGGCCTTAGCCAAGCGGTTGCTTTAATCTACAATCGTTTGTGGTAGAAAAAATGTATGGAATTTGACATAAGCTAACGTTATCTGACATAAGCTAACGTTATCTGACATAAGCTGTTTGTGGTAGAAATTCTTGGTCTATAAACAATTCACGTACTTTCGGTGTACGGATTGGATTGGCGGATGATCCTACACAATCAGAGTCAATGTAGATGTTGGTAGAAATAGTCGAACTTCGAGCTGTCAATTTTGTACCATACACGCATCACGCAAGCGGAGCTGTCAAAGATGGCTAGACCAGTCTGAGGTGGCCGATGAAGCCGAGTTGTATAGTCAGTGAGCACGAATCAGCAAATTAAAGCCACCCAATGCGGATCCAGTTTTCAAGTTAGGCGTTAGTTTTCAGTTGTCACATGAAATAGTCGAGCTCTGTAATTGTTTTTGAATTTTTGAGATGCAGCATCTTTTTATCTGAATTGATGAGCGGTGTGGGCGATGTGAATGTTTTAAATTGTAAATTTTAAATTGATTGTAGCGAGTTCGAAATCGTTTGAATCTTGGCTCAAAAGAACTGGTGTGAACACATTATATGTAACACAAACTAATGAATGAACGAGCTCACATTGTTTAGTGAGGCGTACTTATACGATTTAATAAATGTAGCGATATCAAAATAGTCGGATTTTTTCTCATAAGACCTGAGCGAGCATAACGAGCTCGGATATTTTAGTTCATTGGCTCTTAAAATCCAGGTTAATTATGCGGACAGCATTAATGTATAATGGGATGAGCGAGCGTAGCTAGCGCGATTTTTTTTTAATTATTGCTCAAAAGAACTGGAATGAACATAATAACGGATGAGCGAGCTCAACGAGCTTGGGATTTTATACGGTGGTTACATAATCAAAACATTATTGAGTAAATTATGAAATCGAAACAAATAAAATAACAAAATTTTAAAGGCAAAATGTATTATTTAGCTAAGTTAATAACCCAAATGTATGTTTCATCGAATGGACGATTGACCAAAAGTTATTAAATGATTTTAAGTACCAAATCATCCCTAATCCAATTATATAATCACAAAATATTTCCTCAGTATTTTATTTCCCTTCCTTAATCTAATGGTTAGAGAGAGTATGATTCATGATCCGGAAGTCGCCGGTTATAAATCTAGATCAGTAATTTTTAATTTATTTGTCACAAAATGTAATCTATCAAAAACGTCGTTTGCGTTTTGTTAGTTCCAACGAGTTCCAGAATCAATTAACAGGCGTTATTCGATTAACTGATTAATTTTTTTTAACTTTATGGTTTTTAACGATTTGATCGATAGTGTAATAGATAAGTAATTTAAACTTTGGTGTTCCAGACTTTGGTCAGTAGAATTTTTGATGAAATAACTTTTTGAAAGTGATCAAAGTCTTTTTAAAATATGCTCAATAAAGTTTTGATTTTCTAATATGTAACCGAAGCGGGGCGAGCTCGCAAAATTTGGGTCTTAGAACATACGGGAGAACAACGATTGTATTAGCGAGCGGAGCGAGCTATAAATGTTTGTCATTTTGGGTCTTAAAAGCTGTTGTGATCAATGAATGAGTCACTGGAGTGAACTTGACAGTTTTGACGTATCAGGTCTTAAACGCTGAGGTGATAAATGCTTGAAATTTGTGTGTTTTAGGTGATCTGAAGTGATTAATAATTATTCGAAATTTAAGACATATTTGGTCTTGCCAGAAATCGGTGATCCTCACAATAGTAATTTAAGGGAATCAATGAATGAGCGACCGCATCGAGCAAGGTGAATTATAAGAAAAGGATCTGAAATTTGCTTGAAATTTTATACATTTTTAGTCGTAAAAGTTGGTGTGATCAATGAATGAATGAGCGAGCGGAGCGAGCTCGAAATATTTGACATTTTAGCTGAGGTGCGTTCATTCTTGATCCTAGTGTCTATGAAACGAACGGACTCAGTCAAATTGATGTTTGTTATTTTTGTAACAATTTATTAAAACCTCTAAAATTTTTGAAATCTATTGATATATACAATATGATCCAGGACAACGTACCCTCTTTGCTAAGTACCTATTTCAAGCGATCTTTAATTACCAAAATTGTTGGGGCGCCATCTAGCGAGTGATTAGGAATGCTCTAGATAACTATTGGAAAACTGCTCATTGCGAAAAGCAACCTATGTTAATACACTATTGTCTATTTTATGTTGTCATAGCGGATACTACACACACGATATATATCGTTATTCACGCAGGATCACGATATTTATCGAGTGTGTAGCCTAGAGTATCACGAATCGTGATACGGATCACAGGATTTCCGAAAATCCAGAAATCTACGATCCGTATCAACTATCGTGCGATATATATCGAGCGTCTAGTATCTAGTCGATATTTATCACGACATTTCTGTCAAACTGACAGATAAATAACGTAATTTCAAATTTATTTTCATTGTTTGTGTTTATTTTCAAGCTGCTGTGGCCACTATGGACCTGGACAGTTACTATAAAAGTATAAAAAGTCAACAAGATCCTCATCCTCATAATTTTTCTAATTTTTTTCTCTTCGCGCGTCTTTTTAATCCTAATGCTAATACTATAGCAACGCTAGCTTTATCAGTCATTTTGGTAAAAATACTTAAAAATCGTAAATATCAGACTCATTTTGTATATAAGTTAATGGAAAAAGATTTATAGATAAAATGATAATGGAGATTTTTTGAAAGATGGGAAATGGCTCATTGTGTCCACCTCGTGGCACACATTGAACCAGGGGGTTGGTCTACAGCAAACCGGGGAGTACACAGTGAGCCCGACGAATGAGATCACTATTATTAACGTTTCCTCGTTGTAGTTATTAGCATAGTAGATAAATCAGATAATAATACATTCTTTATAAATGTGTAAACAGTTAGTTTTATTTACCATAATAACTGTGAAGACTATAAATCAACATAAATCAATAACAACATAACTTAACCTATTTTCTAATTACAGTCATTGATGATATATTTTAAGGTTGTATTATAACAAATACTCAACTAGCTACACTAGAGTTCTTAAGAATAAGAGGGAATTGCTTATTTAAAAAAAATTAAAATCTTATGCCAAGTTTTTTATCCGTCATAGAACATCATTCTTAAAAGTCATAACAAACAATTTGATTTCTGGAGGTATGTTTATTTTCGTGAGTTATGAAAAATATTTCTGAATGCAAACAATGAAAAAGGAAGTGCGGAAAATAATTTTTAGCATGATTAATAATTTTGACAAAAGTTCAAGCTAATAGTGACCAAATAACTGAATGTTTACAAGAAGGACTGAGAAGGAGTAACAAGAAAATATTATCCCCAGATTATTGCCATATCCACACTCTATAATGTTTACTACTGTCAGTCAATACGGACTTATCGTGGTCCTATTATATCTTAGGCGTCTACCGACAGTGGTGGTGCGGTAGGGTAGGGGTATCCCCTACAAAAATTGATGTAGAAAAAAGTAACCGGTAGCTGATTTATATGAATATTAACGGTAAAATAATTGTGGCTCACTGTTCGTGCCGGTGTAGTGGGTCACTATGTACCACACACACCTCTACTGATATTAAATTCATCAAAAAATTAAACATCAATGTAGGATTCATGAATGTACAACTTAACAATGCAAAGATATTTAGTACAGAAATAAAAAAAAACATTACTTTTAAAAGATACAGTATAAGATTGAAAACCTAAAAATTATTACTTAGGATTTTCCATGTTTTTACGCCGAAAATCACAAAAAGCCCTGAGTCGCGAGCGTTCTGCACTGGAGCTCGCTACCAACTGGAAAGCAGGAAAAGCGGTAAAAACCAAGTACAATTACGCTTACTGCACGATCTGGCAACGTTGTTTTATGGTGATACTAATGGTGGCTAACTGTGTACTACTGGTTCACTGTTCGACATCTCACCCTACCCTTAAACGAGTGTTTTCGAATATGTAATTGGAACATTAAGCTATGAGTGTAGATAAATAAATTATTCATCATCATCATCACAGCCCAAAACAGAGGGCTTAGGGGCCTCTCCCACGAAAGGGAAGGTTGTTGCCATAATCTCCACGCTTGCAGGCGGCTTCCAGATAGCTGAGTTATATGTATTATGTAACTAAATAACATATAGAGATGAATTCTAGTAATTTCCCGTTAACACTAGATTATAAGCTTCTTTGGTTTATGGTCATTATCGAACAAACTATGACTATTGCTGCCCACGGACACATTTCTAGTCTCAAAATAAAGGTAATTAAATTTGCTACAAATTCATTTCCCATTACTTTCCCCGTAGATACCTTATTATACCTGATCTTCCTGTCGAAAATTTATCATTTCCCATTTTTCAAGTTTCTGGAATCTGGAATAGTGAATATTGGGCATCCTGTATCCTGGGAGCTATTAGCTCTATAAAATTGGATTAGGGCTCAAACAGTCGGGAATTTTGTCTACCAAAAAAGTCTCAGTGACTTTTCTCGTCAGAGCCTTCCTATGTGGTCTTTGCATAAAACTAAAACAAGTGAAAAAGAGGTGGTTTCTCAGCCATAACTCAAAGCGCTCACATTTTAGAGTGCTGCAAATCTGAACAAATAATGTCTAAAGGAACCCAAATAACATATCAAAAATGCAAGTTTTGCAATTTCGAATGGAAGATATGATTTCGAATAGACTATTAGTATCTATAAATAGATATCGTGATATTTTCCTTCATTCTAGCTTCCGATAAGCGGCTAGGTTGATTTGCGCAAGCGTAAAAAGCTTGCACGATGTATAGGTATCCTATATTACTTATACCTACTTCCAACCTGTATGTTCTACGCGCGTTCCGTTTTATTTTACGTTGGTTTTAATTTTACTGAAGTATTAATGTCGTCTAAACAGCATATTAACACCACTAAACCAAGTGGGATATGTCACATGTCAGAGTGAAATGTTTTATGAGGTAGATACTCGCCTACAAGCCGACAAAGAGGCAAACTACGAAATCGATAACGTGTTTTGTTGATATTGGTGCGTGGTCTCGGGCGGCGGGTGGCGGGCGGCCGGAGCCCGGGCGTGACGGGGTGACTGGTGACGGTGTGATGTCGGTTGCAGGGTGGGCGGCTGGGCGCACTGTGGCTGTCGTGGCTCGTGGCCGGCGTTTGCGGCGTGCTCATTCTGTTAGCCATCATATGCTACTGCCGCCTCATGCCGCGACATCAGAAATCGTTCGGTCGGTACAAATGCCCATTCATTAATTAGCACGACGTACCAGCAGAACACCTTAATTAATTTAGACACATTAAATAATGACATAAGGTTAACAAGTTATTTTCCATACACGTTAAATATTATAGACAATATTTCACGTAATTTATCTAGCATGTATCCTAATGTTATTTCCCCGTTTTTTAGTTGCAATTGAACATTTCTTAATGTCATTATTTACAATTTCTTTTTTCCACCTCTTATTCCCAAATCCTTTTTTACCGCTGTTCATACTACTGTCCAATTTACGTTAAACCCCGTTATCATTGTTTTTCAATACATTTACTAACCGTAAAATATTTACGGTAAGTATTTTTGTTTAGTTTTGGTATTCCTGTATTACTTTTTGAATGCCATGCTTCTACCTTGTTCGTAATTCTATGACGCTCTCCAACTGACATGATATTAGATATCTGTTTAATTTTAAACATACTCTTAATATATTTTAAATAATCGGCAAATCGATACCTTGACAATCATTTATAACATATTGTAAGTACCTACACCTTGTTCTACTTTTTCTTCGGGCAATAATGGCAAAACTGCGAACAATGATAAAATTCGTCCCTTGTTTTACTGTGGTATAATTGTAGTACAATATTTAACGTAATTTAAATAAATTAAGTTAAATATATACTATAATCTAATGTGCACAGGCATTTAATGTTAATAACCTGTATTCTGAAATTGCCATATATTATAACATTTAAAATATTTTACTTTATATATCCGGTCCGTTTAATTTGGGGGGTTTTATTTATTTATTTATTTTATTTGTTAATTTGCCAACAGATTTTCATTTTTTTTACAATGCTCTTAAACTATAGTAACAATAACAATTAACATAAATGTAAAGCCAATAACAGGCAAACCTTACGTTCACGTTCGTAAGGGTAGTAGGTATGGTAGGTGTGTCAAGGGAATAGCCAAGAGTACACAGGAAAACAAGGGAAAAAGAGCATGTTAGGAAGGTTCGGATAGGTTCGGGCCTGTTACTGTGGTTGAGCGTACTACCTAATAAAATTAATTTAAATTTGTTTTAGATGAGCAGTATCATAAAGAAAATTATGTAATTAAAGAGAATTACGCATATTCTAGCCAAGAGAATTATAGACTGAAACATGCCGAGGTAAGTGACGATATCTACCTACTATAGGTAGGTACCTACTTACTGAATAAACTAAGTATCATCATAGCTCTTTAACATGCCACTGTTAGACTGCCTCCTCTACATTTAATAGGGTATCTCCACGGGTCCATACCAACATAACCCTCCTCCATAACAGTGGAAGGCATTGTAATTATCTTTACGCTTGCAATCGGGTTGGAGATCGCGAGAGATAGAGTATTCTCAATTAATTTTCTGGTTTACGTAGGTAATAGTTGGTCTTCCCCTACCCGTCACGGATAGGGTGGTGCTATATTCTAATGCGTCGGTCACCATCCTGCCAATTTTAATATTGAAAGTACCTAAAACTCTGACTCGATCGCAGGTAGCGGCTGCGGCGGCGGCGGCGGCAGCGCAACGGCTGCGGCCCGCCAGCTACGCGGGGTCCGTCGCGGCCGCAGGCGCCGCGCAGTACGCCTCCAGCGCCGGTGAGTGCCCCTCCCGGCCCCCGCCGCGGCCCGCCCGCTGCCGCCGCCGCGCCGCGCCGCGCTGACAGCCGCCCGTGTTTCAGCGTTGGACGAGGACTCGGAGCCCGCGGCCGGCGGGGGCGCCGCCGAGGACGCGCTGAAGACGCGCTCGCTGCCAGCGTTCCTGCGCGGCCGGCCGCGCCCGCTGTCGGCCGCCGCCGCCGAGCCGGCCGCCGCGCGCGCGTCGCCCGACCCCGCCGCGGCGCTGCTGCACCCGCTGCTGGCCAAGGTAGCACCAGCCGCCCGCCCCTCCCGACCCTCCCGCCCCATCCCGCCTCGTACCCCGCTCACGGCCCGCGTGTTGCAGGTGAGCGTGAGCAAGAAGTGCGCCAACCGCATGCGCAGCGAGCACGCGGCCATCATCGCGCTGAGCAGGGCCCGCGCGCGGGCGCCGCGCGCCGACGCTGACCCCGTCGTGGTCTACGACCAGCGCACTCAGCTCTAGCCGTCCACCGGACATGCATTGCATTAAGACTCGGCATTTTGTGTATTTGAGAATATATTTGTTAAAGGCGAAGGGCCGTGACAACTCTAAATGTAGAACTATCCAGCAGGGTGCCAATGGTGGATGATGGAAGTGTCTGAAGCCATAGACCTGACTCCCATTCGCCGACAGCTAGGAGGCGGGCACGCACTGCGCAGGATCGCTTGACGTATTAACGAGATTATCCCGCACCAACCTGCAGAGCGGCTCGTCCCACAGTTTCTGTGACGAAGGGGTAGACGGATATTCAGTGCTCGGGCAAGCTAAAGTCCATGAATTTCTGGCCTCTGTCATATATGCCACCTCACACGCGTTGGTGCCCAAAATCTTATCTACCAACATACACGTGCTGTGTACAGAGGACAGGAAAGCAGGTAAAGAAATACTTGAATTTTTTCTGATGCCCAGACCACCAAACCTGATGGGTAGAGAGGCCTGGGCCCAAGCATTGTCATCAAAATTTAAATGTAGGTACTTAACTATAAAATTAACTGCCTTCAATTTTTAACGTTGTTCTGTTGATCAGTGGATCGAAACGGTTTTATTAAAGTTTACCTATTCAGCGCTTTTAAAAAAATATTTAAATACCAAATAAGGTTGGGAAGGACGTGGTATAAATTAAATAATGTCACTGCGCTACACTCTCTTTGAATTGGAGAAGTTTCCTTAACAATAGTAATTCTAAGAGAATATAGTCTAGAAATAATTTTGAATTTAAAATGCGACTGTAACTTTGTGATATTATCTTGAAGGAACGATTCAACATGTGGCCTAAAATGATATTGTAAGAAAGAAAGTCGGTATTGGCTAATAGATATTTTACCTAATAATTTTATAGCCTCTAGGATAAACTGCAGCTAAGGGTACTTACCTAATTTTGGAACCCTTCCTGCTGAGGAATGCCCGTGGGCCGGCTCATCATTGTGCGTAGATAAGCATGGTGGTACGAATGAAGAGATTAAACTACGGCAATGAACGGTCTCGACCAGACGTTGGATACTTGAGTTGCATACATACTAGCGAAACTATACCTTCGAGGTACACTAGAGAAACTATCCGAAAAGCATCAACTATTATAGTAAAGATATAATCAGTAAAGCCGGACCATCCTAGCGTAGTGTCTTGGGTGCTCCGTATATGGGTATATGACCGTAGTCGAGAATCCGCTTTTTAAAAGATACGGTCTATCGGTTCATACAAGGTGTTCACTAAGATCCAGCCGGTACAAAGTGAATGAAAAACGGAAGTATGTAAAATACGGAACTCGTATCAGTTGAAAAAAGAAATCTAAGTCTAGCCAATGAGGAGCTTTCCAATAGGTATCTAAAGCATTCCTAACCACTCACTAGATGGCGCCCCGACAATTTTAGTAATTGACAATCGCTTGAAATAGGTTCTTAGCAAACAGAATATAAACACTGGGTACGTTGTATTGGATAATATTGTATTTGTCAATAGTTTTCAACCATTTTAGAAGTTGTATTAATAATGGAACATATTGCATTTATTTTTACACTTCGTTCAACCTTTAACAGTTATGTTTATATTAATAAACATTTTATTTTTAAGTTTAGTATTAGTTGGCTGCATGAAATCACTGCCACCATCATACAGATTATAAAAAGATTACCAAAATTGTAGGAGCGCCATCTATTGATGCTTTTTGAAACCAACTATCTATACCTACTGGAAAACTCCTCATTCTTCACAATTATTTTTTAAAAACTAAATATTTTTAGCAAAACTGCAACACTCACGCGACACTCATGCAACACTGGAACAAGCCGTAGAGTAAACGATGAAAGAAGAAACTCCTTTTGCGCCCGGAGTAAGGAGTATTTTTCGTCATAGCGAAGAGAAATCAATGAGGGAAGAAAAAACTCCTTTCAAAAGGAGAGGGCATTATGTTCAATAATTCACTGGTAATGCGGCGTGCCGCGTGACATACCTTTTGATGTTACATAAAATAGCCCACGGATGTGCCCAAAATGAACTAGCACAAGAACTAGATTTCCTTAGAATCATGGTATGTACAACATCTCGGTCAACCTCGCTTCGCCAACGGTATTAGGGGCACACATAACGAGTTTCCAACTCGTTGCGGTGCTAACGTTTGACTACCCTCAAATACGAAATGGTCACACATCCAGCTTCCTTGCATTACTAGCATTGCTTAACCTTGGTTTTTACTACATAATAAAAACTTATCTGACACAATCGCCAAAACTGGAATTAAGTCTCGTCATTTTGAAATGTCATGCCAATGCCAACAACAGCGACGCTGTCACATGGTCTGACAAATTTATGGCTCTGTAATAAAACTCCTTTTAAGGGGCACAACGGCAAAAATGCGTACAATGCGTGACACACACCTTTTGATACATAAAATGGCCGACGGATGTGGCCAAAAAGAAACTAAAATAATAAGTAGAATTCCCCAGCATCATAATACATATTATTATGGCTAATTAACTCGCTCACATCCTATCATCGCCATAGAAATCACAACCACAGGGCAGGTCTTCCTAACGGAGTGTGGAGTTTCATTCGTCATTAGTGGCAGTGTATGACAAAGACAATGACATGCCTGTCATTGTCAATGTCCTAACCTAGGATTTTTTTACCTGTCTGTCTATGCAGTGCCACAAACTTTATCTTATCCAGTGACAGCGTCGCTGTTAATGGCATTGACATGACATTTCAAAATGGCGACACTTGGTTCTAGTTTTAGCCACCGGCTCAGATAAGTTTGAGCATCCATAGCTTTTTTCGGGTGTGTTCATAATTTCATGCCAAAAATGCGTTCATTTCATAGCAAATTAGTAATATTGTAAACATTAATATAAAAAAATTGGCTAGCTAAAGAATTTAAATAATGACGAGAGGATATTACGTTTTTTAAGCTTTATCCATTACAACTCTCACTATGCCGGCTGGTGGTCAGGAAAATTTTAGACTGTCACCTTTAGTCACATTTTTATCATTTATATATTTTGCAGAGGTATGTAGGTAGATAATAATTAGGTACTTACCTATCTACTTACCAAACTACATATTAGGTAGGAACGTCTAAACTTAGGTAGATTTTTACACAAGTCATGTTTGAAATAAAATTTTGTAACCTGTGACTTCAGTATAATTTGTCATTTCCTTATTCCCTATTAATTTTAATATAATTTAAGCGGAGAGAGAAGATGCAGTAGGTAAGTATATACTAACCCATTGCGATACCATTACATCCAGCTACAAGTTATATGCTAACGACTTAAAGATTCATTGAGTTATTAGAACAACAGACGACATTGAACTTTAGCAAAAGAACGTCAATGCTATAATGCTGCCAAGTGTGCTCATATTAAGTTCACGCGAAAACGAGAGTACCTTCTGACGCTACATACTACAATAATGGTGAGCCACTAACCGAGGTCTCAAAAATTCGGGATTTGGGCGTGACAGTTGATCAAAAACTTGACTTCCGGGAACACATCAATGATATTGCTCGCAGAGGAGCTCAGCTATCTGGCTTTTTGGTTCGTCAAACTAAACTTTTCCGCGAATCCGATACATTGATATTGCTTTTCAACTGCTTTGTCCGCAGTATTTTAGAATACTGTAGTCCAGTCTGGAGTCCTAAGTACGAAACGCACATAACAGATTAGAGAAACTACAAAAGCGTTTTCTATACCACGTCTCATAGATGGACAAAATTTGTCACACACACCCAAACTACGAGTCTAGACTTGCGTACTACAAAGTGACCCCCCTCCACAAAAGACGTAACGCAGCTGACATGATATTTTTGTACAAAATTTTGCATGGGTTGATAGATTGTCCAGAGTTACTGCAAAAAATTAAATTTTCTGTCCCACGTTTATCCAGCAGACGGCACAATAGGCTTACCTTCAAACCTCCTTACAGTAGAACTAACTATGGGCAGCACTCTTCTTTGTCCATTTTTGATATCTTTGGCACATCAATTGGCTTTATAAAGAAAACATTGTACTCGTGATCGTGTACTTGTATATGAAAGTGTTTAATCTCTAAATTCTAAATTTATTTTGTATTTTGTTATTATATAATTTAGTGAAATTTATGTGTTAGGTAGGTACCTCAAAGGTAGTAATATATATGCATGCTGTGTCTACTTCGAGAAGGATGTACACTGTTTTCTACCATACGAGCTTTGTTAAGTCTTCTATCTTGTGTAACGTCTAGTTTAGTAACATTAAAAAAAAAAACTTTATATACTGTTATCACATCTACCTACAGTCCATGCATAATAGTCAATTGCTGTACCTAAAGAATGGTACGTCTCTAGTGGTACTCTGGTACGTGGACCAGAGACCCACCCTGTTTGGATACGAGACTATCCCTTCCCAGGTGTCCATTATGGACTTCGCCTGCCTATCTATTAAACCAAATGTAAACAAAAGGGATAATTAAAACAACGTGAACTTAGAAAGTCGATTTATTATTTTATCACAACTTCATCAGCACGAGAATATAGATCGACTCCTTTGCGCTCCAAAACCCAATCAAGCTTCACCGCGCTACCTCAACACGATACCTGCTATTTTTAACGAAAAATAATCCAATATAATGTCTTCCCACATGACCCCTCAAATAAATCAACATACCATTCGCGCGTGATTTCCATGTGACAAATTAATAATCGATTTTATGGCACAGCTCAGCTCAGCAATTAATTAATTCAGCACAGCATTTAAACAGTACAGCTCAGCATTTCTATCAGCGCAGCCCGGATCAGCTTGGCAAAGTTCAACGCAGTCCGGCTTGGCTCAGCTCGGCTTCCCTGTCCCCTCAAGGCAGCTCAGCGAAACAGCTCAACTCTCTTTCTCTTACACAAAGTAAAAAAAAAACTTCCTCCACAACAATGAAGGGAGGGTCGTAAGCCCTACTCTTGGCAGACGGATTGGATAGTATTATGGATTAATGTGTTTTTTCTTTTTCCATGGTAAGACCGATTCGTTGGCGGTCGTTAGGCCGGTGTGTACCCAGCTTAAAATTTATCTTGATTTTAGCTGCCAGTAGGTACGGATTGCGCCGGTTTAGTCGACGATAGATATTTATATTATATTTTATATTTTTTTATACTACGCAGCGACAAACGAGCAGACAGCCCATCTGATATTAAGCGGTAACTGTCGCCCTTAACATCTATGACAATGCAACAAAAATGCAGAACCGCTGGAACCCCTGGTCTGGACTGAGATGAAATGCCTCATGCCTGTATGCTCAAACCGGATATAGGCTTTGTACTGCGTGTGCCTCTTTTAATAAGGTTGTAAGGGAGATCCTACACGCTCGATATTTATCACGATACGTACCGTCGATACGGATCGTGGATTTCTGATTTTCTAGAAATCCTGTGATCCGTATCGCGATCTTACTAACTCGATAAATATCGTGATCCAGGATCGTAATCCACGTATCACGATAAATATCGTGTGTGTAGCACCCCCTATGGGATGTCGACGTTGATTTGTTTTAATACAGACGTTATATACAGACTAGACACAAATCACAAATATTCCCTGTTCGCTTATTCTACAATAATTATGAATCTTGCTATCCCGTTGTTTCACCCGTAGGAACGAGCCTGTCAGAAAGTGAAGCGTGCAATGTATTGAACGTTCACCACGTTGCCACCGCTCCTAACGACCAGACGTTTATTTTGAAACATCGGTGTAAATTTTATAATTTCCTAATCAAATTTAAAGCAAACCATTTAAAAGACGGTGTAATGTAGTGTAATATGCACAGTACGTGAAAGCGCAAAGTATGGAAACACACCTGGATTATCCTTTCACCGGTAAGTAAACAATTGTGATCGTGGCTATCTGGAAACAATTTAGAAATGGTGATAAAAATATGCATAGTAAAAGTGTAAATTTGCAATAATTGAAATCTTTATATTAAAATAACATGCCATTACAGACAGATTTAAAATTATTGGCAAATTGAGTTATATTTCGATGTCTTTTTTTTTTTTTTTTTAATGTTTTATGTTATCCGGCAGACAAACAGGCATGCGGGCCACCTGATGGAAAGTGGTCACCGCCGCCTATGGACATCAGCAACACCAGGGGAGTCACCAATGCGTTGCCCGCCTCTGAAGAGATCTCTAATATACCTCTTGAACGATCCCATGTCATAGTCCAAAGGAAACACTGGGGCTGGGAGCTCATTCCACATCCGAATCGTACGAGCGAGAAACGTTCTTTCAAACCTTCGCGTGGTGACCAACAGAGGGTCTACGTAGTGGGGATGAGTACCCAGCCCACGGCGGGTGGTGCGATGGCGGAATTGTGCTGTTGGCACCAGATCGAAAAGTTCCTCGGAACACTCCCCATTGTACAGCCGGTAGAACACACACAGGGAGCCAAAGTCCCTTCGGTTAGCCAGTGGTTCTAATTTGCTTGTTTGTATGGGATCGTCGACAATTCGAACGGCACGTCTCTGTATGGAGTCCAGAGGATTAAGCAGGTCGGCAGTTTCGCCGGCCCAAAGATGGGAACAATACTCCATATGAGGCCGCACCTGCGCCTTGTACAGCAGCAGGCGCTGCCCTGGGGTGAAGTATCGCTTGGACCGGTTAAACACTCCAAGCTTTTTCGAAGCCAGTTTGGCTTTACCTTCTAGGTGACTCCGGAATCGCACGCTATCCGAAATGTCGACACCAAGGATCCCGATACTATTTGAGATGGAAAGGGGTGTTCCTTGGAACTGCGGCACCATGACAAAAGGATCCTTTTTGGCAGAAAATGCGCAGACCTGTGTCTTTGAGGGGTTGAATTCCACCAGGTTCAGTCTGCCCCAGTGAGCAACTTGCTCCAAGGAGTGTTCAATCTCTGACACAAGTCTTATTCGGCTTTCCGACACCACGGAACGAGGGGTATTCGCACGTCCAGTATAACGAGCATCTCCAGTACTGTCATCTGCATAGCAGTGAATACTGGGTATATTCAGCATATCATTGATATGCAGAAGAAACAGCGTGGGAGATAGCACTGAACCTTGAGGTACTCCAGCATTAATGGTCTTGGTATCGGAGCAGCATCCGTCGACAACGACTTGGATGCTCCGTCCAGACAGAAAGCTGGATACCCAATTTCAGAGCCCCTCGGGGATACCGTACTTCGGGAGTTTTGTTAGCAGTGCCCTGTGCCAGACCCGATCAAATGCCTTGGCTATATCAAGACTGACAGCCAGAGCCTCCCCCTTGCTCTCGACCGCCTCAGCCCACCGGTGTGTTAGGTACACGAGAAGGTCACCAGCTGAGCGACCATGGCGAAAGCCATATTGACGGTCACTGATCAGCTGGTGGTCCTCTAGGTATCCGAGGAGCTGGATATTGATAACCCGCTCCATCACCTTAGAGAGCAAGGAGGTTACCGCTATAGGCCTGTAATTTGATGGGTCTGAATTATCACCCTTCTTGGGTATCGGATGCACAAGGGCTAGCTTCCACGAAGACGGCACCGTTCCAGAGGTGTAGGAAAGCTTGAATAGGCGCATTAACACGGGAGACAACTCGGGAGCACACTTTTTGAGAACAATAGCCGGAATGCCATCAGGTCCACTGGACTTCCGGATGTCTAGGGAGAGAAGCACACGTCTTATGATTTTTTGGGTGAAACGAACCTCGGGCATGATGCCCTCACACCGTGAGATGGTAGGCGGTGCAGCTCCCCCATCATCCAGAGTTGAGTTATGAGCAAAGAGATTTCCCAAGAGATCGGCTTTCTCCTTTGCTGTGTGGGCTAATTGGTCATCCGGCTTGCGCAAAGGTGGAAAGGTGGTCCGACAAAAGTTCCCCTTAACAGCTTTGGAGAGAGACCAAAAAGCACGACTCCCAGAGGGGTAGCTAATTAGTTTCTCTCCAATTCCGCCGATGAATTTAAATTTTGCTCTGGCCATCACCCTCTTTGTAGACCTCGATACAGCGTTGTACTTTTTCCTCAAAATGTGGGTGTTAGGGTCCTTCTGGGCCCGAGCCACTGTCCAGGCACGAAAAGCATTCTGCTTGAGGCGAGTTGCCTCAGCACTAGGCCTGTCATACCAGGGCTGACTCTTGCCGCTGAGCCGGACTACAGAGGACGGAATAAAACACTCCATTCCCTGCAGTATGACGTCAGCTACAGCAGCAGCACAGATGTTGGTGTCATTTGAGGAGAAGCAAAGCTGTATCCACGGGTACGACGCGAAGAATTCTCGCAATCCATCCCAGTCTGCTGAACCATAATGCCATACCTTGCGTGACCCATTGGGGCGAGCCCGTTCGGGTATAGCAAGAGGCTTCTCAGAACGGACCAGGCAGTGGTCTGATGTCCCAAGAGGGGCATCGACGGACACCTGATAACCGTCTGGGTGGGTGGTGAGCAGAAGGTCTAATAAAGAGGGTTCACGGCCCACAACATCCGGTAAGTAGGTGGGTTCTGACACCAGTTGCGTGAGACCATGGGCCAGAGAAAATTCATGGGCGGACCTCCCGGCCGGGTTAGTAGGACGGCTTGACCCTAGCCACTCGGTGTGGTGACCGTTAAAGTCTCCTAGGACTACCAACTCGGCTGAAGGATACCGCTCAAAGACTTTGTCGGTAGCGCATTGTATGTGCTCGAAAAACCGATTTGTCTCACCTACGCCGTGACGGTTGTTGTATAGGCATGCGTAGACACGGGATAGACCCCCCTGTTCTACGCATACCCATACCACAGATTCGTCACTTAGTTCTATGGCATTAAGACGTCGACAATAGATATCACCTCTGACGAATAGGCACACACCAGCGCGAGGTAAAAACCTGTGTTCCAATTTGTATCCAGGATAGTGAAGATACGAAGTGTCAGCCGGAGGTGATATCTGTGTTTCCGTCAGGAAAAGTAAGGCGGGCTTCGCTGTCTCTAGGTGGTGATGTACGGCGTTCAGATTGGAATGTAGACCCCTGATATTACAAAAGTCCACTCGAAGTGTGGAAAGGGGTGCCGCTGAGAGAACCTTACTTTTATTTTTCCTTGCCATTTGTGATAATATTAAATTTGGGGATGTAGAGGAGTGCTAAAACATCGGTATCCAGCAGGGCAAGGTCGTTTTGCTTCTGAACGCTGCAGAGAGATGGGTTATGTGAAAAGTTGGCACGGGGGACGGAAGGGCCCCCGATCCCCCCTGAATATACCTGCCGGGTCCACTCCGGTCTCCTACCCCGGCACGACAGACATATTCAGGATTTTTCGCACAGTTGGCGGGACAGCCTCCCGGGCCGGAGATTAAAAGCGATGCCCGGGTTCGGGTCCCCTACTAACCGGCGGGCGGCCAGCGACGAGCCGTTTCATCGGGTCTCCCTGGCCCCCGCGCCAACCTGTCACGCCCAACCCTCTAACATATCCAACACAAAACTGGGACCTGCAGGATACCAATATTATAGCACTCGGACAAAGGGGGAATGGCTCACGGAGTACTCTGACGGAACACAGCCCAGGGGCTGCTTAGCGCCATGCAGACTCATCTCCGTGGGTGGTCGCTAGCCATGCGGGCCGAGGCCCTACCACCAAGCATTTTCGGCTGCACTCTTCGCACCACCCGGGGGTCACGTGTAGGGTCTCTAGGGTATAGCCTACGGACGTGGTGCAGCAAGACCCCCAAACTCAATGTCTAAATAGATATGGAAATATTTCGATGTAAACAGGGTCGGATTTAGTATTTGTTGTATAGAATTTTAATCAGCAGTCCGCTATTTTATATTTATTAGGGTTCCGTACCAAAAATATACATAAATTATATTTTAAATGTCAAGACATTAAAAAAAATAACCTATAATGTACCTAAATTCGCGATTAATTAAACGGCTTAATCGCGAATTTAGGTACGTTTATTTTCATTTATTTATTCTTCTAGGTTTCCAGAAGACCAGACATGGTGATGTCTGGGTTGCAAATTGGAAGTGCTGTGTTGTAAACATTTTGAAGAACAAGATAATAAGTATATGTATGCAAGTCCTTTCTGTCCTGGTGCCGTACCTGCCAGAATTTTTACTGAGAAATGAAACTGAATTTTTATTTTAATGAGAAATCTATTTTAAATATGACGTCTAGGCGTAATTTACATCTCGCATGTGCACTGTTTGACGTGGTAAAGTACAGGCGGCCTCAATACTTATTTGATAAACTGCATTTTACATCTCTTCAGGATAGGTATGGAAGTAGATTGGCTCGTATTCCCCTGGTGGTTCACAGGCATGGAACTGCAGCTTGTAGGGGCAGCTTCCGATATCAGGCCACGAAGTGTTGGAATAACATACCACCTCCTCTGAGAATCTTATGTTTAAAATATACATTTAAAAAACATTATAAATGCCATCTTTTGGAAACTCCGAAGGAAGAGAAGGAAGGTATTCCAGAATACTTCGTGCGCTAGAGTAGCATATCAGGTATTTGTGTGACCAGAGGGAGCATGCCTACCTAAACTACCTACCAACAATCTATCTGTGTTTGTTTGGTTTTTATTATTGAATTATCTATGCAGTAAATTATATTTATAATATATACCTACTTAAATGAATTATTTGTTTGGAATTTTTATCTACATATACTAAAATGCACACATTTCAGATTATTATGTTATAATTATTATATCTATCACTTTAAACAATTCACATTAAGTATATTATTTTACACTACATATCTGTTTCAGAGTTCCGTGAACCTACTCAGGTTTTGGCAGAATACCAGTATGTTGCTCTGCCGGGCAACACTATGCTGAGTCAAGACCTTTTTGTGCTACAGCACATACATACGACTTACATATAGGTTGTTATATTTTTTAAGTTACGTCGTGACAATTTAAGTTGTACTTTGTTCATATATTTTTATAATTTGTTCTTTATTAGCATAAGTTGTTTGTATGTGCATGAAGCATAAAATAAATCTCTATTCTATTCTATTCTTGAAAATAAAGAATATGCTGCCTGTTTGATATATTTATGTATCTACATACCCTTTTCATTAATTTTTTTTGTTTATGTTGATGTCCTCTAGAGGGCACGGTATTCGCGGTATGTAGGATCGAGAGATCGAAAAGACGATGGTAGGTATCCAGGCGTGTGTTTGATCTCCAGACACCTTACCTTTGAAAATGGTATTTGTATTATACCTATACCTAATCCATATATTGATTCAAATAATTTATTTGGCTTTTCAGTGAAGGAAAATATCGTAAAAATTTGCATGTTAGAGATTAATTCGAATTGTGAAGTCTGCCAATCTGCATTGGGCCTGAGTGGTAAACTATTGCCCGCTCTCTCTCAATGATAGGACGATCTATTCCCTAATAGTTTAGACGTGTATAGGCTGATGACGACGATGATAACGATTAGTTCGGCACCTTCATTGCACTTTTATTATAATGACAATATAAATATGCCCACAAGTCAGATTTGTTTGTGTTCGTTACGGAATAGAAATTCGTAGTAAAAAATAACTTATCTACAGATGGGCTGCCTTGTTTTGTCCCTGCATTTGCTAGTGTGTGTGTTATAGAGATGTGTGACATTTTGTATCGAATTGAATTCGGTATGTACATACTCTCTGCTTCTGTAGATAAAAAATTTTCTCTATGTGTTTCACACTAGTGTTCCGGCGGCAAGAAGGCTTTTGGTTAATTTTAGTTTTGAAAATTGTTTCTCGTATTTGCTTTTTTTGTTTGTAGTTACATGAGAAAAGCGTTTGATGTAACGGAAAATATTTTAATCTGTGTTTATCTGTGAGAATCTGTAATTGACTTTCTGATACTTTACTTACTTAAGTTTACTTCTAATCCATCCATTCTAACAGCTGTTGATTTTCCTAAGAATAAAAAAATAGATTTTCCAAAAGGATGGCTTTAATAAAATAAAACCACTAGGTAAGTAGGTACAACCTATATTAACGTTCTAAGTAATACGAGAGTGAAAATCACTTAATGAAAAGCAGCGTGCCGCGGCCGCCGCCCGCTCAGCAGAAGGTGCGGAAGGTGGCGAGCGTGGGGAAGGTGCGCAGCCGCAGCAGCTCGAGCTCGGTCTGCAGCAGCGTGGCGCGCGCGTGCCGCGCCTGCGCCTCGCGCACCAGCCGCGACCGCGCCACCAGCGTCTCCATGCTGCACCCACGGACAGACCACCGTTAAGGACCACGCCTTTGCGCCGGACCATCGCCGCGCACCAGAAAATGGGGAGCAGCCTCTATCCACCGAGAATTGTGATTATGTTCAATACTGCGGTGGAGCAGATGAACACTCGAGTGCTGTTGATGATGAAAATATCTGCAGACGTTGTCTGCGACTGTGTTCCCGGTGTGTTGTGTGTTGTGTATGTTCATGTACAAATAGAGGGAATTCACTTTGAATGAAGTCACTCAGTACGTGTAAGGTACCTGAGGCAAACAATAAATATGGACGACGACAACCGCGGTGACGATATTAATCGCAGAATTCGTTCTTTAAGAAATGGGTAAAAAGGTGGGTGATGCCCCTGTTATTGCAAACGTCTATAGGCCGCGGTGGCTGCTTACCATCAGGCAGACAGTAAGCTTGTTTGCCACCTTAGTGGTATAAAAAAAATTTGCTTAGGAAGGGCGAGCTACAGCAAAAATAACGGGTCACATATAAAAACTGCGCTATCTCCCAGAGACCTACCTATACCTATATAGACATAAAGTTGGAGATAAAATTAAAGATAAAAAATGTAAACACACATCTGTCAATGTCAAAGGTATCCAGGGGTATAAACCTTTTTTATCGAATGTATATATTTACCAAATGGTTATGCATCACGCACACTTAAATGTTCTTTACATTGGCAAACTTTCGAAAACGAAACAAATCGATTTACCCACCTTTATTCAATTTATTAAAAACGTAATAAGTAATTCGGAAACTATTAGTCCTAGAATACTAGTTAGAAAACTCAAATACTAGAAAGAAGTGGCGGCCATTTTGAATCCTTTATTATTTTATGTATTATTATTTGAGTCGGTCAATCCCTTACTTTCCGAGCCTTTATAATAATGTACTGTAACAACGAACCAAATGTTTAGAATTTCTCATCATTACCAGTGGCATAATTGAAAACTACATATATGTATTTTATTGAAAGAGCACAAAAATTAAGCGGTACGGGCTTGTGGACGAAAAACAAAGTATTAATACGACAAAAAAAAATCATTGTAGAGATAAACTACGAAGTTTTGTAGTCATAAGCTAGAAGTGTTTATTTTAATATTAAATTAAAATTTATTAGCTTAAAACCCACGAATTAATCTTTATACATATATTTATGAAACGATTACGCATTTTGTGAGCGACCCGGAATTTTTGCGGTCCACTGTATTATAAATGTCGGCAAATTTAAATTTACTAAACGCAACATCTTAAACAAATGCTTTGACATTCAGACATGATGGATGGAGCTGGGAAAGGCATGGTATATCACAAGTCGGACGAGTAAAGAAGTGTTCCCAGAACGTTATAATCCGGACACCTTCAAGACAAGAGTGAATACCTAATTGTTTCATTTAACACCTGTATATTATTTATATGTATACCAACCTGTGTGTCACAATAAAAGTATTTGATTGATTGATTGATTGATTGAAAGAATTTTTATCTTCAGCCGCAACGTCACTCACCACTGAATGAGAAACAGTGAAATGCCTGACCAAATGAAAAATTTCGGACTTAAGCCTCCAAATATTAATTTTAAAGTCCGGTGTTTTTCACGTTTCCCCTTCCTGCGTCGGCACAGCACACTCACCGCTTCTTGAGCACGCGCCGGATCCGGATGGGCTCGAGCGGGTCCTCCTTGAGCCGCTTCTCGGAGACCTTGACGTTGAGCGCCACGATGGCCTTGTCCGTCTGCGCCGTGCGCGCCGCCACCGCGTCCAGCTTCACCTGCCCGAGCGCCCGCACACACCACATCCTCACATCACCCCGCCTGGCGACTGCGTGTTGCAGCTAACTTCCGCAACACACAATCTCTCTCCCCTAAATTGATCCTCGTCGTGCCCACTTATTGTCGACTAGCTGTGCCCGCGACTTCGTTCGCGTGGACTACGGTATTGCCGCGTGGCCGACCCTGTGGTCTGGTGAAGCAATCTTATAAAAAGGAGCTTTTTACTTTGGATATGAAAACTGCCAGGTTGTATTTATCAAAAGACAATAAGATAGATTTATGTATATTAGGAATTGTTAATTTATGTACTGGTATTAGTATTTGATTAGTAATTAGTATATAGTCTGCCTATATTTACATCCTCATATATATATATGAGGTTAAATTCCTTATAGTTAATTGGTTTTCTCTTAATTGCCGCTCATCAAAGGTCTTCACGGCTTATCAAAGGTTAGCTGGAAGAAATCCCGTTGTGGGATAAGCTCGCCTTTGCATTATTAACTGTATTTTTATTTCATGTTATGTTATAAATTGATGCAATAAAGAGATTACATACATACATACATACATACAGATAGAGTTTCATCGCAGTTCGCACAATAAAGTAAGCGTCATACTCCTCGCACATTCCTTCGCTCCTGTCTCGTCGTGCGTGTTAGTTTAGAATAGAAAGAGAAAGAGTAGGATTTTCATGGAAAAATATCTTTTGGCAATAGCTGACTTCTTTGGAGTGATCTGACTTTGACAATAGGCCAATCCATTTTAAGCCTATACAATAAAGTTCACACGCCAGGAGGAGCATCGGTAGCCGAGTGGTAAGGTATCCGACTCGTAAACGAGATGTTGTCGAGGAAAGTTCAGCATGAAGAGTTGAATACCCTTGCCGCGGGAGAGACGACATATATAGCTTTGGTGGCCTAGGGATCCAACTCGTAAGCAAGAGGGTTCGAGGGTTCTTCTAGTTCAAGCCCTAGGGCCGCTATATACCGATGCTCATAATGTGAGGGAAGACATCGTGACGAATTCTACATTTTCAGACAGACGACTGAATGTATAACCATGATCCAATGTCAGGTTAATTTGGTAGCAGGGTCACGGAGGTTAAATGGCAGTCGCTCTACTGTAATTATCTGATCAACCAAATCCTGGATCATGGTCAAGGCGGACCCTGGGCTCTCATGCAGGAGAAGTGTAGATATATAGATTCGTGAAATCGCTAAGTACAAACAGTGTTACAGCTTCAGTAATAAAATAAGTAGTTCGATTTAAATCTAGTGCATCTAGATAAGAACCTAGGAAAAATATGTTCAATCGACTGCGCGAGGGAACATATTCCATATACTGCTAATGACACGATTTCCCGTGCAGCAATAGAGACCCAACTCATCGCATAGCACGGAACACTGGCTGCAACCAACCGGCAGCTTCGTGACTCGTTCACCACCAAGTGAACCGGCCACTCGCCATATTGTTGTCCCCGGTCCCCGTCCCCGGCGTCCCGGCGTCCCGGCGTCCCCGGAGTCCCCGCGCACCTGCATCTCCTCGACGCGCTGTATGTTGTCGGCGAGCACGCGCGAGAACGCCATCTTGGTGGCGGCCATCTCGCGCTCCAGCTTCTGGTAGTCCGTCTCGTCCGTGTGGCCCTGCTCCTTGTTCTTCAGGTACGCCTGCAGCTCCTTCGGGATCTGCGGCGGGGAGCGGCGGTGAGCGCCGACCGGATACCGGATAGCAACGGTCGTTATTGCTCGGAACACCTAACACTTATCTACTTGGTTTGTATTATAAAATGCAGAACCGTAGATGACTTGTCTAGACTGTCTAGCTAATACTTTGATATTCTGGCTTTCATTACAGTGGATTTACCAGATAATTACTTTCAAACAGGAACACGACAAATGATGACCTTTACAGGCCCAGTTTGGCAATTCCGAACATTTACAACAATGCTTTAATTAATTTTGATTTATTTTTATGTTTACTTACCTATGGGGAAACCAGCAGCAGTAGTTACAATAAAAAATAACAATAGCATTACATACCCAGCCAATACAGTACAACAGCAAAATAACAACAGCTAATTAGTTTATACTTAACGTTAAGTTAAGTCAACCAAACAGTTGATGAGACAAAACAGAACAGCTTAAGCGTACGATAGAGCACGGCCGATAGAACACGATTTCTCGCCGATTCACAACTTAATATTTCCTACAACAAAGTTGTAAGCCACAATCGCCCCTGTTGCAAGCGGGGCGGCGCACCTTGAGTCTCCTGTAGGAGTACAGCTCCTGCTCCATGTGGCGCAGCTTCATCTTCATCTGCGCGTGCTCCCATTCCTTGGCGAGGATGCCCTTGCGGAACTCCATCTGCTTGCGCATCATGCGCAGCTTCATATCGCCCACGCGCTAAGGATCCACCACAAAACCAAATAATTTATGTACCTACCTATCATGATTTACTGTCAAAGTTTTGTTTTATGAGTTGAAAACGTAGTTTGGCTTTATGTAGATGCCATTTGATATGTAGGGAACTTCATTAGCCATGTAGAAATGTCGAATGTCATGATATTTTATGGAAGTCGCAACAGAGTGGTCTACAGCTAGCTTTATGCCACTATGCCACAGTTTCAGTCAGAATTGACAATTTTCAAACTGTCAAGGATCATAATGAAAGAAGGATGACGATGGTGAAGTGCAAACTAAATGGCACCAGCGCCAAACCTCACATTATTTATCATCCGGTATAAAAAGGTGATAGGAAATAAAGTATACCAGTATGAGGTTGTTGATGGTCTCGATGTCGTCGCGCGGGAGCAGCGTGGCGCACTCGAAGTCCTCGATGTGGCCCGTCGTCGCCACCTCCACCTGCCCCGCCGGCAGCACCAGCTGCGGGCACACGGCGCGCGTTAGCGAGGCGCGGACAGCCCGCCCTGGCCCGCCCCGGCCCCCACCCACCTGCACGGTGCGGTCGATGGCGATGAGCTCGCGGCGCTCGCGCAGCGTGTGCAGCGCGGCGGTGTTGGCGGCCACGCGCGCGCGCCGCGCCGCGATGGCGCGCGCCCACGCCAGCGAGCCCGCCTCCACCATCGCCACCTCCGCCACCAGCGCCTTCATCTGCGAGCCCCCCCCGTGGAGCCCCCGACACCCCAGTCACGATACATATCAACGAGGTAGGCGTTCGACATGCGATATGGTACCACTCAAATATAACAGGTAGGAAACGTGTACTGTATGCTGAACGAACGATAATGTACCCAAATGAGAGCCTCGGAGGACGCCTGACCTGATCTGTCAGTCGGTAACGAGATTTACAGGAAATAAAAATAATCGCACAAATCTACTCATGTTTTATATGTTATTAGGATTTTATTAATCAAAATAAATCTTCACAAACGCACCGACACCAAAAAATAATTGGGATAAATTTTGTCTAACGCTTTAGCATAATCGCAGAGGCTTAGGTGAATACGTACGCGGATCTCGTTCTCGATCTTGACGCGCCGCAGCCGGCACATGGTGAGGAACATCTGCTCGTCCATGACGGGCGGCATGTTCGACATCTGGTCGTGCGCCTCGCACCTGCGGGGAAGCGGGGTCAGCGCGGGAGGGGCGACTCACCGAACGCGAAGACATAGAATGCCATTTGAAGTTCGCTACCAGACATAATACCATAATAAGCGCAATCTTCCATTTTGGCCAAATCATCTATAAAATTAATATATGCTGTCCAATATTTTAATAAAAATAAAAAATAGCAATGCGATGCAGGCATTATTGGCGAAGAAGAAAGATGGCAGTGGAAAACAGTAAAGTGGACTACTCAGTTTTCTAAGGTCTTTAGTGGTCCGGAGCATCGGCTCACCCCTTGAAGAAGTCGGAGACGTCGGGATGCAGGAAGGGCGGGCGCGCGCCGCTCGCGATGCCCTGCGCCAGCTCGTACAGCACGCCCGGCGTCATCGTGGCGCGCTGGTGCCACTTCGGACGCTTCCTACCACACGCAACCAAGCTTGTTATAGTTTACGCAACCAAACCTTATAGTTGGGGCCCGTCCACCGACCACGTATTCACCCCCTTTTTTCAAGTTTTAGGCTGCTCAAAAATATATAATGAAAAAAATATTATACAACTAAGGTGACAAATAAACGTCCGGCCCAGGTACGAGTAAGTAGTTAGCGTAACAGGGACTACAATCATAATCTAACTCAATATCGAGTCGCGAAAATTGGAAGACTCGCGGATCGGAACACGAGCGGCCGCCCGACGAGGTCGGTCGGCACTTACTTGAAGTACTTGTAGCACTGGTCGATGACGACCTGCGGCAGGTCCCCGAAGGCGTTCTTGAAGGAGCGCTCCATCTGGCGGTCCTTGGCGGCCAGCGCGTCGTAGGCCGCCTGCGCGTCCGCACCCGCCGCCGCCGCGCGCGCCGCCTCCGCCTCCAGCGCGCCCAACTCCACCTCCAGCCACGCGTTCTCCGCCCTGCGCACGCACACACACACCCACACACATACAACTAATCCATTTTAAGGCCGATCCACACGACACCAACTTAGACTTGCCCAGCGCGTTTTTACAATAATTTGAAAACGGATCGTATAGACGTCAAATTACAAATTAGAAAATTTGACGTCTCCACGATCGGTTTGCGCAAACTTCGTTTGTACAAACGCGATGTGCAAGCATAAGTTTGTGTTGTTTAGACCCGGCTTTAAGTAAATAAATCCCCGCGACTAATTTCTACTTTTTCGAAACGTCAAAAACTGAAAGGCTTAACTTATGAAAAAATGCACACTGGGTAAAGTTGTATACAGCGGGTGCTGCACGGACCTGATGGCCTCGATCTCCTCGGCGGCCTCGACGCGGTCGAGGTTGACCCGGCGCAGGCGCTGCAGGTTGAGGTTCTCCTGCCCGATCACCGAGTCCACGCGCAGCTTCGACAGCCACATCTCCTTCACCTGCGCAGCGACGGTCAATTGGAGTCAGGAACGAGACACTAGCACGTTCTTCGATATATTTAACTCTGATTACTCTACAAATAACCTCTGGGTAGACGCCAAACGAATAATTCTCCTCCGGTGGCAGCGAGGCCAACCATCCTCCATATTAAAACGGTGCCAAACAGTTTCTCCTCTTATAACTATCATTATCCAATTAGGTAGGGTTCTTTTTGTCTCGTGTTACTGTCGCATTCCATAAGATATACCTAATACAGATTGGTGTACTCCAAGGCAGGAAATCAGCTGAGTAACGAGTGTGTGCGGGTGGGGGTGGGGGATGGACGCGGTACCTTCATGTTGAACTTGACGATGCCCTCGTTGAGCACGCAGGTGAGCTTGGCGTACTCGGCGTGCAGCATCTTGCGGTACTTGGCGCGCTCCTCCTCGCGGAACGCCACGCGCGCCTCGTACTCGAACACCAGCCGGAGGTCGTCCTCCGTGAAGTGCTCCGGCTCCTTCTCCAGCTGGGGGCAGGGGAGGTCGACGCGAAGGTTACCCACCTCGCCTGGGGTCGGGGCACCGAGGAGACAAACTATCGTCGGAAGTAGAATATATTTCGTGTAGGTTTGTGGAACTCGAAATTCGTATGGAGGAGACTCGGTCTGTGCCCTCTCAATGCTTGCCAAGTATGTGCTCGTGTATTCGTAACGATGAGTATTATTGTGTTTCCCTGTTAAAGCGATAGATGCGCTCACCATGACCTGCGGCTTGGGGATGTCCTTCTTGATCTCCTCGTGCCAGAGCTTCTCGAGCACGCCGTCCATCATGTCCATGAGCGCGCGCTCGCGGAAGTCGTCCTTGGGGCCCCCCTCGGGCGGCACCAGCACGATCTGCGACGGACTCACGTACGGCGGGATCGAGCACTGCGACATACACACACCGAATACCATCTAATCAGACCAGGCGCGGATCCAGGATTTGGTTGAGGAATGCAAAAGACAAATATTTTTTAATTTTAGGTTTTAAACCCTGGGGGAGAAAACGAATGTGTGAGCGAGCGGAGCGAGCTCAAAGTTTTTGACATTTTGGGTCTTAAAAGCTACGGTGATCAATGAATGAGCGACCGGAGCGAGCTCGACATTTTATTTTATTTTATTTTATTCGGAAAACTTACAGCAATAATTAACAAATGATACACTCAATAATGAGGATTTTCATGAGCCATTTACAAGTTTTCGCCTATAGCAGTAACAACATAAATAATTGATAACAATTTCCATGAAATAGAAAAAAAAGAAAACACAATGAAACCCTTTTAATCCACGTCTTAATTCCAGTGGCAGGAGATGATGGCGCTTACATCGCTCCTCATAACCAGAAGATTTGATTTTTAGTTTATAGTCTAAGCGTCTGAGAAACCTTCGTCGAATAGTTGATGTAAGTCTTGTAGGTTGGACTTCAAGCTTGCGAGGCGTATTCTAGATGGCTCCTTACCAGGCAACAATAGAGAAGTTTAAATGTTTTTATTTGTTTAAAAGTATGCCCCAATCGAAATATAAATCCCATTGCTCGCGTGGCTTTGTTGATGATATGACTCACGTGATAGTCAAATACTAGACGAGAGTCTATTATTACACCTAGGTCGCAAACCCTATCCACACGATCCAAATCATTGCCATTGATTGTATAGTTATAAACAATTGGAGATCTTTTTCTAGTGTACGATATACAAACACATTTTGATACATTTAGCTTTAATCTGTTTTGCTCACAATACACACTCAGGCGAGACAGGTCCTCTTTTCACGTTTGAGATTTTAAAAGCTGGAGTGAATTGAATGAATGAGCGAGCGGAGTGTGGTAGTAATTTGTAATATTTTGGGTTTTAAAAGCGATCATTAAATTAATGATCGAGCGAAGCGAGCTCGCGATTTTAGATATTTATGGTATTAACAGCAATGGGGGATCCTCACAATAGTAATTTAAGGAAATCAATGAATGAGTGACCGCAACGAGCTAGGTAAATCATAAGAAAAGTATCTAAAACATATGAATGTGCGAGCGAAGTGACTTCGAAATTTTTGACATTTTAGGTCGTTATTTTAGATATTTTGGGTTTTATTAACAATGGGTGATCTTTACAAAAGTAACTTAGGGATGTGAATGAATGAGCGACCGCAACGAGCTTGGTGAAAGGTAAGAAACGTAACTGAAACCTATAAATGAGCGAACAAAGCGAGCTCGATATTTTTGATATTTAGGGTCTTAAAAGCTGGGATGAGCAATAAATTAATGAGCTAGAAATTTTGTACATTTTGGCTTAGGTGCTGTGATGATGTGTGATGCTGATCGTAATAAAATACAATAAAAGAAACTAAAATTATTGCATGAGCAAGCGGAGCGCGCAGGAAACTTTTAACATTATGGTTCTAAAAAAGCTAAGGTGATTGTTAAAATGAATATTTGAGCGAGCGCAGCGAGCTCGGAGTTTTTTGGTTTTGAAATATTGGTAAATAGTATGACAAAATTGAAGACAATGAATGAGCGAGCGACGCGAGCTCAACATTTTTGACATTTCTGATCTAAAAAGTTACGAGTAATTGATAAAATCAATAAAAAAATTGACCGAGCGCAGTGAGATTCGAATTTTTAGCCATTTGGCTCTTAAAACCGTTGGCGATTATAAGTCAGAAGCGGGGCTGAGGGGGGGGGGGGGGGAATATTGCACCCATTACCCCCCCCCCCCCTGGATTTGCGCCTGAATCAGACTCTGTTTCCTATTCAGTTCGTGAGGAGTTCAACAGACGAAGGATTGAATCGCTGTTATGCGGTATGAGGATGCGTAAACTTACCTCCTCGGGTTCCACCTTGATGAGCTTCTGCGGCTCCTCCTCCTGGTGCCACTCGGGGTCCGTGATGGTAATCGCCAAGTGATGAAAACTACCACGAAGGTCGGACAGCTTGTTCAACTCTGTAGTATTATTCGTTTTGTTTAATCGGGTTACCTACGGAATATTGTACCTCCACTGAATGAAGGAGGACATAGTTTACGTATGCCCGGTCCGTTCGACTCGCAATAATAGGGCTCAGACTGACCTTCAATGATAAACCTCAGGCGGGAGTTCCGCTCGAAGACGAGCCCCATCTCGCGCTTCTTCTGCGTCATGAGCTCGTTGAACTGCTTATTGAACCACAGCCGCATGTTCTGCACGTTCAGCTGCGAACACGGGGGGCGGTCAGCGGCGGGCCTCGGCGCGAGGGGGGGAAGTGCCGGGGAGAGCGATAGCTACCGTAATGATCTGCTGCAGCCAGTTCATCTGAAGAAAGCTGAAGGCCATCGTCTGCGGGATCATGACGGCCGGGACGGGAATGTAGTTATGCGTGCCGGTGCCGGACAGCACGTACGGCAGCCCCTTCTCCACCTCCTGCTCCTCGCCCTCGACGAAGGCGGTGCTGTCGCGGGCGGCGGGCGCCGCCGCGGGGGGCGCGGGGGGCGCGGGGTCGGGCGCGTCGGCGGGCTCGGGCGCGGGCTCGGGAACGGCGACGGCGGCGCCGCGCTCCTCCCAGGGCCGCCACAGGTCGTCGTCGCGCTCCATCTCGATGGCCCGCAGCGCCGTCGCCTGCTGCAGCTCGGGCCACTGCTCGCTCTGCGTCGGCAGCACCGGGTAGTTCTCCACCTGTGTGTCGGGGCGCCGGTTACGACCCGGCCGCGGCGCGAGCGGGGTCGCCGCGGCGGGGGCGGGCACTCGCCTCGTAGTGGCTGTATATGGCGTAGAGCCTGACGCGCTGCTGCTGCATGCAGTCCCAGCAGGTGCGCCGGATCCAGGCCGTGACGCGGTCCTGCGCGCGGATGCGCGCCTCCGTGCGGATCCGGATCTGCTCGCGCTCCTTCTCCGCCTGCGGATCACCATGAGGATATAAATTCTGAGCTTCTGTCGAAGCCTTCGTCGACGATTCGATTACCGATTCCAGATCAACGATCGACCGAGGGAGTATCCACCCAGTAAGTATAGGTGTTTTCGTATTTTTGCAACAGACTAGGAGGAACGTGCACTGAACGTTTAAACATTCCGCAAATTTAAAAGAGCATCTGTGATTCCGCGGAGTCTTCGAGGACGGTCTTCGGGGAAGTTGAGAGGACCTTCGGGGGGGGGTTCAGATCATTAACTTTCTGCTAAGGCTCCTTCTGGTTTGCCGAGCATCATGAATTTATACGGAGGTATTACTAGGTCGTCGTACTCGGTCGCGGCCGGCGGGCGAGCTCACCTGCTTGAGGCGCTCCTTCTTGGCCTCGAGGTGCAGGTTGAACTCTGCGAGCGAGAGCCGGTGCAGCGGCGGCGCAACCAGGTTCTCCTCCAGCAGCTCCAGCAGCCGCGCGCGCAGGCGCCGCAGCGCCAGCAGCGTCTCCGCGCGTGGCACCGCCACCGCGTGCGCCTCCTCGCGCACCAGCCGAGCTTCCATCACCTCCAGGTGGTTCTCTGGGGGGTTAGGGGGAGGGGCGGTCAGCGCAGGCCCGTGCCGGGACCTCCCCGCCCCACGCCTACTCACTCTCGTCGGCTGTGGCGATGACCAGCGGGTGCGCGGCCGCGGCGTCCAGGATGGCGGCCACGTCCCACTCCAGGCGGGCGGCCCAGCGCGAGGCGCGGCTGGCGAGCGCAGCGGCGCGCGCGGTGCAGGCGACGACGGCCAGCGCGCGCGACGCGCTCAGCGCCACCACCCAGCGCCGCCGCGGGTCCACGCCCGCCAGCCGCACGCCGCCCTCGTAGCGGTGACCGCACACCATCTTCCACTCTGAAACACCACGCCAACTAACTTCCCGACGCGCTCGACTCGCCGGGGCACAGAATAGCGGTCGAAGGGTCAAAGGGTAGAAGGGCATGCGAGGGCCCGCGCGACTTTATCTAGCTTTATACCTCACTGAACTTTTCCGGTGCTGGTAGAAACAGAAAACTGATCCCGAGATCCGACACACTCCATGAAATGAGCCCCCAACTAGGGCTCACTATCACAGTTGCACAAGATAACGTAACATCAGGTTTCATGGACGATCACCAATGGCGTTAATTAGTTCAAAACGTAGCAACCGTTCAGTCTTACGATTTAGTAGAGGTGGAGTTTAGGCTTCAAGATTAAAAATGGGTGTATGGTTGAATGTATGGATTAATTTTGGATTATTTTATGTAGGGCGGCTAAGTTCCACTGGTCGGTCTGTTTGTGCCACGCACAATGTTTACAAAGAGACTATTTTAATGGTCAGCTGTTGTGGTCTCACCGTAGTCAGGCGGCGCGTCGGGGCGGCGCAGGATGGCGAGCCCGTCGGCGCCGAACGTGAGCAGCGCGTGGTCGTTCCGGAACGCGCTGTACGCGCGCAGCTGTTGTGGTCTCACCGTAGTCAGGCGGCGCGTCGGGGCGGCGCAGGATGGCGAGCCCGTCGGCGCCGAACGTGAGCAGCGCGTGGTCATTTCGGAACGCGCTGTACGCGCGCAGCTGTTGTGGTCTCACCGTAGTCAGGCGGCGCGTCGGGGCGGCGCAGGATGGCGAGCCCGTCGGCGCCGAACGTGAGCTGCGCGTGGTCATTTCGGAACGCGCTGTACGCGCGCAGCTGTTGTGGTCTCACCGTAGTCAGGCGGCGCGTCGGGGCGGCGCAGGATGGCGAGCCCGTCGGCGCCGAACGTGAGCTGCGCGTGGTCATTTCGGAACGCGCTGTACGCGCGCAGCTGTTGTGGTCTCACCGTAGTCAGGCGGCGCGTCGGGGCGGCGCAGGATGGCGAGCCCGTCGGCGCCGAACGTGAGCAGCGCGTGGTCGTTCCGGAACGCGCTGTACGCGCGCAGCTGTTGTGGTCTCACCGTAGTCAGGCGGCGCGTCGGGGCGGCGCAGGATGGCGAGCCCGTCGGCGCCGAACGTGAGCTGCGCGTGGTCATTTCGGAACGCGCTGTACGCGCGCAGCTGTTGTGGTCTCACCGTAGTCAGGCGGCGCGTCGGGGCGGCGCAGGATGGCGAGCCCGTCGGCGCCGAACGTGAGCAGCGCGTGGTCGTTCCGGAACGCGCTGTATGCGCGCAGCTCGTGCCCCGTCTCCAGCATGGGGCCCATCCGTACCGACACCGTCACGCCTTTCTAGAATCGCCACCAGTAATGGTTTAGTACTTTGCAAAACCGGGGGTGCGTCCGGCGGTTGAAATAAATAGCTGCCTGGGTACTGGCTTGCGAACGGTACTCACGTCTCCGCTGAGCCTGAGCAGGTGCATCTGCCGCGAGAGGTGCGGCACAGCCAGTAGCGAATCGCGCGCGGCGAGCGGGATGAGCCGTGCGTAGGGGCCTGCCATCTTGCCCGCGAACTTGTTGTCCTTGCCCGTCTCCGCGTTTATGCACACTATGCGCTCGCCTGGAACCACGCGGGGAGTAACAACTCAGTCTCAGTCAGTCAGAGTCAGCGGTGTGACTGCACCGATGCATGAGATTACGACTACTATCATCATCATCATAGTCTTGGATTAGATCCCGGTTGTGCCCGGAGTCTACCTTCCTACTTTTATTTATTTATTACTTAAAGCCATTAACTTTTCTTGTCCACTTCGCTCGGTCTTCGGTGGGCATGATTGGTGAAGAGTTTATTAATCGTACCTACCTTTAAAAAGTCGCTCTAAGAAATTAACTTTATCGTTCCCTTTTTTATGCCCGTATGGTGTCCGGCCGAGTAGAATAGCACCAACCCCTTACACTTGTGGGTGTCGTACAAGGCGACTAATGTTTCCGAGGCATAAGATCTAGAGTCTCCGTAAGCTGGAAATTGGGCAGCAATGTTTTCCATTGTTCCATTTACAATACTGCGATCTCCAACCCACCTGCCAAGCGTGGAGATTATGGCAACAACTTCCCCTATTAATGGGAGAGGCCCTAAGTCCTGCAGTAGACTGTTATGGGCTGTGATGATGATGATGATGAGGCACACGGACGGATGGTCCGCCTTATGAAAAACGACCATCGTCATCCAAAACATCTGCAACCTAAGAGGAGCAGATACGATGCTGGCTTTTGAGGTACCTGTACCTTATGAAGAACATCATGTATCATACTGCCGTAGGAACCAAGAGCTACACAATATCTAATCTAGCCTCATCACCATCCCAACCGCAATCATCTCAGTCGCAGGATGCCTCCGAGAAATATTCCGCCCTGTCTCTCCGCCTCTGTGAATACTTTTCTTTTGCTTGTCTGCATTTGGACTCTATACTAATAGTATACAATACACAATATAGTATACAATACACGATAGTCATAGGGTAGTAGACGAACATACCGATGGCGTACTTGTCGGAGAAGAGCACGAGTATGAAGGCGCGCATGTAGCCGCCCACGGACGCCAGGAAGCAGTCGGCGAGCCCGCGGCCCACCTCCGCGTAGCGCACCAGCGACAGCGAGCAGTCTTCCGCCACCTGCCGCGCGGCGCCGGCCCGGCCCGGCCACCGCCGACGTTCAAATAAGTATATTTGATGCGTATTCATATAGAGCAGAATATTGTAGTGTTGTGTTTGCTTTTGTAGGAATTTGCATCACGTCGAATACAAATATATCGTATGTGAGTACGTGCGAAAGTAAAAAAAAGCGTCTTTAATGTCTTAGTGATGGCGGCGAACGTTCGCAGAAAATAGATTTCAGTGGATTTGTTGTGAATTTATGACAAAACCTTTTACTAACAGTAAACTGTGTCACGCCTCCACAAGTCAGTAGGTACTTAAGCGGTGTGGAAGCCAACAAAACGAGGAAATACATCGTAAACTCATCCATTAAATCCGACGACAAGCGGTGGAGGAGTCTCCAACTAGAAGCAAGCCAGGCTCACCTTGAAGACGAACACGTGTCCGGCGGACATGGCGGCGGCGATCATCTCGCGGCCGGAGGGTGAGAACACGATGCGCGACACGATCTGGTACGTCAGGCAGCGCGACGACGCGCGCCGCAGCGTCCCGCCCGTCGCGGGAGCCCCGGCGGCCGCGGCGGCCCCGGCGACCCCGGCGGCCCCGGCGGCGGGCTCCCAGCGCAGCAGCACCACGCCGTAGTTGGGCTGCGGGGGCGGCGCGGTGCCCGCCGTGGCCGCGGCCGCCGCCGCCACCGCCGCCGCCGGGCCGGGCGGGGCCGGCGCCGCCGCCGTCCCGCCCGTCCCCGCCGCGGCGCCCGCCACGGCCAGCACGGCCTCGGCGGGGCTGCTGGCTATCGTCACGTCCTCGCCGAGCACCTCCAGCGCCGCCGACTGCGCACCGACGAATACCCAGACCCACTATTTTAGTGCGTGTAGTAGTAGCGTACCTCCTCCAAAGTCTGGGCTTTTAAAACGCCTAAGATAGAGCATCCGCCCCGCCTGATGGTAAGAAGTAATTGTAGCCTATGGACGTTTCACATGCTATGGAAAACTCCATCCATTTATTTAGAATCGATTGGGGAAAGAGATTTCCAAATAATTTTCTACTAAATTGGTGTATCTTTTATCATAAGTGCTACCATTTTAAAATAATAATTCTTATAATAACGCTAAAATTTTATTAGATATTATTATACATAGGACCTTAGTGTAGTGGCAACCTGTTCAAGAAAAAATAGCTAAGATTTTTTACTCACCAACCGTCCCGTATACATTTCATAGATGCAAACTAAGCCGACGTCGCTTACGGTGGCTACGTGGGTGTAATTCGGCGCGATCAGTTGCATGGATTTTATGTTCCTGCAAGGAAGGAACGCTAGTAGCGGGCGCGGGGAGACGCGGAGGGGGCCAAGGGTACATTGAAGGGTACCTACCATGAAGCAATTTATTTTATTTTAATCGGCAAACTTACAGCAACTATAAGCATCTAGAATGACATACTAATAACGACATTCGTGAGCCACAAGTTTTTGTCCATATCAATAACGGCGCAAATCGGTGACAACCGTTCGGACAAAAGCGCGGCGATTCGCTCCGAAACGTTTGTGCGCGGCAGGGGAGCGGGACCGACCTCTGCTTGTAGGCGACGAGCGCGACCTCGGGGTCCCGGCCGTCGTCGGGCAGCACGACGCGGTAGGCCCGGCCGGCGCGCGTCCACGCCGCCGCCACCTCGCCCGTGGCCGTGCTCACCAGCCGCTCCACCGGGTCCGCGCGCGACCCCACCGCCGCCGACCACGCCACCGCCCACGACGTGGCACCCCGCTTCAGCCACTGCGTGCCGAACGAACGGGTGCTACATTAGGGCGTTGCCGATCAACAGTCATCCGTTTCGTTGTGTATGCGGCATGCAGCTCCTTCTTAGACAATTGATTATTCGTTCCGAGGCTTTTTATTCACTATTTAGAGTTGCCGCCGGCAGTTTAGAATATTTGATGACGGAGTGGAGAAAGGTTTGCACAAGCACACATTTTTCTGTATACGCTGCCGCTCAAACACTTGCCTTATTTAATAAAATTACCGCTACCGACTTGTATTACCACATTGTTATCAGAGTATCAATGATAGAGTACCGAAAGCAAGAGACTTTAATGGAGTTTGCCATGTGAGCTCCAGTATATAAATTGGCAAGCAGCAGAAAACAATAGTTTAGAAATATTGTGTTTTGTACAGAGTAACACTACGTAGTCACCCTCAGCTGGTCGTCGGGCCCGTAGACCATGAGGCCGGGTCCGAAGGCGCAGATGCTGGGGGCGTTGCTGCCGGTCACGCCCGGCGCCCACTCCAGCTCCGATATCATGTGGATGCCGTCGCACGTGATCTGCAGGGAAACGTCCCCGTTACGTGGCGTGGCTCGTGGCATGGAACGACCACATGAAAATAAATGTTTATATTTTACACATACTTACGGGCAGAAATTGAAATGATGAATTTTATTTTCTGTTACGGATCTGGGTGTTCTATGTGTAATAAGTATGTATTTAAAAAGTATTTAAGTAGTATATCAGTTATCTTGTACCCATAGTACAAGCTTTGCTTAGTTTGGGGCTAGATGGCGCTGTGTGAATTTGACCACGAATATTTATTATTTTATTATACTGCCACCATATACGTATATAGTTTTGAATACCTCTTATCGTAAATTAGAAAGAAATTAATATTCGGAATAAACAATAAGCCATTTTGGCTATAGATTAACGCGTTCTTTCTCTCCTTAACACTCTATAATAGAAGTATTCCTACAGTCCTTTCTGCACAGAAAAGTACATAGTGTATCTACTAAAAGCACATTAGAAATGAATGACCAATGAAACGGGATCCCTTAGTGGACTTATCCTTATGCCGAATTGAACGCTTCTAACCACTACCATACTGGATTGTGGTATAATGTGGTAGGCTTCTAGTATATCTCGAAATTTATAAGAGAATGATAAACAGACTCGGATGGTGGTACCTCGACTCGACATAATGCCGTCCTAATAAGACTAAGCGCAGCTAGTGGTGCTCACCGCGTAGACCTTCCCCTCGTGGTCGACGGTGTAGAGGCCGCCCTCGAGCGCCCAGCACTGGCCCATGACGGGCGGCGGCAGCACGTCCCATTCGCCCAGCGGCACCTGCGTGCGCCGCAGCGCCAGGCACTCGCGGTAGCACGGCGCCACCTCCCACACGCACAGCCCGTCGCCCCAGCTGTGGCACATCAGCGTGCCCACGCGGCTCGAGCTGCGGACATAGACGGTACACTGCGGTAGCACGGCGCCACCTCCCACACGCACAGCCCGTCGCCCCAGCTGTGGCACATCAGCGTGCCCACGCGGCTCTAGCTGCGGACATAGACGGTACACTGCGGTAGCACGGCGCCACCTCCCACACGCACAGCCCGTCGCCCCAGCTGTGGCACATCAGCGTGCCCACGCGGCTCGAGCTGCGGACATAGACGGTACACTGCGGTAGCACGGCGCTACCTCCCACACGCACAGCCCGTCGCCCCAGCTGTGGCACATCAGCGTGCTCACGCTGCTCGAGCTGCGGACGCGTAGGGTACGTGTAAGGCAGTTATAGGGTAGGTGTAGGGCAGGTGTAGGGTAGAAATAGGAGTAGGGTAGGTCTGGAGTAGGGTAGGGATATAGTAAAGTATAGGATAGGACAACAAGCAAACAAAGTCGCGGCGGCGGGCCAGTTAATAATAATAAAAAGGATTCTGATTCTGTATCTTCGTTTAGACTCATTTGAAGATCCTCGCCAACACTATATTTTGTTGACTCCGGCGTGATGAATTTTTGCCTTTGTTGTCCCAGTTTCGTCCGGGCCGGGCGGTGCCCGCGCGGATTCTAATCATTCCATCGCCCGCGGCACATACTAAACCCGCAAAGCATTAGAATCCGCGGGTTACCCGCATCGGCCTCATCAAATTAAGCCGTAAAGCGAATGGTAGCTCCACTAGCATCGACTAAAGTAGGTTTGAATAGCAAAAGTGTAATGTAAGGAGCACGGACCTGTAGAGCTGGTGGCGGCGCACGATGTCCGTGGGCAGCGACAGCAGCCGCGTGCCCGCGCGCCAGTTCCACACGGACACCAGGTAGTTGGGGAACCCGCTGAAGCCCGCCACCATGTCGCCGTCCATCATGCACAGCGCCTTGTACCGGTTCACCTCGGTGTCTGCATCGATTTACAAGTCCCTTCGTAATACTTATTTATAGGTATATTCTACTGGCGAAAACAATATAGCCCCCATCTGCTCACTCCCGGGACTTCCCCTCCTGGACCCCCTGTAGGTAGCTGCCGTCTCGGCTAGGTACTTCGGAGAACTATGGGGCCCGCCTAGAAAATCAGCAATCCTGGAATACTTACCTACGTCTGATGTAGGATAAATTAATTAATTCGCTCGACGACGCAGATCGTCCGAATACTGATTAATAATCGTGAACCATTCTATAAAAATGTCCATTGTCCTGTATGTTACTTAATACAAAACGGTAGCGGAAGTTTAAAAATAGATTCCCGTTGGTAACATTTAGGAGCAGTATCCTAAAAACCTAACTACGAGACGAGTTAGTCGAGTTAGAATGTAAGTCGATTGAAGATGTTTATCATATTGTAAAGGAATGTGTGCGGAACGAACAACATAGAGTAAAAATGCAATATTATTAAAAAAAAATTTTGGACTGTCGGTGGATGTAAGTACTCTGTAGGCCTAGCACAAGTTGCTCTCGCGCGCGATAAGCGAGAAAAAGTGCGACATAGGTATTGCTATCTCTTTCGACTTAGTATTGAGAGAATGAGACAAACGCGGCGCGAGCTTAGTCGTGGACACACTTGTGCTAGGCCCACTGGTGTTTCCTTTGTTAAAGGAGGCCCGAGAACTATATAAATTAGTTACGGTGGCTTTGAAGCGTAAGTAACTTCGCTCAAACCCATTTTTATTATAAAAATGTAAAAATATAGAGCGGTATAGTCGCTTTAATGTAATCAAGCTCTTTAAATAAATATTTGAAAAAGGGCACTACACAGTATGGTCATATGAGTAAACCGTACCATCCAGTAAGATCCGTACTAGAAGCAGATCAGGTATAAAAATAAATAAGCGACTTACCCTTAAGCTCTGCTAATATTGAAAACGATGGGTATATCATGATAAAAATTCTGGCGGCTTTTACTTTTTCAGCATAGCAAAAAACTGTCGACTTATGACCTGAAATAGATATACATCTTGAGCTTATTAATGAGCTGTACACCATATTTTTTTGGAACAGGACACGAATCTCTGAACAAGATATGCAAGGAGGTGCACCACTGCCACCACGCCTTATCTATTTCAGTAGTTTCGGCGATATTAAAACATAGCGTTGTAATGGGCAAATTAATCAAAGCCATTAAATTAATTAAATCTAAGTGCACATCGCAATGGGTGACGATCTTTATCGGTTTGGGCTGTCTGCCTGCCCGTTTGAGCTGTTTCAAAATGTGAGTTGTTTAGAAGTTGTAGAGAGCAGAATAGGCAGTGGGCACCGCAGACCCTATAGCAGCAACACTACCTCAGTTTCTGTCCGGCCAGTATTGAATTATCGACCAAATATTCACACTGTGATCATAGTAGGCACTAGCTATTACGTTTTTCTGCAAGTAAAAATGAGGCTAGTGTAGTAGTTAAAATCTGGCGCAAGCTCACCAGCCAGCGCGTCCACGCCGTCGCCGTATTCGGCGCTGTTCGCCACGTGCACCAGCTCCGACCCCGTCTTCAGGTTCAGGAAACTTATGTAGATGTCGTGGCCCACTGCGAACACGTCGCGCCCAATGAACGTCACAGCATTCAGGATTTGTGGGTTGACCCATCTGAAATATAGATAGGCACAATATCCACAAAGATTTATGTTTAATTTCGCAAATTTTTAATTGAATACTTCTTAACCATTCGGCTGCGACATATATACCAGGAACAACCAATAATCGGCATCACATCACTAAACTTATTTAAAAAAATTAAATATTTAGCTGCCTACCTACTTAGCTATAGGTGTAGGCTATTACTTTGAGTCCCCTTTAGGTACCACTTTTTCCTGTCAGATGGAAAAAGAGCAACAGCTCCCTACACATACCTACAGTATAAATAAATTATCATCTTGGCGTTAATGTCCCGGTTGTGCTCTCGCGAACGAGGGCCCGGGTCCGGGTTCGCCTTGATCACGATTCAGGATTTGGCGATCAGGTAATTACAGTGAATCGACTACCATCTGACCTCCGTGACCCTACTACCAGGGGAACTTGACCAGATTGCATCATGGTAACAAATTCAGTTGCCTGAATTTGCAGATTTCATCACGATGTTTTCCCTCACCGTAAGAACGTCGGTTAGTATTCAACTAATGTACATAACTCATAAAAGAGGCATTGGTACATGGCCGCAGCGGGTTTCGAACCCGGTACCTCTCGCTTACGTGTTGGATACTCATCCGCCCGGCTACCGACGCTCTCCGCCCGGCTACCTACACATAGTTACAGTATACCTGTCCAAATTCAGGTTGCAATTGCAAACCATTTCATTGGCATAAAAACGAAATGTTAATGGTGTGGAGACTTGGAGCTTTAGTTGGAAGGAAATGGTAGGTATGATATGGTATGGTAAGCGGTTAAACGTTACGTATGGCACTTACTTCACATCTGGTTTAAACTCTTCATCGCCCTCGACAGTGGTGATTGATGTCTCCGATACTTGGTCATCCATAGGTACTTTAATTATATACCTAAGTGGTGCGAAAATTCTTGCTCTATCTTTTTGAACTAAGAAAATGCGAGCGTGGAAAAACAACTTCAACAATTAAACTTTTCTTTATGAACCCTTCAAAATTCACTTTAATCAATAAAAACTGCAGTAAGTTTGAAACATAGCAACCAAATAATAAAACGACATCAATCAAATCAACCTTGGCTCGGAAAACACAGACATAACAGACTAGACACAAATCACAAATATTCCCTGTTCGCTCACTCTACAATGATTATGAATCTTGCTATCCCGTTCTTTCACCCATAGGAACGAGTCTGTCAGAAAGTGAAGAGCGCAATGTTTTGAACGTTCACCACGCTCTAGCTAATAACGACCAGACGTTTCTTTTGAAACATCGGTGTAAATTTTATAATTTCCTAATCAAATTTAAATCAAATCATTTAAAAGATTACACCGGTAATGTATTGCACAGTTATGTGAAAGCGCAAAGTATGGAAATACACCTGAATTATCCTTTCACGGGTAAGTAAACCATCGTGGTCGTGGCTATCGGAAATCAATTTTAGAAATTGTGATCAAAATATGCATAGTAATAGTAATAGTGTTAATTTGCAATAATTGAAATCTTTATCTTAAAACAACATGCCATTAAAGACAGATTTTTGCAAATTGAGTTATATTTCGGTGTCTAAATAGATATGGAAATATTTCGATGTAAACAGGGTCGGATTTAGTATTTGATGTGTAGAATTTTAATACTCAAATATTGTAGGTACATAGCGGTCCACAATTTTATATTTTTTAGGGTTCCGTACCAAAAATGTACCTAAATGATATTTTAAATGTTTAGACATTTAAAAAAAACTTTAACGGATTAATCGTGAATTTACGTTTATTTTCATTTATTTATTCTTCTAGGTTACCTAAAGACCAGACGTGGTGATGTCTGCCTGTGGCAACAAAAGACATTCAGAATGAATCTGTCGTGTAACAGTCGCATCGGCATCGGGCATCGGGACGATATCGTATCGTGAACAGATCACGTGTAAATTTACAGAATAAAAGTCAAACTAACCGAGAGTTTTATCCTGCATGTATTACGTAATCTTAACGAAAAGTTTCGAAACCGAACCCTAAACGATCGGATCACCAGCTTTTTTCATAATGGTAGTGCCATCTATTGGACTATAGTATTACTTATCTGACAGCCGTCAAAATATTTAGTAGGATTTCGCAAAACAGCTGGTCACATTCACATAGATTGCTCGCACACTCGCCCTCCCGTATTTTTTGGCCTATATTTATAAATATTGTGGTTTGAAAACTAATTAGTAATGTAAAGTGCAATAAAATAAATTATCTTGGTCCGGTATTAAAAGTACTACTAGATTTATACGTATAAATGAAGTGTTTTTCGTCGTACGATTTCCTTTTCAGGTCAAAGTTTATAAATGGCTAGTGAAATGTGAATCTTTTGTCATAAGGCGCCTCCCTAACAATGTAAGTTTCGCTTTTGTGATGTTTTCGTAAGTTTTCCGTGTTCAGTTTGGCTTTGTGATGACTGTGAGGTGTGCGGAATGTCCAGGGAGGCGAGCACGGCGGCGGCGGGCCCGGTGGCGCAGCGCTGGAACTCCTCCTCGCTGGACTTCGCGGATATCACCATGGACCGCAACTTCGCCCTGCTGCTGGTGTCCCTCACCACAGCCTCCATCTGGGCGGTATACGTCGTCTACTATAACAGTCGCTTGCTCGGATATCTCCTCACTAAAATCATAAACAAGATCTATTTTCATGATGACAATTTCAAAATTGGTAAGTTCTTGCCTGTTTCTTTAATAAAACGAACTATCTATATTTTAGATTCTAAAAGAATAGAAAAGTTTTATTCTACATCCCTATTTTTTATACTAATAGGATGGGAACAAACATACAACCCATATGATAGTAAGCAGTTACTGCACCCTGGCCTGACAATAATTACTTACTTAATATTTACCATCTTACTCTGATTTATAAAGATTGGGCGACTAACCCGCATCTTTACCTTATTTTTGCAAAGCATTTTTTTATTATGAATCAAATCAAAAGGTGCAAAAAATAAATAATGATAAAAAAAGGTGCAAAAAAGGTAAATGATGATAAAAAATTGCATTATTTCAAAAGTGACTCACTTTGTGGAATATTGTGTAATGTTTAGTAAAATATGTTCTATTCTTTGCAGGTTCGTTCACTGTAAATGCCCTTTCTGGCAAGATCATGTTCCGTGATGTGGTCTATATGAACTATGATTATACGCTTCGGATCCAAGATGGCTATCTTATATTTCGATGGTGGAGGTCATATGTTCCCAAAGATGTTTCTGAAGGTATGTTAGTAATTTATATTATACATTTTTGTTTCACAAAATATGTTAAGTATGTTTATATACACTAAAAATATTTGTATAATATATACTAGCTGGCCCGGCACAACTTAATTAGCGTGGTGTTCTACTCCTACCCTACCATACACATACCCTACACCTACCTACCCTTGTTTTCTTACATAGAAACACAAATCCCACATAAAAGAATTAGTTGAATAGGTATACCTATTTAACATGCAATATTTTGATACCTTGGGTTATATCATATCACCAGCTTATCAGTCCAGTGCCCATTTTCTGGTATATTACATTAGTCACCTTGTACGACACCCTGCCAATTCTACTCTGCCACCACACCAGGGTTATATATTATTGCATTTTCCTAGGTATCTCAAATTTATTTTAAGATAAAATATATTTTTATCTATGTTACTTGCTGATAATGTAGCAATTTTTTAAATTGGGACAGTAGTTTTTGAATTTATCCATTACAAATGAACACACCAACAAACAATCAAAACTTTCCTCTTATAATATTAGTATGGACAACATGCAACACACAATTTAGTATTAATATCAATTTGAACATCATTTACAAACTTTTGTTTTTGTAAATATGCCTATTATGTTATCAAGTTCTAACTACTGATAATCAATCATGTGTCATTGGTTTGGAATGAATGTGCACCCATAATTAGTAATATTCAAATGAATCTATATTAACATGTCACATAAATGTTTCCTGAATGACGCTAGGCTTCTATATGACATCATTCACTCCGGGGTGGACAGTCCACGGCTGTTGTCCCGGGTGTTGCTGAGCGCGGTGGCCGCTGGCCGCGTCTACTCGACCATCGTCGCGCGCGTAGTAACACCGTTAGGATCACCGCTCAATAGGGCTATAGATGGATATGAAAAACATATGTCCAAAACTGTCGATATTTTCCATCTTGACCGCACACCCTTTTTGAGCGGGGTTTTTAAGTTTGTACAGTCTCGGTAAAGGACGATGATATTGACGTGATATCACTATTATCAGTGATCACTTGGATAGGTATAGGCATACTAATGAACATTTACACACACATACGCACACGCACACACAAACACAAACTCACGTACGCACACGATATTACTATGTTCATTTAGCATTATATTATTGTTTTATCCCGTATCATCACTGAACAATTCACATGTTGGTATGGGTACTTTGCTGATTGGTATTCTTAGCTTCACTTATCCCATATGTAAATTGCAGTTTTATAATTGGCAGTACCACTTTTATCTGTATCTGATTGTAAACAAATGTATATTGCTGTAAGATTGTGAAATAAATAAATAAATTAAATAAAAAATAAATAATCTGTATTAGCAAATCATCAACAAAAAATCGTCATTTTCAAAATTCATCACATGAACCATAAGCATAATATTATATTATACTAGTGGGCCCGGTGCGACTCCGTTCGCGTGGTGTCCTACACCTACCCTACCGTACCGTTATAAAATGCTTGTATTTTTAACTAACTAGGCAGTCATCATTGAGTCATGTATCATCAATTGTGTGACTAGTTGATGTTTGTACATTTATATATATTTTTAAATACAGGGTGCGCCATTTTAAGTGTTACCAATTGAAAATGCTATAATTTTGACAATTTTTACTTTATTTAATTACAATTTTCAGTATATCGAAATGCAATGTAGCGCATAACAGGATATTATAACGTGACTCACGTATACAATCAAAAATAAAACTAATATCAACATGAGTTTGTTGGTGCTTCTTATACAGATAAGTATGTATTAAACAAATAAAGAAACATTTTATGTGTTAATGTTGCATAGGTAGATGTAGGTATTAACAATTAAATATTATATGTAGGAGCAATTGAAATATTATTGAAACATTTCTCGACCTGCAGAGGGCTTTCGACAGTGTCCTTCAGGAGATAATCTGGTAGACTCTGAGATCAACGGGAAGAAGCTAAACAACTCCCGCCCGTCCGCCGCAGTCGCCCACCGCTCTTGCCACTAGGAGACGACCTCGCCACTCACCCGCTCCTTCAGTTGCGTGCGCTCTCTACCCGCACGACCCACCCCTTCTTCCCTGACGCGTCCCGCTCGAAGGACTTCCAGGTCAGCTGGCACCACTCCTGCTAGCACCAGCAGCGCTGCCGAGCTCGTAGACCTGTAAGCCTTCGTCAATAGAACTAGTGCTTGCCTCTGTGACCTTATGAGCACGCTACGCACTACATAAAAAGACGAGCGACGATACCAGGCTGCCGCAGCGTAAGTCAACGTGCTGACATATGTCCCCACGAAGAGGACACAGAGCGCGCGAATTCGAACTCCCAGGAAGACGCCGAGATCCTCGACATCTTGCCGAAGCAGTTTGCCGCTCGTTCCCTAATCGCTCTAGAACAGAACAGCTAAATCCAAATACCTTGCATCCGTGATGGTCTGGCGATATCAGCCCCGGTGTCAAGTCCCGAATCTCTGCAGCTTGGGCCACATGGCGGGAATTTACGGTAGTCATCTGTAACCCTAATCCCTGTCAAGCACAAAGGGCTTATATACAAGAGTATAATTAGACCTGTGATGCTCTATGGTTGCGAGACATGGCCAGAGCTGACGAAACACGTTCGCGAACTCCACGCCAACTAAATGAAAATGCTGTGGTGGATGTGCGAAGTACAAGGTTCGATCGAGTACGTAATGAGTATATCCGTGGCAGCCTTGGCATGAGGGATATAGCAGATAAGATCGAGGAGGCTCGCTTGCGCTGGTATGGTCACGTGTTGCGTAAGCCTCAGGGCTACGTCGGATTCGAGAGCCAACGGCCTACGACGCGATAATGCCGAAGACCGGGCAAAGAAAACGACCAATGAGCGGTCCTGTAGCAGTTACAGCGGCCAAACCATCACTGATCCTGACGCGTGCTTTCACAGAGCAGTTTAGTGATCTAAATTGTCTTTTGATTTGCCCTTAAACCATACACGAATGTTCAATTTGTTTACATATCGCAGAACTGTAAAAGGTCTTGGATTTAAAAGATAAAATTTTCAAGCCAGTCACGTTCGTGCAGCGGGCTAATTCTTTGAAACAGAGTCGATGGTGTTATCCGCGCTATAGGTGGCTACTCGAACAATTATGTATTTTTATAAAAAAATACTTTTTTTCACATGTTTTTGTATGATAGCTTTTAAATTAAAAATTTAAAAATCTCAATTTATAAAATTATAGCATTTTCAATTGGTGAAACTTCGACACTTGGTGTTTTCGAATGGCGCACCCTGTAAATATAATAAGGCCTCGCTGTTATAAATGTTTAACTAACTATTACTTGTAACTTGCTGTTGGTATTCTGAATAAAGTAAAATAAAAGAAACGGTGACCCCTCAGGCTTCTATAGGGATTCCACGGACCTACAGGAAGGACCGACCGAGACTGTGTTTTTTGTCTCGGCCGAGACCGAGACAGATATTGGGAACATCCTCTCAAATGAAAAAAATCAGGAAGCAAGCAATTTCTTGAAAATATTGAAATGCCGACGACCTGGCGAAGTCGAGAAGAATGAGTAGGAAAGCGGACCCTGGCAGAGGCCGGGATAAGCCCTAGGACGATGATAATTGAAAACTACATAATAGAAAATTTGTCTCCAGAATTCATAGATAGTTTATGTGACCTAAACACAAGATTCAAATTTAAATTTTATGTTTATTTTCACATTTACGTATATATGATCGATAACGGTCGGACCTTACCTAGCAGGGCTAGCAGTCAGTCATGTTGGGAACGTAACCAAAATGCAACTCAATACATAATATGTGTTTTTCCTAGTAAAGTTTTAACTTTAGTAGGTATAATGTAACACTGCGTATTATTTTTTTAAACTCATCATCATCATCATATCAGCCAGAAGACGCCCACTGCTGGGCATAGGCCTCCCCCAGAGATCTCCACAAAGACCGGTCCTGTGCTTTCCGCGTCCAGCTGGTACCTGCGATCCTTACCAGGTCGTCGGTCCACCTTGTAGAAGGCCTACCCACGCTGCGTCTACCGGTACGTGGTCGCCACTCGAGAACTTTACTGCCCCATCGACCATCTGTTCTTCGAGCTATGTGCCCTGCCCACTGCCACTTCAGTCTGGCAATCCTTAGAGCTATGTCGGTGACCTTGGTTCACTTGCCTATCTCCTCATTTCTGACTCGATCGCGCAAAGAAACTCCGAGCATAGCTCTTTCCATTGCCCTTTGGGTAACTGTGAACTTTCTTATAAGGCCCATAGTGAGTGGCCACGTTTTAACTCCGTAAGTCATCACAGGCAACACACATTGGTCAAAGACCTTCGTCTTGAGACACTGCGGTAATTGGGACGAAAATATGTGGCGTAGCTTCCCGAACGCTGCCCAACCGAGTTGGATTCGTCGATTGACCTCTTTCTCGAAATTGGACCTACCTAGCTGGACTATTTGTCCTAGGTATGTATAGTCGTCAACAACTTCAAGTGGAGTGCCTCCAACTGTCACCGGAGTAGGCACAACATGGACATTCGACATAATTTTCGTCTTGTCCATGTTCATTTTAAGACCTACTTGTTGAGAGGCACTACAGAGGTCATCGAGCATTTTGCCCAAGTCTTCCAGGGTTTCAGCCATGACTACGATATCGTCAGCAAATCTGAGGTGCGTGAGGTACTCGCCGTTAATATTGATGCCAAGTCCGTCCCAGTCCAGAAGCCTAAAGATATCCTCCAGTGCAGCAGTAAACAACTTCGGAGATATGACATCACCTTGTCTAACACCTCGCTGCAGCTGAATAGGTTCTGTGGTCTTGTCCTGGAGACGAACTGACATAGTGTCGTTTTTGTACAAACACTTCAGTGCTTCGATATATCGATAGTCAATTTGGCACCGCTGTAGAGACTGGAGCACCGCCCAAGTTTCGATCGAATCGAAGGCTTTCTCATAGTCCACAAACGCCAAGCATAATGGCCGGTTATACTCTTCGGTCTTCTGTACAACCTTCCGCAGCGTATGTATGTGATCTATGGTACTAAAACCTTTTCGGAATCCGGCTTGTTCGGGAGGCTGGAAGTCATCAAACCTGCGTGCGAGACGATTCGTAATTACTCTCGAAAACAGCTCATAGACATGGGTCAGCAGCGATATTGGTCTGAAGTTCTTCAAGAGAGCCTTATCACCTTTCTTTATCACCTTTCTTGAAGAACAATATCACTATGCTTCTGTGCCATGCTTCCGGCGTTTTGCTCGAGGATGACGGAATTGAACAGCTTCTGAAGGGTCTTAAGCACAGGTTTGCCACCAGCTTTCAGAAGCTCAGCCGTAATTCCATCATCATCCGGCGCCTTGTTGTTCTTAAGCTGTTTGAGAGCCATACTAATCTCGTACAGGCTGATGTCCGGGATATCTTCGGTGTAGTGTCGGGTCAACTTGGCTCTGGGGTCTTTTGCCATACTGGTAACAGGTGCCCGTGTTGTCGTGTATAACTGTCCATAGAACCTCTCGACTTCCCTCAAAACCTTGGACTTGGTCGAAACAACTCTGCCGTCATCCGTTTTCAGTCTCGTCAACTGGCTGTGTCCAATCGACAGATCTCTCGCAAAGACTTTAGAGCCTTTGTTCCGCTCGATCGCCGCCTCAATATTGGTAGTATTGAAGCGACCTGTCGATTAAGTCGCCTAAATTGAGAGACATCATCAGGGGATTGCAGAGTCATTCCGCGTCTTTCTTCGATGAGTTTGAGGGTATCGTCAGAGATTTTGTTTGTTCTGTTTGTACGGCAGGCCTTATAAAACTTTGACCCAACCGTATAGACAGTTTCCAGGAACCTGTTATTATAGTCGTCCACGTCGACGCACTCTCCTAGGCACTCGAAGCGATTTTGTAATTCGAGTTGAAAGCTCTCGGGGTCTTAGATTTGGATGGGTATAGGCCGGAGCGTGGACCTCATCAATCTCGATCTTTCCAGCTGGGGATTTATATTCAATGTGCCTCTTACCAAGCGGTGATCACTGCCAATTTTAACGCTATTGATCACCGAGACATCATTGAATATATGCCGTTTCGTAGATAGGATGGAGTCAATCTCATTTTTTGTGACACCATCGGGACTAACCCACGTCCATCTGCGATGATCCGGCTTCTTGAAAAATGAGTTCATCATAAAGAGTCCCTCCTTCTCTATAAAGCCGGCCAGCATCTGGCCACGGGCGTTCCGATTTCCAACTCCAAATTGCCCCACTCTCAACTCGTCTCCGCCTCGTTTGCTCAGTTTCGCGTTGAAATCCCCCATGACAACGGTATAATGTGTCTTGGAGGTATGCATGGCTGTAGAAATATCCTCATACATAGCCTCCACTTCATCGTCGGAGTGAGTCGAAGTCGGTGCGTAGACCTGTATGACCTTCAACGAATACCGCTTGGTAATTCTGAGTATAAGGTACGCTACCCTAGACGACACACTCTCGATTTTGACGGGTTGCCATAATCGCCACGCTTGGCAGGCGGGTTGGCGATCGCAGTGCAGTAGATGTAAATGTACACGAAAGATGCTGCTGCCCATCTTTCGGGTTATTCCCTTAGTCGCCTCTTACGACACCCACGGGAAGAGATGGGGTGGTGCTATTCTTTTAAGTGGCGGCACCACACACCACTTTATTTTTAAACTCAAGCTTCTTTATTTGGGCATTTCACTTAATACAATTTTTTACCGAACGTAACCTCGCGTACAGCGGGGTGTTGCTATACTAGGTTAAGGGTAGAGTATGAGCTGGGTAGGTGTCGAGAAATTATTTTTTATATTAGTATAGATACATTTTTGTTTAACAGACTTATCCCATTCCGACACCCGGCTCTCTATAATGCTGAACGGGTTCGAGCTGCACTTCTACAACCGATGCGAGCTGTACAGCGAGCTCTCGAAGGCGTTCGGGGTGGACGCGGCGGTGGGCGCCGACCCCGCGGAGGAGCGCGAGCGCGCGCTGAACGCGGCCAACGCGGTGGGCGCGGGGGTGACCGCGGCGGACGGCGGCGACGCGGACGCTGCCGCCGCCGGCAAGCCGCGGTCGGACGCCGCGCTGGCGCGCACGTGGCGTGACCTCATCCCCGTGATCAAGTGCGACGTGTGCAGCGGCCGCGTGGTGTTCGGCAACCGGCTGGTGCCCACCACGCTGTCCGTGGCGGTGGAGGAGGCGCACCTGCTGTACAGCACCAAGCCGCCCGCGTCCAGCCTGGACCACCTGATGCACTTCGTGAAGGCCGAGGCGGAGAACTGCAAGGTGATGCTGGCGCCGAGCCCCAACTACACGTCGCTGGTGGACGAGCCGCCGCGCTACATGGGCGAGGGCTTCGTCGTGATGAGCTCCAACTACATCGAGCTGTACTTCTACATGGACGAGCCGGGGCTGGTGCCCGCCGCGCCCGTGCTGCTGCGGCTGGCCAACGGCGACGTGGTGGAGTCCGCGCCGCCCATCTGGGGCATCGACGTCAAGTGCGGCAAGGGCACCGACTTCAGCTACGGGCCCTGGGCGGACCGCCAGAGAGATCATCTCTTCAAATTCTTCTTCCCGCCGAATTATAAAACGTTAGAAGTCACGCCGCAACCCAAACCCGGAGACAGAAGACAGATGCAATCCTTTGACATAAGACTCTCCACGTTGAATGAAGCCACGATTGATATTTTATTCACAAAAAATAAGGAGACCAATGCGGTTCATATCAATATCGGTGCCGGTTCTTACCTGGAGGTCACTTTGCCCTGGATAGTGTTACAGGACGGATATACTACGAAGATCACCGGACAGCTGCTTCATTTAGAAGCTACCACGAGTCTACAATATCGAAGTCTAGTCGAGAGTGAAACTTTAGAATACACAGTTAAATGCCACTATCCGCTAGTTTGGAACCACCATCAGTGCTGGCAGTTAGCTTTGACAGGTTGCAAAGCGACTGCACATTTAATATACACACATATAGACTTTATCTTGGATCTGGTAAATGATTGGGCTTCGAAAGCACGACCAGATATACTTCATTTCGTACCCTACACTTGGAAAATATCTATACTGCTGAAAGAAGCCGAGGTGATTACGATTTGCAACCAGCACAACTGGATCGACTGCAGCTCCACGAACCAGGAGAACAGCCACATGGCGTTCTGCGGCGACCTGCTGGACGTGTCGTTCGACCTGCCGTTCGTGGACTTCCTGCCCGACATCATTCCGCTCAAGATCTGGGTGCAGGGCGAGGCCGTCGACATGAGCCTCTACCTGCCGGAGGTCAGCACTTCCAGAGTGACGGTTCTATCCATCGACAAGAACATGAAACTCGTCCCGTGCAGATTAAAAGCTTCGAAATGGCGAAGAAAATGCTTGAAGTCCCAAGGATGGGTCGACTGCTGGTCCGTTCCTATCGTGGCTCTGAGCGTGAGATACGAGTACCACCCGATCCCGCCGCTCGGGCCCGAGCCCCAGGCGGACATCACGACTCCCGAGAAGGAGGAGATCCTCCTGTCGCCTATGAGGATTCCCAGAATGAGAAAACAGCCCCCGCTCGCCTGGAACATCGACGGAAACAAATTCGACCGAACGTCCCTGACGCCGGACAAGGTCACCGTCGAACTGGAGGTGGGCCCGTCGGTGCTGCTCTTCTACGGAACCATCATCACGAGTCTAATGAATCTCATAGAGAACACGTTCGGGGAGGATCAAATTTTCACAGATATGCAGAAGCGCCCCAATCTGGAGTCGTTCTTCTGGACGTCGGAGTCTCGCCCGCCGGGCGCCGCGGAGCGCAGCGGGGGCGGGGCGGGCGTGGGCGGGGCGGGCGCGGACGCGGCGGACCCGCGGCGCTGGCGGCCCATGGACGTGGCGGTGTCGCTGATCCTGCACGACGTGCAGGCGCACCTCATCAAGAACTGCAGCGAGAACGAGCCGCCCTGCCCCGTCGTCTTCGTCGAGCGGTTCGGCTTCGAAATGGACAAAACCTTCAGGGAGACCAAGATCCAGCTCCTTCTCAGCCCCTCCGTATTGGTGTCGTCCAATAATTTGTCTCGGACGAACCCCGTCAACTCGGGCCCTCTGTATCAGGGGCACCTGATGCTGTCGTCCTTCCAACTACGAGGTCATGGATTCTTCAGCGATACCGATCGCTCCGTCGAGGAGGAAACTATAGAGTACGCCTGGATGATGGAGCTTCAGTTGGGGCAGCTGACGGGCCGTCTCACGCTGCCTCAGCTGTACCAGGTTGTATCGTCGCTGGAAACGTTATTATTGCTCATAATGGATAGCGAAAACGAGCTATTCCCTCCGAATCCCATTAAAGAGTGCCATCATGGCGTGAACACCACGGTCTGTCCGGAGTCGGATATGGCGCTCAATTACTTGTGTCCGACGCCGAATGAAATAAAATATCGTATGTTCCGAGCCGCGATCGACTTGATAGACATCTACATCGCCGACTCCAACACGGCTCTCCAGACGTGGATATCGCCCGTACGAATCAGTTTTTGCAATTTACACGGCTCCGGATGCGCGACGGGCGTCACAACTTTGCTGCCCAACGTTAGACTGGCCCTGTATACTATGACGAACATGCACACCCATCACCAATCGAACGGCAGCAACAGCAGCCAGACCAAAACGCCCGAGAACGAAAATTGGCTCCGAGTGGGTTCCGTGTCACTGGGACCCGTCCTCGTCGAGGCCGCCTCGTCTCTTCCGCAGGGCCCGAAAAACCTCCAAGTAGTACAACAAAAGTTCCTAAAATTGCACGACGAGAAAACTAGACGACTGTGGTTCATGTGGCCCAACGAGGGCCGGGGCTCCCAGTGCGGCTGCATCGGCGGCTGCGCGTTCTTCGGCTCCAACAGGAACGGGCCCAACTTCCTGAAGCCCAGCCCGGGCGACGTGAGCGACGGCATCAACGTGGCCATGTTCAACGTGATCGAGTCCGCGGCGGGCGAGTTCGGCTACGGGCAGAGCGTGCTGCACGCGGGCCAGCTGGTGTTCCACACGCCGCCCTACAGCGGGCGCAACGTGTGCCTGCGGCCCGCGCCCTCGCCGCTGCCGCGCCCGCCGCCCGCGCCGCCCGAGCGCTCGCCGCAGCCGCCCGAGCGCCGCCTCACGCGCCGCTTCTCCTACACCAGCCTCTCCAAGGGCAGCTCCGGCGCGCTCGCCAGCACCCGCAGCGACGTGCCCTACGCGCGCCTCGTCGAGACGGCCGCCCCGCTCGGGGCCTCCAAGATCGACAGCGATTCCAAACTCAACAAGGCCGTCCTCGGCGTGCCTCAGATGGAGAGCAGCGTCTCTGATTCGAGGCTCGCTCTGAACTGCAACCTCAATGAGAACCCTAAGAAAGGCGTGTCCGCCGAGCACGGCGTGGCCGGTGGGGGCACGGCGGGCGCGGCGGGCGCGGTGGGCGCGTCCGATTCGCACTACTCGCTGCACTCGCAGCCGCCGGCCGACGACGCGCTCGCGCCCGTGCAGCGCGCCATGTCCATCACCAGTGAGAATCACTCGGAAGCTTTCTTCTCCGCAGACGAGGACCTGTTTCCGAGCCGATCGTCGAGTTTGAAACATTCCTTCGGAAGTCGATACAGCAACCCCAAAGAAAAGAATCCCTCGATCCTCAACGAGGGGGTCACCGAAAAATGGACAAATTGTATGCCGAAGTCCGAGCCGGTGGACGGACCGGATTCGATAAGCAACGTGAGCGTCGGGGCCCAGCCCGACTCCGAGAGCGGATCGGTTTCGTCGACATCGTTTATATCGGCGATTTCATCGCAGGAGGACATGACGTTGGTGAACCTTCACATGCAGACCAACAAGCCCATCGTCGACTCGCCCCTGCTGATGTCGAGCTACATACAAAATTTGCCGCAGTACCGGTGCAGTAACTGGTCCACGTGCTCTCTACCGAGCGGCTGCGACGTCTACACGCTGCCGCTGTTCAAGCGAGGCGACGACGGATCGCTGCTATACGTCGGTCAAAAGTACATGCCCAACTTCGAATCGGTCGGCAAAGTGAACGTACTCAAACTGATATCAAAGAAGGACAGTCAAAATGCCGCGCACCATCACAACATCTACGCGAACACGACCCAGCTGTTCAACTCGCAGATCAAGGCGCACCCGTTCCCCTCGGGCTGGTGGGACATGCGGCAGCACGTGCAGGACAACCACGAGGCGGGCGCGGACGCGGGCGCGGCCGGCGCCGGCGACCACCGCGACGGCGTCTGCGTCAAGCTGCGCGGCGAGGTCGACGTCACGCTGTCGCCGCTCGTGCTCGAGACCACGCAGAAGTTCGTGGAGTCGCTGACGCCGGTGCTGGCCAACATCCACCCGGCCACCGTGCTCAGCCGGCTGCGGCTGCGCTGCATCGCGGCCGTGCAGGGCGCCAACGTGCTCAAGCAGCGCCGCCACGTGCTCAAGTGGCTGCCGCGGCTGGCGGGCGCGACGCCCACCCCCGCACCGGCCGCGCGCGAGCGCCGCGCCGCCGCCGCCGCGCCCGCCGCCGCCGCCGCCGCCGCCGCCGCGTACGAGGAGACGGTGGCGGAGCGGCTGCAGGCGGTGGTGGCGGTGCCGCGCGTGAACGTGGTGCTGGTGCAGTCGTCGGTGGTGGAGGACCTGATCTCGTTCGCGGCGCTGGACAACATCCAGGACCTGACGTGCGTGTCGGTGTTCGCGTGGAGCGTGGAGGGCGTGGCGCTGCGCGCGGAGCGGGCGCGGGAGGCCCGGCACGCCGTGCGCGGCATAGGCCGCCCGCCGCCGCGCGCGCTGGCCGCCAAGAAGACGTTCGGCATCATGAAGGGCGTGCGCCCGGCGGCGCCGCGCTCGCCCGACGCGCCCGCGCCCAACGAGCCCGCCTTCCTCGAGACGCACCAGCTGCTGCGGGAGGACACCACTTTCACGCTCACCATAGGTGAGTGCGACCGACGATTCTCTTTTCTTTTTCAACATGTTTATTTACTGAAGGTATACGGACGGGCAAAGTGGTCACCGTTGTCCAGGGATATCTCTTAAATTGGATGCCGAAACAAACTACAACATATATAAAACTAAAGTAAAATATTGTCGTAGGTAAAATCCACGGGCAACTCCGTCGCATTCGCAACGAGTCGTCGCAGCTGAAGGACGTGACGATCACGGGCATCCCGGCGCACCTCTCGCGCGTGGCCTTCACGCTGGCGCGCGAGCCCGAGCCCGCCGCCGCCGCCGCCCCGAGACCTAGCGACAGCGCCACGGTAACGTCATCATTTATTCCCAATATTAGAGAATTAGAGATTTGAATCGACGTATCCATTCCGTTTTATGACTGATTTTTATAAAACTTTATTTTGGAACAAACAGTCATACAAAAATAGATGTAAATTAAAATTAATGTAAATTGACCTATAGTTCCCAAATTTGCATAGTATCTACACTAATAAAAGGAAAGAAAATTATTACAATATAAACCACTTATATCTAAAGAAATTGCCCATAACAGTCGACTCTTGAATATAACAATTTCATAAAGGTTCTCATTGAATTGTTAAACATATCCACATCATCAAGTAATTTGTCATTAAGTTAATCATTACAGAATCCACATGAAGGTCGAACAAAATTATTTTTGGCAAAACATGTTTCAAAAGAATCAATTGAAAACAATTGGTTTTCCGTACACTTCTTTCCTGTAAACTTGTTTTCGTTTACTTCTTCCTTCTTTTTTTACTGTCTGTAAGGTACCCTGAGTGATGTACGGGAGCGTCCACCAGGTTATTGACCATTTTAAATAGAAAAACGGCATAGCTATTAGTCCGTCGCTGTGTCAATGAGGCAAGTTTATGCTTTAATGGAGCGGATTGATAATCAATATACTAATGACCAGTTCGATACTCTAGAGATTTATAAAATTTCTATTGGAGGCATTCAATCCTATCAATATGATTTGTATAAAAGGGGTACCATACAGTACTGGTGAATTCAAATCGGCTACGTACATACTCGTAACTGTTAAATAATAATTTACATGTTGAAGGATTTTTAAAAGGTTTGCCAACGCGGAATACAAAACCCATCTGCCTGTAAGCCTTATCCAACATTTTGTGGATGTGGGGTACAAAGTTCATTTTGGAGTCCATGATAACACCAAGGTCGCGGACCTGATCGACTCTAGGTCAATTTTAGACCCTAATTTGTAACAATGCTTGATTGGATTTCTTTTTTTGTAAAAGTTATCAGATGACATTTATCTATGTTGAGGAATAGATTATTATTTTATTTATTTTATTTTATTTTATTTTATTAGGAAAACTTACAGCTAAAATAGGTTACATTATGTTATGTTAACAATAGTCTTCAAAAATGAGATCTTCCTGCAGTAATTTACCTGTAATTTTCATCTATATCTCAAATATACCTGAAAATGTTGGTGTTATCAGCATACAGGAGAGTATTACACTTGGTTGTAACCTTTGTGATATCATTTATTTTTTAGTGTTAAAGATCTTTCATGTTATATTACAATGTAACAAAAAGTGTAAATCTGTTGGCAAATAAAATAAATAAATAAATATACAAAATGAAAAGAAGCGGACCCAAGTGAGAACCTTGGGGCACTCCTGATGTGATTTCCCGGTATCTAGAGGTGAAACCACCCAAAACAACAACCTGACTTCTGTTTTCCACGTACGATTTAACCCAGCGAAAAAGATCGTCATGTATACTAAATGCCACAGATTTCTCAATAGTGTGTGTTGTCAAAAGCCTTGGCAAAGTCAGTATACACAGCGTCTACTTGATACTTGTTGTCTAATGCATTCAAAATAATCTCCGAAAATGTCAAGAGACTACTTTCAACGCATCGGCCCTCAATAAAACCATGCTGATTCTGAATGATGGATCGCCTATCAGCTGAAAATATCTGTGAAGTGACAATTTTTTCTAATATTTTACAAAATTGACACAATTTAGATATAGGCCGATGATTTCCAACATCCTGCCTAACGCTTCCCTTAGAAATCGGTGTTACTAAAGCCCGTTTTCACAATGAAGGCATATCCCTCTCTGAGAGATATTAGTAAGGGCAATGTATACCATCAGGACCTGCTTGTTCCCATTCTTATATTTTAATATTTTAGAACCAGTTCTTGAGTTATTTCAATTGATTTAATGTCCAAGACACTGTTACTCTGATGCTCCAAGTCCTCAATCACCAGGGGATTATCACTAGGTGGCTCAAAAACTAAATTGAAGTAGTCGCTGAATGAATCACAGATAACATCCCTCCCAGAAACCGGCAACCCATTACACAACATAGTTTCCGGGAGCCCATTACTACCGAAAACTGACTTTATGTAGGTCCTGAAATATTTTGGACAAGTTTTAATTTTATCTTCTGAGTATTGTATACAATTACGTAAACATTCCGACTCAATTTTATTAGCTCGCTTTCTTTAATTGAAAAGCTATGGTAGTCTAATGGATTTCCATGTTTTCCATAATTTGTGGTAGTTTCGTTTCTCTTAAGTGCATTACTGTACCACAAGGGAATTGAATTTCTGGAGCGAACATCACGACGGGTTACAAAAGTAGAGATCAGTTCATTCAGTAAATTATAGAATTTTGATACACTCATCCAATTCCAAGGAGGCAACAAATTCAACCCAATTAATCAGTTCCAGTTTGTTATTAATACTGTCAGTCTGCTTTATGGAAATTGTACGTGTACGATGTCGCCGATCTAAGAAGATGTGTATAGTTCAAAGTTAGGATTAACAACAGGGATTGATGATGGGCATCCTCCGGGGTTCAATTCAATTCAATTAATTTTTTTTATTTGTGGTACAATTTTGAATTTAAATAAGTTCAAATACATTAAACAATTAGTCTCAACAATATAAAATTAGTCTCAAATAGTCATTATAAAATTTCATTCAATGTCATTATTGACAGGGCACTGCTAACAAAATTCCCGAAGTACGGTATCCCCGAGGGGCTCTGCAATTGGGTATCCAGCATTCTGTCTGGACGGAGCATTCAAGTCGTTGTCGACGGATGCTGCTCCGATACCAAGACCAATAATTTTGGAGTACCCCTAGGTTCAGTGCTTTCTCCCACGCTGTTTCTTCTGCATATCAATGATGCTGAATATTCCCAGTATTCATTGCTATGCAGATGACAGTATTGGAGATGCTCGTTATACTGGCCGTGCGAATATCCCTCGTTCCGCGGTGTCGGAAAGCCGAATAAGACTTGTGTCAGAGATTGACTTGTGTCACTGGGGTAAGCTGAACCTAGTGGAATTCAACCCCTCAAAGACACAGGTCTGCGCATTTTCCGCCAAAAAGGATCCTTTTGTCATAGTACCGCAGTGCCAAGGGACACCCCTTTCCATCTCAAATAGTATCGGGATCCTTCGTGTCGACATATCGGATAACGTGTGATTCTGGAGTCACCTAGAAGGTAAGGCCAAACTGGCTTCGAAAAAGCTTGGAGTGCTCAACCGGTCCAGGCGATACTTCACCCCTGGCGCCTGCTGCTGTATAAGGCACAGGTGCGGCCTCATATGGAGTATTGTTCCCATCTTTGGGCCGGCGAAACTGCCGACCTGCTTAATCCTCTGGACTCCGTACAGAGACGCGCCGTACGAATTTTCGACGATCCCATACAAACAAGCAAGTTAGAACCACTGGCTAACCGAAGGGACTTTGGCTCCCTGTGTGTGTTCTATCGGCTGTACAATGGGGAGTGTTCCGAGGAACTTTTCGATTTGGTGCACACAGCACAATTCCGCCATCGGACCACCCGCCGTGGGCTGGGTACTCAACCCCACTCCCTCCCTCCCACGACCCTCTGTTGGTCACCACGCGAAGGTTCGAAAGAACGTTTCTCGCTCGTACGATTCGGATGTGGAATGAGCTCCCAGCCACAGTGTTTCCTTTGGACTATGACATGGGATCGTTCAAGAGGTATATTAGAGGTCTCTTTAGATCCGGGCAACGCATTGGTGTCTCCCCTGGTGTTGCTGATGTCCATAGGCGGCGGTGATCACTTTTCATCAGGTGGCCCGCTTGCCTGTTTGTCTGCTGAGTAACATAAAAAAAAATTAAACTTATAAATTCAAAAGAAACGGTTTCGAATAATTGTGAATACGGCTACTGGTCTCGACGCCTTGCGCTTCCAACATGCGGGAAAAGATCCAGATTTGTTCGCACAAATATTACAATTTCGTAGACATAGAGGGATGGCATCGTTAATAATTTTAACCCTTTAAAAATGGTCTACAACTATCTGTACCTTTCAGGTTACAGATGGCTCTCAAGCATCTTTTTTGCGCCCTGAATACAGCTTCCTTCCCTGTTGCGTTGCCCCAGAAAATAATCCCATACCGCTGCACTGAACCCACAAGACCGTGATAGGCACAGTATTACGATTCACTACCTTATTTAGTTTGTAAATTGCGTATGAAGATTGATTTATCTTGGAACAATCATAATCGATGTGCGTAGTCCAACTCATATTCCGATCCAAGTGTTCGATTATTTTACCGTTAAGAATAATGTTTGTTTGTTGAGTGTCTTTGCATCTTTGTTTAAAATTAATAATTTTATTTTTATTGAGATTGATTTTTAGGTTGTTATTTTCCAACCAGTCAATTATTTTAGTCAAAATATGATTTATGTCAGCTATATTATTACAAAGCACCGTGCAGTCATCAGCAAATATAGTAATATAATCATTAATTGCATTTACATAATGATACAATAATAACGGACCCAATAATTTTGTTCCTTGGGGAACACCATAGTGAACAGTATTGCAGTTCGATAGGAATTGGGTTGCCACTGTTGTGCTGGGACATATTCTAGTTATTTGTGTCATTTGCTTTCTGTCACATAGGTAAGATGCTAACAAATTTTTAATGTTTCCTCTAACACCTATAGCTTCTAATTTTTGAATTAATATGTTGTGGTCAACAACATATTAGATTAGATCTAGAAACAGGGCTGTGATTGGTAACCGGTTGTCTAGTTTTAAATAAATATTATACAGCATATCGTATAAGGCCATATTGATAGTTTTGATCTTACGAAATCCCTTTTGCTGGGGTACCAGTATTTTTTTCTTTTCTCAGTACTGATAAAGAGAGGTATACAGGGTGTAAAAAGACCGCTAGCATTAATTGAAACCCCATATTCTACCCATGAAACTGAACAACTTTCCCAAAGAAACATACCCGCGGAAATGACTTCATAATTTCGCTACCTAAAATAAATAATTAATTGCGACGCGCAATGTACAACTTCTGGCGCACGCCTCTCGCTGGCCCACGTGACCAGTGGTCACTGACCCCGCGCGGCGGCTGTTTTGACGTATTCTACCTAACTAGTACGGGGAAAAACCTACTGCACGATGGTTTTTCCCCATTAGTGGCCGCACAAAGAAAATGAGGTTCTCGTCAAAATGGTACCACCTGGTACCTAACACCTGTTAACCAAAGCAAATAAGGCACAAAATTCCCTTATTTAAACCTAAATAACTGCTAAACCATAAGTTGCAGACTGTTTTCGATTGGTACTTGCTATCTTCCTAACTTTTGATGGCGCAGACGGTGTCAAAATTTCAACCTTCTGTCTTCAGCTGTTCAGAATTTTAGTACCACATGCTTTTTGTTTAAATTACATTACAAAATTAAGTAGGTACAAATGGCAGCACATCAACCTATTTACCGCCAGTATAACATGAGCTAGCATCACTATACACACACGTACAAACCGAAGATAACAAGCAAAGCAATGTACCTAGGTACTTACCTACTCCACGTTTTGCGAGCGCCGAATTAGATGCGGCTCAAATTGGCACCATAACACATTAGCATGTTAAAATATTCCTGAGCATCGTAACGATGTCTTTCATTTGCACGAGGCATCACAAAATACCTAACACACTTGAAAATACTTTTTAAACTTGTGAGAACACAAATCACTTTCGCCGTAACAACGTCGTATTGGTATCGCGTTTGCAACCGAACTGAAGAAAGAAAGAAGGAAGAACAGTCGCGCCGCCGGTGTCGGCAATTTCTTTTGATCCTAGTTTCGGTAAAAACCCGCGCGCGCGCATCCTAAGGCTGGTACACACTATCGTGTCGTGACGTGACGCGGCAGAAGCATACCGGTGTCATACATTTACTTTGGTTAAATAACACATTAATGTGAAGTGTCGTATCGTAGCGTGTCTTTATTTCTTTCTCTCTCTCTATCGCTTTACCATAGTAAATGTATGAAACTGACATACTTTTGACGCATCACGACACTACACGACAAGGTAGTGGCTTTATCACCGCGTCCAAATTTGTATCATTTTTAGGAATACGTATCCAAGGGCGAAACGTGACCTTTGTTCCATTTGACGTTCCATTCGTCTGTCCGTCGTCCATTCGCCGTCCGGCTATCACAGGATTGTATCTCTTGAACCACTCTTGAACACTTTAAATTTTCGGCTCATACCCATTGTCCCCCGAATATTGACACCCAAATCTACCCTCTCTTTCACACTGGTGGTAAGTTGCGACGAGTGTGAAAGGGATAGATAGATAGGTTAGGGTGTGAGGATGATTTGGGGGACAACGGGAATAATCGAAATTTTCACGGTATAACATCATTGACATCATATCATCATGATCAGCAAGTATCATTTTTCGTGTTTAGGGCTGTCTCTTCTGAAACGTTATGGGTACTTGACAAATTCCTTGAGTATTACTGTAGCCTATACCGACAAATAATAAAAATAAAGTAAAGTTAAATCTAGGGAACAGAGACGTGTCCGCTCACTGTAGACCTTATAAGAAAACTTATTGTCACCCAAAGGGCAATGGAAAGGCCAATGCTCGGAGTCTCATTGTGTGATCGAATCAGGAATGAAGAGATCCACAAGCGAACTAAGGTCACCGACATACCCCGAAGGATTGCCAAGCTTAAGATCTCTGGGGGAGGCCTTTGCCCATCAGTGGACGTCTTCCGGCTGATATGATGATGATGATGAAAGTACAAATTAAAGGTGTATCTACAAGCAATGTGATTTTTCATAAGTACCTGCCTTCTACGGAACCCTTCATGTGCGACTCCGATTTACGGGCGTATCATATCAGGTATTTCCTAATAGTGTCAACATCGCTTCGATTTGGCTGGAGCCGATCAACCGTCAGTTGCAATGGATACTAATTCGCTATAAATTAAGTCGCTTTCGGATGATCGGGCGAGCCGACTTTGATCGGCCGTGAGACTACGTCAATTTTATTTTATACTACGTCAGTTTCAACTGCAACTAACGGTTGTTCACCCAAATTGGAAATTTATCGGAAATTTTATTTACGGACATTATATCATTTAGCCGTCTGCCGTATCGTGTCAAAAATCGACCAGACTGATAATAAAATGTCATGATCGTGACGTACACACGTCGGTATCGGTGCCACGCCATTTGACAGAAATGCGCTACATCAAAATGTTACAATGTAGACCCAGCCTAATTGCACAAAGGCGACGCCGCCATTCGGGGCGAACTTCAATTCGTTCGCTGGCTTTTCGACTTGAAAGTACCTACGTTCTGAACTGAAAGTGAAGTAGGTAAACCTCTTGTTATCTGATCGAGCAATTACAATTAAGGTAGGTATTAAGTCATCGATCAATGACCTGGGTGTAATACTTATTTCTTCTTAAAGTGTGTATCTATTCTCGTGTCGTGCGTGTCTGACAAATTAATACCTACCTATTTTTTTTTGCCTTAGTCTCCACGGTTCGGTCGTGTGATAGGAATTGGGAATGTTCGTAATACAAACATGTTGGTTTGGTATCCGGTCATCCTGTCAGCTGATGACAAGTGGTAGGTAGGTACTACGTTCAATTCTCATGTTCCTAGTAGGTATTGGACTATCGATCGTGAACTTTACTGCAGATATCGACAGTAGGTAGGTGGTAGGTACTGGGCTCGATTCTCGTATGATGTGAATGTCCGTAAGCAAACGTGTACGTAAGTTAGGTAGGTAGACAGCTGATCCTGTGCCTGATCATGCAAGTGCGCGCCACGGTAGATACCTACTACGTTAAATTCTCATGTAATGTGAATGGTCGTCATAAAATCATGTACCTAGGTAGGTAGGACTTTCGATCGTAAACTTTACTGCTGATATCGACGGTAGGAAGGTGCTGGTATAATGTCAATAACCGTAAGCAAACGTCTAGGTAATGTATTAAGGTAGGTATGCGTACCCCTGTCGTGTTGATCTTTACTGAGTGGTAGCATGGCAGTGCTGCCGCCCCATGGGCATGGGCCACGGGCGGCCGGTGGCGGATTGGCGCAGGCACGTCCGCTGTAGGTAGTAGCTAGCGCGCGGCACCGAGTTGGTGGAAAGTTAGCGCGCGGCAGCTAGTAGGTAGGTAGTTAGGCGCACGTGTACGGCCGGCCAGCCTGCACGTTATCCATTGCGTGCTTTTACTTAAAGTGCATTTATTTCAACTTAAATTTGATCTTTGAGTGTCTAAATTAATTGTGAACGATTTAGTTATCGATACTTGATATTTTTTAGTACAAAAACACAACTTTTTTTTTTAAATCTCGATTTCTGCCTAAAGTATGAGTTTCCGCGGGTATGTTTCTTAGGGAAAGTTGTTCAGTTTCATGGGTAGAATATGAGGTTTCAATTAATGCTAACGGTCTTTTTACACCCTGTATATAACTTTTTCTATTATTTTTGAAAATATAGGGATTAAAGCTATAGGCCTATAATTCCTAATATTCTCACGGTCATCTTTTTTAAATATTGGTTTTATTATCGTTTTTTTTAAGTTTGTCCGGGAAAATACCTTCAGAGATGCATAGATTTGTGATATGGCGTTAATATTGTCATAGCCAGTACTGTTCGTGTTTTTAAGGTTTTTAATTATCATATAAATGTCATGTGGAGTTGTGGGAGTCGGATAAGGAATTTAGTTTATTATCGGGCATAGTTTTCTTAAAATTTGTTGTTTTTGGCCTGGATGTAGTGGTGCTAGCGTCAGTATAATGCTCATTAAAAGATTGCGCTATGGCGGTTGGATCACGGATAGTGCAGCCGTTTGATTTGATTTGGGTTATAGTTTCATTTGGGAATTGCTGTTTAGTGTAATTGATTATCTGATCATTGCCTTAGATTTATTATTCGCTGTCATAATATAATTGTCGTCGCGTGAAGGAAAGGGTGTATCAGGATCATTGTCATCAGGGTGGTGTTATCAGTATTAGATCGTCCAGATAAATTAAAGAAAAGGTTCACATTTACTCCACTGTATTTATTCCAATTCATTTTTGCACATCACTTATAATTTCACTTGAAATCAGAGCAGTATCACAATGTAGGCAGTTGAGGTGATTAACTTTCTTATTTCAAAAGTGATTTTAAAATTACTTTATTTTCAAACGTAAATAACACTTTCTATAAACGAAATGTGGAGACAGTTTCAAGACGCGTCACTCCTCGGCGGCGGTCGCGCCAAGAATGGCCGCCACTCGGCCCGAGTCGTGCCGTCGAGACTCTGTCAGCACGCCCCACCAGAGGGCGCACTCCCACTTCCGTTTTCATCGTCATGAGTCCGTACTATTGACCACATGATTCCATACTATTGACCGCGATCCGTCATAATTATTATTTTGAGATCTTTATGTTAACTTTATGATTTTATTAAGCCTACTTTAATATTTTTTTAATGTATTTTTGTATCTTGTTTTTTTGTAAAACTATATTTCCACAAGAGATCACGCTTGCGTCTTGCACATAATTTTACTTTAGATAACCTTTTTGGACGTTTTTTTACAGTATGTTTTATTCTGATTGTTGAAAAGCATATATCGTAGAATGTTTAAATATATCATAAAAGTTGTTGAAAGAATCATTGCCATTATTGCTTGAAGATATTTCAGAAAAGGTTAATTGTCCTAGACATTAAGCAAACTTCTTTAAGTTTTCTTCAGAATAATCTCTTTTCTGTGTATACAAGCTAGTTATAGTGCAGTATTTTTTACAGGACAGCATACTAACTTGAGCAGTATGGTCCGAAATACCGAATTCTAGCAGCTCACCTTTGCTGCCTTTAAAATTATGGATTATATTGTCTATACATGTACCACTTTCCAATCTTGTGGGCTCTCTAATTGCAAATTTTAGATTGTAGGCCGAAATGACAGGCGCAAATCCAGAAGAACGATTAAATTTATTTAAAATATTTATATTAAAGTCACCTCACATAGAATAATTTTATTATTATTTATTTATTTATTTATTTATTTGCCAACAGATTTACACTACATTATACATTTACACTAGATTATAAGCATACAATGTCAAAATTTGATGTAGATTATTAAAAAAATATGTCAAAATGTTTAGATTGGTCAAAGTTCTTTGGTACTCTATATAGGCTGATTATTATTAAGTTCTGATCAAGTAATTTGATTGCTCAGCATTCAATAATGTTTGGTAAACTGAAATTGGAAATAATGTCAATAGTTTTATATTTAATTTGAGTTCTGACCCGAATACAAGCTCCACCGCTTCTACTACCTCGTGAAACTTAAATTACCTAACTTCGCCATGACGAAGTTAGGTAATATAAGTAGTTTGCAGTCGTCGTATAACAAATTGTGCTCTGTTATACACACCACATCTACATGTTTACTGTTAGCGTCTAGTTCGTCTAAACTTTGAATAAGTAAATCTTGTTTGTTAATCAAACCGTTTATATTTTGGTGTAATATGTTAATGCTGTTGTGCATGTAAAAATGTTTTGTCATTTGATCTATATAATTCCGTGGTGGTGTGTATAGGTTTGCTAGGCGAATTATTTATAGATACATTTTTTTATTTTATTAGAAACAAACAGTCTTACAGATACAGAATACAATTTTAAAAGAATATAATAAATAAAAACCTACAGTTTCCTAGCTTGAATACATAAAAACAAACTAAACGATCTATATTATACATAAAATATCATAAAAATAAACTACAACAATTAAATGTGTATCACCAATTCTTTAACATACCTACTTTTTAAACTTTGGTAAAGTACCTACCCACAAACATATCCACGTCAAGAATATGCTCATTGTGATATTTACACTCACGACGAACAAAACCGTTTTCCACGTAACGCTAACGTGAAAATGTGGCTTTTTACGGCAGTTCCTTTCACGTCTGAGTGGCACTCTTAAAGAAATATGCGCAAGTAAATTAGGTGAGTCCACTAAGTTGTTATAACTTTATAAAGAAATACTGCATCTATGTAATGACGACGCTGTGCCAAATTTTCGATTCCATGCACTTGAGATGATGCTTCATAACTAAAACGATTATTATGGAGATGGTAATTACCAGTTCGATAGTCCAGAGCCCTTACGAATTTCTTCTGCACTCTTTCGATGCGATCGATATGTACACTATAGAAAGGGTGCCACACACTGCTAGCAAATTCCAAAACACTTCTAACATAGCTTTTATATAATAATTTGTAAGTACGAATGTCCTTACAGGGCTTTGATATCCGAAAATTAAAACCTAACTGCTTAAACGCTTTGTTGATAACTTTCTCCAAATGGGATACAAAAGTTAAGTTGGAGTCCATTATGACACCTAGGTCCCTGACCTGAGTCGCCCTTCTCAAGCTCTTGTTAAATAAGAAATAGTCGTAGACTATAGGGGATGCCTTCCGAGAAAACGTTATTATTTGGCACTTGTCCAAGTTCAAGAAAAGATTATTATCATTACCAAAGGCCTCAAAGTTAAGAGATCATTTTGTAGCAATTCACAATCATGGACATTGCGAATTACCTTAAAAATCTTCGTGTCATCGGCATACAACAGCTAAATTATAATATAAAGTATAAACAATAACGGGCCTAAGTGAGAGCCCTGAGGGACGCCGGAACTAATACTACGGTACTCAGAGATGAACTCCCCCACGGTAACAGCCTGACATCTATTTTCGACATAAGACCTCACCCATCGAAGTAGGTCGCCGTGTATACCGAGTCGCCAAAGCTTCAACATTAAGGAATTATGACATATTTTATCAAAGGCCTTGGAAAAGTCGGTATACACGGCGTCAACCTGACAATCTTCATTAAGTGCATTGAGTAGGAACTCGGTGAAATTGAGCAAATCGGTTTCCACACTGCGCCCCCTGAAAAAACCATGCTGATTCGGATCTATGTGTCTCCGAACAGCATCGAAAATTTGTGTAGTCACAAACAGCTCGAGGATCTTGCCAAACTGGCATAATTTCGAAATCGGTCTGTAATTTTTAACACTTTGAGTGACTGTACCTTTTGGGATAGGTGTCACCCAAGCTCGTTTACAAATTTGTGGCATTATACCATCAACAAGAGAAGGCCTAAAAATGATTGTAATAAATTTTTGGGCTAGAGGCATTGGCTATTTATTGTCTGTTTGAGGTAAGTTAGGGTAAGTGGGGTATTCACACCCATAAACTTAACAGTCTTCATTGCATAATATTAAATCGAAAATTCGGCCGTTGTAATTACGAATACTATTAAACTGATTTAAATTAGAAAAATCACTTAGAAGTACCATTGACCGGTTGCTATCTGGTTGTAAAAGTAAATAAGGATGAGAGACATCACGATCACTCCAATTGGAACAGGAATTATTAAAGTCACCAGTCAAAAGGAAAACGTCATTCGGATGTTCAACAATTAATTGGCCAGCTATATAAAAAAACGAATTGAGCGCATCTTTATACCCAGATCCGTGTGGAATGTAAACACATGCAATATTTGTATCCAATACAGTGGGGCAGCGGGTCGACGAGCGACGGCTCGTCGGGCTACATAATGTTCGAGTGCGGGCTGGAGGGCGTCACGATCACGGCCGCGCAGCACGCCGCCGTGGCCAAGCCCGACGAGCGCGAGCCGCCCGCCGACGGCGCGGGCGCGGACGGGCCGGCGGACGGCGCCGAGCGGCCGCCCTCCGCGCCGCCCGCCACGCCCGACCCCGCGCCCGCCGCGCCCACGCCGCCGCCGCCCGGCACCCCCGGCGCGCCCGCCGCGCCCGCCGCGCCCGCCGTCCCGCGCGACGCCGCCGACTCCACGTCCTGCGAACTCGACCTGAAGGTGGTCTGGTTCAACTTCGCCGCGCCGCCGCGCACGCCCATCACCCGCCGGATCGACTACACCAGGTGACTCCCCGAACTCCCGATCGGTCCGCTCGCGGGGCCCCGCGGGTCGACCGGCACACTGACCACCCCCGTCCCGTCCCGATCGCAGGCTCGACTGGAACCTGGTGAGCACGGCGTCGCCGGCGATCAACGCGTGGCTGAACCCCTGCAACCGGCTCGGCATCCGCGTGGTGGCGCTGTACCGCGCGCACGCGCGCCGCCTCACCGCCACCGCCGCCAGCCTGATGGCGGCCGCGCTGGACCTGCGGCCGCCCGCCGCGCCGGCCGCGTCGCGCTACGGCCGCCACTCGGAGGCGGCGCGCGCGCTGCGGGCCGAGCCCGCGCTGCGGCTGCTGGCCGCGCTGGCGCGCCAGGCGCTGGCCGCCGACGCCGCCGCGCTGCAGGCCGACCTGGCGCCGCGGCACCTGCCCTCGCTGTCCACGCTGCGGCGCGGCGTGGTGGTGCTGGCGCGCCAGTGGCGGCACGTGCTGCACCACCCGCCGCCCGGGCCGCCGCGGCAGGCGCGCCCGCTCAACGTCACCTTCGCGCTGCCCGACCTGCTCGAGGACTGCGCGGACGAGTGGCCGCCGCCCGCGCCGCCCGCCGCCGCGCCGCCGCCCGACGTGGCCGAGGAGAGCTGCCAGCTGCTGGAGCTGCGGCGCGAGCGCACGGCGTCGCTGCCGTCGCTGGGCTCGGCCGGCCAGCCGCCGCCGCGCCCGGAGCCGCACCGCCGCACGCGCGAGGACCTCTACCAGTGGATGGCCAAGCAGGAGCCGTTCCACGCGGTGAGTCGACGGGCGGCCGAGGTCCCGCTCCCCCCGGACCGCGACCGATTCCCGATCTCCCCTTCGCCCGCAGGAGCAGATGGCGGCGGCGACGGCGCCGGTGATCCCGGCGGCGGCGGCGCCGGTGGTGCTGCCGGCGTGCAGCCTGTACCCGGTGGCGGGCGCGCTGCTGGTGCTGGACGCGCACCAGGTGTTCCAGCCGCTGCTGGGCGCGCTGGGCGTGTCGCCGCACCAGGTGCCGGGCGGCGGCGAGGGCGGCGCGGAGGCGGCGGGCGGCGAGGCGGCGGGCGCGGGCCCGGCCGCGGCCGCGCTGGACTCGCTGGGCTCGCGGCTGTCGCTGGTGGCGTGGGTGGACGCGGTCCGCATCGACATCGTGGTGAGCGAGGCGGCGGGGCCGGGCGCGGCGGGCGAGGCGGGCCGCCGCGCGCAGCCGCAGCCCTCCAAGCGCGCGCAGCCGGACCCCGCGTCCGACACGCCGGCGTTCCTCTGCGAGAAGGTGTCGCTGGACGTGGACCTCAAGAAGGTGGCGGACGTGGCGGTGGACGACCTGGTGCGGCGCCGCAACGTGTTGTACATCTCGCGCGGCCAGCTCAAGAAGCACATCAGCACCATGATCAACTTCAACGTAGCCGTCCGATTCATCTCGCAGCAGGTGAGGAGGGGCTCGGGGCGGGGCGGGGCGGGCGGGAGCGGGGCGGCTGTCTGACTCCGCGGTGGTTGCAGGTGAACATGCCGCTGCTGCGGCTGCTGCACCAGATCACGTCCATGTACCAGAACGTGAAGGCGGCGCAGCAGGAGCTGCGCGCGGCCACCGACTCCTCGCGGCGCCCGCGCACGAGACTGCAGCACACCAACTCCTCAGGTAACCGGATGCATTGGCATTCGATAGGTAATTAGCTGGATTTTTTTTCTTTTTAAGATAAAGTAACTCGCTGATCGTCAGAAAGGCTCGACACACTGATGCAACAAAAAAAATTAATAAATTAAGTTTCAGTTTCAGATTTTCGTGAAAACTTAGTCAGCGTAAGTTCGCTGGAAAAGGAAACTCAAAGTACGAAATGGGACGAAGGCTCGGCCCTGGGCGCGCTGGGCTTGCTGGGTCCGCTGGGCCCGGCGGGCTCCACCTGCAGCGCGCCGGCGGGTGGCGGGGGCGGGGGCGGGGGGGTGGGTGCCGCGCCGCCCCCCGCCGCCCTCGCCCCGCGGGCTAGCGCACCCTCGAGGCCGCAATCCTTCGCGCAAAAGTTGCGCTCCACTGGAAAAAGCGTCAAGGGTAGGCTGGGTGAGTGCCGTCGATACCTTTTCCCTTCGTGTGCACGTTGAAATAAAAGTTAATTGTTATGTCAGTCAGTATCTTCGTAATGTCGGAAGTTCAGTTCACCGAACAGTTAACCGCTCTACAGTAAATGACGTTTTTACGATCCGATGTTGGCACTTTGCCACCTGATGTTCATAAATTCCTCAAATTATCTTTTAACAATTTTGTAATTACAATATAAATAATATAATATAATATAATATAATGATAAAATAAAATAATATAATATAATGATGAAATAAATAAATAAAGATCGGTCGGTCTCAGCCGGGTACAGCTCGTACTCGGCGGGCAGCCCGGTGTCGGCGGGCGCGCCGGCGCCGCCGCCCGCGCCGCCGTCCCCGCCCGCGCCCGCCGGGGACAAGCTGGCGCCGCACTGCTGGCGCACCGTGTACCAGCTGCTGGACCTGTACGCCAGCGTGCCCGACGCCGACACCATCACGCACCGCTTCTCCGTCTCCACGGACATGTCGGAGCAGTACCGCGGCAGCGGGCGACGGCCGGCGGCGGGGGCGGGGGCGGCGGGGGGCCCGGCGGGGCTGGGCGTGGTGGTGGCGGGCAACGCGCGCATCCACCGCACGCGGCTGCTGGCCTCGCTGTCGGGGCTGAAGCTGGAGGCGGAGATCACGTCGCTGCAGGCGGCGCTGGCGGCGTCCCGCGTGCGCCAGTGGTCGCTCACGGGCACGCTGGGCCGCTCCACCATCGTGCTGCTCGAGGGACTGCCGCCCCAGCACCAGTCAGTGATTTTTCGCTTTTTATTTGTACTGTGCTCAACACACATTTTGAATCAATGACCAATCTGAGGTACCTCCAGGGCGACCTCCGAGTGATTTTCGATCATATCGAGAGTGCAAAACCGTCTCCTCCTCGATAGTTTTTTTTTATTTACGTGTTGACTCACCGGTGCTCCGTCGTCTGCCGGCAGGACGGTGGTGCGCGTGGGCGTGGGCAAGTCGCAGGCGCTGTACTCGTGGGAGGCGGGGCGGGCGGGCGCGTCGGCGCTGGTGAGCGTGGGCGCCGTCCGCGTGGACCTGCCGCAGCACCCGGTGGCGCTGCACGGCGTCATGACGCGCTCCAGCCGCCAGCTGTCCTCCACGCTGCAGGAGCTGGGCGTGACGCGGCCGCGGCCGGGGGCGGGGGCGGGCGCGGGCGCGGGCGGGGCGGAGGAGCCCGCGGCCACCCCGCCGCCCGCGCCGCGCGCCGCGCCCCCGCCGCCGGGCGCGCCGGCCGCGGCGCCGCTGCTGACGCCGCTGCGCGTGCAGTTCTCGGTGGGCGTGGTCAGCCTCACGGTGACGGCGGCGCTGCTGCCGTCGCTGCAGGCGCAGTACAAGATGGAGCGCGTGCACGCGGCGGGCGTGACGGGCGCGCGCGCGCACTTCACCGCCGAGCTGCCGCGGCACTCGCTCAGCTTCGTGACCAAGCTGGGCGGGCCGGCGGGGGCGGCTGGGGCGGGGGCGGCCGGGGCGACGGCCACGGCGGGCGGCGAGGCCAACATCCCCGCGGCGGCGGCGGTGGCGCTGCCGGCGGTGGTGGTGGCGGCGCGCGCCGTGGAGCCGCGCGCGGAGCCGGAGGGCCCCGAGGGCGCGGTGCTGCGCGCCGGCCGCTACCTCGCCGCCACCGCCGACATCGGCCTCTTCGAGCACACGCTCTCCACGGACCTGCTCAACCACCTCGTGTTCGTGCAGAAGGTGTTCATGAAGGTGGGCCCCGACCCGCGCGGAGCGTGCCCCGGAGGGGGAGTGGCCGTCGCTCACTGGTGCCGGTGTCGCGTTGCAGGAGGTGAACGAGGTGGTGCAGAAGGTGTACGGCGGCGAGAAGCCGGTGCCGCTGTGGGGCGAGGAGGAGGCGCCGGGGGCGCTCAGCCGGCTGCTGTTCTCGCTGGTGATCCGTATCGAGGTAGGTGCGGGGGGCGAGGCGGGGCGACGGGGCCGCCGGGCCCCAAAGAAATAAATAAATAAAATGAAAACAAAATCGATTGCCCTCGTAAACTAAAAAATGGACCTGTTCCTATGACTCCAAGGTTTGCTGGTAGAAAATTCAATTAATTTTTTTTTTTTTTTACAAAAAAAAAAATGAATTAAGCTCTGTGTCTCTGCAGGACATGCTGGAGCTTCACAATAAAACTCGTAGACTTCAGTACTGTATTGTATGTCACTTATTTTATTTTATTTATTTATTTTATTTGCCAACAGATTTACATTTTCTTTTTACAATGCTCTTAAACTATAGTAACAATAACAATTAACATAAATGTAAAGCCAATAACAGGCAAACCTTACGTGCACTATATAAATCGCGCTTATAACGTAAATACTAACCTATTACAATAAAATATATTACACAAATTAACAGATACTTAGGCAATTTTGTTACAAAAAACAACTGAGTTTACAGATTTATATAATTATATAAACATGTTTTGTATTTTGAAAGAGAAAAGTTAAAGACATCGACAGACTTATCCGTATTAAATAACTTGTTATGTTCCTTGGATAACCTAGTAATTATCTCGTTTCTACCCACATTCGTTCTGCTGTTTCTAAATGTAAAAGGTCTGAAATTACTTATTCTGGCATTACGTCTAGGCACCGAGAAAGATAATCCATTTAACAAGGACGAACAGTCAATCAGCCCCCTAACAATTTTAAATAGAAACATTTGATCCGCCACCGATCGACGATTCCTGAGAGAAATCATATTATGATGCGACAGTCGATCCCTGTATGAGATAAGCCTAGATAATTGCCCTTGGTGCACAGTAAGAAAGAACAAAAAGCGTTTCTGGATTCTCTCTATTCTAGAAACATGACATTCATGCTGTGGATTCCAGATGGAAGAACAGTATTCTAAGAGTACTACGCACCAATGCACTATATACTATATGTCATGTTTGTGGACAAAAAGAATAAAAAATGGAAGCAACTTTTTCTAAATATTGTTGACGCTCCGATTTCCAACCCGTCGAGAGCGCGGAGACGGTAGCGATGATGGCCCGCGGGGCGATGAGGGCGGGGTGTAACGCGGTGGGTGTGGCCGCAGCGCGTGCAGCTGACGGCGACGACGCCGTCCAACTCGGCGGTGCGGCTGGAGACGGGCGCCGTGGAGCTGGAGCTGTCCAACCGCGTGCAGAACGTGCAGGGCGCCCCCGCCGCCGCCGCCGCCGCCGCCGCCGCCGCCGCCGGGCCCGAGCCGCCGCGGCCTCCCACCGACCTGAGAATCTTCGCACGTGCCCAGGTACTCGTGCAGTTTGCGTACAATATTTCCACTCAGATTTGAAGAGTTATTTAAATAACTCATGTCCAATGATATCCCTTTGCTTAGCAGCCAGGCTAGTTAGTATTTGCGGTTTATTCCAAGCGGTTGTCGGTATTTCCTCAAGCTAGACAGAATGATAGGAAGCGTTGTCCATGACAGCAACACTTCCTGGTTCTAGGTTAGGTATAATGCGTTTGAATCATTCAAGAAACTTTTCGCCATCTTCCAAATTCTTTGTCGCTGCGCATCTTCCAATGTGCAAAACAATCAGCCTTTACCTGTAGCTTTTGGACCGATAGATATACCTTCTAGAAATCATTTTGCGATATATATTTCGTCTGTTCGTGATAAAGTTTATCGCGAACAGACAGACGCGACATGGGACTTCGTTTTATAATATTACTCATAATGGTAGCGATAATAACACTTTCAACTATTCACTGTCAACTTAGCTTTCAAATTTGCTATGCCACCCGATTGGTCGAGGGGCGGGGCTGGGCCGGTGGCAAACGATCACTCATTATTTTCATATCGCGAATGGGCTTTAATTTATAATTATTTTTCAACTGTGACATTTATTTTATATTTTTGACATTATTATATATAACTTATTATTGACCTAAATGTATGGGGACATTGTCTGAAATAATGATTTTTAATTTAATTTAATTTAACACACTTCTGTTCCTGGTATTTAAACATACATTTAAATGTAATGAATTTACAGGTCGATATCAACGTCAGTCTGGGCCAACTGATTCGAAACGCGATGTTCGAAGAGGCCGAACCAGAGTTCCAACAGTACGCCTTTTTCAAGACTAGGATATGTAAGTTATTATTTGTCATACATTGGTATCCTCAATCAAACAATTATGGTTTTTTGCTATTTAAATATCCACTAAAATGAGCTTGTGGGGCATGAAATGAATGAAAAAGAATGACATGAAGTCTTGTAATGGCGTGGGCTCAAGGGTCTAATTCCCGCGCTATAAAATCTCGAAATAGACATTTTTTCTAGCCACATATCTCCAATAGTGACATTGAAATGTCTATTGCAACCAAAACATATTTTCTCACTATCTTCGACAGTCGAATATTGTCGAAGATAAAGGAGGTCCGGACAACCCAGCCTATATGACTAATAACGTTGAGCGGTAAGTCATTGGAAAGGATTTTTCATTTTTTACAACTTTTACTGCGGCAAAAGCTCTAGAATCGCTGTAGAATTTTAAGAAAGTTATTAGTATATAAGTATTTTCTAGTAAAAATCGAAGTTTACTTTAATTGACCATAACTTTTTTTCCACATATAGGCTGGGGTTTATATATTTCTGCCGGTCCTCCTTTTAGTGACATTTTGATACAGTTGCTTGGCTAGAGAAAATGTCGAATTTGAGATGTCACAGCGCGAGATTCGCCCCCAGCTGTTTGGTAAAAATGAATGACTACGTCCGTGTAAGAGTGGCGTACGCTCAGGTATTATTGACGAAAACTAGAATGCACTCTTATCCCACGACGACCAGAGTGGTTCAGTTGGTTAACATGTAACGCAGAGGACCCGGGTTCGATTCCCGACCGAGCAGATTGAAATGATGATCTCGGTTCAAAAATAACCGGAAATAATATTTAATATGGTAAATACTGAATTATTTATTTATTTATTTATTTATTTTGGTTCACCAACAGTTTGTACACAAGATACATAGGTAGGTATAAACTATAAAAAATACATTTTGTACTCTAGTTTTAAGTGTAAAACCAATTATAGGCAAACACATCTTGTATCGTTAATCATTGATAACTAACTGGACATCATAACAACAGCAGTGAGTACTTTTATATTAAGGTAAGTTAAAACAGGTATAACAAAAATAACGAGTTACAGGTTAGTGTAGGTTAATATTATAAAACAAAATTAATTTGAAATTCAAATATGGGTATGTAAACTGGAATTTAACTATGTCAATTCACAGTGCTTCTTCGCGATCTAAGGCGCATTTTCGTCGAAAGCATGCCTGAACAAAGTGGTCTTAAAACTCATACTCTTGAGGTGGAATAAATCTACATCCGCCGCTCCGCACAAATGATTGTATTCCCGGCACATTCGGGGGACTGTGGAGTGCAGGCCCAAATTAGTCCTATAATACTTATTGGTAAAAGTTCTTTTGTCTACGACGCGGCTATGTATCCGTGGAACATTGAGGTTCAACTGTTCAATCAGTTGAGGACAGTTGACCAGACTATTGGCAATTTTGTACAATAACATCAAATCAGCAATCCAACGTCGCTTCCTAAGTGGTATCACTTTAAAAAAGGCACAGCGTTCCGAGTAAGAAGATAGAGAATGTTTCTTTCCTTGGTGAATTGACAAATAATAAAGAAATCTTCTCTGTACTTTTTCGATCCTATCTATATTGCATCTATACTGAGGACTCCATACACTAGAGCAATATTCCAAGTTACTTTGAACTAAGGAAAAGTAGGCTATTTTCAAAGCAGATACTGTTCGAAATTTCTTACAATTACGCCACACGAAACCTAGCATCCTATAAGATTTTTTAACTATTTCATCCAAATGAAGATTGAAAGAAAGCCCACTGTCGAAGATAACCCCAAGATCTTTAATACTTTTTACTTCATCCAGTACCTTGTCTCCGATTTTATATGTCGTCAAAATGGGTAATTTTTTCTTTGTAAATTTTATATGCATGCATTTATTGATATTTAATTGTAGTTGATTAATTTCACACCATTCATACACATTATCTAGATCTTGCTGGAGTAAGAGTGAGTCTGAAGAGTCCTCGATAACCATGTACAGTTTTAAATCATCAGCAAAAAATAAAAATTTTGAATGGGTGATCCGATATGCCAAATCGTTGACAAATATGAGGAACAGTAGCGGACCCAGGTGCGATCCTTGGGGAACCCCGGAAGTGGCCTCAAATGGGTCCGACACGTACCCACAAACTGCTACTTTTTGTGAGCGAGATGACAAGTATGATTTCATCCAACGAAGTACACTACCACAAACTCCCACTCTGGACAATTTCAAAATAAGCAAATCGTGATTCACTCTATCGAAGGCCTTGCTTATATCAGTGTATACTGCATCGACCTGACGCCCTTTGTCTACAGATTCAGCTAAATCACTGAAGTATTGAGTAAGATTGGTGGTCGTGGACATTATATTAATTTTGCACCAAATGTCCATTTTGTTTTTAAAAGAAGGGGCGGTTACCTATTAGAGCCTACTGACCCATGTCTGAGAACCAATTCCAACTATTCACAATTCACAACCTTATGGTATAGCAAGTGATAAACAACATTAGTCTTAGATGGTGTGCAATTTATCCTTGTGCTGTGTCCACACAATGCTTCAGCACCTTTCATATTAAACATTCGACGAAAGTTAAGCTTGTAAGTCTCATTGATGCCACCCTGTATCCTTGTTTCTTCCAGTGTGGTGAGGTTCAATTCTTGTAGTCTTTCCTCATATAACTTCTGTTCCAGGGCAGCCAACGAGTAACTTACCTTATAAATTTCACTTTTCAGACATTTTATTATTATTATTAGGTGTTATAGGTTAATAGACAAGTAGCATTTCTGCTGACATGTCTATACAACATTGCAGTGCTAATAATAGCTTTCACTTCCATAACACATAAGTACTACATTTTAGTTCACTGAATGATTTTATTAATTTTTCACCAAATGTCCAACTTGTTTTTAACAGAAGGGGCGGTTACATATGAGAGCCTATTGCCCCATGTCTGCGAACCAATTCCAACTATTCACAATTCACAACCTTATGGTATGGCAAGTGATAAACAATATTAGTCTTAGATGGTGTGCGATTTATCCTTGTGCTGTGTCCACGCAATGCTTCAGCACCTTTCTAATTAAACATTCGATGAAAGTAAAGCTTGTAAGTCTCATTGTTGTCACCCCGTATCCTTATTTCTTCCAGTGTGGTGAGGTTAGATTCTTGTAGTCTTTCTTAGTTAGATCTTGGTGGCTCTTCCCTGCACACTCTCGAGAACAACAATGTCTTGTAGAGAGTTTTAACACTTCTCACCTTAGAAAAAACAGTAAGAGACGTAATCACAGTGTGTGTATTAAATTATTCATTTGTTTTCGCATATGGGCTTCTTGTTGGCGATAAAACGTATTTTCATCAGCCGCATGGACTTCGGCAAACATCCTTCAAGCAAAATATCGTTTTCCAGACATTTTTGGCACGAAAATAATAACTATCTCCAAACGAAAAATACTTCTCACATTAAAAATTTTTGGGAGTGCTGTAACCACAGTAGTTTCGGTAATTTACTAAAGCATCTGTCAAATTTGTGACTCATGGTACGGATTTGTATGCAAAGCGCTGCGTAAACCACACTCCCCACGTAAACTGTAACGTGAGTGGTAAAGTCAATTAACCAATAGCAACTCACGGTACGGATTTTAGTTCCGCTACTGCCCGATAGAGGCGCTGTACGAATTCTCATAGAAACTTTTTTACGTTCACTGTACAGTAAACGGAAAAACAAACTCATGGTAGGCCTACTGATCGATGCTAGACACAATAGATGACTCCAGCACAGCCAGGCGCTTATCTAGGTCTTGAAATACGTCGACTGAACCCAGTCCTGTGGGCTCGGAGCCTTTAATGGGAGTATCATCTCCTTTCTTCTGCGGTACTTTGCATTCCGGGCACTTCCAGCTGCTCTTCGCTTTGGCGGACATCTTCCCAAAATTATCCCTTGTAATACTAACACATCCATAATGATACGTGTTTGGGCAAGATGAACAATTTAGTTTATCAGTCACACTAATTAGTTGACTGCAACCCTTACACAGACTCATAATTTAGTTATATCGTAAGCAAAGTAAAGCAAGCTATTATGGTACTTTATCCCGTAACAATGCCTCTCAGAAGTTAAATGCGTATAGGTATAAAACTTGCCGCAATTCTCTGCTTATTCTATGACGGCGCGGCAATAGTGGTGCACTTGCTCGAAGCGGCAGCTGCGACGCAACAATGACCCGTCCGGCACTCACGTAGCCGCGAGAATGGCCCGCGCACTGGCTCGATGCACGATCGGTCCGTAGGTAACGTTGATAAGAATGTTGTTTACGGTACACTCCCAAATTGCACTATTTCGCACAACAAACACAAAAAATAGTTACCACTAGTCTTTGTGAACACTAAGATACTTAAACGATGTCACGAAAAGTATTTTTTGCGATAAAATTTAATTAATTTCCTACTAGCACCCACAAACTGAACGTGTTTTTATGACGACCAGGCAAAGAGTGTTTAAAAAGTTAGTTAGTTTAAAAAGCACCGAACAACAGCATTAACGAGTAGTTTCCGTTATACTGCCACAAAGTGCTGGAATAATATTCCACCACCTCTTCGGAATATGACATTCAAACGATGTTTTACTGTCAAACTTCAGAACCTGCGATGAACTCGCGATTTACCTACTTATGTGGGCTAGAATTATTTTAGTGGAGTACTGAAAAGATAGTTTCTTATTTCAATATCAATGTAGTATATTTATTTAAATTTGAAATAACCAACAAAAAATTAAATTTTTGTTTTAATGTTTTTGATAATTAAATAATATTTGTAACCGTTTGCATAACGCGCGTGGGATGCATGGGCTTTTCTGAAAACCAGCGCTGTGGCAGGCATAAGCCCTCACAGCATTATGCTGAGACTGGTCCATTTCGGTTTCCGTTACATCACTGGCTGGTCTTATGTAATTTTCAATAATTATAATTTACTGTGCTCACCTGAGGTTAAGGATCTGAATAAATTAAGAAAGAAAGAAAGTTAAATGTTGTTTATAGGAACTTTCGCACTATTCTGTATGTATTCAATATCACAACCTTCTGCAGTTCTTTATACATAGGCCGTGGTAGATCTCGTGTTATAATGGAGTAGTTTAATTGGTTGGGTATGATTCCGGTGGTGAACAGAACTATCGGAACAATTGGAACTTTTTGAGCTTCCTTATTCGACTTATTTCATCTTTAAATCCGTGTATTTGGTTAGTTTTTCAAACTTACACACACTTAACAACTAAACAATGATATTGTTAGTGTAAATGGCAAGAAGACATTATCTAGGATTATTAGGAGATATAATCTAGTCTAGACGGTTTTAGCTTTAGGTGGGTTGTTGTACCGGGACAGCAGACATTCCAACACAAATGTGTTTAGGATCCTGCAAATACCTAATGCAACTGGAACTAACAGCAAACAAGCACAATTTAGGTACTTCTGTTAAATCTAAATACCTATACGTTATTAAAAGTCTTATACTGATGTGGAGAAGGCTAACGGCAGGTGAAACCAACGAACTGGAACTAAATTTAGCTATGTGCTAATTTAGCTATCTAATTATCAAAATATTTTGGCGAAGTTTTCCACTGATATGGATGTGCTCAATCAATTAATACATTCGAATTATTGCTTACTAACAGTAATACAGGCTGCTAATTTAGCTACGTAATCCCTATTTATGGTTCTATCAAAACGATGGTTACTTTACTGGGAAGAAATAACCAAAGAAGTTATACAGAGTACAGCGTGTATGTGGTAGCAATAAACCCATACAGAAGTCAATCAAAATTATTCAATATATTTTTTTTACTAATTTTCACGATCTAACTACCCATTGTAGCGATATAGCCAGTATCTAAATATATTGAAATTAAGTGAAAAGGGATAATATAAGACAAAATAGCGAGGCAGAACAGGATTGTTGATAATCTAGTTAATAATTTTAAATCATGAATTTATTATATTAGCAGTTTCGAGAAAAGATAGTTGTACTTATAGGGAAGTTTGAATAAAATATTTAGTTGATTTTTATGTGGGTTTGCAAGCGGCTAGGTGTTCACCCAAACACCAGAGAACAAAATGTGTCTCTCTATATATAATATTTGTACGTTATTATTGTTAGTTTAATGCCTAGACGCAATGCCAGATTATTTAATTTTAGACCGTTCGCACTTAAAAGTATCGGAACGAATGTAGGTAGTAATGAAATAGTTTATAGACTGTGCAGGGAACATAACAAACTATGTAACTTCGAAAATTGTGCTGACATACTACACTGTTCTTTATTACAATATAAAAAAATTTTGTATAATATACTAAATACGTCTTCTTGCCATTTACACTAACAATCATTATTTAGTTGTTGAATTTAGTGCTGGTAGATATAGATTTACTTTTTAATTAAGAGCGATCGATTCTACTGTGAACGTAAGTTTGCCTGTTATTGGATTTACATTTAAGTGTTTACTATTTTTCATGTAATATTTAATGTACCAAAAAGTGTAAATCTGTTGGCAAATAAATAAATAAATAAAATAAAAAGGAAGAGAGCCGGTAAACGAGGCCGAACTATGTGTGGTAACGTCGTTCACAAGTACCTAACAGTGAACAGTGTAAAGCCTGCAGGCTGCAGAAAAACAATACTCCTAGATACTCAGGCACACGTTCTCCGCTTGCTCCTCCATTCCTGGCCGTCATCCAATACAGTAGGGAAGTAAATAACACACGACCAACGTTTTTAACACACGGACCTACTCTTACTGGAATATGTAATGGTATTTATCTACACTCATAGCGTAATGTTCCAATGAGGAGTTTTCCAGTAGGTATTGATAGTTGGTTTCAAAAAGCATAAATAGATGGCGCTCCTACAATTTTGGTAATCTTGTGGCAGTGATTTCATGCAGCCAACTAATACTAAACTTAAAAATAAAATGTTTATTTATATAAACATAACTGTTAATGGTTGAACGGAATGTAAATAGAAATATTTATTATTATACATTATTATTACAACCTCTAAAATGGTTGAAAACTATTGACAAATACAATATTATCCAATACAACGTACCCAGTGTTTATATCCTGTTTGCTAAGAACCTATTTCAAGCGATGATCAATTTCCAAAATTGTCGGGGCGCCATCTAGTGAGTGGTTAGGAATGCTTTAGATACCTATTGGAAAACTGCTCATTACATATTCAAAAACAGTCGTTTAAGGATAAACAGGAAAATTTAAATTTTTAATTTGAATTTGTCAAAGACATTTAGGTATTCTGCCTACATTTCGCCGTGTCTTGGTGCCCTACAAAAATTTAAAAAATAAAAGTTGCATAATGATTAAAAAGTTATTTTACGTTACAGCTGTAATTAAATTAGTATGGAAAATTCTGTATTGAAAAGTAATTTATTAAAATTTTATAGACTGGCGTGAAAAAAGTGTATCCTTAAACAACTGTTTTCGAATATGAAATTGGAACATTACGCCGTGAGTGTAGATAAACTACTATTATAGATTGGATCAGTTTTATTTAAGTATCTTCATTATTCACAGCAAAGGCCTCGGGCGTACAATTTAGATGAGTTTAGAGAGAACCTACAGTTACTTGCGATAATCGTATACTTATTCTACTTATATTTAATACGTATGTAACTAAATGCCTCATGTACGTTATTTATTTTATTTTATTTTATTTAAATGTTACTTCATTTCTAAAATGTTACGTGATTCTTTACAAAGGAGGTCCAGACAATCCAGCCTATATGACTAATAACGTAGAGCTATGTATAATTAGAAAGGATTTTTCATTTACTACAACTTTTACTATGGCGACATCTCTTGAATCGCTGTGGGAAAATCGTTTTGGCCAATTTAAATGAAACTTCATTTGATGCCGGCTGTCGCTGCCTCTGCCTCTGCTCGACCGAGTGGGGACCGAGTGGACACCGAGTGGGCCGTATTAAGGTTAGTTCGGTTTGCTCCGGCAGCGATGCGCAACGCGTTCCAAGAGGAGGCGGCGGGCGGCGGCGGCGCGGACGTGGTGCTCATCACGCTGCGGCGGCCGCTCGTGTACGTGCAGCCCGTGGCCGTGGACCGCGCCATCCTCGTGTGGCTCAACTACAAGAACGCGTACGAGTACTGGACGCAGCAGCGCCAGGAGCTCAACCAGGAGGTGCTGGCCGCCACGCAGCAGCTGATCGAGAAGGTGCAGCTGGGCGGCGCGGCGCCGCTGCCCAGCACGCTGTTCCTGCAGCTCAACGTGGACGACATCGGCGTGTGCCTGCCGCTGAGCGCGCCGCCCGCCGCGGCCGCCGCCGGGCCCGCCGCCGACGCGGCCGCCGGCGCCGTCGTCGTCACGCTCGAGAGCACCTCCGTCTCGGCCTGCAGCTCGGGCGCGCTCGTCTCCAAGGGCCGCTTCGTGGGGCTCTGCCTGCGCTTCGCCGCCGACTTCGAGGCCTCGCTCGACGACTGGCAGCCGCGCGCCGACGAGCCCAGCCTCAACGTGTGCTGCGTCTCCGAGGGCACCTACGAGGTGTGCAGCCGCACCGCCGCCGCGCGCCCCGACGAGAACGCCAAGTGGTTCCTCAACGTCGCCTGGCAGATGGAGGGCGTCGACATCCACCTCGACGTGGGCATCGGCAAGCAGCTCTCGGCGCTCGGCCACACGCTCACCATGCTGACGGGTGAGTACCGCCCCGGGGCGCCGGGCCGTCGGCGACCGCGGCGCCCCGCTCACGGCCGGCTCGTCCGCAGGTATCGAGGAGGAGGAGGACGAGGACGGCGAGACCGCGTCCCGGCTGGAGGACGACAGCGACCCGGAGGAGGACGCGGAGCGCAGCCGCGGCTCGCAGGAGAGCCTGGTGGCGCGGCGGCGCGCGGGCGGCGGCGGGGGCGGGGGCGGGGCGGCGGCGGCGGGCGCGCGGCCCGAGTCGCGGCTGGACGCGCGCGCGCGCTCCCGCATCATCGAGCACGAGATGACCGAGCAGGCGCGCATCATCGGCGACCTGCGCGCGCTCGGCGCCAGCCACCACACCATCGAGCACGAGATCCGCCGCCTGCACGACCTCGAGGCGCTCGTGTTCCGCGACTTCCGCCGCGACATGCTGCAGAAGCTGCGCCGCCAGAGCGTCAAGGCGAGCACCATCACGCGCGGCAAGCTCGGCCTGGGCGCCGCGCGCCCGCGCCCGCACACCACGCCGCCGCCCGCCGCCGCTCCCGCGCCCGCCGCCGCGCCCGCGCCCTCCGCCGCGCTCGCGCCGTCCGACTCCGGCGAGACGCTGCTGCCGGAGGACGGCGACGGCGAGGAGGAGGAGGCGCGGCTGGCGGCGGCCGAGGAGGGCTGGGCGGCGCCGCGCGGCGGCTCGCTGCGGCGGGCCCCGCGCGCGCCGCCCGTGCAGCGGCAGGCGTCGCTGCCGGCGGGGGGCGCGCCGTGGCTGCCGGCCGGCGCGGCCGTGGAGCTGCGGCGCGCGGCGGCCGAGCCGGACGCGCCGGAGCCGCGCAAGAAGCCCGCCGAGCCCAACATCGACTTCGAGCTCGACGTGAAGGTGCACATCAACAGCGGCAAGTGCGTGCTGCACACGAAGGAGCCGTCGCGCGACGACGACGCGACGGCGCGGCTGGCGCGGGGCGGCGGCGGGGGCGGGGGCGGGGGCGCGGCGAGCCGCGTGGGGCGCTCGGCGTCGGGCGGGCTGGAGGCGGGGTCTCCGCAGCCGCCGCGCCGCGCGCCGCCCGCGCCGCCCGCGCGCCCGCCGCCCGCTGACCTTACGGTTTTCCGCGTGCCCGGCCTCGATTTCAAGGTGAGTCTGAATCTCGCATCGAGATTGTAGTAGTTATGATTTTTTAATTTATTTTTATTTTATTTACTTAAGGAAAACCAGCAGCAATTATTACAGTATGAAATAATACTGGCAGCACAGAACCAATTACAGGTTTCCACCGATAGAAACTGGTTAAACTAATACATACTTAACTAATCGTTAAGCATACCGAACAGTCTACAAGACTTTACAATTTCAAATTTAAACTAAAATATATCTACAATACTCGAAAGTAACGCAACAATTGTCAATTTCATAATAATCTGGTTTGAAAAAATGCTACAACGAGTCGAAGTAATACTTGAGTATGCGGTTTCTCGCTGACTCACAACTTGTGTTAAATAAATCAAGATCAATTCTCCTGGATAAAACATTAAAATTATTCATTGCTCGCAATAAAAAGGTGTTCCTTCTGTAGTTGGTAGAAGCTTCTGGAACATGCAACGGGTCATTGCGCCTGAAGCATCTCACAGGTGTTTTAAAATATAAACAAGAAAGAAGTTCCGGGCAGTCGACAACACCAGACGCAATTTTGAGAAGCATTGTCAGATCAGCCATTTCCCTACGCATGAAGAGAGGAGGAAGGTGGTGTTTCTTGCACAGAGAAAAGTAATGCTCCGACCCATAGCGTTGACCCACTCGGTAACACACATAACGCAAAAACATTTTTTGGATAGCCTCAATACGTGAAATGTAGACAGCGTAATACGGACTCCAAACCTGAGAAGCATATTCTAAGATACTCCTGACAAAGCTACAATAAAGAATTTTAATAGTTTTTATAGATTTAAATTCCTTAGAGCATCTCATTATAAACCCAAGTGCCTTATACGCTTTAGCTGTTATAGAATTTATATGATGCTCTAAATGGGGCATTCAGAGCAAGACAAGATTAACAGTGACATTGTAAAAAGTATAATTGTAAATTGTAACAGATACCTTTCATTATTGCAATGTAATATGACTTCTTTTTTTTACGTATTACTCCCTAATAGTATAAGATGTATTACCCAGATTTAACTTTACTGTTGTACTTTACGTTTGTTTACCAAATTACTGTAATTGTGTTATCCTGTTAATGGCTTCTAAATTGTAAACATGTATGTAGTTATGACTTAGAATAAAATTGCTGTTGGATATCCTATAAATAAATAAATAAACATAAGCTTGGAGTCATGGAGAACACCCAGATCACGCACCACCGACTCTCTCTGCAAGATTTTAAATTTGAGGCGATAGTTAAAAAGTATAAAGTCTTAATGATTTTATAAATGAATTAAACAATACGAGTTCAATTTTTTTTAATGTAACTTTCGGAATAATCACGTTAGCTATTGACTAATTAGAATTTAAAAATATTGACCCAGTCGTCATCCCTATTATTGGGTAGAACACAAAGAACATCTGCTTTCCAATTCGGGATACTTTTCGTCGGTTCATTCGCAAGCATTTATTTTCATTTTGATTTTGTATGGGAATCCGCTCTACAGGGGCAATTTGGAATCGTGCCACAGTATGGACAGAGACGGACATGCGTTCAGTTAGTTATTATATACGACTTTAAAATGACGCCGATTGCAAAAACAAGACTGTTTTCCTGAATAAAAAACTAACATAAAAAAAAAATTAATAAGCCGTATGAAAACAGGTCCACTACGAATCCCGGACCGCAGCGGAGTCGGGCGCGTCGCCGGCGGGCGCGGCGGGCCCGCGGCGCGGCGGCGCCAAGAAGGCGGCGCTGCTGGCGTGGATCACGCTGCAGAGCATCCCCGAGGAGACGGTGATCAGCCCGCACATCCTGCAGTTCCTCGAGCAGGCGCTGGAGCCGCTGCCGCCGCGCCGGCCCGCGCCCGCGCCCGCGCCCGCCGCGCCCGGCGCCGACGCGGGCGACGACGCCGCCGACACCGACGCGGCCGACGCGGGCTACGGCCAGTACGTGTACGCGTCCTTCCCGGTGGACGTGATCGTGCACTTCCACATGCAGCCGTCCACGTTCCGCTTCAGCTGCCTGCCGGCGTCGCGCGTCGAGTGCCTGCTGCAGCTGCCCAGCCTGCAGATCGTGTTCAGCTCCAAGCGCGCCGACCACGAGCGGTGAGTCCCGCGCCGGCCCGAGGCTGCCCGACTCCGGGCTCCCGACTCGCCCTGTAATCAATGTTCGACCTTGTCTCGGCAGGGCGGACGCGGGCAGCGCGAGCGGCGGGCTGAGCGTGACGGGCTGCCTGGCGGACTTCTCCGTGTACGTGTTCCACCCGTACGGGGGCAAGAAGCCGTCGCTGAAGGAGGGCAGCGCGCTGGGGGCGGGGGCGGGGGCGGGGGCGCGGGGGGCGGCGCACTCCCCGCTCGCCGACTCGGAGCGCAAGGACTCGCTGAGCATCAACGTGGAGTTCGTCAAGTTCCACCTGTCGCGGTCGCGGAAGCTGCACTTCGAGCCCGACTGCGACTGCGCCAAGGCCACTGTGCGCTTTTCAAGTTAGTATCGATCTTCTCTACTATGAACGCTTCACCCACAGATTGTTTTATTTTTGTTATACGGCAGACAAACAGGCAAGCGGGCCACCTGATGGAAAGTAGTCACCGCCGCCTATGGACATCGGCAACACCAGGGGAGTCACCAATGAGTTGGCCGCCTCTGAAGAGACCTCTAATATACCTCTTGAACGATCCCCTGTCATAGTCCAAAGGAACCACTGTGGCTGGGAACTCATTCCACATCCAAATCGTACGAGCGAGAAACGTTCTTTCGAACCTTCGCGTGGTGACCAACAGAGGATCTACGTAGTGGAGATGAGTACCCAGCCCACGGCGGGTGGTGCGATGGCGGAATTGTGCTGTAGGCACCAGATCGAAAAGTTCCTCGGAGCACTCCCCATTGTACAGCCGCTAGAACACACACGAGCCAAAGTCCCTACGGTTAGCCAGTGGTTTCGATGCCACCTGGCGCAAGAAACCTGCGTCGCTAGTGAGCAGAGTGCGCGCCAGCGGTAACAGCCTCCTGAAATGCATAGCTGACAAAGTTGAGAGTCCTGTCATGTGGGTACTCACGCAGCGGACGCTATCTAGGCTTAAAATATTATATTAGAAAATAATTAATTCAATAATTTTATGACATAGTTATTATAAATTTTGCTAACCTAGACTAAGATTTACTAACAACAAATGGACCACTGTTGTCTTGTCAATAAAGATATTATTATTATTATTATTATTAATATTTCCCTCGAGCAAGGTGTATTTCCGGAAATATTAAACAAATCTGCGGTTAAACATCTATATAAAAAGGATAATAAGGAGTCAATGAATAACTATCGCCCTATAACGCTCATTTCAATATTTTCTAAGATATTCGAAAAAGTAATGCATAATCGCCTCACTCATTATCTTAATAAAAATAACCTTCTAAGCAAAAACCAGTATGGTTTCCGAAAAGGATGCTCTACTACCTTAGAACAACAACACACATCAATCAACGCGTAAGAATCCTTGATCAATACTGGGAGGAGTTCAAGTCCAACCATGAAGCATTAAAACAATTTGAAGCAAGTGATCATCCGTACTTCACGAAAAAATGTTATCAAGACGCAATGGAATTTTACCAAAAAACCCGTGAGTACATCATAAGCAATAAAATACCAGAAGAGTCGAAAATGGCAAGCACGCCTCGCGCGGAAGCCCCCGCTAGCCTAGCTCGCGCGGAAGTCCCCGTGGTGGCAGATCAAACTAAGCCGGTGGAAACGAAACAACAATATTTTGCCTCCACATCAAGAGGTAATTCCAGCAAGAACGAAGAACTGATTCGGAAGCAAAAGAGCAATTTTAAGGCTTTCTTACGTACCATCAATAATTTAAATTTAGAAGATATCTCCGATAAATGGGAATTTGAAGACGTTTTGAAAACATTACAATCAAGATGGACAGCAATTGACTCCCTTCACTGGGAGATCGACAGCGAAATGTTTGAAGAAAACTGGGATTATGAGCATGAATTTTTTACCTACGAAAAAATGTTTTATAATACGAAAAAAGCTATCAACAATAAAATGTGGGCCACATCTAACCGCGAGCAAATCACGCCGAAAATGGATGTACCTACATTTCACGGAAATTATCATCAGTGGATTTCCTTCAAGGACTTGTTCGTGGAAACAATTCATCGGAACAACCTCATGTCAAGCGCGCAAAAAATGCAATTTTTAAAAAGCAAGTTAAGGGGTGAAGCAGAGAAAATTGTACAACATCTTCATATCAGTTCGGAGAATTATGATGCCTGCTGGGAGCTGCTGAATCACAGATATAATAACAAGAAATTAATATTCAGTACACATGTCAACACGCTCTTAACTCTTCCTAATATGCAGCATCAATCATCAGATCAAGTGAAAAAAATGCACGATACAATCAACGAGTGTTTGAATGCAATCCGCAACCTTGGAGTCAATATATCAACATGGGACCCATTGGTTGTACATATTATGGCGCAGAAGATGGATTCAGACACGCACAATGAATACATAACATCATTAAGCAAACCAAGGGAGTTACCAACCCTTCATGACCTCCTTAAATTCCTGGAAAACAAGTTTACGTCTCTGGAATCTACACGACGAAAACAGCAACCCAATACTCAGCAAAAATCTATCGCATTTCAACAAAAATCAGCGCCATATTTTAAATACCAGAAACCAAATAATTTCAATCGAACATTTCAAAGCAATCAACAATCGCAAGTTTCACAAGCAGAAACTACAAACAACAAAATATATAATTGCCCAATATGCAAAGAAAAGCACGGCATTTATTATTGCAAAGAATTCCAGAAGATGTCTCCGATTACAAAGTACAAAACTATCTCACAACTCCAATTATGCCAGAACTGCCTTTTTATTCATAATGGAAAAACATGTTATTCGACGAAACGATGCCGCGAATGCAACGGAGCACATAACACGATATTACATGAAACCTTTGAGAACTTGAGCGCGTTCCGTGCCGCCGCCGCTTTGCCTACCACGCCACGAACAAGCGAGCAAAGTCAGCACTCTCACGTGTCGCAGCAAGGCGACATTCCAGAAATCCTCTTGGCAACAGCAATTATCCGTGTGCAGACCAGCGACGGATCCTATATTACGATGCGTGCCCTCATCGATCAAGGGTCACAGCTCTCACTTATAACAGAAAAGGCATCTCAACGCCTTTCATTGCCGAGAATTAGATGCAAGGGAGTTATATCTGGAGTCGGCATGAAAGAAAGCAACAGTAAAGGACGTATCAAGATCAACTGCCAGTCCATCAACGAAGCATACACATTTAATACAGATGCCGTGATTATGAAGAGTCTTATAAAACATTTACCTAATTATTCATTCTCAAGACCATCATGGCAGCATTTAGAAAACATTAACCTAGCCGATCCTGACTTCAATATCAGTCGCCCCGTCGATATTCTCTTGGGTGCCGACGTATACAGCAAAATTATCTTGGAAGGCATCTGCAGATCAAATCAATCTTCGCCAGTCGCTCAACAGACGCGCCTGGGTTGGATTTTATGCGGCAGCGTCAATACCCTACAATGCAATGTCGTATTAAATAACATGGACAGCATCGAAAAATTCTGGGAAATAGAGGACATCTCTGAAGACACAACCTTATCATTGGAAGATCAGAGATGCATTCAATTCTATCAAGAAACAACAAAACGACTCGAAGATGGCAGATACGAAGTACGATTACCTCTAAAACCTAACTTCGAGCAAGAGTTGGGATCTTCGAAGCAAAAAGCTATCGCACAATTCCTTCAACTAGAACGCAAATTAAGCAAGCAACTCCGCGTGTCAACAGAATATAAAAAATTCATCAATGAATATAAGGCGCTAGGACACATGAACCTGTGTACCGAGAATTCGCAGCCCGACTACTATCTACCGCACCATTGCGTTATTCGAGACTCGTCAGAGACTACGTCACTGCGCGTCGTTTACAACGGATCGCAATACACTACAAGCGGGAAAAGTTTGAACGATTTAATGTACACTGGCCCAAACCTGCAACAAGACCTTCAAAACTTAATATTAAAATGGAGACAGTATCCAGTGGTCTTCACAGCAGATATCGAGAAGATGTTAGAAAAATACAGCAAGTCAATGTTGTCACGGAGCAAGAAGCTGACAGCATTATCCATCAACTACTCAATCAATACAGCACAATTAAGAAATCTGTTCGCGTACTAGCATGGGTCCGGCGACTTCTAACAAAAAATCAGAATAGACAAAAAACATCAAATTTAACATTACAAGAAATAAATGAAGCAAAGAAAGCAATAATCAAGCACATACAAGCATCTTATTTTACAACGGAAATAAGCAACTTAAAAGCAAATAAAGGCATAAATAATAAAAGCAAAATACTTAACCTAAATCCGTACCTGGACGAAAACGAAGTACTTCGGGTCGGCGGAAGACTAGAAAATGCATGCATCAGTGACACGATGAAACACCCCATTATAATACCACATGATAGCCGACTCACGAAGCTCCTCATCGATCACGCTCATCTGCAAACCTTCCACGGAGGAGTACGCCTAACCCTCTCCTCATTATTACAAAATTATTGGATCGTTGGCAGCAATCGAGCGGTTAAAAAACGCCTACGCTTATGCGTAACTTGTAAGAAACACCGGCCTACTAAGCAACAACAACTGATGGGTGATCTGCCGGCATCAAGAATAAATCCATCACGCCCTTTCTCTCACACGGGGGTGGATTTCACTGGCAGCGTTGAAATCAAGTTCAACAAAGGACGAGGAGCTAAGACGACAAAAGGCTATATCGCCGTATTTATTTGCATGGTGACAAAAGCAGTTCACCTGGAGTTGGTATCAGATATGAGCTCAAACGCATTTTTAGCAGCCCTGAAAAGATTTTCAGCACGTCGCGGAGCTCCGCGTCATATTTACTCCGACAATGGGACAAATTTTGTCGGAGCCAGTCGATCACTGAAGGAAGAATACCTAAACCTAAAAGAAATATTAAATCAAGACTTCTATAAAGAATTGACAGAAATGCAAATACAATGGTTCTTTCAGGCCCCGTCGTGGCCCAGCGCCGGAGGGTTGTGGGAGGCAGCTGTCAAGAGCCTAAAATATCATTTACGCAGAGTCCTGGGCGAACAAAAATTAACTTATGAAGAGTTTACTACCCTTCTAACACAATTGGAAGCAACATTAAACTCCAGGCCGCTCTGTACTATAACTGAAGATCCTGATAATCTGGATTATTTGACCCCATCACATTTTCTTGCTAGCGGACCAACTTTAACAATATTAGATACCGAAAAGGATGAAAGGACGAGATGGGAATTTACACAACGCATTTTTAAAGACATATGGCGAAGATGGCGTGAAGAATATTTAACACAACTCTCAGCAAGATCAAAATGGAAGTCGCCTACGGAAAATATAAAGGTTGACGACGTAGTAATTATCAACGACGCCAATCTGCCACCAGGAAAGTGGTCTATGGGACGAGTAGTGGAACTACACCCCGGAAAGGATGGCTACGTCAGAGTAGTGACGTTAAAAACCAAGAATGGGCTCCTAAAACGGCCTGTGATCAAACTGTCTAAACTACCAGTGAACGAGCAAGAATTTAATTGTCAAGAAAAAGCAAAACATTGTACCAAGAAGCGAGAGCATTCAAGTTTGAAGACAATTCTGCTCACTTTAATGTACTTTATGACACTTCTAACAAACTGCTGCTGTCATCAAATCACAGCTCTTAATAGCAACCAATCTATATATATCGACAAAATGGCAAATTTACAAATCATACGAGATGAATGGAATGTCATAATTTATTATGATTTAAACCCTTACTGGGAAGGAACATCAGCCTACATAAAATACGCTCGACATTTAGACTACATCTGTAGTAAAATAAAAAACATAACAAATTGTGAAGTTATCATGCTACAAACACAACATCAATTCTCCGAACTCGAGCACTATAATGAAGTATTACTGCATCATCACTCTATAACGCGGCGCAGGCGCGGCCTTATCAACGCTGTGGGCAGCGTCGCGCGGAGCCTTTTCGGAGTATTGGACGAACAATTCGCAGAACAATACAGCAAGGACATTGATCTAATCAAGCTGAACCAAAAACATATTCAATTACTGTGGAAGAACCAGACTTCAATCGTGGAAGCGGAATTTAATTTACTAAAGAGAACACAAGAAGCAATAAATAACCAATCTAATTTATTTAATCACCACATCAAATTTAGATAAAGCTATAAATACATTAAGCACAGAAGTAAACACAATAGAATGGACTAACGAATTCGTCCTGTCAGCAATAGCAGCAAATAATATGTTTACAACTCTAAAACACATTCAAGATAACCTCCTGGACACGATCACGAATATCTTCAATGGAAAAGTAGATTTTCATATATTTTCTCCGAAACAGCTGCAGAAGGAACTGAGCACTGTGTTAAGCCAATTAGGCAACGACCTTGCCTTGCCAATAAGAAACATTCAAAAGGACATTTTACAAATATATAATTTATAGCGAATCAGTACAAGAATGACGTCACATTATCAGCTGTTTGTACCATTGATAAGCAGAGACCACTTCGACTTATACAAAGTAATATCTATTCCGAGACAGATTGGGAATAAAACAGTATACGTAACACCAGCAGCTGACTACGTTGGGATAAATTTGCACAAGGATGCATACATACCTACTTCGCAGAATGAGATAAATAACTGCATTAATCAAGACGCATCAACCTATCTATGTGCCCTGAGAAACCCAATCTTCAAGATGAATTCCTATCAAGATTTGTGTACAAAAAATAAGAAAAATCAATGCAGAACAGACATCGCCGAGTGCAAACACAAGTGGTATGCACTTAATAATATGAACACGTATTTGTATTATTGTTGCAACGCGTGCGAACTGAGAACGCTATGCGGCGATCAGCTGTCCGCGGTCCAGCTGACGCAACCAAATATTATCAAGTTCGAAGAAGGCTGCACTGTCAAGACTGAAAACTTTACTATTATGACACATAGAATATTAACAAATACTTTGAAGGTGAAAAGCAATTTAGAAGATTTTTCTATTCCTACCATCAATCGAATCTTGAATATTACGATAGAGCCCTTCAACGGGAACGAAACCCTGTCTAAAGACCAAACCAATCAAATGTTAGAGAATTTACATCAAAAAATAGAAGCCATCAAGACCGAAGAAGTGCCAATAACAGATCAGATATCTTACCACGATATCCATCACTATTCCATCATATATTTAGTGCTGGGTTCAATAATTATCGTGGGCGCACTGGCGATATGGAAGAGAAAGCGAGCCGCTACTGCCGCCGTGGCCGCCGCCACCGCGCCGGCACCGCACCCCGCCAGAGTGGAGCGAGGGACGACGCCAGTTTTAAGAAGAGTTATTTTTAATACTTGAATGAAATTCTTAAGTTCATATTATTTGTAACTTTACTATACTTTATTATTTTTGTTTACTTGCTTTAATCTTTTAAAGGAAGTAACAGAGAGTTTAAACAATAAAATTCCAATTGTTGATATTTTCTTTGATATGAGTAAGGCCTTCGATTTTGTAAGTCATTCTATTGTCATAACTTTATAGACTTGGAATCAGAGGTTCTGCTCATAATTGTATGAAAAATTATCTCGATAATCGTACGCAATGTACAGAAATTAAGAGAATTTCAAATTTTCAACTCGAGGCTCACAGATCTCAATTCAAATTAAATTGCTGTGGAGTAGCCCAGGGAAGTATCTTAGGGCCTTTACTTTTCTTATGTTACATTAACGACTTGCCAAATTGCATTGAAGAGCAATCAATATTGTTTGCAGACGATACGAAATTATTAATTAAAAATGACAAAATTAAAAATTATAATGATAAAATTAATAATACATTAATAAAGGTAATGGAATGGTTAGACAAAAATAATTTAAAAATTAATATTAGCAAAACGCAATTTATTCAATTTATAACACTTAAGTCTAGGGATATATATACCTTTGAATATTATTTATAATAATGACAAAATCGAAAATGTAAATTTAACGAAATTTTTAGGTTTTTCTATTGACAGACACTGCGATTGGAAGAACCATATAGATAATGTTTGTCTTAAGGTGCGTACGAATTAGAGGCAGCCTCAGGTTGAGGCACGCACGGCTCGCCCATTTGCGCAAATTCGTAGATGGCTCACGCGCAGCTCGCGGCGCACCGCGAGCGTGTGCGCCGCGAACCGCCGATTGTCGGTTTTCTGTCCATGCTCAAAGGTGCCTCGGCGTGCGTGCCTCGCGATGTTTGGACGTGACTTCAAATGCGCGCGTATTGTTTATTGACACTTGACAACTTTAATATTTTCATGTCAATTAAACTGTTGGTCTTCCTAATAAATAAATAAAATAAAATAAAATACATAAAATAAATAAAATGAAATAAAATATAATAAAATGAAAAAATATATAATAAATAAAAAACAAATAAATAAAATAAAATAAAACAATTAATATAAAATAAATAAAATATAATAAAATAAATAATATACAAAAAAAATTAAATAAAATAAATAGAAAAAATAAATAAAATATGATAATATCAAATAAATGAAATATAATAAAATAAAATAAATAGAATAAATAAAATAAACAAATAAATTATTTGGAAAACTTATATCAGTACTAAACAACATGGTGAGTAGAAAAAAGCGTTATGAGATGGAAAAAAATAAAATTATTTTAACAATCCCATCAATTATGATAAAAGCAGCATCAGCATTTTATTTGTGCGGCGCATTTGTGGCTCGCCGCGAGCACGTTGCCTCAACGAACAAACAAATGCGCAACTGAGCAGCCTCGACGCGCGCGGTGAGCATCTCGCTGCGCGCGGCGAGCATGCCTCGGGCTGAGCCGCTCTAATTCGTACGCACCTTTAGAATTAATAAATTTGTTTATGCCCTTCCTCTTCTAAGTAGGAAAACCTCAAAGGAAGTTGCTCTAACTGCTCAATTAAGGGCTTATGCTGTGGGGAAAGTCAGTCGACATAAATAGAGCATTTATAGCACAGAAGAAATGTCTTCGCGCTGTATGTCAATGCCCTAATGAAACAGAGCCTCATGTAAGCCTCTCTTTAAAGTACTGACTCTGCCGTGCATGTATATTAAACAAATATGCATATTTGTTAAGGAAAATCTCGAATATTTTAAAACACACGGAGAAGTTTTGAATTGAGCAACAAGGCACAAAAATCGAATATATTTACCGCAAATGCGTCTGAATGTTCACCGCAGTAACTCCTTCTGTATGGCAATTCGTATATACAATAGTCTACCAGCGAGTATTAAGGACTGCCCGTATAATACATTTAAAAGAACGTTAACAGGATGGCTTCTAGACAAATGCTTTTACTCTATAAAAAAATGTTTAATCAGTGAAGCTTTAGTACCGACTTAAAAAAGAAACTGTGTATATATTTGCATGCCATTGTTGGCTGAACATATGGTACGTAAATGTAAAAACTATCTAATTGTATAACTATGTTCTTGCAAATAAAAATTTCTGATTCTGATTCTGATTCAGCTTTGGAGAGAGACCACAAAGCACGACTCCCAGATGGGTAGCTGATAAGTCTCTCCCCAACTCCGCCGATGAAATTGAATTTTGCTCTAGCTATTATCTTCTTTGCAGACCTTGATAAAGGTACTTTTTCTTCAAATCGTGGGTGTTAGGGTCCTTGTGGGCCCGAGCGAATTGCCTCAGCACTAAGCCTGTCGTACCAGGGCTGACTTTTGCCGCCGAGACGGACTACAGAGGAGGGGATAAAACACTCCATTCTCTGCAGTATGACATCAGCTAAAGCTGCAGCACAGGTGTTGGTGTCATTTGAGGAAAAGCAAAGCTATATCCACGGATACGACGCGAAGAATTCTCGCAATCCATCCCAGTCTGCTGAACCATAGTGCCATACCTTGCGTGACCCACTGGGGCGAGCCCATTCGGGTATAGCAAGAGGCACCGCAGAACGGACCAGGCAGTGGTCAGATGTCCCAAGAGGAGCATCGACGGACACCCGATATCCAACTGGGTGGAAGGTCAGCAGAAGATCTAACAAAGAAGGATCACGGCCCACAACATCCGATAAATAGGTGGGTTCTAATACCAGTTGTGTGTGGCCAAAGCAAATTCGTGGGCGGATCTCCCGGCGGAGTTGGTAGGACGCCTCTGGCCACTCAATGTGGTGACCATTAAAGTCTCCTAAGACTATCAACTCAGCAGAAGGACACCGCTCAAGAACCTTGTCGGTAGCGCATTGAATGTGCCCGAACAACCGATTTGTCTCACCTACGCCGTGACGGTTGTTGTATAGGCATGCGCAGACATGGGATGAACCTCCCTGTTCCACGCACACCCACAAAACAGATTCGTCACTCTCATTGACAGCAGATATCACCTCTGACGAATAAGACTTACCCTCACAATAATAAAATAAAAGGGAGAGACGCGGAAACCACTCCGAAGCCCAAACTATCGATGTGCCCTGTTAATACCGCAATCACGAATGGATTACCAATACTGTCAAGATAGGCTGTCTGTTAGCTATTATAATAGGACCACGCTAAGTTCGAATCGACTGACAGTGGTAGAAATTATAAAGTGTGGATATAGCAATATCGATTGGATAATCTGTCCTTGTCAGTCATTGCCCATTATTATTTAGGTGATTCGAACACTGAAACGCAGCACCGTACGGTTGGGCGTGACGTGCGTTAGTGCGTGATAAAGTTCTTTGAGCTGTCATCAGTTTCTATGGAAATCACGCATAGTCGAATACACTGAAAACGCATCCACGCGCGTTTGTGCGGATCCGTCGTTTTTCTTATTTGACACGCATGCTCTGTAGTCAATATTGCCATGTAGGTCTATTATAATACGTACTGAATTTAGTGCTGAACCCAAAGATTTAGTATATATTGGCTGAATCCACGGGCTGTCCCTAATGAAATGTACAAAATATCAAATGCTTTGTTAGGAAATTTTCCGATTGTTCAATGCAATATATAAAAGCCAAAGCCAAGAGTGGCATACACCAAAGCTTTAGTATCTACAAACCGACAAGGATCAAGAATAGATCATAAACGTGGCGTAAAAAGGAACTAACATTCCGCTTATTTGAAATGTCCATTTTCAATTTGGGCGTAGCCCCCGCCCCACCTAGCAAAATGTATGAACTAAAGAGCAAAATAAGAAGAGAAAAAGTTGTATTTCGGGTGACAGCTGTCAAACCTAAAACTAATAACTCTGGAACTTATTATGTTAAAACACTGGTCCCTAAAGAGAAATGGTAGTACTAGTCGAGATCTACATTTTGGGTGACAGTTCAATTCGAATATCAGGCGGTCAGGCTGCGTGTCAGATAAGTTTTTGGCGCTGTACTTTCTACATAAAAAGGCGTCAAATAGGCCGCTGCTGTGAAGTGAGGTCTCCAGGATTGTTGTCTGATAGGTGTTCCGTTTCTCAGTTCTCAAATTATTTTTTGCCTTAACGATTATAACAATTTGGAGAATTCCTAAATTTTTTATTGTATTTAATACAATATAAAAATTACACATTTTTCCAAATTTCGCCAGAATGACGAATAAAAGACCCAATCTTGTAACACTAGAGTGTAAATGCAGCTCTGGAGTTGTCTATGGAAACGTACGGTGATGCGGATCCGCAGCCACGCGCGTGGATGCGTTTTCCGCAGCACCGAAAGGTGCTGCGTTCCTATTTGCCAATCGCCTTAATAATATTTTTCAAGTCAGTCAAATTCTTTGTTATGACTTTTATGAATGACGTTCTATGACGGATAAAAGACATGGCATAAGTTGTCATACAGAGATTTTTTTTTATTTTTTTTTTATTAGAAAAACTTACAGCGAAAGTAGGTTACATTAAATTGTTAGATAAATGGGTAACACACAGCTATTTACAAGTTTTCACCAGTAGGTATAAAAATACAGTGACATCGTATCAAAACATAAATACGAATTCCATCCGTAAACAATTCAGTAGGTAGGTAGGCTACATTTTGACATGAATGCGCTGCGTAGGCAGCCCATTACTTGAGGGTAGTTGTTACAATAAAAACAAAACATGAGTACACTCGGTGATAGCAGGTAGCTGTATTAGCTCATACATTTGAGAGGGGGGGAAGACTCGAAATACATACTGTAGGTGCATGTAATTTTCACAATTTGATTGATTTAATAGATCTATTGATGTTTTAAGGTGTGTGATATTTTCCTATAAAGAAAACAAAATAATTAAGAAATAAAGAGCATATATTTTACTTCATAACCCGAATAAAAATTACAGTAAAGAACAAAAATATTAACATACTTATGTAATGCGAACAAAAAACAACTCTCCAATTTAAATATACCTTAAGGTAAGAAGTCACGATAATCAACCACAATAAAACAAATCTTCAATGTAGTCATGAAAACTACATGGTAACATTTTAAGATAGTCCTTTGAAAAGGAACACATTCATAACAATAAAAGTGTTTAACAAATAATGAAATAAAAAAATAATAACAGAAAAAGAATCTAGTTTCCATTGAGCTGTATAGTTTCTTACGTGAATATAGTGTTAGTTATTATTAACAAGCATAACATGGCTTTGTGAGAGGTAGGTCTACGGTTTCTAATCTTGTGCTGTTTACGGAATTTGTCAATGATAATATGGTCAAGGGCTGCCAAACAGACGCTATCGAAATGTAGGAATATCGAAGTGATTATCTTTCGCAGTACTGTGCGTCGCAATTTAAACGACTCGCAGTTTAGAAATGTCGCTGTAAAGTACATCGACGCTTATTGGTTTCGAAGCAGCAATGTTTCGCAGTAACGTGAGTCGGAATTTGTGTTTTTGCTGTTTAGAAATGACGCTGTAAAGTACATCGACGTTTATTGGTTTCGAAGCAGCAACGTTTCGCAGTAACGTTCGTCGGGGTTTGTGTTTTCGCTGTTTAGTGATGACGCTGTAAAGTACATCGAACCTTTGTTAGGTCGAACCAGCGACTTTTCGCAGTAACGTGCGTCGCGGTCTTGTAAAGTCGAACTTTAAATACATAGTTGTAAAATGACATCGCAGTTTTGTTAAATCGCATTGGCGATCATCGAAGATTGTTCGTCGCAGAAATGAGGTACAGTCCCTTCAACCAAAGTACGAGTATTCCGCGTATAGCCTTTTACTAAACCAGATTGGATTGTTTACTAAAATGTACTACACACACGCCACAGATAAGAATGTTGTCTTTAGTTAGTTCGCACAGATGGTAAGTGAAGACGCAAACCCGGTCTGCGTGCATTTCCACCGCTGAGGCCCACTGCGGAAAGTAAGTCGGGACAGTCTATCTTCCTATGACGATATTGTTTAGCAGTTTTAAGTCAGCCAGTTCCCTGCGAAGAGACAGTTAAATTTGTTGTTTTTTTTGTTATACCACTAAGTTGGCAAACAAGTTTACGGCCTGCCTGATGGTAAGCAGTCACCTGGTGTTAGCACCTCTCGTGATAGTCCGATAATTCAGTGCGAAATCTGTAACTAGGTGTTTTAAAAAAGCACGTTGAACCTTTTCCAAGCTCTCCACGTATACCCGGTAGGTAGGGTTCCAGATTGGGGATGCATATTCTAAGATGCTTCGGACCACAGTACCATACAATATTTTGAGTGCCTTGACACTATTAAAATGCTTACATAATCTGAATATGAAGCCCAGCATCTAAGAGGCCTTTGCAATTACGTTAGTAACATGCTGATCAAAGTTCAGTTTTGAATCTAACGTCACTCCAACATCTTTAACAGTCGTTGCACGTACTAAGGGTATACCGCCAATAGCATAATCATACTGGAGTGGTGAGGATTTTCGTGTGAAACTGATACATTGACATTTCTCGACATTTAATTCTAGCTTATTTTGATGATAATACAGTGATAAGCTATTGACAGCGTCCTGCAACAGAGCGGCATCTTGTCGACTCGGAATAGTTCTGTAAATTTTCATATTATCGGCGAATGTTAAAATTTTGGAGTGTTGAAAACAGTTGTCAATGTCAGCCACGAATATAAGGAATAGCAGAGGTCCCAAGATATACCCCTGTGGTACTCCAGACGTTATTACTAATGACGGTGAGGTATATCCATTCAACGTCACTGTGTTCGATTCTCTACATATGATTTAAACCATCTTAACAGAATGAGTCCAAACCATCTAAACATAGAGACTCCGAATCGTTTTAAAAAGCGATTCGGACTTAGCGTGGTCCTATTATAATAATATCACGGTTCTCCATTCTTTGTCATTAATCGCGCTATCCTTCACCATTTGCATCCGCCCGCAGCGATCGTGGATGTGGGCTCGGCGTGGTTCAAGTACGATATGCGGCGGCTGGGCGAGATCCTGGCGTTCCCGAAGGCGTGGTACCGGCGCACCATCGTGAGGCGCATGTTCCTGGGGGACCTCGGCCTAAGATCCGAACACGACCAGCCCGCCAGGTGACCCACGGCTTCCTAGCGGCGACCCCGTGAATGTAATTGATCTCTTTCTAGGGATACTGATAATCTGTAATTCCTCAGTGGGCCGAGCACGGCAACGCCGCCGTCGCAGCGCTCGCGCTCGCGGCCCGCGCCGCCCGCCGCGCCCGCGCCCGCCCCCTCCCCCGCCCCGCCGGCGCCCGCCGCAGGCTGCCGCTGCGCCGGCGACGGCGGCCGGCCCGCGCCCGACGACACCGCGTGGGAGACGCTGGTCGTGTTCGCCGTCAACTTCACCAAGCTGAACGTGCACATGAACATGGGCAACGTGATGGGCAACGTGAACTGGACCTCGCGCGACTTCAACTGCAGCGGGCGGCTCAGCATCGGCAGCAGCGGCCACCGCAACATGCTGGTCGGCGTCGCGCTGGCCGCGTCCGCGCTGGACGCGCGCGGCGGCATCGTCGGCGGCGCCGTCTCGCTCGCCGACATCCACACGTACGTGCACGTGGCGGCGGACGGGTCCGGCGGGGGCGGCGGGGCGGGGGCGGACCGCGCGCGGCACGTGGCCGGGCTGCGCGCGGCGGCGCTGGAGCTGCGGCTGGAGTACATGGGCGCGGGCGTGGTGCTGGCGCGCGCGTCGGGCCCGGCGATGCGCGCGCGCGACACGGTGCGCGCGGTGGGCGCGGCGCGCGCGCTGGCCGCGCTGCGCTGGCGGCACCTGCACCTGCTCATCAGCCGCAGCACCACGCCGGACCTGCTCAAGATGCACCTCAAGCTGGACGAGTTCTTCACGCACCAGTTCAAGTCGAGCCGCCGCGTGCTGAGCGCGCTGCACCCGGAGTACAGGGCGCGGCCGCCGCGGCCCGCCGCCGCCGCGCCCGCGCCCGCGCCCGCCCCCGCGCCCGCGCGCCGCCACCACCGCCACTGGCAGCGCGTGCTGGCCAGACTGCGCGCCGGCGCCGACCCCCCGCATGGTGATTATACCTCATACTTGTACCTTATTCTAGTTTTGTTATTTTCCGAGTCGATCGTTACTGACCACATTTACCTTCCAGGCGCGGTGGCGGGCGGCACGATGGAGCTGGCGGGCAGCTCGGTGTCGCTGGCGTGCTTCCACGGGACGAGCTTCAAGGCCAAGTCGTGGGCGCTGTTCAGCCTCAAGGACCCCAGCATCAGCTTCACCACCGAGGCGCGCTACGCCACCGCCGACGCCGGTCACTATCACTGCTTTCCACAGTCGCTCCTCCTATTCTATTCACAAAATACCCGTCTCTTTGAAAACTAACATCGTTCGTATCGTCATTTCAGACAGCGGCGTGGTGGTGGTCCAGAGCCTCACGGCCAGCCTGGGCTCGCAGGAGGGGTCGGGGCCGGGCGCAGAGGCGGGCGCGGGGGCGGGGTCGTCGGCGTCGATGGGCACGGTGTGCCGGATGACGCGCGCGCTGCTGTTCCCGCCGCAGTTCAAGACGCTCCGCGAGTGGTTCCAGTACGCCTTCGCCAGCTCCGACATCGACGGTACGCCCGCTGGGGGGGCGGGGTCGTCCGCTTATGACTTATGCTTGCCCAGCGCGTTTGTACAAACAAAGTTTGCGCAAACGGATCGTGTAGACGTCAAATTTTAAATTAGATAATTTTACGCCAAGTTCAAATTTGACGTCTACACGATCCGTTTGCGCAAACTTCGTTTGTACAAACGCGCTGGGCAAGCATAAGTTGGTGCCGTGTGGATCCGGCTTAACATCCGCTACGAACTCCCTAGGCTTACAGTTTTATAAAGGCACAATACATAAACCCGCATTCTGTTGCAGTGAGCGATCAGTTCCCGTCGATGGAGGGCGCCCCGCCGCCGGCGGCGACGGCGACTGCGACGAAGGCGGCGGCGGCGCACAGCCGGGAGGTGATCTTCGCGCTGCCGTCGCTGCGGCTGCTGCTGCGCACCACGGCGCTGCAGCCGCCGCGCCCGCCCACCGATCAAGGTCCGCCCGCCAGCCCCACCATGAGATCACCCGTTCTCAACATTTTATTCGATAAAAAATAATATCTATGTGTAAAAAAATCTACGATTACATCACTGCCCATCTGACATGCTTATGGCGTCATATAAATTTAATTTGACAGATTAAGTTTATTATTTCCGGTATTGCTACATAAAACGCAGAACTAACGCCACATATAACAGGTATATTTGGTAGCTTTAATATTTGGTGTCGCCGGCAGACCCGAAGCCGGTGGTGGAGTGCAGTTTCGTGACCGAGTTCGAGGACCACATCTTCGTGTCGGTCGACGCCGAGGCCTTCCTCTTCCTGCACGACCTCATCTCCTCCTACATCAAGGAGAAGGACCGCGTCGTGAGTAATACATAGCACATACATACAAACATACAGCTCATTTTGTCCAACAGAAGGGGCAGGCAGAGGCTACGGGCCGTCTCTGCTCTATCCTGACACAACTCCCTAGCCTTGCATATATCTATTACCCACAATTTTTTATAGCTTCTTTTGTTTTTGCCACTTCAGACGCCAGCTCCTACTGCTGAGTACTCTTTTCTCTTGGTTGGAAACACCTTATATTTATTACTAAAAGCCTACAGCCCTGTAGGCTTTATTTTGACATAAGACGTTACATCTCAGTAGCGTCATCTGGTGGATATTAGAATCGCCGAAATCCTCATTGCATTGAGCTACAAAGCCTCCCGCGCATCATCATAGTTATCTGCTTGCGGTTGCAGATGTTGAGCGGGTTGGCGCGCAGCTCGGCGGGCGCCGCCCCGCCCCCCGCCCCCGCCCCCGCCGCGCTCGCCGCGCCGCAGGACTACCGCGACTACAACTGCCACACGTGGCATCTCGAGCCCACCGTCAGGTAACCCCCACTTACTACAAGGATCATCGCCCTTGCCGCAGTGCCGAATTCGCCATTATTATTTTAGAAAATAGATGACCTGCAGAATATAATACCATTCATGTACGTATCTCGCCGTCGCTTCGCCGTGGCTCCGACGACTAGTCGACCGAATCTGACTCTGTCACATTAGAGAATAGCACCGAGCACCAATACCTTAATATGTCCGATTCTTGAAGATCGCGTGATGTGTAACGTATATAAGGTACGCAGCGACTGACAGCCCCCTATTCCCCAGGCTGCTGTCGTGGGCGGGCAAGTCGATCGAGCCGTACGGCGTGGACTACATCCTGCAGAAGCTGGGGTTCCGTCACGCGCGCACGACCATCCCCAAGTGGCTGACGCGCGGCGCGCTCGACCCGCTCGACTCGCTGCTCGCGCTCGGGCTCGCGCGCCGCGTGCCGCGCCCCCGCCCCCCCGGCCCCGCCGCCCCCGGCGCCCCCGCCGACGACGAAGCCGACTGCTAGACTCCGGCTATCATGACAGTAGACGCACGCCAGACGATGCACACCTCCCCACCTCCCCGCCCCCGCCGCGGCCGGCAGGCCTCGCGGGAACTGACGAGCTGATGACGAGCATGTTTTCCAAAGAGAGGCTCGCCCGCACCGGCCCTCGACTCGTTAGCTCTCGTTTCGTGGCGTGTCGATAGGCAGCATTCAGTGATTTCAAAGCCGAAATCCCGAGTGCTTACATTTGTGATATTCGTAGTGATTAGGTATGTTATGCAAATCGCGACCGACCCCAGCTTTTCGCGAGGTTAAAATCGACCGGATCGGAAGATACGGAAGTAACTCGAGTTTATGAATAAATCATATGATGGTAAAATCTGCAAATCCGTTCGATTACAACCACACTTTGTGGTTAAAAATTGTGGTAGCTCTTTGTGTGTTTTAATTTTTAAGTGAACATTACGTACCGTTGAAATAATTCAGTTGTAATTTAAAATGTTCCCTTCTGCTGCAATAAATGTACTGAACTGTGAACATGAACTCTTTCCAATAAAATAACATAATTTTTAATTGATATTGAAACGAAGACCGAAATAAATCTGTTACCCCCCAGTGACAAAGCAGCTGCAGTTCTGCATTATTACTTATACGCATTATGAAGATATGGGTGCAATGTAATCGTAATTGTTTTGAGTGACAATTACCTCTTTTCATTAAAAGAGCCGTAGAGTTTGGAATACTGTAGTTGTATAAACTGGTCAATATACAATGTTTTTCTTTTTGTTATGTATTTCTAATACATTAAAATATAAAGGTTAAAATGCCTAATTTGCCAGTAAGTGAAACGCAGACTTTTTTCGAGAGACTTGATGTTAATTTGATTATTATTATATTATGGCCACATTTATTCTTTTGTACCAAATTAAAACATAATGGATCGTATTTTCATCCTATTAATAATTGGTTCGCGGAGTAGTGTAAATATAAGTATAAGTAGTAAAATTTATAACATCATTATGTACCTATTTTAAAATAATTTATAATAAAATGTAGCCACATTTACATTCCTAAATTATTGTAGCAATACCAAAAATATTGTAATGGACCGAACGAATCAGTGGAAGCTATTGTCCTATTCTATGTCTCACAGTGACATGTACATAGAGAAATAAAATTATAGTATTATTATAGTATGGAATTATATCAATGAGTAAATTATATTGGTAATTTTATTTTCATGAGTTATCTACCTTTTGGGTGTCCCAAGAAAGAAAAAAGATACTATCACGAGGCTCTAAACTATTCGACCAGTTACCGGGTTCTCATAGGGATAGGCAGCAAAGAGAGAAATAAATATGATAGGCAGAGACTATCGAGTGCCTCGATGCCTCTATGTCCAATTTCTTTGGCATAGTCTTGTCGAATGGGTATTCAAAAATAAGATGTCTGTCGGTTCAATTCAGGAAAAGCAAAGGCATCGTTTTTCTGAATTTTTCTCGGTTCGTGATGAAATTCAATTCAATAAATGTTACGAGAAACAACATTGGGTTGCTGCCAAACCGGTGTTAGGGTATCTCAATGGGACGAGGAGTGTTAGCCTGAGTTACACAAAGGGAAAACAAAAAGCAATGATGGAGGGTTTTACTGATGCAGGAAACATTGATCGTCACTCAGTGGTTCAGTGTTCTTGATCCAAGGAGGTGTTTCATGGCAGAGCACCAAACAGCGAACTATTGCTCTTAGCCCAGCAGAGGGAGAGTACGTATCATTATCAGAAGCCGCAACGAAGGTTTTTAGCAGAAGTTTCTGATTGGATATACAAACTAAATTAGGCCATGACAATTTACTTTGATAATTAGTCCGCTATCGTTGTTGCAAAGAACCCAGTACACCACCAACGCACCAAGCATGTAGATGTTAAGAATTATATAATTTAACATAACCACTTCCAAGAGGGAAGTTTGAGAGGTGTATGAGTGCATGTGCTTGAGTGGCAAGCAAGGTGTTTGATTGGACATTAGGTTAAGGTAAAATAATTTAATATTTGATGTTTGCTTTAGACCACCATCTTTTAAGAAAATAATGGTTTATTGATATTCTAAATACAAAGAAATCCATAAGATAATTAAATACATGCTACGTTAAATTAATGTCAATAAATTTCGATATAATTGAATAATACAATTGTCAACACAATGTAATTCACAATAATGCTTCGTCCAAAATGAGGGTAATTAAGGAGGAGTGTTGGAGGTGTTTAGTTTTTAATGTAACTCATGTCATAGTCTATTGTCGAATGGGGATTCGAAAATAAGATCTGTCTGTCAGTTCAATTCAGGAAAAACAAGTGTTTGGTTTTCCTGAAGATAATGTGAGATTTCTCGGTTCGTAATGTTTTTGTGAAACAGTTTATAGTTTACTTGTATAATATACCTAATAGTATAATGTAATCAGTTTCAATTACGCGTTCAATGAACAGAGGTTAGTTATTAACGATTCAATAAAATATTCTTATCACGTCAATAAAACAGATAATGTACAGGATAAAACTTTTTATTACACTTTAAACATAGTAATAAAATGGAATAAAGATACAGTGTGAAAGAAAATATGTAATGAGATGAAATTGAAATGCTCATGAAATTCGTATGTTGATTGTGCTGGTCTGGTGATTGCTATGGATTTATGACTTACAATTTATTATGTATGACATCGAAGTGCATGACACAAATTACTGCCAAATCATAAAATCATATACCATCTTACAGACGAATGCATCTTTGGTATCAAATCAATCGAAAAAGAATTGGGCGTGCGGTGCACTGTCCGGCATAGTAGATAATCAACCACTTCGCTCGCCTTCGCCGTCCGTATCCTAGCGTTTTCTACTTGGAATTTTCATTAGATTTACAATCAATAATGGTACTGAGTTTTAATTTTAAAGCATATGCACCTTGGTCCGTCATTTTGACGCTAACCGAAATACTATAGTTGGGAGAATTCAGTGGGCATAAAAATGATTGATTTGTATTTCCTACTAAAACTTAATATAGACTTTCCCCAATTTTAAAATGTTATATTTTTTCGTTCCATAAAACCACCTACATTCATCAACAAGCATACAAAGAGTTCCATCCGTATCATTAACACAAATACTTTTTATGGCAGAGCAATATGTAATTACATTCTGGACCATGGTCAAGGCAGACCCCGGGTCCTCGCCCGCGAGAGCGGGACATAACGCCAAGATTATTATTTTTATTTATTAATATGTAATTTGTGAAATGCTATTAATTTCGAATACTTGATGCGCGAGAGCGGTTTTTATTATTTGTTGTTTTATTAGAATTAGAATTGTCTTTATTGTTAAACTGTGTAAGTATACAGGTATGCAGATTATATGGCTATCTTTTCCTTTTCGGATACAGGACCCTAAGAAACAGCCTGATGGGTCCAGCCGTTCTCAAGGGCTAGCTTGCCGACGAAAAGCATTTTATTTTTTGACATTTTGTAAGAAAACGCTGGTAATATTTTAGACACGGACGGCAAACTAACGCACGCCCTGCTCAATCGTAAAGTATATCCCTCAAAACGTTTGTTCATACATGGGTTCTTAGAAAGGCTGAACTACACCCCAATGAATAACTTTAAAAAATTACCAATATTTTAACCAAACCAATTTACTTATAACAACATATTTTTTGTATTTTTTGTATTTGTCGTAGTTACGCTTAATCAAATAATTATGCGTTTTAAATTAACAAAAGTATAAAAATATTGAATTTATAATATAATTTTATTTAAAAATAATTTTGTGTACAAGCCTTAGTACTAAAACATGGCGATTAACAGGCACGCGGAAGCCCCGCCGGACACCCGCGGCGGATATACTAACTAGAGATACACCTTGATAAGCGAATGGCTATGAGACCGATTACTTGTAAAAGCGAACCGTATTCGCGAGGCCAGTATCCGGTTACACGGTGTCCGTGTCGGAATCGTATAAAAATAATATTTCTGCTGTCTTTGTACGAGTAAATATCGGTGGAACCAACACCCTATGCTACAATTAAGTTACACATTGCTAAGCCATCGCTAGCGGAAGCCGTAGCAGTGAGGAATGTCGGCGACGGCACTCTCCGCCCGCGCCTCCGGAAATGCAAACACGACTAAGCAGTGCTCGTCGATCGCTCGAATGGTTTTCATGAATTGACAATGAATTGTTGGCGACGCGATTCTACATTACAATCTCTCTCTACATACAAACACTCTATAGCACGTGCTACTTCGTTGACTATCAGTTTATTCATGAAAACCGCTCGAGTTTATCGTTCGACGTGCGCCGACGCTGATACGTCGAAAATAAACGGCTGGATCTAGTTGCTCGACCGACTGGACCGCTGCATGTTTACTGACATAGGATTCGTTCTGCAACCAAGTTACCTAAAACGACATCTTTACCGAGAATTATCTTTCGGGCTGAGCCCTCGACTAGATTTTTCATAACTATTTGAAACCTACTTTACACGGGAGGTGGTATTTTTCTGAGCATACAACAGCCGCTCGGACTCATGCACGCGTAGCATTCTATCGGCTCGCCACAGTATTCGTTCATCCAGCCAGCTGCGTAGTGAAACCCCAGCGTCGTGTACATTAAATCGGCGATCGTCGGTCGAGTACTAATCCAGGCTAGTGGCGACGGTCCGGGGCGGTCCGGGGCGGTCCGGGGCGAGGCTAGTGCATGGGCACGTTCTGCGTGAAGTCGTACTCGACGGTGGGGATGACGGTCTGCACGAACTTGAGGAACACGATGAGGTAGGCGTGCACGGCCAGCGCGCCGCCGCCCGCCGTCACCGTCTCCATTATCTTCTTCATCACCTCCGCGTGCCTGCGGACGGGACGGGGCAACGGCAACGGTTAGGGAGCTATTACAGTCGGTCACACATATAACAGCGTCCCGCGGAGGTTGACGGATACTACAAACTACGATTCTGTGTGATACACCTTTTTTGTGCGTTTTGTGCGTAAAAAATAGTAATGCATATTTTGATTCGAGCGTTTATGTGTGCATAGAAGACAAATATTGTTTTTAGAGGGCAGTAAGGACACTTGGGTTTGTGTTTTCTCAAAAGACTAAGTTGTGGAGTTCTTCAATATAAGCGAAAAGGTTTTTATCGAAGTCGGCGGCACGGCGGTGTTGCTGACATCTATAGCCATATATAACAGTAAAGTAACTCTTATCATCATCATCAACATCATCATCAGCCAGAAGACGCCCACTGCTGGGCATAGGCCTCCCCCAGAGATCTCCACAAAGACCGGTCCTGTGCTTTCCGCATCCAGCTGGTACCTGCGATCCTTTACTGCCCCATCGGCCATCTGTTCTTCGAGCTATGTGCCCTGCCCACTGCCACTTCAGTCTGGCAATCCTTAGAGCTATGTCGGTGACCTTGGTTCGCTTGCGGATCTCCTCATTTCTGATCTTATCATCAGTTAGGCCATATGCTTGATTGCAATTTCAGTTGTATAACAAAGGCACTATAGATACAGGGATTTTCTTGTGAATTTTCGACTTCAATGATGTCTGGAAAACTTGGCACACCCGTCCAAGTTTAGTAATGGTCAGTTAACATCTGCTATCACTAAATGAGTAGTAGTGTAGTGGCAGGATGAGATCACATTGTTCCACTTGCTACGGTCTTGCTTTGTTATAACTCCTGACGTTATGATGTAAGTAGTGTAGTGTGGTATGTGGTGTGTGGTCACCCACCGGCAGGGGTGCACGGAGGCCGTGGGCGGGCCGGAGCGGTGCGGGTGCTGCTCCATGGTGACGGTCTTCTTGGCGTGGTCCTGCGACACGTCCTCGTACATCTGCTCCTCGGTCAGCGGCTGGTGGTTCTGGATACCAACAAATTACATATAGGTACCTTGTGTTATTAACAATGCACTGAAAGGAATGATCATTCATCAAAAATCTTCTCTACATGGATAAAAAAATAACTTGAGTAATGGTTGGTAATGGTGCTTGCCGAACCGTGTCGAAGCCACTCGAAATGGAAGGAAATGCAACGTATAAAACCAATGATGATAGATTTAAAAAATTTAGATATTTTATTGTATATAGAGTCTGTGGACATAATCTTTATATCTAAGGTACAGACGAAATTGTATTATTCAATTACGTTTCTAGTGTAGTTTGAAATACTTCAAAAAATTACTGTATAATCTCACAATAAAATAAAAAAAAATCCGTCATACTTCATCGTATCCGACGAGCCAAAGCCGCGGCGTCTGGTAGTACTTGTCGTAGGTGATGTGCAGGTCGTAGGTGCGCGTGCGCACGATCTCGCCGCCGGCCGCGGGCGCGGGCGGGGCGCGCGGCGCGGGGCTCGCCGCCACCGCCGCCTCCTGGGGCGGGAAAGCAAATTCATGGATCAGTGACAAGCGTACAAGGGGCAAGCATACTAACGCCTCATTTCATTCATGTTTATACGCATTTTGTTGCGCTCCTACGATATTTGGAGGAATTTCGTTAATTAATTTATTTAAGGCAACTGTGGCTCATACGTGAGGCGGGAGGCGTGGTGGACCGACGACCTGGTAAAGATCGCAGGTACCAGCTGGATGCGGAGCGCACAGGACTGAACTTTGTGGAGATCTCTGGGCCTATGCCCAGCAGTGGGCGTCTTTCGGCTGATATGATGAGGCCCATATTTATAAATACACACATACAAATTATTATAAATTATAAACTAATAAATACAAATAAAACTTTAAACTTAATATCTACACTTCACTTCACAACCAGATGTATAATAAACAGAGCCAAAAAACGCCACGGCGATTACAGCTTCTTTGCAGCATTCGTCCCCAAAATTCATCCCAATCCGTTCTGTTTAAGTGTGAAGAGGTAACAAACATACACACACACATACTTCCGCATTTACAATGTAATATTAGTAGGATTCCAAAGAGCAGCATGGTATCGAGGGTGATGTATAGAGGGTGATACAGCTATGACGCAGCATGTCACTCACTGGATCGACTTTATCCAGCTGGCCCGACTCCTGGAACTGCTCCATGTCGACTGCCTCGTCGTCATCATCGTCGTCGTCGTCGTCGTCATCGTCGCCGTCGCCGCCCGCGCCCGCCGTCGGGCCCTCAGCAGCTTCCAGTGTCATCTCGCACACCTGCCCCAAAAGAAAGATTCATTTATCATGTGCACTATACTACCAATAAGTTATATTGCACGCTACATCATCAATGTCATCCTCGCTTTCAATCAGGTGTGTTGAGGTCAAATGCAAGCCTATGGAAACGTAGAAAAGCGGTCGCCTGTGTTGCTGCGGGAAGTCAAAAGTCCTGGTCCTTTCAAATGGAGGTCCTGGTCCTTTATTTCCTAATGGAGATAAAGTTTAAAATGATGTGGCAGTGAAACTCCTCTACCGACCTCTGACACTTATTATTTGAGCCTAACATCTAACAAGGGAATTACTCAATATTTATGAAAATCATGATCATGAAAAAATTTAGCTTAGTAATAGTAGCTGTATATGAGTTAGTAATAGCTAACCTTATCCTCAAGAGTGCCAGCAGATGTGTCGTAGTGGTGTGTGTCCACCCAACCGCCATCTGCGTCATTCTCATCCTCAATCACCTTCTCCTTATCTTCACAGTATTCTATCTACAAAAATTATAACAAAGTCATTTATATACATAATATCACATATATACAGATATACAGCATAATAATGCTCACATATCACATATATACAACATAATAACGCTGCTCTAACTAAAATATAAATAGCAACAAAGCAACTTTTAAATTATTTTCATCTCTTCTAAGTCACTTGTAACACAGGCCTCTTGCAAATCTATAAATATCCAACAAATTTTTTTTAGATACTTAAATAATTTACAAATATATTTAAGGAATAGAAAACCAACAGAATAGTCAAACAAACTCAGTCCCTTTTGTCAATTTTGGATAATTACAGACAAAAAATTGTTTTAATTATATCATTAGTCTCAGTAATGACATGGAGTAGTGTTCTTGCCTGGCCGTGAAAATAAATCAATGGCACCATCATTGTCAAACCTAATGAGTGTGTGAATTAAATAGCCTATTATTGCTATCTATATTTTTATGTGATATAATTACAGAAATATTCTTAATCCATGTAAATGAAAGTAGAGAATTGACCAGCATTTTCTTCAATAAAACTGCACCTGTTTGCAGCGTCGGTAGCAGGGCACATTTCTGGTGATGAGGTACTGCTTGTCCGGCGGCAGGTAGGCGCGCGCGCGCGAGTCCTCGCCGCGCGCCCACTGCCATGTGGGGCAGTGGTGGACTAGGTGGTCACCCGCCGCCACAAACTCTTCCGGCGTCAGCACCCCAGTCTCTTGGAACTTTGACTCCTATGTGGACACAGACACACACTCTTAGATTTATTCATAATGGAGAATAAAAGGGGTGGCTATGATACCTATACAACCGAGATTCCCAAAATTTTAATTAAAACTGCTTTAAAGAAACCTGTGTATCTTTATCTACTCTTTGTCCAAGTACAATAGTATTTCGAAATGACCTCTTTAGTACGCTAACCGCCAGTAGAAGTAAAGGGCTGAATTGACTGGCAGAGAGGTAGTTGCTTTATTATTTACTCCTTTTAATAACTTTTACTTTGGTAAAGGTGAAATTGAAATATTACCTTTAAAACAGGAGTCAAATAGCCTGCGACACCAAGAGCTGTTCCTTTTACACTATTTATTACACTCTGCATTGTGGTTTTCGTACTCGTGAATTCACAAACCCAAGCCCCAAATTTTACACCCGAAATAACATCTTAAAAAAGTACAATTTATTGAATAAAAATCATAACAAGGTAGGTTGTTTTAGTGTATAGCTCTCTCAATAGTGAACATCTACTACGAAGTATTATTTCACTTCACGATGAATGAAGAAAAAAAATCAAATATCACAAATGTGTGATTCACAGAACACTATATCTACTATCTACGTGTGAATAATATAATCACGAAACGAACGAAAACATGAATTTTTCAAGGAATATTGTATTGGGTTGGTGAAGTAGGAAATTGAGGGATTGATAGGTGACGTTTGTAGTATGATTGACACTATTGACAGTGATACATAAGTTCTAGTTACTCTTTGGCACTAGCACTAGCACTAGCTACCTGGCCCAACGGAACGGAACGGATTTCCCTCCGGAAGCAACCGGGTTGCATGCCGTTTTCTCCTGTGTCCACCGTAAGGTTTTTTTCAGCACGGGGGGCGTGGCCTATCAGTATCGTATGGCGAATACTACACACACGATATATATCGTGATACGTATCGTGATCCATATCGAGTAATATTTTGGATCGCAAGTCAACCCTACACATACGATAAGAATCGTCGATATTTTCATTAGTCTGTTCATTCTTTCATTCATTTTGATGGCTGAATAGACTAATTTGCCAATGCCTAGCCTAAAAAAAAGAATTTTTGACGCGTCGCTGGTGTATATTTACGATTTTTAAGTATTTTTACCAAAATGACTGATAAAGCTTGCGTTGCTATAGTATTAGCATTAGGATTAAAAAGACGCGTGAAGAGAAAAAAATGAGTAAAATTATGAGGATGAGGATCTTGTTGACTTTTTATACTTTTATAGTAACTGTCCAAGTCCATAGTGGTCACATCAGCTTGAAAATAAACACAAACAATGAAAATAAATTTGAAATTACGTTATTTATCTGTCAGTTTGACAGAAATGTCGTGATAAATATCGACTAGATACTAGACGCTCGATATATATCGCACGATAGTTGATACGGATCGTAGATTTCTGGATTTTCGGAAATCCTGTGATCCGTATCACGATTCGTGATACTCTAGGCTACACGCTCGATAAATATCGTGATCCTGCGTGAATCACGATATATATCGTGTGTGTAGTATCCGCTTATGAAATTGTATGTAGCTGACCACATGAGACTCTGAAAACGTTCCGACTCGGATGAATGGATAGGCACCTTTTTTCGCTATACCTAGAGCTTAACTTAAAACTTTTTAATGTACGTTGGTACCTAACTTTATTTATTGTTCGTACGTAGGATACTAAGATCTAAGGATTGCCAAACTTAAGTGGCAATGGGCAGGGCACATAGCTCGAATAACAGACAAAAAAAATCGTAATCAAATTCACACAGCGCCATCTAGCCCTAAACTAAGCAAAGCTTGTACTATGGGTGCTAACTAACTGATACACTACTTATATATTTTTAAATACATACTTATTATACATAGAACACCCAGTCCCGTAACAGAAATTAAAACTCATCATTTTATATTTCTGCCCAGCCGGTGATTAAACCCGGGACCTCTTGCGTGGCTGACTAGCATTATGACCACTGAACCACTCAGGTTGTCAACGATAGCCGATGGGGCAGTAAAGTTCTCGAGTGGCGACCACGTACCGGAAGACGCACAAATAAAATTAATAAATAGACTAGCACAGAATTAAAAAAAAACAGAATCCATTATACCTTAACGAGATGGGGTACATGCAAAGTGTGACAATCTCCTTCGTTGTACATGCCATACACTCGCCAGGTCTAACAATGCGTCGCTATTTCGTAGCGCTAAGACATATTTTACTTGCCGAAAATTCGTTTTAAATGTCGATGACACATGAGTGCGGTGAAACGTTGTAACATAACGTGAAAAATTTTAAAATGTCATGACGTATTACCTACTTTGCACATGTAATGATGATTCGTGCTAATTTCTCATAATTGTGTTTTATTTACTTTGGTGTAAATTGCTAACAAAATTACAACGATGTGGCTAGTTTTTTTACAGGAAAATTTCCCTAAAAGTGGGGTATTCTTATTTTAATGGGGAAATCTTATTATTATAGCTGGCTCGATTAATTTTGTTTGATAATAATAATACATTTATTTGACGACCTGAGTGGTTCAATGGTCAACATGCCACGCAAGAGGTCCCGGGTTCGATTCCTGGCCGGGCAGAAATTGAAATGATGAATTTTAATTTCTGTTACGGGTCTGGGTGTTCTATGTATAATGAGTATGTATTTTAAAGTATTTAAGTAGTATATCAGATATCTAGCACCCATAGTACAAGCTTTGCTTAGTTTGGGGCTAGATGGCGCTGTGTAAATTTGTCCACGATTATTAAAAACAATAAAAAAAATTATCATTTTATAAAATTAAAACCACGTGAACTTAGTTATTGATTAGTTAAAGGGTTTATATTTTAATTTTTAGCCCTTGTTTCGGGCCCCACACTGTATACGCTAATTTCCAAATTTGCATACTGCAACCTGACGCCTCCGACTGTCGCCTCCGCTCAGTCTAAACCATGGACTCATCATAGTTAACAGTACAGAAAACTCTTTAAAATTACAATTGCGAAAAGCAACCTTATGTTCATACACTATTGTCCATTTGCTTTGTCATGGGTACAGCAGCTAACCCGAGCCGAGAAGGACAGCAAGAACAGAAGCGGTGTGTCCCGCTCTTTTATCTGGCCAGACTAAAAAATGTCGTTCATTGAAAGTTTGTGCTCTAATAACTTCTGCACCTTAGCTTTGTAAAATTGTACACTTGTCATTCCTGTACTTATTTATTATGCAATAAATAATTTACTTACAAACTTTAAAAACCATCTTCTATAAAAACCATGAAACATTTTTTTTATTTTTTTTTATTCGACTAGCCAGGCCGCTACTATTTAACCGCCCCTCACCTGGTGGTAAGTGACGATGCGGCCGATAATGGAGCATTATTTTTAATTCTACTGATAACCCTTTGAAATCATCATGGTGGCGTGACAGCCTTATACGAATTTATATTTTCGCAATCATTGAAAATAGTGAAAAAGTGTTATGTTCGATCTTGTCGAAGTGAATCGTATGGTGGTTGCGGTATACATTTTCATAAATAAGGTATAAATAACATTAGTTATTAAAGTTATTATAATTGACGACCTCGTTTATTATGAATTCATGATGGCATGAAACATAAGAAAACTTGATCCATTTAGAATCATCTACTTCTAAAAGTGCGACCAAATCACAGTTTAAAATACGCTGTCACTTTACATATGCACGTAGATTTTATTAGACAGATAATGTATTATAGATAGAAATTTATTCATGGATATTCCATAAAATAAAAGTATATGGTCACCCTATTAGAAAGAGACAAACCTCTTACACCTCTTACTCCTCTCGTTTTTACCCGAAGAGTGCTCAGTCCTGTTAAATATGATAAGTCCATGGTCTAAACATAATAATACATTTTGCAGCATGACCCATACTTTACTGTCTATGCTTTGTCTAATATAGGATGATAATTTTGACAGCTCACTAATTGTTGGTCCTTGGCGCACACCCATGAAGTTTCATGTTTTATTTCGGTAAAATGTACTACGGATAATATCGTACTTCATAGACAGGCGGGCTCTTTAGTGAAGTGCCACGAATAACGAATAACAACAGACAATCGTAAATCGACATTCAAATAAAATAAACGAACATTTAAAATTAATATTTTGATAATTAAATTGTTTTTTGCAACTACAACTCTAATTCCTTGTTTGGATTTCACCCAAAGAGACCTTCCACAACAACGATTTCGACTCGCGCGTATTCTACGGAATAGGCTGACTGATTAAATAAAAATACGCACGGGTCTAAATAGTCGTTGTGGAAGGGTTTTTAATGTCGTATTAATAAATTATTTTTTCAGCATTGTTCATTCATTTGCATACTTCATTCATGATTTAGAGATAGGGATTCTGTTATTCTTTGAATTCTGTGAAGACTAGTATCACGCAGTAGGTATATACTTATATACCTATGTTGGTACATATGACGGCGCATCGAGTTATTGGTCGTGATAAGATATCTATCGGATAGATACTCTTTAGCTAGTCCTTGTTTTGCTTTGTGGTTGGTGGTTAGTTAACAATGGCAACGCGCGCACGCATTATTGTGCGCTGTGATGTTTTTGTTTTGATTAACACCGGAAACCAAGCACCCACGAGGATTTGCTATATTAGTCACGAATACCAATACGCGCCGATATCAGAAGTGGGATCCAACACGACGCCCACATTCGGAGATGAAATCTGAATATGATAATCACACTAAGGTGAGGTCGTTCCTATGGAAGGTGAGTCTTACCAACAAACAACTGGTTACCACTGGACGGCTGATTCCTCTCTTATTTGATGTGTACGAGTCCCGCTACAATAAAACAAAGAGCAAATAATGTTGTTCTTATATGGCTCATGCCTATAAGGAAGAGAAAGGAATGTGAGGTTCCCCTCATTGTGATCACATCGTGTAAGAGATCAACAAAACAAATAATAAATAAATAAATAAATAATATTGTCCCGTATCAACAGTTTAATTGGTCCCATTTTTATGAAGGTTTAGAGCCTACCATCATAAATTGTGCTCTTTTTGAATGTGCTCTCAAAAACCATTCAATATACCCAGTCATGGCATCTGTATTGATTTGAATATTTTAGTAAATATCTAAGAGAATTTTATACAATGTATTCAATTTCATAATAGCAGAATGATCTAATAAGTTGAGGATTGAGATGTAATACCTACCTATTGATTGTTGGGATGGGCCCTGTCAGAGCCGAATTGTATAATTATGTTTCTAAGAGGTATTCTATGCCAAGAGTTTTGGGTTGGACTCCCATCGTTCCCATGTTGGAACGGTTAGATTTGAAATTTTATTGCACGGGTTGTTATTTGTGTTTTTATTCAATTCTTTATTTTGAATATGTGTGGTGTATGTATGCAGATACTAAAATGTAATACTGATTTACATAGTTAGTCATGATTACATTTAACTTCATGTTTCAAGTTTTCTTGTCTATAGAATAAATAAGCAATTCTAATTCCTTGATTGCCATGAAGCTTATCTCTCTCTATTCCAAAAGAAACTCTCTGGGAGTGTCCATACCATAGCACCCATACCTATTTGTGCAGAGCTTAATAAAAACAATTGATTTTGTAGCAGCAAGTAAATTATTTAAAAAATATGATGAAGAAGTTTCAAATTGAATTTAATTGCAGGTGCATACATACCTATATTGAATTTGGGTATTGATTTGAACCATTTAGTATATACTTACCTACTTACACTCTTTAATATTATGTTGCTGATGTTATCATAAATCCTTAATAATGTTATGACCGCTGTGTCAATTGAATTGTGACTGCTGCTGCGCAGATTCTCCCTGCCCAAATAATACATCAATAATACATCTTTGTTGGAAACAGAATATTGTTTTGTATCACCGCTCCATGTTTGGCTTACAAACATTAAATTGGATGTAAGAATATGATGGTAAAGTGTAAAATAATTACTTGATGCTTTTGTGCATCTCTATCAACATTTTGTCAAGAACCTTAAGATATTTAGATGAAGCAGGTGAACTATGATGATTTAGGTGTTTAATGATTTTACACTAAAGGTGAAATCAACGCTCATTATTTCAGGTTTTGAATAGAACTGCTTAGGTTTAGATAATTGTTTGTGTAGTGTGTTCTTAATGGAACTTCATGATAATAATAAAATATTTATTGAGCAAGTACATTAAGTAATTGCTCAATAAATATTTTATTATTATCATTATTATCATACACAATTGATCAAACTGTAGATCAAGTAGGTAACAACCTGTGCTATACGACCAGCTAACAAAAATAATGTTTATTTTGCCAAATAGTACTTTTAAAGAAAACGTTCAACTTACAAACTAATAGCATTCTATAGCATTATTCTATACTAATGTATGTGTATTGTTTTAAAATTTGGTAAAACGTAGGATAGCAGGTAACTAATTTGGAGGATGAATTAGGCACTCAACAGTTTCATAGGAGAGGTTCTGGAGCCAGTGTGTGACACGGGCTTTTGCCAGTTTGTGACACATGATAATATATTATTAGTGATGACGAAGATACTGATGATGATTTATTAGAAACCGGTTACAATGTGTAGAGTTAATTTTGATTATTGTGAAAAATAATTACTTATGTTTTAATGAGGAGTTTTCCAGTAGGTATTGACAGTTGGTTTCAAAAAGCATCAATAGATGGCGCTCCTACAATTTTGGTAATCCTTTTATAATCTGTATGATGGTAGCAGTGATTTCATGCAGCTAACTAATACTAAACTTAAAAATTATTTTTTTATTACTATAAACATAACTGTTAAAGGTTGAATGAAGTGTAAAAAGAAATATTTATAGAAGTTGGCACTATGTTCCATTATTATTCCAACCTCTAAAATGATTGAAAACTATCGATAAATACAATATTATCCAATACAACGTACCCAGTGCTTATATCCTGTTTGCTAAGAATCTATTTCAAGCGATTATCAATTACCAAAATTGTCGGGGCGCCATCTAGTGAGTGGTTAGGAATGCTTTAGATACCTATTGGAAACTGCTCATTGACAATGCTTAGGCTGTAGTAGGTACCTACTTTATGTGACTTAATTTCATAATAGGTAATAAACATTACCCAATCTTATAAATGAAATGCCATGAAAGAAAGTCTTGATTTAACATGCTTATTAGGGCTTAGGGGAACTAGATTGATGGATGTGGTAACTCGACAGGACGAAATTTATGATACAAAGTGAGAACAAGATGACTGTCGAGGAAGGTTATATCAATCAATATGTGTGTTATGGTATGTTTTCTCAAAATTAACTGATGGCTCACCTACCAGACGGGTAAGTTTTGTTAGGTAAGTGCCTACTGGCCGTATGGGGGATCCAGTGGTGTTTCGGCGGGTTGTTTGAGTCTCATGAGAAAATCTTAATAGATAGTAGTATGACATAGTTTGGTTGAAGATACTGATTTGATATCATATTATCTTTGGTCGAAGCGTGAGGTAAATTACATGCCTATGATGATTGTGAATGAGTGGGAGCACGTTGTTGTTGAAAGTCTGTTAACAACTCTTCGGATACCTACACGACATAGTTGTCGACTCTTTCAGTGTGTCTCATTGGATAGTTAATGTTATGCTATTATAATGATACCAAGAAATCAATTGTCGCGTGATAAAAGTAGGCTGGGACGTCTTGATCTGTATTTTGTTCGTAACTCATAGACCCAGAAGATATAGGTCCCAACTAATCAACTCAACACTGAGCAAGCGCGGTTGAGCATTAGTAATGCATCAAATGAAGTATAGACATTCACTACTCGGTTTAGCAAGATATGTCACTAATAATAATTATTACTTATCTTACTCTAGGAGCTTGACATGTCTTTTTGAGTACCCTCTCAGATTTTGGTTTAGGTCACAACAAACATATTAAAATTAAGGTGCAAAGCTTTCCATCAACTGACAACGTATCCATTTGGATAAGTGCTTTCTAGTTAGGATCCTCTCTCGAGAGAAAGGGTACTAGGCTTTGGAGAGGAAGTCCATTCTGGCAGTATTTTGTATGGTAGGTTAGGATGTGATAGACCATCCTCGTTTGTCATGATAGTCAGGAAAAAGTGATTGTAGGTTACTTACTTACGAGTAAGTAATTGTTGTTAATGTTGATTAGATAGGTACGTTACCTACTTACCGCAGTCTTGAGAGTTGTATCTGCATAGGTACTTTGTTGTGCTATAAATATCTTGGATGACATGATTATAGCAGATGCGTGATCTAATTATCACTCATGTCACTGTATTTGATACTTGACGGCAATTTCGTCGTTGAAAGAGTTCACCAATTACTTTAATTAATTTAGTCTACTAATGTTATGGTTTTTGACGGATCATCAGACGTCCGCACTCGAGGCCAGCGAGCCATGAAGCGCAGTATCTTGAGAGTCAAATTGTCGGACCGTATAAGAAACAGTGTATTGCGCTCCAAAACTCAAATCGCCGATAGGGGTTTAAAAGTTGCCAACCTGAAGTGGGACTGGGCAAAAATATCTATGATGAGTATCGGAGATGGCGGGACGAGTTGGACGCCTTTTCTAAGGATTGGCCGAGGAAAGCATTCGACCAGGAGGCCTTTGCCCTGCAGTGGGACAGAAATGGCTAAAAATAAAAATAAAAATAAAATGTTTTGGTAATTTATTCCGAGCGTTCATAACGCTATTGTACAGATAGTTGCACCTAGGGTTGGAGGTGCTTAACGATCATAACAGTGATAAAGAGATCCTCTGTGTAGAAATGGATATTGTGTACGAAGTTTCATAATACGATGTAGTTAAGTTGGACAGAATAATGGTCCTGTTAGACAATACACAGACGTTGTATTAGTTGGTATGTTGCTACCCTATCCTGGACACCTGACGCTGTCATCCGAACCATACACTGTGCGGGAGTTGGTATAGGAGTCAGTAATTAGAGCCATATAGTGTATGTGTGTTTATGTTTATTCTGGACACCTGATGCTGTCATCCGGACCATACTCTGTGCGGGAGTTGGCAGAAGAGTCAGTAGTCAGAACCAGATGGTAGATATATGTTTGTGTATCCTGGTCTGTGCCGTTGATATCCAGATCCTGCCCTGTTGCGGGGTTTGGTTTGAAGGATTCAACGGATAGAACCAGCTGATGTTTATGTGTACCCTGGTTCTTAGTCGCTGATATACGGATCCTGCCCTGTTGCGGGGTTTGGTTTGAAGGATTCAACGGATAGAACTAGTTGATGTTTATGTGTATCCTGGTTCTAAGCCTCTGATATCCGGATCCTGCCCTGTTGCGGGGTTTGGTTTAAAGGATGCAATAGCTAGATCTAGTTGTTTATGTGAGCCATACCGGGTATGTGCGGGTTGGTTTAAAAGAACCAAAGATCATGCGCAGACGATGACTTTGGTACGTTTAAGGTTGATCTAGAGTTGTTTGTTTCATGGTCACGATGTTCACGACGGCGAAGTAGATAAACATGGATGTACATTGTACCTACAGATAAATTTGGTTGATGGGTGCACATCAACACTATGGGGTTGTTTCATTGGACGCACATGAACGGTCATACTCTTCAGTTAGTTTAAGAAATAGGTGGCAATCATAATAACAAATCTTGATTGTCAGGATGATCGAGCGGATCACTAGCGGTGAAGCTGTTAGAACAACTTAACGCCCGAGGACGGTCGTATTATCAGAATGGCCGTGACAGCGCATCGAGTAATTGGTCGTGATAAGATATCTATCGAATAGATACTCTTTAGCTGGTCCTTGTTTTGCTTTGTGGTCGGTGGTTAGTTAACAATGGCAACGCGCGCACGCATTTTTGTGCGCTGTGATGTTTTTGTTTTGATTAACACCAGAAACCAAGCACCCACGAAGAATTGCTATATAAGTAAAAATACCTTAGCCTTTAAACTAACGTCGTTGTGAGTTTGTGTCGTAGTGGACGTCGGGCCCTCATGCGCCGCGATGGAAATGTCGGGCCTGATGTTAAAATGATTATGATAGATCCAGTTATAATGATGTCGGCTATCTAGACTCTAGGGCACCGATACATATATACTCACTCCCGTATCCCACAGGGATTGGCAGTTTCGTTGGTAGTAGTGGTGGTAGCGGCTGACTAAGTAAATTTCCCTACGGATTCAAACCAGAGTAAGTGTAATCGATAGCACGGTTATTTCCGGTCTGTTCCATTCCGTCCCGTCCAGCATCCTTGTAGTCCGAGCTTTAATATTCTTACCGGAACGAATTAAAACGGTATGTATGGCAGGGACTAAGTAAGTGTGCATAGAGCATAGAGTAGGGTACTGATTGACAAAACACGATGATTGAGATTGACACTCTTGTCAAATCACAAAAAACTCGATTCTCGAAAAATCATCCTAGACTGCAAAAGTGCAAAACATCAGCGATAAGACGCAAATAATGCATTTTTTATTATAAATGCTTTTGACTTTTTATATTCTCACAGTTTTGGGTTAATAGTTTGTAGTGCAGAGTTATAATCGTGACAATGGAGGACGTTCTGGATGAAGTTGTGTCTTCTGACGATTTGCAAGTTTGTGTTTCATCACTGACTGACTCATTTCTTTTGTACGTTTACGTAGTTTTTAGACATTGTAATCTTGATAAAATTTTACTTCTGCAGAAGTTTGAAAGAGTCTTCCATGAGCAACTACATCAGGGAAATGTGACGCACAAGGCACAGTTCGAGTATGCGTGGTGTCTCGTAAGGAGCAAGTACCCCACCGATATCAGAAAGGTAAACTTAAGTTGGGTGGGTCGGGTCAGGTGACCAAACGAAGGTAGCTTACGGTATTTGAGTCCTGGATTCTGTGTTATTATTATTATGGAGTGGTACCACTAGCTACTAATGCAAGTGCATAATGATATGTTGCAGGGCATCCTGCTGCTCAAAGAGTTGTTCAACTCACACGCGGAGGGAAAGCGCGATTACCTTTTCTACCTGGCGATTGGCAATGCGCGAATCAAAGAGTACAACAAGGCATTGCATTATGTCAAAGCTTTCTTGGAGATTGAACCTGCCAATCAGCAAGTGCTTGCTCTCGAGGTAAGAATTCGTTTTACAATAATCGTTGAGGTAAGCATTCTTTTTGCAATAATAGTAGTGCTGTCCAAAACAATGTGGGCTTGTTACTTATAATTTGATATTTTTAATTTAATTTTTGTTCAAAGTCCATTTTCATGTTTACTTTTGTTATCACTACCTAGATACCTAACTACATACTGTTTTGTGTCTTGTATTTATTATAAATTTGCTGTGTGGTATCTGGTAGAGTAGAATAGCGCCAACTCTTTACACTCATAGGTGTCGTACATGGCGACTAATGTTTTTGAGCTAAAACATCTAGTCTCTTTAAATTTTTATTAATAGCACATTGAGCCCCATTTGCCATTACTAGTTATTAGAAACAAAGTTAGAAAGTAATTGAATAAAACAGTTCTTTTACAAATAAGTGCTACTAAAAATTATGACAAATAGATAGATGTATCTGGGCCATTTCCACAGTTCTGTGTGGGTGTGATGTACTCGTAGATATCCTCCTGTTCTTGCCATCCTAAGCCTTCCTAAGCTACATTAGCTTTCAGTTTTACAAATATCTCCGGAATGGTTTGTGGTTGTCTGAGATTCTCAAGCCTGTATGATGCCACTCCGCATGTTTGCAGAATGTAGGCATGTCTGTCTCCTCTTCTTTCATGCCCTGCACAGAGGGCTGTTGGTGAGACCTATGGTGTAGAGCTGTTAACGCTCCAGTTACCATTCGGAGTTACTTACTTCTAAGAGCCTTTCAGAAAGCGAGGGTTAATTCTCGGTAGAGTCTCCTTGGCCTGTCTGCATTCCTCCAGCCAGCTAAATTATGACATCACCCTTTGAAGTAATACAACAATTGCTCTGACCACATACAGATTAGTAATAGTCAGTGACCCCTGTCATTCTATTTGGCACCTACTATATCTCTAGTAGTCACAGTGGGTAGAGTGTAACATGGTTTGATGTCCGTTGCAGCGGCAGATTAACAAGCGCATGGAGAAGGAGGGCCTGATCGGGATCGCGGTGGCGGGCAGCGCCGTGCTCGCGCTGGGCGGGCTCGTGGGGCTCGGCATCGCGCTCGCCAGCCGGAAATAGCAGCCGGCTGCCACCACAGCGCACCGCACTGGCACTGCACACCACCAATATTAGGTTTGGACAGCAAATTGTTGCAGTAACAAGTAACAACCTTTCGATTCAGTTGCTCAGTGTACACACAGTGAGGTGACATGGACGACACTGCTATGGTACAACACCAAAATTTAATTCAATTTGCTTTAGATGTACTGTTCTTATTTTAATTTTTATAATGTAAATGATGTGATAATTAAACTTGTAAAAAGAAAATTCCTTTTAAAATTTAACGGATTTTGCGTTTTTGTCATACTTTTGTAGTGTAGTCGTCATATTGAATTTATGAAATGTAGATAGTGATCGATCACATTGTGATGTGTGAGTACCTACAATATGTGCAAGTGATGTATTTATTTCTCTAGCTTTAGGCACTACTTATAATGTAAGAGCATGTAATTATATCTAAATATGTCAAGGCGATTCCATGTAATAAATTCGTTTTGTTGTAAATCAAATTTTTTGTAGTATGTACCATGCAATGCCGGGGTCCCGCAGGCGGGGCGGCGGGGCGGCGGGCCGGGCGGAGGAGAGGGTGGGGCGAATGAAACTCAGTCGTTTAAAACAATTACTTTATTGTTTTGTAATAATAAAGGAGTGTGTGGCGACGGCGGCGCCGGCCGCAGCTGTCTGAGTATTGAACTAGGAGGTCGGGCCGTCTCGGCCTGCTAACAACTACCTACTTGCGTACACCGAATCAGTTACATCTCTCTAACTTGAAATAAGTACATAATAATATAATAGTTTGTGCATAACCAACGCGCCCAATTCGGGGCGCCTAACATCACACGCTTTAACAAACAAAAAATTCAATTTTTCATAGGGTGGCTTGCTATAATGAGGTATGTCACAACTAAGCGGACTTGCAGTCCGCCGTACAAGGTAACTCAACGAACGCCGTCGGCTCTCAACTGGCGGCTCACTGGCTGCTGGTGTGCTTTGAAAAAATATATAATAGTATCTCCTTAATTAACTCTGGTAACTGCCTATCGGTTATTATTACATCACTAAATTATGTATGTTTAAATATATATGTATGAATGTATACGGTGCATCCCATATCTACGTACTTAATGTACAAGTAGTGACATCTTATTTATCTCTCTAACGTATCCATGAAGCACTCGATCATCTAACTAACCAACCAAACTTATAATTACACAGTCAAAAAATAATGAGTCACTATGGCCACTACGGCGACGCTGCGGCGGGCCGCGGGGCCGCGGGGCCTCGCGGGGGGCCGCGGGCCCCGCGGCGCTCCCGACCGGGCCTGCTTGCGTGAACGCTACGCCGGGTGTAGTAAATATAACTTTGTGATTCGCTTAACAATACTCTTACCATACACTAAATAACTATTAATGTTGTACTCTAAAAAATATGTATAAGTATCGAAGGCTAACATGAGATTGTAATCACAGTAATTGTTACTCACGTAACGAGCCCACCGGACCGGGCCGGGGCCGGGCCGGACCGGGGCCGGGACGGGCCGGCGGGCTCCCTCGCTCTCTATGTACAACTCGAAGGCAACATCAAGGTATACTTTATTTATTGCTTTTGTTTCTATTTGTTATTAGTTTTATCATTATTTATGTACTTTACATATCACCTCGGAGCGCAGCGGCGGCGCTCCGCGGATAAATATTCAGTCTCAACGCATTTGTAGATCTTTATACGAAGTAATTAATTATTATATCCGATTGATTCTGATAAGTACGACGAGTTCCGCGGGGGCCTCGTCGCTTACCTATAACACATTAACATCATAACATTAAGATTTAAGCTCTGGTATATTTGTTCGTATACAAAGACAATGTCCGTGAGCATCTAGTGCGGGGCTACGTGCGGCCGGCGCGGGCGCGGCGTGGGCGAGACGCGGGCGCGACGCGGGCCGGCCGCGGCCGCTCTGGCGGCCACTAATGACTCGTATATTTACCTACCATATACTCTCTATAGTATATATAAATGCAATCTGCAAAATGCATAAAACAACAGTTATTATATCTATAAATTGTATAAAATATTAAATAAAATCTATTGAAGTGAGGTAGATGGATGGAATTTCACATTTGTGTGGATATTATTAATTTACAAAATCGCCGCATCGGCCCGAATGCTGAGGTAGATGGATGGAATTACTATAACGGCGGCGTCGCGACCGCCACTAGGCTAGTCCGGCGGCCGGGCGGGGTGCTACGGGCGAACGAAACGTACCGAACCTAATCTCGACCGACTCTCGTAAACGCTAATATTAATCTATAATTACAACATCGGAAATGGCACCAACGACATTCCACGGGTCAACAATCAAATCGCACGCGTCAATCGCGAAACGAATCAACTAACGACGAGAAAACATAACACTCGAGCACCGAGGGGGGGCGTCCGGGGCGTCCGGGGCGGGCGGGGCGTCCGGGGGCCGGGGCGGCGCTCACGACGCGGGCGAGCCGCTGGGGCACTCGGCGCGGCGCTCCGCCGGCGGCGCGCGGCCCAGGTCCAGCGGCTCGTCGGCCGCGCGGTCCCCGGCCGGCGAGTCGGGCCGCCCGTAGCGCGGCGGCGGCGGCAGGTAGCGCTGGTGCTGCAGCGCGGCCGCGGCGGGCAGCGCGGGCGGGGCCGCCGCCGCCGGCTCCGCGAACGCCGCCGCGCGCTCCAGCTGCATCGCGCTCATCTGCGCCAGCTTCGCCGCGTTCACGCCTGCAACGAGGACGGGGTTTTTTAAATTAGAAAATGTTGATTAGATATAAGAGATTTGAATAAAAAAATTAGATATTGCGTCAGCTACGGAACTGGCTTTTTCCCATTTCGTAGCTAGCTTCGAAATATTCCCATTTGGTAGCCGGCTATGAAATGAATTTTTTTATTCCTATTACGTAGCTAGCTACGAATTTTAGTTTCGAAATTGAACAAAAGAGCCTAATCCATCTAGAGTAGGGCGCTCACCGAAGACGTTCTCGCCGATGTACTGCAGGTAGGTGTCGAGTATGGCGGAGCCGCCGAGCGCGGGCGGGAACTCGCCGGGCGGCGGGCCCTCGGCGCTCTTGGCGGACACGGCGCGCACGGCCGGCACCTTGGTGATGGTGGTGTTGGCGAGGCTGTTGAGGCACGGCGGCGACGGCGGCGGCGGCGGCTGGCTGAGCTCGTCGTCGGGCGGGTCGCCGCAGATGGAGCCGTCGGACGCGGAGCGCGCGTCCAGCCGCATGTCCCCGCGCCGGGGCCCGCCGCCGCCCCCGCCGCCGCCCGTGGGGGACGCGCGAGCGCGCAGCTGCTCCGCGCTCACCTTCACACCCGCCTTCGCCAGCAGCCTGACGGACACACCATACGTGCTCAATTTATTGCCAAAACATTCGTGCGTGTTACTTCTTAAATTTCAAGCTTTTGAACTTCGTTAGACTTCCATAGATATTTTTTTATCGTAGACTTCATATTTTGCGTAAAGAATTCTATTGCAAATAGTACAATTCGTAGTAGTTAAATCTAGGCAAGTTTGGGTAGAGTAGTATACTGACTGGCTGGCGAGCTCGGGGTCGAAGCGCGTGGGCATCTGCAGCACGGGCAGGTCCTTGGTGGAGATGCCGCGGTGCTGCCGGGACATGTGCGAGTGCAGCGAGTTGCGCGACTTCGCCACCGTGCCGCACAGCACGCAGCTAAGGGAGGATTAGACGTTGCGTTAAATATAAATTAAAAGTTTGACTCTTGTGAAAATCCTAGCAGGAGTGAATAGACATAATAAATTAATTTGACGTCAGCATGAACGGTCGCCAACTAGTTGCTTATAATTCCTTATAGTAAATACATAATATATAAATATAATAAGCCACTAATGCAAATCCTTTAGGTAGTTATCAAGGAAGGAAAGATAATAATTAAAGTCAATTCGAAAGCTCTAAAAGCCTGTAGAAATTATGAGAGCAACAAATTCGCACGCAAACATCTCTGATCTCATCTCATAATTTCCACAGGCGCTATGGACCTTTAATCTTCAAATTATCTTTAATCGATATCTTTATTTCCTTGATAACTACCTAAAGGATTTGCATTATTGTAATGAAAGAAATTTTATTTCTTTCCTTGTTAGCAACAGGCTTTACGTTTAAAAAGTTAGCAGTAAGCAATGTTCAGTCTAAAATTTTTCGATGGTCTGGGCACGTTTCGAGCGGGTTGCATAGTTACCGGTATCCGGGGCAGACGGTGTGCTTGTCCTCGAGGTGCGTGCGCAGCGTGTGTGCCGAGCGGTAGATCTTGCCGCACTTCGGGCACGGCCGCGGGTCCGTGGCGCGCACGCGCAGCAGGTCCGCGGCGCGACGGCAGCCGCCTGCAACACACCACCGTTACACTACGATCGATCACGAGATATGCACCACAACCTACCCACCACCAGTCCAATGGACTAGCATGACTATGCACGTACAAACCGGAGACAGTCCAGTCTAGGTTAGTCAGGGTAGGTTGAGGTGCTGTCGTGTGTACCATCACCATGTATTAGGGACCTAATGGTATCGCTATTCGAACTCACCTGCAGCGTGTCGGAGGAAGCGGACGCAACACATGCATTCAGGATTAGGTACTCATAATGACTACACACAGGTCTACTTAGTAGTTTTATTGTTTATGTATATATATTTATATAAGCAGACACTTCTTTTCGAATAAAAATTAAATTATTACGTATATATCGTATCACTAATACAATCGCAACTAGATCCGTTAACTCACATTGAACATTTGGTTACTGAGTGACTAATTTACATCATTACCTATGAGATACATGTGCCTCTGAGGCCTCAGGAACAATGTCGACTACTCGCTAAGGTTATCGATATATTTAGGAGATCTAAAAATGTTGCATCGCCCGTCGCATGCAGACCCTCGAGGGGACTCCCCGGCGCCGCGCGCTGTGGGGCGAGGGTGGCGCTGGGTTACGGGTTAGAGTATGGTTACAGTACTGAGTACAGTTTCGTTAAGTGAGTCACAAACACCTCCACCCAACTCGTTAGTAGCGTCTGACATGCGACAGGAGATGACGATTTATTTACACGATAAAAGTCTAACCTTCGGTTTTAATTACTTTTCATAAGTATAAGTATGTTCGTTTGTATGTTTCTACATTGACTAGATATGTTTTAAATTGTGCTGCACTTTGCGCCACGAATAATATTTCAAAAATAAATCACTCTATGCGTGGAAGTGAACATATTCCTAACTATTGCGGTAAAAGGCATTAAGTTCTTTAACTCTATTTGGTATTGTCTTATCTATGGTCAGAAATATACATCACAAGCGAACGGGCCGGCGCCGGCTCCGCGCCGCGTTACAGCACATAGAAGACACTAACATATAAAACGATTACAAGATATTAGATACGTATAAAATACACTGTGCGAGCCGCAATCCTTAGGAAAGTCCATTCGAGGCCAAGCGACTGCGAGGCGCAGGCGCGGCCGCGGTCGGGAAGAGAGAAGCAACGATGGAAGTCACATGTCGAGGAAGTCACGAGCGTGATCGTCATCTAGACTCCGTAATCTATCAATGGCACCAATCATCACATGTCATAATGAGCTTAAACTATCCCTTACAAACAATATCAGTCTATTCTACTACAAAAATAATTTTCAGTCGACTTATCCTACAGCTTTTTACATTTCCACGGAGACTACTCGGCGACGCGTCGGAGCGCGTCCGCCGAGCGCGAATTTCCTCTCACAGCCCTTCAAATTTAATCCTAGAAGCCGAGCGGCGCTCACGCTACACTCTCGCACGAAAGTAAATCCTCTAAAAATATACGGTAGCTATCGTTCGGGAGGTCCGCAGTGCGTCGGGGCACATTCGGGCGGCGGTCCGTTGGCACGGGGTGGGCGCAGTCGCGGGGCGGCGTGGGTCACCACCACACCGCGGGCGCTGGGGCGAGCGCGGGCGCGGGCGCGGGCGCGTAGGCGGGCGCGAGCGCAGGCGCGTAGGCGGTCGCGGGCGCTACGGGCAGGGGCGCGGGCGTAGGCGCGGACGGCGCGGGCGGGCCGGGCGCGCGCTCGCCGTCGCGCCGTCTCTAGGAGTTCTGTCGCTGGCGAATCCCATGCGCCTGCAGCTGGTGGTTGATCAGGTAGTGCTTGGTCTTGCAGCGCTTCCCGCAGTGCTGGCAGGGGAACCACTGGTCGCGGTCGGTCTGCGAGTGCACATTGAGCATATGCTGGCGCAGGTTGGAGGTGGAGGAGTAGACGCGGCCGCAGAGCGGGCACTGCGGGCGGTAGCCGGCCGCGGCCGCGCCGGCGCCCGCCAGGGCCGCCCCTGCAACAGAGGCGGGGTTAGTGCGGGTGGCGGGGGCGCGGGGGCGGCCCGGGCGCGGGCGCGACGGGCGCGGGCGGCGGCCGCTGGCGCAGCCCGTGCGCAGCGTTGCGGTGGATCTGCAGGTACTGCCGGGTCTTGAACCGTTTGCCGCACACGCCGCACGCGTAGGCCAGCGAGCGCGCCGCGTGCACGTTGGCTATGTGCTGCTTGAGGTTGCTGTTGTTGCTGTACAGCTTCCCGCAGGCGGGGCACGAGGGCTTGGCGGGGGCCGCCCCGGCGCCCGCGCCCGCGCCCTCGCCGCCCGCGCCCGCGCCGGGCCGGCCCGCCCACGCGCCTGCGCACACGGATGCCGGTCAGAGCGCCGCGCCACCGCCACCGCCTACCGCCTAGGACGGCGCCCGGGCGCGTCTGCCCACCCTACGGTACTTCCATCGTTGCTACTATCTACCGCTCGCACTGGCGCGCCGTGTCTCTAATCGACGGAGGCCTCTACTCGACGGACTCGTTAGTACCGGTTAATTGTTAGATGTAATTACAACATGCTCAGCACGACGCAATGATGAACTATTAATGATTTCCTCGACATCCAAATTCGTACAAGTATATAACTTGTTTAATTTAATTGTTTAATTGAATCGAGGCGAATCATACAGTATCACGATGGCGTCGCGCGGTCGGCTCGCGCCGTTGCGTGGTGGGAGGTACTCACCGAAGTTGTCCGGCAGCCCCGATGGCCCAGCCAATCCCGGGAACCCTGTGGTTACACATTGCTGATTAAAATTCGTTGTATCGTTATGGTTAATAGAAAAAAGGTAAGTTGAACTTTAATTCAGTGACAGCAGGTCAGGACTTCCAATTGTTTCTCTTGTAGCGTTCATAGTTGAATTAGGAGATAAAACTAGGGAACTATAAGAGTGTATGCGTAGTGTCTGGTGTGTATCGCACCTGGCAGGTTGAGCAGGCCGGGGAAGTTGTGCGCGATGGCGCCGTTGGCGGGCGGCATCGCGGCGTCGTCGTAGTCCAGCGGCTCCTGCTTGGCGCGCGCGTCGCCCTCCGCGTCGGACGCGCCGCCCTCCGACGACGAGTCCTCGCCCGTGCCTTCCGCGCTGCCGCTCTGTGCACAAATCGCGCGTTATGGTATGCTACTCAGCGAATGAATCAACAGCCTACATATATGATTCGCGAAACAAATGCCGAACCGCAGGCGCATTGTCGCTGTGAGAACTGAGAGGGAATGTCTCATGCCTTTAATGGCGCTGGCTACCTTCCTTAAAATCGAAATACAATACAATGTACATATTGTTGCTTGCCTGCAAAAATAGATAAAGCGATGGTAGGATGAGACAGACCAACTCCTCAGGCTTGAAAAAGTCCTACCAGCTGATAATTAATCGGTTTCAGACACCGGAACCTACACCAGTCGCCTTTATCTCGCGAACTTACCAGGTGGTTAGAGATGGAGAGGTGCGCGTTATGTCCGATGTCCATGCTCTGCGAGAATATGTTGACGTCGTGTCCGTTGGGCCCGTGCCGCTCGGGGCTCACGCCCTGCGCCGCCAGCAGCTGCTCGGTCCTGCAACGCGACACGCGCCCGGTCAGCTCTAGCCCGTCCAATAGAAGGAATCAGTGAGGAGTCAAGGTTTGGGATTCCATCCAATATGTGGTCGACATTCTTCGTCTTCACACTAGACGTTTCGCTTTCACGTTTATAACGCAGACATCCAAAAAACTGGAGCTGCATTACACCATCGATCGTCACTTACTACCTCCGCTGACTCACCTGTAGATCTGATCTACCAAACCCTGGATCGTGATCAAGGCCCTCGCATGCGAGAGCCCTACCGGGATATTACTACGGGAGTATACTAAAAAATAAAATGTAACGTACAGTATCGATACTGACTTGGTCTTCAACTGCGCCTGGTAGAGGTCTGAGGAGCGCGCGCGCTTCGGCGGCGGCGTGGTGGCGGCGTCGTCGGCGCGGCGCGGGCGGCGCGCGCCCTCGCGGCTCTCGCGGCCCTCCCGCCCTTCGCGCCCTTCGCGCCCCTCGCGCCCCTCGCGCCCCTCCCGCGACCCGCCGCTGCCGGTCTCCGTCCATGACGACGCCGACTGAGGAACGAAGCGACTTGTCAGTGCCATTCTAGGTAGTAGGGAGATTTTGCAGACTAGTGGCCTGCTGGAAGTTCTAAAGTTGCACTAGTAAAAGATGAGATGTTTGGTTTACCTATGTATTTTATGCTGAGAGACAAAGGCCATGATACATAATTGAGTAGACTGAAACGCTAGTGAATAACGACAAGTAAAAATAGCGACAATTACGGTAAAACTGAGATCGAGATGATGAAATGGCGAAACTGCGGGGTTTAATTAAAAAAACACGAATATTTATATGAATCAGTTACACGCGGACACCGCACTTAAAATGGAAGAAGGAGACGCGTTGTGGCGACTCCGCCTTGTGGGATGAGAGCAAGTACTAGATAGATAAAGCGTAGTCTCACCGGCGAGACTTTGGGGTCGCTGGCGAGCGCGGCGGCCGCGGGCGCGGGCGGCGGCACGTCCGTCAGCCCGCGCACTTGCAGCAGCTGCGCCGCGCGCAGGAACTCCTTCAGTTGCTCTTGTCCGATGTGCACTTCGCCTTGGTACATAAACCTGAAGATAACAATATTTTATCTACACTCGTATCGTAATGTTCAAATTACATATTCGAAAACAGGAGACACTTTTTTCACGCCATTCCATAAAATTTAAAAAAATTACTTTTCGATACAGCATTTCCCATACTAATTTCATTACAGCTGTAACGTAAAATAACTTTTTAATCATTATGCAACACTTATATTTTTTAAATTCTTGTCGGGCGCCCGCACACGGACAAATGTAGGCTGAATACTTAAATGTCTTTAACAAATTCAAATTCAAAATTTAAATTTTCCTGTTTATATTCTGTGTAATTATTTTCCCGCTAAACAGAATATTTTATGTAATTGTTGTAATTTGTGTTTGTGAATGTTTTTCCTTATTTTAAGCAAATAAATAGATAAATGTGAAAATAGTTAAGTGAATTTCCCGCCGCTTGATATCCTTGAAGCGTAGATACAACAGAACTGACTCGCAGCTTACTTCTAGCAAAGTTGAGAAAATTATTGGTACGAAATTTTAACATAAAAGTATGAGTGTAGATAAAGTAGTGTATGCAACTGCATATAATTAGGTATTAAAACACTCGTGTCAACCTATTATCATACTCGGCTACGCCTCGTATGATAAACAGACACTCATGTTTTAATACCCCCTTTTATATGACAGTTGCATAAACTACTATTTCGGGTTGTAGACTCAATAAAATAATAGTTTTTAAAATATTAACAAGGTTAACGCCAGTCTAAGGTATGTATAACTTACCTAAGTAAACTCTCCATATCTTTGTCGTGTACGTCCCGCAGGATGACGATGGGGTGCTGGCACGGGTTGGCTTTCAGCAGCCGCCTGAAGTACGGACTGCATGCGGACAGAACCACCTGTAAACGGGAATAAATTTTAATAAGGAAGTCGGTTATTACCGAGGTAGACGGGACATCGGCAGACTTTCCACGTGCTTCACCCTTATACATAGCAACACCAGGGGTATGACTAATGCGTTGCTCACCTTTAAAACCGCAGCACACGTACGTAAGTACAATACAGTGCTCTGCGATTTATTTGGACATCTTGAGGCTGCAATGGACACGCTTTTCTAGATGCTCCATCTTTGGTCGCACACACGGCCCACGAAGTGAGATGGCGGTCTAATGCCTGTATCATATCCCTGTGGTTACTTGGCTGTATAACATACCTTGTGCGCCGTGAAGGTGGCGCCGGCGCAGGCGAGCGTGACGTCTACGAAGTCCTCCTCGTCCCGCAGCCGGCGGAAGGAGGACACCATGGCCGAGTGGAAGTCGTTCCATCGCAGCGAGTACTGCTGCTCGCCGCCCGCGCCTGCGCCGGGGATCGCGCCCGCGCCCGAGCCCGCGACGCCTGGACGGACAGTAGGTACTTCATTATTTAGGTACCTTATTTAATGTTTATTGCTCGAGAAATCTCAAAATAGAGACATAAATTGATAACACAAATGATGGAAAGCAGTATTACATTCGCAAGCTATACTATGCACCTGTCAGAAATGTAATGTCTGGCTCTGATACTTCAAAGCGGTCCAGAAAATCGTTAGTTTTTTTTCTAATTGGGCCAGTAATAGATAAATGATGATTCACCTAATACCAATATACTAAATCCATGCCAGTAAACAGAACCTATCTACGAGGTCTATCTATGGAGTCTGAAACGGCTCTACCGATTTTGATGAAATTTTCAAGCAATCTTGAATTAGCCCAGCAGGTGATCCTATGAATTTTAATACCCTTGCCAAGCCGGGGCATCGCTAAATACATTATAAAACAACACAAAACACTAGCAAAATTTTGCGAATCGACAGCAGGTACAAAGGTACATTATCATTCACATCCCGAGACAAGATCGTTTATCGAACTATTGACCTATGGAAAATGAACCGTAGAGAAGGAGAAAATAAGTGACGCGAATCACGATTGTGCGGGATCCGTGAATAATGCATGTGGAATTGGATATGTGCATAGAGCGGCGCGGGGGTCGCTGACACCTGACACCGGCGCGAGTCGCTCCCCGGACACCCAGTGCCTAGCCTACCTATCCTTACAACAGATAAAGTTCACAGGTATACATACCTAAAAGATATGCAGTCGGGATTGAAACAATCGGAAGTGATTGGGAGAGGACCGAGAATAGAACGGCAATAGCTATTGATTAGATGCCGTTACACGCCGCAGAGACAGCTGATTTGAATATTTTTTCTCGGGTGGAAATAAGGTGTTTACTCGCACCGCGCCAAAACTGAGAATAAGCGCCGTAAACAGGACAATCGGCGCCGCCTAACTGCTATTTCACCACAAAAATATATCGTGGTGGAACAAAAATCACACCCCTAATCCTAGTGAACGACAGCAACATCATTAAACAAGAACCGCGGCGATTTCCACCCCGGCCCCGGCGGGGGATGATCCTGCGGGCGGTGGGGGCGGCCGGGGCCGGGGGCGGGGGGGCGGTATCAACGAACCCACGCACGGGACGCTCACACTGCCCGCGGCGCGCGTGTTGGTAAACACAATTGACTGACTTGTCTCACGTAAATATTGCAAACGATTTATTAACACTTTTTACAACTCAATTATCGCCCAAGGCTTGCTCGTGTCAATTCTAGCGATCCGGGGTTCCATGCGGCTACTCTAACAGAAACCAATGCCGGATTGTACGTTGGTAGTGCATCCCTAGTAACGATAGACGTACCTTACGAGTAATGGGGGCTACTTGAGTAAGGTTACTACGTAGGGCCGCGATTCTAACTAGATGGGCGTCACTAAGCTTGTTTGTAATTTGATTTATAATAATTTGAAAGGTCTTTGAACATTGAGTGGACTCGTAATTATGGTCCAATTGTTTAAACAATTACAGAATAGACCCTTTGTAAATAAAACATGTACGTATGACTTCTGCCATAATTAGCACCCTTTTATGGACGGGTTTCGTAGAAGACAGGCGAAAATGTGTTTTCTGTTACACATTTTGAACACTAACACACTCGACCCGCTGTTCCAAACGACTAGATGAAGGCTCTAGTCCAGCTGTGGACGTTAGTAAAAACTGTTATCGATCAAAGATGATAAACATTATTTGTCGCATTGGTTCTATTATTGTTAACTTCTTTTTCGATCAATCTGTAGGTACGTGCACCTTTCTGCTCAATACACTGAGATCAATCTTGATAAAATTACTTCGACTAATCTTCTTGTAATTTTAGTTGAATTACTGGAGTATTCCCTCAAAGACTGCCTTCAAGAGTGTCGATTTTTATTGCGTGCTGGAAGAGATTGCGTTCCAGCGTTTCAGCGTTTCGACATCCTTTTCCTACTTGTACAAGAAGTGTGTGGTAGCGTTAGTATAGTTATTCATTACGGCAGACCATATACTACGGCTGTGTAGACTTGTAGAGCAACCAATGACATTGTTATAAAAATATTATTTAACAATACGTAATTTTATTGCACAGTTGATCTATATGTATCTATTGTTTCGCAGGAATTGTTGAATTGGCACTATACTCCGTTTAAGTGAATTTATTGCAATCCTAGGCTTGATGTGATTTCGCGCCTTCAACGCGACCTACTCTGTCATCGCACGGTTACGAACTATTTGCGTAAACATTATTCGTGTACCACTCTATCCATTTGTGAATACAGTGTCATATCCAGGCCGTTGCGACGTGTGTTAATAAACCAACATACGAATAAGGTCGTCCCTCCCGTCTGCCGTTAGTATTAGAATACACATTGCACGTTGCATTATATGTTTGTACATTACAGGTTAAATTGTATAAACTATGTCGTGGACATTTTCGTTGAGCGGACATTTTTATCTAGTAGATCTTATGAACGTAAAGACTATATTTTAAATACTTAACATTAGTAACTATTTAATCTGTAAAAATAGCAAATGCTGTAAAAATAGCAAATGCTACGAAAAGTAAGTATACATTATACTTACTTTTCGTAGCATTTGCTACGAAATACGTAGATATAGTACTTATTGTTTTTTAGGTTTGCCGCGAAGACAATACTTAACAATTTAATAGCGTCAATTGACTAGCTCTATTGAACATCGGGCTAATCGTTTTCATTACTATTATCCTGATGTTAGCAAAATTGTAGGTCTCGGAATCAGAATACATTCCTTTGCACAAGCACAGAAATCTATAACCTTTTTAGATTTCTGTTGTCACAAGTTACCATATGGCTTGCATATAATGTAGCTAGCTAGGTATTTGCTGATGTTTCTCATTTCAGAACATGAAAGTAACTTGGTATTCACAACATTAACTGGCACGAATTTAGTATAACTTTAATTACGTTAGATATCCTTGCCTCAAATTACGTAACAAGTAAAAGTTCTACCTATTATTAGGAAGCTTCAATAATTCACTTTAGGTTGTTTAGATAGAGGTACTGAATGTTTAAAGGCGGGTTTTTTTTTGTGAAAAATTGGGAAAGTTTGCTATTATACATACTGACGGAATTTATATGAAATCTGTATGTAATGCGTTTATAACATTTGGCTTAATTCAGCGTGAGAGCATATCACGTGGAGAGTATTAATCATAAAATGAAGTCCATTTTTTATCACGCCTTTTGAAAAGCGGAGCGACGCGTAACATAATTTGCAATACATTCCACTTTGATTTGCTCACTTTTTTCTGCTGAAATTGAACGATTGAATTTAACCAAGTTTAAGCTTTGGCGTGTGACAACAAAAAGACAGTGGACCAATTAGCATAAGCAATCATGTGTATGTGCATGCGCTGGGCGGCCGGGCGGCCTTCCGGCTGGGCGGCCTTACGGCTGGGCGGCTGGGCGGTACTCACCGGTGTCGGTGGCCATGGCGGGGCGTTCGGAGGGCGGCACGGCGGACGTGCGCGCGCGCCGGTGTCGGCTGCGAGGGCCGGCTAGCGCATGCCCCGCAGACCTCGGGCTCTCGAGGCTTCTGAGCGAGCGAACACCAATCCGCCCGCAGACAAACACCCAGAAACTCTTCGCGAGTTCAAATATAACTATTTAAAGCTTTCTTGTTTCAATTATTGCGTGGTTTATTTGTTTTTTTTGTTACCTGAAATTTTCAATGTATCGTTAATTTTAGAACTTTTATAGGTTTGTTATTTGAACATAAATAATATGTTATTGCCGGACCGAGCGGTGCATCTGTTTGGATTTGTGCCGGAAAATATTTGAGGACGCGGGTTTTTTTGCAAAGCTTTTACGAACGGGAATGCTGCGTGTGCAGGTGCAGAGAATTATTGCCGAAAACAATTGAACTGATTTGTTAACTTATAGGACCGTTTAAGTAATTAACCGTTTGGAATAGTACTGGTAAACACTCGCGCGTAATAAACTATTAGTGCGTACTATCAATTTGGATGCTGATTTTATTATTTTCGTAGTTATTAATGATCTTTTCCACTAAAATGTCATTAACGGTAAACTGTCCGGTGTGTGGGACACCGGCGACCACGTGACGTAATCGGCAATAATGTGCAACGGCGGCGGCGGCGGCGCGGGCGGCGGCGGCGGGGTGCAGCGGTGCAGCGATCGATGGCGCGCCCTGCACCGCCACAATAAGGGAGGAGCGGCCAGATAGAAATCAATACGATGTCCATCATCGCATGCACCCCCCGCGGCGGCCCGCCTGCGCCTTGCACCCGCCGGGAAATGCATTTCCGCGCGGCCGGCGGCGGCTCCGGCGGCCGCGCGGCCCGGCGACCGCGGCCGGGGCCGAGATCTCGAATCGATATATTTTTCGGGGTCCAGCAATAGATGCACCGCTCGGAGCGGAGGCGCGGCTACCTGGCGCGGCGTGCGACTGGCGGCGCGTCACGCGGCGGACTGCCGGCCCGACCGCCCACCGCGGGCGCGGCGCCCCCCGCGCCCCCTCCCCGCCCCCCGCCGCCCCCCCGCCGCCGCCGCCCCCCCGTCTCCGACCACCACTGTAAACATGCATACGCTGACTAATTACCAAAATAAAAAAATACATTAACATAAAGAGGTGTGCATAAACTAAACGTTGTACTCCGAAATGTTTAGCTTCGTCGGGTAGACACGAATGAATAATTAGAACGCATGTCCTGTCGTCGAATCTGTACAAACTAAAATATTACGTACTTCTATCAGAACACGAGCGACGATCTGATACAAGTATACTGACGTAGTCTACCGAAAAGCTCTAATACTTGACTTTTTATTCTTTTACTTAGAGTCATATTTCTATAATTAGGTACTTGTTTTCAGGCGACGACGCTCCTGATGATTCTAAAGCCCTAGGCGGCAACTTTAAATCAGGTGGCTAGCTTGCCTGTTTCTCTACCGTACAACATTACAAAAAAATTATAATATAGAGCATACATTTCGTAAGAGTTAAAACTCTACTTTTCCCAATATCCTGTTAAGTAGGGTACAGGTGCTACCCAGTAGTAGCAGCTAACAGGAAAAAGTAATCTTGAAAATCTACTTTTTTTTATATCTGACTAGAGCTCGTCTAATTTAAAATGACGCGCCCCACTATCGCATTAACGCACACAAGCAAGTTTAAAATATGGACGCAATACATATACAAATGCCGTTGTAATTGGTCATTCAGTTGCCGGTGAAATTCAAACGTAGGAGCTCGCGTCGTTCATTGGCTCCCACACAGATGAAATGTCGTTATAAATATTTGCACTCACACATCGAAATCAACTAACTAAGTAGTGGAGCGCGTCATTTTAGACTAGACGAGCTCTATCTTCTGCCGTGCTTATCTATCTCGGTGATATCTTTGATCGCGTTTATGTCTTTAACATGGTGGAGCAAAAGTTACCTACTCCGATTTATTCGATATATCCTCGTAAATACTTGCAACTCTTCATAAATAATAGTGAGTGGCTCCTACTCAATCACAAACTAGAAGAACAAATATAAGATTTCTTCGTAACATACCAGATTGTTTAAATTTTGTTTGTGTATAAAGTTCGTCAGTCATAGAGAGAAAAAAAATTTGCCAGTCTTAACCATGAAAGTAGCTAACTTTCCAATCTCTTTGGGGTCAGTCAAGGGTGTCGAAGGGTATAGAAGATCGCACCTCTACCAGCCCTGTTTAGAATTCGGACCGTCTCCGGTTTGTATGCGCACCCATAGTGATGCTAGCTCATTTTATACTGGTGCTGGGTAGATTGATACGCTGACTCCTGTACACTCAACCTTTTAAATAGTTATAAAATAAATATGCAATTTCTTTTTCCATACTGTTAAAGTGTACTCTCTAATTAAATAATCTCTGATAAATCGTATTAAGGATCTTCACAGCGGGAGGCGCCGGAAGGCTGCCGCGTTGCCTCTGAGCCTAATCCGGTGACCCAGGTAGAGTTACCATTCATTCGGTCAATTAAAGTACGTTTCAATAAAAAAATATTAAAGTAGAGTTAGATAACGATACGTAGTATCCTCAGAAATCGAAATATTGACTTATTGAATTCGTCTATAGATTTCTGTGGATAATGCATTAAATAAGTCAATTTAATTGAGATTTCTGTGGATTAACATTGTGGTGCTCTACTTTTGTTTTTGGGTATTAGATCAAACGTAGGTATTTTAGTAACCTTCCTAGTGTTAGGTTTCATTAATTAAATAGCATGTACTCAAAACAGAACTAATGCGATTTCAATTGCATGTAGTTATTAGAGTTAAGTTACTAATTGATGTTACTCAGTACTTGTATCATTTTAAATGTATTTTGTAATTGAAGATACTCATTTTTGTGACGTCACGATAAGCAATCTTACCTATAGAGAATCGAGAGGCATATTTAATTGTTTTAGCAATAACCGTATCAACTTCTGACACATTCCTAAATTATTTGGTGTTTATAAATTGAACCAATGACACATAGTTGAACACTAACCGATGCTCTTACGGTGAGGAAAAACATCGTGGAGAAGCCTGCACATTCAGGCGACTGAATTTGTAACCGTGATCCAATCTGGTCAGGTTCCCCTGTTAACTGGGTCACGGAGGTCAGATGGCGGTCGCTCCACTGTACTTAGTACTTACTTGATCTGCCAAATCTTGGATCATGGTCGAGGCGGACCCCGGTCCCTCACGAGCGAGAGCACAACCGGGACATTAATACCAAGATTACCAGTCCAGGTGCTGTATCAATTATTTATTTAACAATTTTATTATAGTTTATTAGTTATATTACCAGTGGTAAGACTGTTAAAAATGGGTTCAACGGCCTTATCTATTTCTTCAAACACAGCCTACATGTTCTGGTGTGAAGGATAAGGTAGCCAGCGCAATTACATGAGGAATTTCATATTAATGGCTTTCATTTGGTGACAATAACGCACCTGCGGTTCTGCATTTTTAGGGTTCCGTACCAATTGTTATTATTTATCTATACTTTTCTACTAATATTATAAAGAGGAAAGATTTGATTGTTTGTCTGTAATGGATAAAATCAAAAACTACATTATCAGCGAGTAACATAGGCTATATATTATTATAAAAAGAATTAAATAAATATATTAAGGTATAAAAATATTGCATGATCGCGCATAATTTCAGAACGGCTGCAAATATTTAACTATTTTTTTTGGGTTTGTAATTATCAGGACAAGGTTTGTATGTAAGAAAAAAAGGGTAAGTAGGTATGTAGGGTAGTAGTGGAGTAGACTAGAGGTAGGGTAGAGTAGAGGTAGTGTAGGAGTAGGATACCACGTGAACGAAGTCGTGCTGGGCTAACTAGTGAAAAGTAAACGCATGAATCGTAGGTGTTATGGGCGACAGTTACCGCATTCCATCCGGTGTCGTGCACAAAAAAACAACGGAATCCTTATAGAATCATTCGCATGTCGTCATGTACTAGATCAATTAAGTTGAAAGGTACAAGATACTTTCTGTGAGTCATATAGGGGTCACTTTTAGGGAGCAAGTTGGTTTTTTTTGTGGTTTCAAATTGTATCTTTCCTTATAGGTATGCAATAATCTGCAAAGCTTGAAAAATAAAAATATTTACAGTAATTATTTATTTACTTGAAGATTATAAGGAAACCTGTAAGAAGCCATCATCATCATCATCATCATATCAGCCAGAAGACGCCCACTGCTGGGCATAGGCCTCTCCCAGATATCTCCACAAAGGCTGGTCCTGTGCTTTCCGCATCCAGCTGGTACCCGATTCCGATCCTTACCAGGTAGTCGGTCCACCTTGTAGGAATACGAGTAGGCACCCACGCTGCGTCTTCCGGTATGTGGTCGCCACTTGAGAACTTTACTGCCCCATCGGCCATCTGTTCTTCGAGCTATGTGCCCTGCCCACTGCCACTTCAGTCCGGCAATCCTTAGAGCTATGTCGGTGGCCAGAAGGCCGGTGGCCGGTAAGAAGCCATAATCTTAAAATAACATGATAAATCATAACTATGTACGGAACCCTTTGTGTGCGAGTTCGACTCGTACTTAGCAGTTTTTTTCGATTGGAATTATGGCCTGCATTCAGGGATGCAAATCAGGGATTTAAGTCCGCTAATTTAATGATGATTCGATTAAATTATAATTAACTCAATGTCAGTTTTTTGTATTCTGCTACAATTAAAACTCCCGTGGAGCTGCTCATACGACCCAATTACAGTTCAATCCAGCCAAGTAAATTAGCGACATCGAGGCCCTTGACATTTAAAAATCATTCTTTTCGATGAAATAGACGCCATTATGGTACTTCTTGTCGTGAATTGGGGTCTCGAAAGCTCCCTGAATTTTCTGTACTCAACACTATCCTGTGGCACTGGAGAACGGCGCAGAAAATATTTTCGCAGTCCGTTAAGCAAGTAGTGGAAAGAGTACACCTACACAATACAATTTCACGTACCTACAACCACGTTCTGTTGACTTGAGGAGTCCACCTGATACCACCGTCTTATCTATTTCTGCCGCCGAGCAACAATGCTTTCATTATTGTGTTCCGGTTTGGAGGATAAGGAAGCCAGGGCAATTATGAGCATGAGGCTTTTCATCTCAGTCCTCACAGTGACAACGCACCGGTTCTGCATTTCTGTTGCCTGCAACCTAAATGTATTATTCGTAGATGTTATGGGCGACAGTTATCGCTTACCATCAGGTCGGCTGTCTGCTCGTTTGTCACAGCGTATCATAAAAAACTTGAATCGTGTGAAAAAAAAATTAACTACTTATTTATATTTATTTATTTATACTTCATGCACAAACAGTACATTGAGTTATATTCATGAGTTATTGTGGTTTTGTGATTGCCATTGCCTAGTCGTCCGAGAGGTTACCTTGTCTCTGAGGTGTTAAAGCGTAGAATACTTCATGAAAGCGTGAAAAGGTTTTTAAGATGCTGATAACATAAACGAGCAGAGATATCAGTTGAGAAGATGGAGCATGCCTGTCCAGAAACAGGCTATTCATTCTGGCCTTGAAGGAGTCTAGGTTGTATTGTTCGGCAAAGTGTTCCATTTTTTAGCCGTGCGCATTACAAGGCAAGGCATGCTATGGCAAATATAGTTTGGACTATAATCTATTGAAAAAATAGATTAAAGTGTGGTGTAGACTTTCTATGTAAGTGCCTACATTCCAAATCTAGCACCATCCCAATGTTTTGTTCCGGGAAATAGATTTACAATTTCCATAGATAATAAGGTGAATAAATCAACTTTTCGTAAGGTAGCCTGCTTGCCTGTTAATCTTCCGCATGGCATAAAAATGCAATAACTCATAAGTTCATAATATGCACTCGAACCGAACAGAAAAAGACATAAAGGTGTGAAGTTCCGAATGATGCGCGTGCCGTCGATAAAGGTCAATAACGAAAGTGAGGGAAAAGGCGAAAGCACCAATTTCCCGGTCCTTTTTATCACGATATTTATACATTAGAGGCAAACAATAGTACGGTGCTGCGGGCGGGCGCGGGCGAGGCGGCGGGGCGGCTGTAAATCTCGCGGGGCGGGGTTGCGTAACATCCGGAAGTGCGGATTAGGAATCAATAGTGCGCCGTAATGATAGTTGTGGGGCAATCGCGGCGCCCGCGGCGCGCGCCGCCGCCATCGCCGCCGCCGCCGCCAACGCCAAAGACGCCGCCTGCAACGCCGGCCGCGGGCAGCCGCGACTATCCTGGTACGAGCGACTGATTTAAGGATGGTTGTACTAAATGAATTGGTTTGGAATATTTATGTTGGTGTTGTTTGACCATGCAGCAGGTAGCTTATCTGCGAAACGTTTTATATAATGTTGTACTAACTAGATTGTAGGAAATACCTAACAGAAGTTTTAAAGTTTACTCACTATATTGTACCTCTCACTTTTACGGCCAAAACAGAAAATAATCTTTATCTAAATAGGGCCTTTCGCAATTCGGTTATCGGCAAGGACTGGCAGGCTGCATGAGCGCAATGAGCTCCCCTTTTCCCCCCATCCCCCGCTGCCGCTCATCCGTCACGGGCGGCGCGCGCTGGACGTGACAAATGCCGCCCCCCTCCCCCCCTGCCCACTGCCCGCGGCTACTTCATTTACACTCGTACTTACTATAGGGATGTCTTGGAACGCTTCGGCGTCAACACTAGGGGCCAGCGACTTTGGATTTCATGAGGCTTATTTTTACCAAATCGTCTGTTTATTATGGTATCAGATTTCCTTGGTGCAGTTTTCTCTGGAGAGTCAACATGGAGTTCATCAAGGAAGGGGTGGAAAGATTTTTACGGGGTCGGCAACACGGGACTGATGACCCCCGGTATAGCAAACGTCAATAGGCTGTGTGGACAATTAAACGACACGTTTTAGCGTAACGTACCAACACGTATCTTGCAAGGAGAGGCCTGTCTATGCAGTGGGCTCGGGCGGGCGCGAGCGCTCTTGGCGCGCGCCACGCCGCCCCCCCGGGCCGCGGGCGGGTGGGGGGCGGGGGGCGCGGGCGGCGGACACGTGGATGCCACCACCAGTGCAAATGTTATCGATGACCCTCCTCGCCGCCAGATACCGCCCGACAAACATCTACGCGGCTTCGACACCCGCTGTTTGCGCATTTGCAAGTACCGCTCGGGTTTGGGGGGTTATTTTATTCTTAGACCCGCAGTGCTCAGTTACGATATTGACGATGTAATGGTAACACGAAACTTCGTGTGTGAAGGTTTGTGTTCTAGCCAATCATTTACCCGAAATCTCATCTAGGGGTAAGAGACGAAGCGGCCGAAGATAAAAATTAAGTATCTAGGAACGGCATATTCTCTCTAGCTTTGCAAATGCCCATGACTGTCGTTCTTTTTCTATTTCTATTACGTTATTTCGATTGCATCTGACGTGTCACCTGCTATGTTATAATGAGAAAATTATAATTACACATGGACACAGTAATGGTGTAAATACGTGTCGCCGACCCGCCCGCGGCGGCGGCGGCTGCGGCGGCGCGGGCGCCGGCCGCGCGTAAACAAGACGATTTGTCGCCATTATCGTAAATACTCCCTGCCCTTTTGAGTTACGCGCGCGACGACACTGCGTCGCTGCGTTTGTCTCCGTATATCTCCCCCTACTGGGCGGCTAAGTACGAGTAGTCAAATATTCGTTAGACCGTCTTCTTCAAACGATCACTTATAACTTATAAGTAGGCAAATTGTTAGATAATAATGTAATTAGTTGACTTACGTCATAGAATAGGAGATGCCTGAATACTACAATCTGAGTCAAAGCTTTCCTAAATATATCTGTGAACGCAGAGGCCGGTACATACCTGTAACTGATAACAAATAGCCGAGCGCGCCCAGATCCCGATAATTCGGGCGGCGATTGATTAACGTCACGCAATATCTCAAATTACACAACAAATGGAGGCGGAAATGTAGTATACTTTCAATAGATAGCGCCCCCCCGAGTGCCCCGAGTCTATCTGACCGCCCGCGCCTAAATTTAGCGGGTGGCGGGGAGGGGGCGGGGGGGCGGGCACTCACGCACCGGAAGTCGCCGCACAGCCTTCAGGGTTTATTGAAGTCGGCGAAATGCGAGATTTGTTCCTTGTTTTGTTTTTCGTGTAAATTGAACGCTTTCGCGCTGTGTTCGGTAACTGCCTTTTGGAATGCTTCGCAGTGCAGAGGATTGCTTTCAGAGGTTTCTTTAGTTACAATCGGATATAAATTTATAATTATTTTAAAGAAATTTATTTAATTGTATTTTAATATTCCCGCAAGCAGTATGGTAGTATCTATGTATGTAGGTACGTTATTGTATATTTTGTTAAGATTTTTAACCAGTCTTTACTAACTTATTTTATTACGCATATCCGACAGAGTGATACTCTATCTCAACAATTTCTACTTAGTATTAGCGGACGCGGCCGCGCGACGAGGCATTACTAGCGCAGCGCCGCCCGCCACCCTCTTGGGGATAGAAAATCTAAGATTAGATCTCACAATTTCGATAGGTCCAACTCGAAAGCCTACGCAATGTTCGTTTATACCCAACGTCCCCTTGACCTCCCTACATCGTAGAGGCACCGTCTTTTTTGGTTTCGAGATTCCCTACTGGTGATAGGTACTAGCTAGGAAACCGAGATGTAATCTTTCTTCTTCTAAACTAATTTACCTGACAAATAGATGTTACAGTAGATAATACGGGCAGATGTCGATATCCTACTCCTAGGCGTCCATAGTAGAAAATAAATCGCCTACTCGTTTCGCACTGATGGAGAAATTAGTAGGGACGTAGGAAAACGGCGTGCTTTGGCCTTCCGCTAAATATTCATCGCCATTCATACTCGCCCCATTCATGGTGATATTTTCATTTATTTAAATGCTAATTAGTGATTATGGTCGTGACCGCGCCGGGGCTGGCTCGCGCCGCGCGCACGCCGCGTCAGCATAATGAGCCCGTTTTCAATCACAACTACCTCCGTAATTCCATTTTTACTCCACCCTCGTTTCTGTTTATTAGTGGCTCGCGAGCGCGGCGGGTGCGTATTATAATACGATCTTACATGCCAACTAACCAAAAGTAATCAATGTTTCATGTCCAAATTGTACTCACGTACATTTCAAATTAATGTGAAGAAAAATGTGGGATGTTGATTTTCGTAAATAGGTCAGCTTGAATCACGTTCAAGCTGGTGGACATAAAAACACACGGAGTACTGCAAGAAACGTGTGTTAAGTTTTTGCGGGTTCGGCAATACGCTAGTGGCGCTCCTGGTATTGCAAACGTCCATAAACTACCGTAATTGCTTTCCATCCTTCGGGTCGTACGCTTGTTTACCACCGCAGTGGTATAAAGAAAATCGTAAGGTAGTGCTTATATTTAGCAAGTATAAGCGAAGTAATTTGGCGCTCGGCCTGCCCGGCGCGGCCACCCCAATGCAAATCGCGCCCCGCGCCCGACGCCCGCCGCCGCCGCAAAGTGCGTACAATCACTCTAGGTGTCCGGGATGAGCCCTGATTAGTGCCGGTCAGGTGGGCGCCCGGCCCCGCACCCCCGCACTACTCCCCCTGTTTATTGCAGGGGGGCGATAGCTTCAACTTAAGTATTGATTCGCGCGAAACGTGATTTGTACGCACTCATCTAGAGGTTAGGCTGCGGGCGGCGGTCAATAGGGCCGGCGCGCCCGCGGCCGGTAATGCGCGCCGCGCACGCCACCACCGCCTCCGCGCCGCCACCGCCACCGCACCGCCCGCCGCTGCCACCGCCGCGCGCGCTGTTTTATTTGCTGAGTGGTGCCTGCTGGGGCGCCGCCTTAATTCACGTCGCCGTCATATTATTCTAATGACCTCCTGTTTCTGTAGCTAATTGCACGTCGCCACATTAACCGGCCGAACTGCCGCTGACACCGCGACGTCGAATTTACTAAATTAGATGGGCGTGCCGGGAATAGTTGTACCTAGTACCGATTCCAGTCTTCACATACTCTACGTTTCATATTTATCGTCTACATTAGGTATCATTCTAAGTCTCAAATAAATAGTGTAGGTACCAGTTACTTAAAAGGTATCTTACTTAGGTAACCTGCACATAACTGAATATAAAACATCCAGCTATTAATACTAAATATCCATACAAATTACCTAAGTACTCACATTAAAATCAGGTCTTGGAGGTTTGACTTGTCAATGTAGGGGTATTAAAAAGTTCCTACTTCCTGTTCAGTTAAATAAATTAACAATGTAGTTTGAAAAGCATATTCTAGCCTTGATCGACTATTCGAATGAATGCAAGTGAAACTGCTCTAGTTTTCACATCCGCCGGAAAGAAGGCTCACGGTCTGCCTTCAATACGGCACGGATTTGGCCGCTGACATGAGCCTCTAAAAGCTCGGTCAAAACGAAAGCAGGTCATTAGCATGATGGCTCCAGCAGTAATATGGTTTAAACGCTGTCCACGCGAGTTGTGATACAAGATAGGTACCTACCGAAAAGCAGACTAAATGTTATTTTATTTAGATGAAGATGCTGCTAGTATCATCTCTATTAAAAAATCTCAAGGATTTCATATTTTTTAGGGTTCCGTTCCATAAAAGACAGAAACCGGAACTTTTATAGGATCACTTTGTTGTCCGTCCGTCCGTCTATCCGTCTGTCAAGCCACGACCCTTGTTCTTAGGAACGCGTGAAGGTGAAAACATCAAATACTCAGGTCTGCTTGAAGTAGTGAAAATATCAAACTTCTAAGTTGACGCAATCAAAAGATACGGCTATTTATGCTCCGTTTATGCCGCATATTATAACGCTCGCACGGGTACTTCCCGTTGACCTAGAATCATGAAATATGTTAAGATGCAATGCCGTGTAGCACAAGTAAAGGAATAAATCCAAAAACTAAATTTATAGTAACATCGCAAAAAATAGTTGACCATTTTATACAGTGTAGTTCGATTAGCAAATATGACTATGTTCGACTAGGTGCATTTGTAACTTTGTAGTGTGTTTATCACGACCCATTATTGTGTCGCCGGGACGTGACAGGTTAAGCATGCACATTGAGAGGCAACTACGGAATCCTACACTGCACGTGGGCCGACATGCCTAGGCCGGGCTTTTATATAAGACTGCAATCTCACGTCCTGGTGGTACAATAATGGGTCGCGAGAACAATTGATAACGATAGATTAGCGGATACTTGGGATGTGAGCGGTTAAAAGAGGGCTTTTGATACTATAAACACACTACAAAGTTACAAACGATGCGGCCGAACATGGAGCATACCTGTTTAGGAATAGCCTATTCACTCTAGCCTAGCTCAAGGCGTCCAGATTATAATGATCAGGGAACACACTCGCAGGCAACAGGCAAGCGGTTGGTGCAGATATCTGGAAGATCCACGACATATCATGTCCTCGATACCAAAACAGGGGTGTCTAAATTTTTAAGATGTGTATCGGTGTATCTGTGGCATCGGTGTTCGGTGGATGTGTGTCTGTGGCATTGTATTATAGCCCCCCAATTTGGATGGACCGATATCGATGCGGTTTGCAATTGCGGTTTACGATGTGGTCCAGAAGCGACGCGCCAGTGTAGAGCAAGCTGACGTAGTCCAGCCGAAGCCGTATAACACCCGATCTTGAAGTTCAAGAATTCAAGTCATACATTCGCAGGTCTCGAATTGTCTAATGCGCATAAAACCAGGCTAAAATTAGTACCTATATTTGATAGACACAAGTCAAAGGTCAGCGGCACGTTTTATTAGACCAGTATACTTAGATTATTCGTGTCTAGACACGTAGACACGGTATATTCAGAGTAAAACTCTCCTATTATTAGTATTGGAACTGATGACGAGGCAGTAGCACTCGGACCCACGGCCCATAAATAACCGAAAGCGCCTATACATTGATTAATTAAGCCGAGTAAAAGTAGGAAGTCTTGCTTCGTCAAGCGGGCAGCGGGAGGGGGCGGCGGGGGGCGGGAGGGGTGCAAATGAAAAATGGCGCAATTAGCTCCGCAGACAGTGAAAAACAAGTGCACTCGATCTGCCCCTACCGCCGCCCCCGCGCCCCGCCGATACCGGCCGATACCGCCCGCCCGCCCGCCCGGCGCGGCGCGGCCGGCGGCGGCGGCGGCGGCGTGCTAGGCGGCCCGTGCCACTATTCGCAATCAGTTACTTACGACTGTACGCATCAATAACACAAGCCTTTGTAATGCATCAATACCGTCGTTATACTAAATTATACCCTTATCAAATTTTACTTATCAAGGTTCGTTACTCCCAAAAAATTTGACTAAGATATTTATTTTTAGATCACAAATATAGCCTAAAAATAACATATTTATAAATAGGAAATGTTTAAAAATAAACTTTCAGAAGGAATTTCCTTTTGCTGTATTGTACACATTATTTCAATGGAATAGTCAATCTTAGTAGAAATATCTATAGTAATAGGATATTTTTGAAAATAGATAGTAGATCGTTTTCTTATACACACCTACATAATAATGTCAGCATATCGGGTAGATATTACGCTCAACGGCCTGGATAAGTGAAATCCTCGGTAAATATTTAATTTCGCTTGCAATAAATCAATAATATCGCCATTAATTTGGCGGACCGTTCGGTCTCGGAGGCTGCTAAATAATGGACAGCTATCAGGTGGAAGCCGGGCCGGCGGGCGCGGGCGGGCGCGGGCGGCGGGGGCGCGGGGCGCGGGGCGCGGGCGCGATCAATACGGGCCGAGCGGCGCCGAGGCGCGCCGACGCCGCCCGAGCCGCCGCATGACAAGTGTCACCGCGGTCCGGCTGCAGCCCTGCGGGCCCCGACTGCCAGCAATACAGCAATAAGTGCGCCCGGACCTCGCCAGTGGCGTCCCAGTGTAGTGCCGTGCTCGTTCCTAGTGCCTGCCGTCCGCCGCCCGAGGCCTGCGGTTGTGACTCGTGTGAGTATCGGTGCGGAGCCCCGCCGCGGCGCCGGAGCCCGGCCCGCAGTGCCGACGACGAGCGGCCGCGCCGACGCTCTGCCCCCCCGGTGCACATGCACACCCGACCCACCGTACCCAGCACTCCCCAGGATATATACCCATAACCGTGTTTGACATTTGACGTGATGACTTGCAGATGCAATTGGCTTCAAACTTCAAACGCGTAATGCTTGAGGTAATGATATGATGGTTCTATAGAGTTATGAGCTGATTGATGAGTAAACAATGGTGCAGTGGTCGAGGCAAAGTTATCATTTATGATGCATTTTTATAATTTTAACATTTTCTTCTTATCTATTGCGCATGTTCAGACGTAGCGCCGCTTTGCGTCATTGACTGTTTATGTCCAGTTGCATGGTTAAGTGTTGAAAAAAATTGTTGAAGACTGTTATATCAAGTTTAAGGTACGACAACGTTCCTCATTAAAGAGCTTCAGGCAGATGGACAATATCGGATAAAGGACATAACGTCCTTTTATCCATTGTTTGAGGCACGTATGATTGATTAGCCCCTCCCGAGCCCTGGTTATTTATAGCCTCTAAGCGCCAAGGTATTTCGGGAAAAGGTTAATCGGAGGGATTATACTTTTTTCACATGAATTAGCGCTTGTCAGGCCGCGCGGCTCCGGCGCGTGACCTTGACCGATTTGCAGCGGCTGGTGCAGCGCGCCCCCGCCCCCGCGCCCCGCGCCCCGCACCACCCCGCCGCGCTGTCAAACTGACAGCCGGCGTTGCAATTGCTTCGCGGATTACCTCCCATTTGAATGATATCTTGGACAGCGGATGCGAATGAGTTAATCATGACCAATATCGATGAAATGAAAACACAATCGATCGAGTCTACTGAAGTGCATAATATGTCTGCATAGTCCTTTTTACTACAAAATTAAAGTAAATTCTAAAGTAACAATGTAGAGCAATGGTAGATTTCAGTTATTCATTTATAGATTTCCGTTCCCAAAACACAACACATATTAACTGTATGATTAATCAATCGGGACATACTCATATCTGGATGATACTGTACGTACAGCGATGCAATGGAGCGAGCGCAGGGCGCGGGGCGCGGGGAGGGGGCGGGCGGGCGACAAACAACTTTCAAACGCACGCATTAACCTCTGCTCGCAGCGCGGTGTATATGAATTACCTTTATAAATTATTATTCGGCCGTTTTGTCGTTTGTAAATGTTTACTTTCTTTACGTGAAAGTATTATAATTGATATTTATGGTTAATCTCGGCCGTACAAAACGGTATTTATTAAAAAAGTGTTTGTGTCCGACGGCGGTCCATCTGCCGTGAGATATGGCGTCGCGTCCACGAGATCAGAGGTCTCAATTACATTTCTAACACCAATATAATAATGTCAAATGTATTTCGAGTCACAGTATGATAATGGGTAGTGCTGTAGGTAGACGTATTTTGTATTACCATGCAGTATGTCCTATTTGAGGTGTCGCCCATGTACTACGATATCTGGTTACATTATATACCGAACTTTCTTGTTAATTAATGGACTATCGGATACCAATTTTAAATAATATGTTCTTAATTATTCATGGTAGATATTCAATTAATAATTGTGCTACGAATCACGTAGCGCCGCCGTAGAATAGGCTACGCCGTCGAGTCGACAGCTGTTGATTGAGTGATGGCTCTGTCTACACATTTCTCTGTCTCTCATCATATCTCTATAGAGTATATTTAGCTTTCCAACAAATAGAACTCACATTTGTATAAAAGAGAAGAAAATGAGGTAAGATAACCGTTGAATTGGTTGGAGTTGAACACTAACCGATGCTCTTACTGTGAGGGAAAACATCGTGATGACACCTGCTTATTCAGGCGATTGAATGTGTAACCATTATCCAATCTGGTTCACCTGTTAACAGGGTTATGGAGGTCGGATGGCAGTCGTTCCATTGTATTCGTAATTACCTACTCTGCTATAACCTGGGTCGTCGTCTAGACGGACCCCAGGCCCTGTATTGGGCAGGCTATTGACGCCAAGATGATTACCTATTACATTTGAATTTGCTATGGTTAGCATTTTTAATGATGTGTTTAATGTCATTGGCCCCATGGTGACTGGTAGACTAGTATGTAGCACCACCCTCATGTATTGCAGAGTGCCGTAAAAGTTTCATAGTTATCCCCTAAATTGGCGCCTTACTCACCATAAGTCGATCGCTCACTCTAGTCACTTCCAAAATGCCGTTCCGGAACGGGTCTTTCTGCCGATCCGGTGTAGAAAAGCTTGTACCCCTGACCGATTTCCCTAGACTTGGGGCCTTGCCACCTCGTATCCTGCAAGAATGCCACCCGAACGCGGCGCTTGTACAACAAGTCGGCCAGCTCTCGAGACCGGCCAGTCAGAGAGCCAGCGTTCAGAGTGGCAAAGCGCAGTTTCCTACTACTAGGCACTAACTTCTTTAACCCTGCCCGCGCCTAGATGTGGAAATTTCATTAAACACAAGTAAATGGGAAAATTGCATTAAAGGGACGTTTTGCGAAAAGGAGTTTCTGCGAACGAGGCATTGTGAGAAAGGGATATTATGCGACGAAAGGGGTTGGGGGTAGAGGTAAAGTAGGTGTAGGATTTGGGGAATCGTGGCATTGGCAGTGGGGGACCATTTGCCTTTTTGATGCCAGAGAAAGGTGCAATTAGGGGTTTTGTAGCATGCAGACCACACGCGAATAAGAATAATGTAATAAATCGATTAACCTCCTAATAGTTTTCTAAGAAAAATATTACTATAGAATATAGATGGATCACAGAACTGGTATACTAGAAAGTGATATATCGCCCGCGGAAAGGTTGGCGGGAAGGGAACGTTTCGGGGTTGAACGCGAGGCCGCAGGGCAGGGACCTAGGGAGGTTTGCTGGCTGTTACAAAATACTTGTTATAATAAGACAAAAGTGGAACATGATAACGCTAAGTAATACCCACAGAAATCGAAATTAATTGACTTACTTTAATATAAAATAGTAGTAGATAACACTTATGTTATCTGTAGATAACAAGCGTTGACGTGCTCTATTGTTGTCGAAATATGTATTTACAACTTACACGAGTAATAAGTAACGTAACATGAATACGTTGGATTAATATAATTTGTGTTTTCATGTTATTTGGGCTTTGGAGCCATGCGGAGAAGTTCCGTAAACATGTCAATTTGGAATTTATATAAATAGATAGGTGCATAGCGACCTGTAATTGGCTTGTTGGTTCTAAAATTATATTTAGTATGTTTTATATAGCCGTTGGTACTCCAATAAAGAAATAGAAAATATTTTCCAAAATCAATTTTGTACGTTCCAACTATAACCGCTCATTTGAAATTCTCTCAAGACTTCTGCATGGATCCCGTTGTCATCGTAATTCAAGGACTATATTTACGTAGTTATGAAGAGTCGTGCTATTACAACGATGCTTCCTATGCTTCCTAACGTAGTAACCCCTTCCTTGGCAGGAGGGAGCGCGCGCGCGCGGGGGGATGCGGCCGGGGCGCGGCGCTGCGGCATGAGCGCGGCGCGCGCGCACGACACTCGCGCCGCCCCCAGGCACCGCCCGCCCCCCCACCACGCACAGGTATTGCACGGCTCGAGAATGACCATTGGCGCTTTTCCAACACATCGACACGGTGGAAATTATGTTTAGTACAGAGTTGATGCTCACAAACCAGTTGCATTCAAGAAGTAAATGGCTAATGAGATCCAACGATGATAGAGGGCAACGCGTCGTGTTATTTGGATGCGTCGGGTGTTGATTGAATCGTATAATTGGATAGTGTACTTTGTGAGCATCTCTTTGGAAAAGCGCCAATCCCGTAATTAAGTATTTTATAAGTTTTATGTATAATTACAAATACGTTAACGTTTACTCTTATAAATCTGCTCACACATTTTGTGCAAGCAGTATATTTAGCGGGTTGTTAAACAATAAATACGTTTATGGATTACGAATACGTCGATTCGATGTAATGTATTCTGATAAACTGCGTCATTGAATTGCGCATGCGCCACCACCGGTGCAATGCGTTGTCTCGACTATGAATGCCGCGGTTACTGTTTAAGCGACAGAGTGGTTTTGACTCTATCACTACCCAACATGGTCGCGACGGCCATGGCGTCATCGGTGTGCAATTAAACTAATAATCTACCAACACATCTTCAGCCAAACTTTCGAGGCCGCTATTTTTGTCGTCTCTAACAATGGATAGATTAGCGGATTTCTTCAATTGTTCGAATAACTTCTCGTCTGCTTCCCATGGTATGAATGTATTTGGTCCGCATAATTAACATTGCCAGTCGGGCTGAGCGGCGCGGGGCGCGGGCGGGGCGGGGGCGCGGGGCGGCGGCGGTGGGCGTGCCGGCGCGCGCGCCGTTCCGTGAATCGCACAAGGCCGTCTGACCCACTGATACAGTTTGCACATGCGCCGCAGACGAGCCGCGCTCTATTGCGTTTCGAAAACACAGTTCAATTGGGTAAACGACGCTAATGTCGAGGCTTCTTGAATAATTCGATCGTCACAAGAACCAGTTTGTAAAATTTAATGTCGGCTTTGATTAAATATGACCGTAAAGTCGGAATAATAAGGAGCCGCTGTAACCGCGGTGATGCAACGGCGACCGCGATCGGCGCACGCGGCGGCCGGCGGCACAAAGGTTGTCTCCTCCGCGGATGCCTGGACCGCTGTTAGAATTCAGCTTAATGACACTAGCGCGGAATGATGGTTCTTTTTGTGCACCCTCCGGGGCCCGGCCGCAAAGACCAATTAAAGTGGGTGCTCATCTGCGATTGGCGGGTTTTTGCGCGGGTCACGAGAGGCGGCGGCGTTCTCGGAAGCGGCGGCCGCGGCCGCGATAAATCTGCAGCTCTCATTATGCGGTACAGCGTCTACATTCCGCCGATACCGCCAACACACGCAAAAAGTCGCAGGACCATTGTTCCAGCGCCCCCGCCCCGCCCCGCGCCCCCTCGGCCAGCCGAAACATGCCGAGCAACATTGAATTTGCGGTCGTCGTAAATCCGATCAAACCAATAGATCGATTAATTCGAAGAAAGAGGCTGTTCTTAGTAGGTATAGCTAGTCCATTTATTTGGAATCCGTTTACATATTGCAACACTCACTCAGATTTTAAAATTTATGTTGGAACGTAAAATATCAAGAAAATGTTTCAGACATTTCATCATTGTTATAAACCACTCATTGGCTCCAATCTGAAAAACAAAAATAAAAAGGTACAAATTAAGCAGTACGAGCAAAATAATTCTTTATTATCCATATATAATTACCTACAGGCGAGATGTTTACGACATATCATTTGTCACGATATAGCAATGTAGGTAGGTAAGTACGTACACGAATCTTTGTATCCAATAAAGTAAAATCCGATGACTAACTTATGTCTAAAACACTATAGGTAATTAAAGAAAATACCATATTCGTTTAACGTTAATAACATCGCAAATCGCTTCATGGTACCGTTATAAGGTGTCTTGTCTATGTTCGGCGGGCGCGAAAACGCCGCGCGGTCAGACGCGTACAAGTCTGTTTATAATACGTTGCAGTTTTTCGTACACTGTATACGCGACGGATGGCGTGAAATGCCAGCAATGGATGAGAAACAGAGTAATTACTCGGCGGATCGCGCGTTGCAGGGCCCGAGTCGGCGCGGGACGGACGCCAGTGTTTTGTGACAATAATTAAAATTCGCGGGCGATTTGCGTGCGGAGTGCGCGGGCGGCGGTCGCCGACCGGGCCGGGCTCTTACCACGGCCGTCTTTGTGGCCATAACAGAGATATCGTATAGGTAGTGATGAAAATTATATTGATCAGCTAGGAAAAGGATTTTCTTCTTGGTCATCTTTATCAGCCTATTATTACCCCATATCTAGTTTTTTTAACAGTAGGGGTGGCAAACGACCAAGCGGGCTACGCGATCGCCCATCGGTGTCTAACATTTTTTTGAGATTTATGCTTAATTCTACTGTTAACTAGCATTATAGTGAGGGTAGGCGGGAAACGTAGTAGAGATTTTAGTAGTAGTAAGAGCATTATGATATTATGGAACACAAAATAAAATGTAGGTTTTGCCACGAGTCGGGATCAATATAGACGGTAGAAGTACTATTTGTGATATAAGTTATCTCCTAATTATGTTAGTATATTATGAAGGAGGATAAGTAATTGCTACCGACTGTACAAAACAAATTAAAAAGTTACAGGTGATAAAATATCAATCTCTAATGTCAGGGTCAAGCAATCAAGAAAATATAGGTTTAAATATTGAAATAAGGTATCAGAGCGTTTTCATAAATGAGTAAAAACTGAAATACGTTGTAAGAATAATTAATTCACATAGCTTTTAGTAACAGATTCTTGACACTTTTTTAGTCTTAGCTTAGTAACACCTTCTTTACACTTTTTTAGTATCGCCGTAAAAAGTGTAGTGTCGATTTGAATGTAGTTACTATCTTTATTGCTGTTTGCCCAAATTACTCGGCGGCCGAGGGCGACGCGGCTGACTCACCGGTATTTCCTTTTTCTACTATTGCTGTCCAAATTGTTAGTTTATTCTCAGAATCATTGACAATTATTGAGGATTATTCCGTTAGTTATTGATAGAAATGCTAAAATTTGCATACGGCTTTTAGTCTGAATTGAGTTATTAGTTCCTTTATTGGTTTAGTGATTAGAGTCGCGCATTCTATATTTATCTTTAATTATAAAACGGCAACACTTTCTATTACCGGCTAGGTTATTATTATCTTCTAAAGATTGGGGAAACTGTCGGTTACAATTTGTATGGAGCTGAAAATTGTCAGTTCAAAACTTTAACTTGACTAAAGTGGACTATGTTTTGACCTTGTGGCTTCACAGGACTTGGATGGTCGTATATTTGTACACTGCTGCATGCTGCTGATATCAATACACATCGTTGATCATTTTAGTTTTTATTGCCGCATTCAGGCTTAACAATTCGTATTATTAATTTGCGCGCGTCGGCTGAGCCTGCGCTTTGATCGGTCGTAATTGCGCGTATCATGTTGTGAGTATGCCTCTAATGTTCGAGAATGTGTATTGACGATGTTCTTATAGATAGACTGTTATATAGGAAAGCCCTTTCCCATATAAATCATTGTAAAGTAGAGTTTTCAAATTTAAGTGGTGTCACATAGTTAGTGACCTGACTTTTTAAAAGCTTTTATTTAACTTGAAATGCTTGAAACTATGTATGTATGTAGGTTAGGGCCATCTTACAAGCCTAATTTGACCCATTTCTCGGCATTCAATTAAGCTGAAATTTGGTATAGCTATGTAACTTGGGTGTCAATACATTAATATGATACCATGGAGCTGGTCTGATGACGAAGTCGGAAGGTGGTCATAGGAACTAATGAATGTAATAACATAACTCGATCGTGTTTGGGCAATTTGAAATGTTCTTGATGAGTACTGTATACCCTATGATATTCAATCAAAAATTGTGCGATACATGCTTTGTAAATAGCATGTTTTTAATTTGAGAACTTTTTATACTATAGTCAGTGAAGAACAAGTGGACAGATCGTGTGTAGTAACTATCACCCGTATCACCTAGGATTCCTGCTCTACAGTTTCACATAACATAACCTAACCTAGCCTAACGGAACAATGTAAGACAACCCCCGGCTAAGTATACATATTTTACAATAATTTCTAAACTACTTAACTGAATTGAATGAAACGGTGCTAATACCCATTTTGATAAAACTGGCTTTCAAATATAGAAAGCAGCATCGAAATCGGTCTATCTATTCCGAAGCTATGCCGCAGACAGATACCCGGCTACAATGATCCACAGATACACACGTCAAAGTTATCCCACCTCTCTTTTTTCGTCGGGGGCTAAAAAAAAAGAATCGTAGAGCGATTAAATGCCTCATGCCTGTAATTGCGCTGCCTACATTGTCCCTTAAACCGGAACACAACAATGCAAGCATTGTTGCTTGGCGGCAGAAATAAATAACTGGTGGTACTCACCTCGGCGGACTGCTCAGGCTTGAGTCCTACGTGAAATTAGGTAGGTAAATCCAAAAATTAAAGTTGGGCCAGAGGCGTGAGCTTTATGTATGTATATATGTGAAGTTGATTTTTGTCCTGAATAGAGTAGCTTTACGCCAGTGAAATAATTGTTGTAACCATTTCAGTACGGGCAAAGCCGAGTAGCGTGCTACCCACCGCTTCATTTCCTATATCGGCACTTCCCCAGTAGCCACCCAAACCCACCCACACAATCGCGATACGTATAGTTGCAAATATCGTTTAAACATACAAGTAAATAACCTTAAGCTTTGTAATAATGGTCAGACAGTTCCGTGTTCCCGGTTTTTGTTATTGATGAACGAAAGCAAGGGAAAGTAAAAACGTTTCCCGCTCGATCCAGGAGCGTCCCCCCGCCCCCCGCCGCCCGCAACGGGACCGTGCGTGCGGTGCGTACGCGCACCTTTTCCCCGTACGCACTTCAAGGGCTGCTACTGTAGGAGTTCAGTCGATCGTAAATACTGTAGTTTTTGTTGAACAGTTTTTAAATTATTTGTTGTGAAAATTTTAAATTATAATTAGGAAGGCCTTTCGCCTTTGCCTTCGTCGGTGTGGAATTAGTTTTTATGACAGTTTAGCTTTTTCCCGAATCACCAATTTAAATGACCTTCGTATTGTATGGATGTCAGTAAAACGGGAGGTCAAGCTGTATCTCTGGTTCTACTCACCCGAATTAGATGAAACATGATTTTAATTGTACCCTGGACTTGAAAATACAAAATTATTAAAACTTAATCAAAATCGGATCAGTAGTTTATGCGTGATTCAAATAACCAGAGACAAAATTTTTTTTTATGCAATATCTGTACAGACACGGCTTTTTACAGTTTTGTAATATAGTCACAGAATATTATACCAAGTATGGATTAACCATTACGAATTTTATATTTCAAAATCGATTTGATTTCTAATGAAATTCGTGTTGAGAAGCTTGATAATTAATGTAGTGATTTATCGATGCTGTGTCATAAAGAATACATCGATGTAGATTAGTGATACCCTTATAATAATATCCGTTATCTACGCGGCGCCAAACAGCTCTCGGGACTTTAACAGCGGGACACCACTCATACAGCCCTAAACTAGTTGCTCGGCGCGACTACGTTCACGTGGCCTCCTACCCCTACCCTACCCTATACCTACCCTACCATACCCTGCCCAACACCTACCCTACACTTAACTACACCTAAACTACCCTATTTTTTTCTTCTATACAAACCTTGTGTTGAAGATAAAAAGTCGATCAAAAAGTATTAGTTAAATAGATGCAGTCTGAAATAATTTCGCGCATAAGCATAAACATGCAACACTTTGATACCTTGGGTTACATTATTGCAATTATCCTTAAGATCTCTAACTTTTTTGAAGATAAAATGTAGGCCTGGTTACTCGCTGTTGATGTGAAAGATTTTTTAAATAATAAGTTAACAGAATGGCTTTTGAAGTATTGCTTTTATGATATGAATAAATAAATAAATTTTAGAGATATGCTAGCGATTAACACCCATCAGTTATGTTAAAAATGACTGAAATAATTTAATAAGCATTAGCCATTATGATTTTATTTGTATAATTATAATATTTGTATGCCCACAATTGGGGTTAACACAGAGATAATCAATTTCAAAACATTATAGGTAATATCTTGGTGAATCTGTATGCCTACTCGTGTCACAAATAAATGTCTTTGACTTTGACTTTTGACTTTAAAATCATTAGTTTTTGAGTTTTTCCATTACAAACCCACAAACAAACTAACCGACACACAATCAAATCTTTCCACTTTATAATATTAGTATAGACAAAATTACTGAAAGTAGTAAAAATACTGTCCGTTACACATGTAATTATTGATTTAGATAACGTTGGAGTAGGTGTGATAATTAATCCATTGAATTGTCGATGCTGTTTCGTACAAAAGACATCAACGCGCTCATCCAGTATCATGATTTTTTATTAGCATGACTTCAACATTTTGATAAATGCACTTACATAGAGCATTTTCCGATAGTCTATCTACAACAATTTAAATTGTTTGTAAGGTATGTGTAACAAACTACCTAAGCCTTACTGGTTTTACTAAATTTTTCCTTCCTATAAAAGACATAAACGCGCTCCTACTTTCAAATATTGCCAAATAACATCTCCATAATTACTATTTACGACCAGTCTAGCGGTACGGTAACTAAATAAAATTAAACACACGCGTCGATACCTTATTAGCGTAAGCACAAACTCGATGTTTCACAGTTTGAGTTTGAATCTTGACTTTCCCGTTAGAGCGAGTTAGTGTAAGGAATTCGACTCGGAAAAAGTGGTAATAAACGTAATTCACAAGATAGCAATGTGGCAATAAAACAGTCTGCGACACGGATTATCGTGCGCTATTGATCGCCGGTAACGGGCCGGCGGCGGGCCGATGGCGGCGGGCCGATGGCGGCGGCGCGGGCGCAGCTTTCTATTGTACACGCGCCGCGTCAGCTCTGGGTCCGAACCACTTCTGTCTCCGCTGCGAACTTTACTGCTCTCCTTTTGAATTTATAGCCACCCGTGTCGCGTTCCAATGTTTTCACTCGCTCTTTTTTACGACGAAATTAATTCAGTACTTCCTCAGCAGATGCGTTAGACTGGTATTTTTTGAATATTGAATAATACCATTGAGTTGCCATGTCGGCATGTATCAGCAGTTCAAACACATACCTTCGCTAAGCTATACGCTATTTGATGGTGTTATTGTAATTAGCACCGGAGCTGCGCCGCGGCGACCCGCATCCCACACTAATCTATCGGCACTTTACCCGGACGATGCCATAGTCGATTGAGATCTGTATTCGCATCAATTTGTTGAATATAAACACAAAATACTATTACTATGAGTAGGTACTTCAAGCACCTTCGCAGTCGGTAGGCGGTACCCAACAAAACAAAGAGCAGCGCCACCCCCGCCCCGCCCCGCCGCCGGCGCCCGCGCACGCGGCCTTGAGCCCCGCTGACATGCGGCCGTGATTCGCACAGGGTTGCCAGCTTGTTCGCAAGTCACACCATAAGTATAAAGAAGAATAAACACCCAAAAATAACTTTAATGACAGCAACATGAGATTTTCGAGGTAAACAATGACATGACTTTTCGGATTTCCAACACTTTCTGGCAAGTAGGAAGGTACTTTTTCTTCTTATGTTGCGGGACTCCCCATTTTGGGAAAGTGAGGCGTGAAGTAGCAAGTTGCTTCGGGCTTAACCCTTTCCCCCGTAGGGGTAGGCAGACACCACATCGTTAGGTCGGGAGATATATAACACTAAATATCCTCCTAAGCAGAGAATCATTATTGTTGTATAAAATTTTGCAATTAATTTAATTCTATAGCTTCAAACCAGACCACACTACCCTGTAAATGGCAATCAGCCGAATGAGCATGTTCAAATTATCTTGATATTTATCTAGAAAAGAAATGAAGGCTTCTTTTATCCAAAAATCGCATCGTCGCAACCCTTTTCCCATTGGGTCACCTTCGGCGTGGCGCGGCGGGGCGGGGTGCGGCGCGCGGGGCGCGGGCTGGCGGCGCGCACGCGATAATTGTTATTATTACAGCGATCAAACGCCGGCCGCCGCGGCAGGTGCAACGGACAACGCGCATGCGCCAAGATTTATGTCTAACTCCTCCACCAGCCTGCACGCAGCAGACGGTCAAGATTTTCGCAATCTATGCAAATTTCATACACCGATTTGTAGCTTCCCGTCCAAAAATGAATCTGCAGCTTTGTAAAATATGTTTGTAGTGATATCTCATTGTTAGATCTTTTGTTTAAGCGGACAGAAACAAACAATCTGCCGATAAATATGTCGTGCTGATAATAAATTATCATCCATCTACCAAATCAGTCTGTTAGTTTTGGGTGCCACTCGGTCACCACCAACTTTGACTGTCAACATTTAGTTGTGCTTTCCCAGTGAGTAAGTGGGCTGGTCTTTGGTATATTGCTCGCCGATGAGCGCATTTAAAGCAGAGGGGTGGGAATGACCATCTATGACAATCTTTGTTAGCTCATTGTTGGCGTCGTTCACCATTGAGTTCCTGTTTCCTTTAATCAACTGTAGTGACCTTGTTCACAGAGGAACATAACCTATTTATTCTTGGGCGCCGCCAGGATTACTTTTTGAGTGGTGCGCGCACACACAAGTGTGTGCAGGGGGTGCATACACTGTTGTACAGAGCCAATCTATACTACTAACAAAAAATATTTCTTAACATTTTTCGTCCTCCCGGACATTTTTTCAGTACACGGTGCCTCACTAGGGTAAAAGCGAAATTGATACGATTGCTTTCCAGCATCTTCAATGCCGATATGCTGACGGTTTATATTCGCGGATGCCTTGGTCACGCCAAGTCGCTGTTCAGATCCAGCGAGAAGATTTCTCTGGTCGGTCTTGTGTCCATCCGTGTACTTCCCGTATCCCCGACCACTCTACCTCTTTTTCATTTTACATTTAATATCTTCAGTTAATAGTAGCTCTAATTTAGAAAACGAAAACGAAAATAGAACGTACAAAAGAAAAAAGAAACGTTGCAAAAAAATAATAACCATTATCTTGCAAAAAAGTTTGAAGAAGTTTTAGTTGTTTCACGGAATAAAACAGACATTTAAAAAAATGAAATGTTCATATTGTCTAGAAACATATTACGTAGTGTACTACAGTTTTCCGAGATTGCCACCAACAAACAAACTCCCAAACATACAAACATTTCCTCTTCATAATCTTAGTAAGTATAAATGTAGATTATAAATTAATGGTTTTTAGACATAGATTTGATTTTTAGATTTAATAGATTTGATTACATGATATTATCAAATGTTGATTTATACGTACTGAATCTCTAAAATTATAATTACTGTAAAAATTAACGCGGTAGTTAAATTTTATCTACGAAGCCTAGAATAATTTCCATAAGCAAATAAAATTTTGTAAACGCGATTTAGAAACTAATATCTATCTAGGTATATCTGTGGTTTGTCAGATTTTCTTTAACATACGAGTAGTTATATCGTTTCAAAGTTGAACGGGCTTTAAGATTTGTACCTATTGAAATATTAAATCCCGCGTTTTAATTGATGAATGATAATATCAGCGACATACAGTGGCCCGACTCCCGCGTCGCGCTTCTTAATAAAAACGTCCCAGCTTTAATAAGTTAATCTGAAGCCTCTAATGAAACATCACGCGGTGGTAGGAAAGCGCTCACTCGAATGTGATATTAATTACGAGTGCGATAAGGACTTATATTGAATACAAGGACTTATATAAATATTGAATGCAAGGGCCGGCGGTTTGCACGCCGCATGAAACGCACTGCACGCGCGGAAAGATGGTGCGATAACGTACCTGCCCTGTCGTATGCGCGCGCGCCGATTAGAGTATACGGTAATAATGTCATATTTTAAACTACATATCGCGATGATAATCAAAGAAATAATCTAAAGTTTATTCTTACTTTCATAGGATTTGTAGAGGATTATTTCAAACATGTAACTTCCGGTATCTGGAAAGAGGTCTCGTGGAAATCCCAAGAAGCGACGGATGGACATCGACGATCGGCAGCGAGAGCAAATAGCTTATGACGCAAGAATGCCCAAGACCGGGTGAAGTGGAGGAGCATGAGTGGGAAAGCGAACCCTGGCAGAAGCCGGGACTGACCGTTCGGACGATGATGATGATTTGGAACATGTATGTACTTACACCCTGAAACATGTGTTTTTAAACGATTATAATTATCTATATTATAAAGAGGAAAAGTTTGTATGTTTGTTAATTTGTACGTTGGGGGTAATCACCGGAACTGCTGTACCGATTTTGGAAATTCTTTCACAAATACAAAACTATACTTGGATGTTTACAGCGATCCGAACTACGCGCGGGTGACACCGCGGAAGATTGCTAGTTTATTATAAAGAGAGTTTAGGTATTAAAATAGATAATGATGTAAACACTTATATTATTTATGCTCTTTAAGAGTCAATGAAATCAATTTTATGCAACGGTAATGGGGGATTAATAATAAATGCGATACTGATAGTAGATTTGTATGCGTGGATTTGAATTGAATAAATAATTAATTGGGATGAAGTGAATTATTATAAACTTATCTGAGTGAGTTTTGACTCTTTTAAGAAATGGATAGGTCTGACTTAAAATATGGCGCATTCTCGAGTACCGTGTTTTAAGGGTTCCGTAGTGATCCAAGGAACCCTTAAAGTTTCGCCATATGTCCACCTGTCCGCTGTTTATCTCAAAATGTTATTGTACTAGAAAATTGTAATTTTTTGGCCATTAATCATGCCAACGCAGTCGCAAAATAGTTTTTTTTTAAAGTACACTTATTTGGGTACCTCCCCTACACGTAAATCGGGGGATATCATTTTTTTTCTAAAGAGACGCGGGTGATTAAAAAGTGGGGTGTTGGTCATTGAATAGGTCTTTTCAAACCATTTAGGGTATCTTAAGACCGTTTTTGGATTAAGTTTTCGGTTTTTATATATTTTGCTTCAAAGTGGAATTTTTGTTAGAAACACGTGCCCCCCCCCCCCCGTCCTCCCAACTGCTAAACCGTACCGTAGTATTTCGGTACGTGAAAAGTATTCACCATTATAGTATGTATATGAAATTAAATAAAAAAATATTGAATAGAATCGTTCACGGAACCTTTGCGAGGCAGATCATTATGTTAACCACAGAACTTACTTACACTTAGGTCGTCCAATGAAATGTAGTTGGATTAGCAAACATTTCTAGCAGTAATTTAACTAGCTGTATTTGTAACTGTGTAATGTGTTTTAAGTATCAGAAAGCCCTCTTTTGCACGCAAGAACAGGCAACAACGGACCCCTACACTGCACGTGGCACAACACGTCTTAGCCGGTTTTTCTGTTCGGCAGTAACAAACGAGCAGACAGCCCACCTGATGAGAAGCGGTAACTGTCGCCCATAAGATCTACGATTCATGCATTTAGGTTGCAGGCAACAAAAATGCAGAACCGCTTGTGCGTTATTATCGTAAGGACTAAGACTGCTTACCATCAGGCACGCCGTAAGCTTGTTTGCCACCTTAGTGGTATAAAAAAAAGATGAAATGCCTCATGCCTGCAATTGCGTAAGCTACCTTATCTTTCAAACTCACACACAACAATGCAAGCATTCTCGGTTAGCGGCAGAAGTAGATAAGGCGGTGGTACTCAACAAACACACCATGTTACATGATATAACGGACGGCATATGGAGAGGTAACCCTACACCACGGTCTCGCACAAGAGAAAAAAAGAACCTCTTCCTAATCTACCCCCCGCCCCGCCCGCCCCGTGGCGCCACGCGACACCGCGGCATATGCCTTGGTCGGTTTGCATTTGAGATGAGGCTTAAACGTTATGATCCAATTTCATTGCTAAGTGAATTTACAGTTGTCACTCTATGTTTACCAGTTAGTCTATGTAGGTATACCTATTATCACATTGAACTTCGACTTGTAATTCGTTGTTTTGTAAATTTCACGAACGATAAACATGTACCAAAATTAATATCAACCTACCATTCAAGTTGGTACAAAATAACAACAATAAATGCAAATATTTTTTTTCGTGAAATATACACACTATAAGTATAGTTTCTTGTAATAAACAACACCGCAAAGTAATATACGGTATATAAATGAAAACAACCATACCCTACCTAGAATTTACAATACATAAATAATAAATAATTGCTTCGTAATTAAAAAGAGCACCTCCACTAACCGCAGTCCCTATCGCCCTAAAATAATACTATAGCTTTTAAATGCACTTTCGTTTTTATACAGGTCGGGTCTCCACCAAATTGAACGTAACGCAACCTGCGACCTTTTTTTTCCCTCGTGAGGGTATTATACCATTTATCTCTACGGTCATGATTCGGCGCATTGTGTACGTCGTAAATACGGAAAAAAGTTTGGGTTAGCTCGCGCACTGGCCGAAGCCGTTAGACATTTTATAAAAGTTCGGTTTGAAAAAGGAACGCTCCCTTTTAAGGGCTAGAACGCAGCAAGATGTTGTTGTTAACTTGGACGTGAGATCAAACCATTCGGTAGTTTGCGTCGCTTGCGCAACCGCTAAGGTATCGCCTGCCGGTGTCTGGACCGTAAACGGCTCTTTGTTTGCCATTTTATGGCGCTGGCTCACTACTCGTAAAAATGAAATACCATTATAAAAACGTAGATATGTAAATAGCCGCACACGTCTATTCGGCATTGTGGGAACGCGATTCCGGCTCGTGTATTGGCCGACGCTTCGGGTAACCGAATATCACGAGATTCCGAAATCATTGTGAACAGTTAGGAAATGTACATAAATGTCAAGAATATTGAGTGCGGCCATAAGCGGACAGTATCACCTACGAGTCGCGGGACGCGGGGGGCGCGGGGCGCGGGGCGTGCGCTCATTATGCTAATGAGCATCTTCATACGATCCACCAACAGATTAATAGACCAACGACACTTGGAGTTACACCGCAATGCTTTTGGGCTTTTCAAGAAAATTACGTTTACCGAACTGGCTAACAGATAACATTTTGAGTAAGCGAATGAACATGAATTGGTAGAGTATCTACAAACTTTACGTACATTGACGTTCTATATAGTTTGGTCGATATTGTAAATGTAAATGAAATTGCATTTTGTAAAGGAGAAGTTGTTGTGTAAAATCATTTTTAGCATCGGGTTTATTATTGACATAAATAAAATATTCCTATGCAAAAAGAGATCAAGAGAAGTTGGTGCGAGTGCGAGTGCGACGACAGCGCCGCGCGTGTATGTCGCGGGTCGCCGCTATAAATTACCGATATTCAAATGATTCCGATACCAATTCGGTACCGCAATTAACGCCCGACTGGTTCCCGCTAGAGCTGCGCCGGACACGCGCCGTCTCGACTTGTCGATAAATCGTCCACACCCACGCTACAGTAGCTTTTTAATTCCTGCTGATGCTAAAAATCAGATTAGATGCGAATTGCTAAAATTAATAAATAAATTCATTTTTCTACGAATATAAATGTAGTTCCATCCTAATTTGCATTTCATTTTGAACTGCGCCAGTTCTACTTTTCAGCGAATTTAATGGAGTAGTGAAACTTTTTTATATGCAAATGCGTTATCGTGCAAAAGACGTCACGCATCACATCACGTTGCCTGTTGTAAAACAAGTTTGATAATTTTAGACTCATTTTAAATAATAATGTTTCGATAAGGAATTAGAACGCCGGCTTAGAGCTCGGCCCCTCCCTATCGCTCCACAAAAACGGTAATATTCGTTGTCTAACCAATAAGTGCGCAATGAATCTCGTGAGTGCGGCGCGATGAGCTAATGAGCAATTCGCCCGTAGCGGCCGCAGCGCCCGGTTCCATAAAATTTATGTTTCGGTACATCATACCGGTTCCGCGGAGCCGGCCGCCTTCTATTCTTATTATAATTCAAATTCAACATGTTTCCAATACACACTTACGACTCCCATGTAGGTACCTAATAATTACGTAGATTTATCTCTACTTCGCGTATTTCGATGAGAATGTTGTCGTACACACTCGTTTCGAGCCAGATTGTGGCTGTATAAAAGTTTAGTTATTTTCGTAACAGTTGTTCACCGTTCGCATGGAATATTCTATTAGATAGTCTAATCGACGCAACTTTTTAGAGATATTAAACATTCAAATGGAACTATAATGCCAATAGTACATAAACCGGTATATTGAACGTTATGATTCGTTTAGAAAGTCGCACGCACGCCAAGTATGGTAATAACAGTTTCTGATCACCACATCGGACATATTTGCGTCAATCAGTGATTTTGCATAGAGTTGTTGAGTGTTATTAAACTTTTTTGCGTGGAGCGTGCGCCCACGCCGCCGCCGCCGCCGCCGCCCCGCGCCGCGGACCGCGGGCACTCCGGCACAATGCCGGAAACAATATACAATTTGGGAATTCGGCGCGAGTGATTCATGCAACCTAATACTATTAAAGTCATACTTGTTTTTGTTAGCCGATTTATTACCAACAGAGTTTGGGGAAATTTAGTCTTTCAAGGCGACATACGTTGTACCTCAGTTTTGTTTTGAGTCATCGCCATCACCAAGAGCTTAGTAACTGTGTCCTCGCCAAATTTTAAGGAAGAGGATTTATTATATTTATGGAGAATAATTTATCAGAATGCGCCTTTACCTGTACCGTGGGTCGCGTACAATCGGAAAGTGGAATGGCTTGTGAAAGTCAAAGTCTTTTAAGTGTCAGAACATAGTAAATACTAGGTTTCAAATTATTAATTAGATCCTTATGTTCTGCCTAATGAGGCATACAAAATCTCAATAATTTTTATTATATTATACAATTATACATATAAGGTTAACAAATTGCAATTATATATAAATTTACCTAGTCTATAATATGTGCGCTTAGAAAATACTTGACAGTATAAAAACATTTTTCCGATAGCCTTTTTTTTATAAATTGTGTCTGAGGGCAGTTTTGCTGGTATATTATAAATTTGAATTGCCATACAGAACGCATTATGCCTAAATATATTAACCCTGGCTGATGGTAGATAAAGTGCATATACCGGGTTGATCTAATAAAGTACTTGCCATGCTTTTCAATATATTCAGGGTGTTCCCTTACAAAAATCGACGTCTGTTTAATATAGGTATAAACATTTAAACATGGCAAGGGCAAAACTTTTGTGGCTCTAAATAAAGGTCTACATGGCTCTAAGTAGTGAACATTGCACACATCTCTAATGATTTTTTGTTGTTTATGGAACGCTTTTCCAATGTCCACGGAATTACCCCACATCAAGCATACTTAATAAAGAGGACACATGTATGCTATTAGTGCTATATCTCTTGAACTCAATCGTCGTAAAGCAATCACGAACTTATATCGTCTCGCACACAATTCAGCAATATGCCATGTCCAACTATACAATTTAAGAAACTTAATTGATTCCAATTCTTCTAATAAAAAAATAAATTGTACACTATATTTAAATCAATGCCTTAAAATGCATAATATACCTAAGTTTTATCAGTAAACAATCAGTAACGTCTTTTAAAGCATTAGATATCTCCTAATTAAAATCAGTCAAATCGTCAGATTTAATAATTACTGTTGTGTCGTTCGCGAAGATTAAGCAATTACTTTTAACCTTTTCTGGCAAGTCATTAATGTACGCCAGAAAAAGTAAAGGTCCTAAAATACTGCCCTGGGGTACACCACACCGATTATATCTGAAATGAGATCTAAAAGTCACCAGCTCGCCGTTCACCTCTCTCTATATTTCTGTACATTGTTGCCTATTAGTTAAGTACATTTTGAGCCAATCAAAAGCCTTACATCTGACGCTGTATCTTCCTAATTTGTGCAGTAGTATATTGTTATCTACAAAAGCAAATGCCTTACTTAAGCCGAGAGAAACCGATTTTTGTCATTTATAATAGCTTCATAAGGTTAAAACAAGCCAGTGTCGTGGAACTACCCTTAAGAAAACCGTAATGATTATCAGTTAAAATGTTATTACTATTAAAGAAAACTAATGAACGTCTACACATGGCCTTTCATAATACTTAAAAAAATTATATCCATGTTATATTGTCCATATTATATTGTGTATTATAGTTTTATTGCCTTTTTATACTAAACTTTAACTATAGAATATTTTAGTTGGTCACGGAAACATACCTCTTCAAATGTCAAATTTATTAGATGTGTCAGTTGTACAGAAATATACTCTGCGCATTATTTTGTAACCTTCGTATTTATACCACCAATTCCTACCGCTGAACTATTATTTAGGGTCATTATAATTTTATAAATATCGTGAATGTCATAAGGGCAAAGAAAAATATATTTGTGATTAATTTTATTGTTTGTTTTATTAAGTTTATTATCGTTTTTATTTATTAAAATTGATTGGTCAGATAAATAAAAAATATATTCAAAACCTCTTCAATAGCCTCCAGGTACAATATTTTTAAATTGTAAATTATTTTTTTTGTACATTATTTATTTGACTAGGTTCATTGATAGTCCTCTCAATAATAATCTGCCATGCGGCCTTGGACTTACTTTTTGCTCAGATTACCTTATTTGTAATACAAATTTTCTGAGCCTAATCAATGCATTTTCTCAGCAGCTTCGTATAGTTCCAATACCTGTTTTATTAGATTATTTATCAAGAACTTCATGTACATACTTTAAATAAAGTTTTCTTTGTCAGACACTCCTAATTGTTTGTACTATTATTAACAAGGAAAAAGTAATTTTTTCCATGATTATTAACTTTGATACGTATATGACAGAAAAGCACAATTCATAAAAAAATGAAAATAGTTCATGGAATTTGTCATATTGTCGTTTGTCTCGGTCTCATTCAATACTTCCGAGAAACATACTGAAGCCATATATTGTTTAAGTTTTTGTTGATTTTCTTGGCAATTGTCTCTTTCTATCACATAGAATGTTATGTTTCATTGATTTTACTCAAGTTGACGTAGGAATGGCTTTTCGTATTTGTTTTGTAGCACTCGGTAAATGTTCACTATGGTCTATTCTATGTCTGGACAGCATCAACAGCGTCTATAAAATAAAAAAACAAATAATTTTATATTTTCGGTCTTCGTCAATTCCAATCTAGTCCAAATCCAAGAGCCGAGATAGGAATTTGATTACAAAGGAGCTAGGTGTGGCGGGGCCCCCGCACACCGCGGGAGGCACTCGAAGCCGTTTACTGCCGATACGTTATAGTCATAGTAAGTGGCAATTACTTCGGAAATAGTAACAATGCATCGGCGCAGGCGCGCCGCGGCGGAGCGCTTTATGGGCCGTAAAGCGCGGTACTCGGACACTCGCCGCTACTCGGAATCAATAGCCGACAGGGCTTTGGCGGGAAATAAGCGATTGCCTACTAGATGGTGGCCCACTGTCCCAACGGCGACGCTGGGTCACTGCGACCTCGGTCAATGCTAAGTTGTCTACTTGAAGGTTTGTTTCGCTACTCCCTATTGCGTACTGCGTGTGTAGAGTAGCCAGCTAAAGTAGACACAGAGAATTTGGAGAGGAGAAAATGGAGTGGAAAGAACGTTCGAAATAGATGCTAGTTATCAGTAGCTCACATACATATTCTTAAAAGTAGGTGACAAAATATACTCACAATTTTTGTAGGATTAATACTTATTTATGCTAATGTTATAATTCTCATAATATACTACGGTTATTTTTAGATGATACTGAGATTGGTTTTACTATAAAAAATTCTTGTGCGTGCGAACATAGTAGCAGAAAAACATATCTTAAAATGTAACAGAATTTAAAAGTTAAATAAGACACTAAATATATTATATTTAGTATCTAATTTAACTTTGTGTCAACAGCCTACGGACCTATGTTGTCTGACTATTTTAGTATATTTTTTATATATTTTCATAAAACAAAGACACAATGATGTGTTAAAACGCATTCTGTGTTCACACGTACATATCTAGACAATAGTTGCTTTATAGACGCTACACGATCACACATTTCGGCGCTTCACTACTGCCATTACTTCGCAACTACTCGCGTACTGTGCAATACTTCGCATTACTCGCATGCCCTTTACCATACCACCCCCCTCTTCGGGAGGGCGTCCTGTGACCTCTTTCTAGACCCGACTTCCATCCTTTACTGAATGGGGACTTTCCTTTTACTTAACTTTTTTCTACTTCTTACCAACCTAATCAGCATTTATTGATTTTCATTATCTTTGTTCCTTTATGCAACCTTCAGTAATTTAATATATTGTTATTGTTTTATGTTATGTTCTTCAAATCCTCAATCTCATTTAATGCTCCTAAAGTAGATGTTTGAAGTAAGTATCCTTTCCTTAGTTAGATACCTAGTTATTTAGATGCATCCTGGAAAAGTCCAGTAGTACAATTAAAACATTAGTTCAAGTTACCTAGATTTAGATTACCTACCTATTCTTTAGGATTACCTCACTTTTTATTTCGTCGGGTTATTCGTGGCCAAATCGTGAAACTTTGACGAGGATTGTGTTTGCAGTTCTGTTGACTTGAAACGTTTTGTTTCTCTTCTAATTCTAGCTTAAATTATAAATTTGCTTCGTATAGTTGCGTTGCATTTTCCATTGTAAGTTACGTTTTAGTTCGAGCTAACTTTGGGGAAATGTTTGTCGTTGACACCGCGTCAAGTCGCACGATTGGCCGCCGTCGTCGAGTCGAGTGCGTCGTAGGGCACAGCGAGGCAGTTGCGGTCGCGAAGTGAGTGAAGTGTGTGATCGGTGGCGGCGGCGTGACTGTGCGGTGTGGCAGGGCGGCGCGGCGGGTGGCTCGGGCGGCTCGGGCGGCGGCGCGGGCGCAGGCGGGCCCCGCGCCTCGGGGTCCTCCGCCTCGGGCTCGCTGGGCCGCGCCGCGCGCTCCGACCCCGACCTGCCGGCGCGAGTGCGAAACGACTTCAGCGCCTACTGGGTGCGTACACACAACCCGACACGCACAATACCATCCACCAACACGTCCTCCTTTTTGCTTTACCAACCAGGCGTTCGGCTATGTCGTTGCCCTTTGCAAAGGCCTGCGCTTGAAAGTCCCCATTCTGGAAATCTGTCGTACGTAAGTTACGAAGAGCTCCTCAAATGTTGAGTCTTCGAACCTATCCTATCCTATTGTTCTACAGTGTCCAATGCAAAAGTGCCTACAACTTCATAATTTAACACCCCATTACATTTCTCATTCGATTGATTGAATGCTATGTTGACCACTTCCTGTCATGCTAATTTCTTAGCCTGTTTTTCTTGCCACTGCATTAAAAGTAGCTAGTGAACTGCATGCGCTCTAGCTATAGTCGAATGCGAGACCGCGCGTCGGCGGCCGCCGCGCGCCGGTAGCCGCTGCTAATTTACGGCTCCATTAGACGCGGAGATGCGCGGATTAAAACCCTACTGCGCTCGCGCATCTGCCCGTGTCAAGAGGTTAACCCACAAACTATTCAGAAACAGTTATAACCTGCACCACGCATAAAACTCTAAAGATTTGAGATAGCATGAACCAATTACATACTGATGTAATTATAAAGATACACAGCAAAACACGATCTTTAGCGGCCGAGATCATATCGATGGATTCTTGTGACGAAATAGATGATGCGTCGTCGTAAAACATAGCCATTGAAAACATTTTGATAATATTACAAGTCGTAAATGTCGCCATAAAAAATTGCGCGGCTGATGACACCGACTAGTTGGCGCTAGCTAGTCCCGCCGCGCGGCTCTTGTCCATTATAATTCCTGATTCGGAACCACTAATATTTTTATATACAAGTTGAAGGTACTCAAACTTTTGGGATTTAATGTTATTATACTGGTTTGTTTTTACACTATACTAGTAATGTATTACCAATATTAATAATTTTCATACAAAAAATGCCGGAGAATGCGGCATATACGCTACGCGCGTTGCTACGCTTTCTCCGCGGCGTAGCACTCTCTACAGCGATCGGCGCGGACGCGGGCCGCTCGCTCCGCTGTCCGAACTTCCACAGTTTGAGGCGCGCGCTCGCCGTACTAGACTCTCATATTTTATGGCACATAATACCATAATAATATATTTTACTTAGCACATTGGTGCGCGTGACCATGTGTGCGTCGGCGGCCGACCGGACGAATGTCGTTCGTAGTTGCCGGAATCTAATGGCCGTGGAGTTTTATGCCATTTCGCGGTACCGCCGCCGCCAATTAGCCGCGAGACGCAATCGCCCGCCTTTTGTTACCGTGATTTATGTCCCCGGGGCGACACCTTTGGTCTTAGTTGAAAAAGGCTTTGACCCAAAAATGGAGACATGACTACAAAATTAAATTGTCGATAGACATTTTTCAAATCAAATATTAGTCGAACGGTATAATTATGATATGCTTATTTATACTTGTTTCAATTTCTGGTATGATAGTCTCACAGGATAATCGGACAAAACTGTCGTTAACCTGCAACATTTCCTATTAATTACGGAATCGGGAGGCGGCGAGCATTAGATCTAATAATGAGATATCGGCGGCGCGGGCGCACCGAGAGGCATAAATTACCGGCGGTTTAATTGGGCGGCGGACCACCCGCGCCGCGCCCGCCCCGCGGCACCCCCGCGGCACCCCCGCAAACACCCGCGCGTGTTTAGCACGAGATCACCTCGCAGTCGCCATCATCATAACTGCCGACGCGAACGCGATGCGGTTACCTTATTTTATGCCCGTCTAGTAAAATAACTTAGCAACGGCTCTACTTTGGAAACTTGTCATGGTGTGCTAAACAACATTAACGACCCCCGGAACTATCAGTTTTCCACGCGAGGCTCGCGGGGGCGCGGGGCGCGGGGCGCGGGCGGCGGGCGCGGCCACTTCCAACAAAGTTGAAATTAGTATAAATTTCACCTCCCCGATAACGAATGGCATAAATGTGTTTTCCCCTCTTTTACATGACAAGTTGACGAGTGAACTTTTTATTTCGAAGACATTAAAAAAGTCGAAAAACGCCATCAAAATAGGGAGTTAGTATTTTATATTAATAGGGGATTTATGGAGAGTTTAGTGCTCCTTACAAGTTTTTATTGAAGTTTTAACGAGGCCAGTTTTACTGTCACGGTTTATAGAGCGCGGGGCAGGGCGGGGGTGCGGTGTGCGGGGCGGTTAATTAGCCGCCGATCGCGGCGATCCGATCCCGCGAGATACGGCGCCGGCCGGCACCGCGGTCCGCCGCCGCCGCCAAGGCGCGGGTTCCGTACGCCTCTGCAATAGTAATCACAACAAAAGTAACAATGAAATACAGTTCACTTTGTGAGTGTCATTTCATGGACGTATTTAGTATGCCACGATAGCTCGATGACCGATTACGACTGGTCAGTGAAACTGCATTTCGCGAATTGAAATTCTTCGCTTCAACATTTTGGCACCGTAGCACATTTTATTAAGGATTTTTCTTTACGCTGCCCTAGACTCTAGGCATAAATAGGTATTATAACTAGGAGTATTCAAGGTACTAAGGTGCTATTTGCACGGCCAAGGCTATCCATTCCATTTCCACGGCGCTCCCGCGCATCCCGGCGGGCGCGGGCGCACCGCGCGGTGGTCGCTGGTCACTCTCACGGTAAACAATTTTTAGTGTTCCCTCTTCGGGCGCGTGTCTATTATCAGATGAGATGTCGGGAGGCCGTAAACCGCGTTTACTGCAGCGTAATAACCGAATCACCGAAATAAATGCGCTCCGCCCGATCTGTTTATCTCCAGATCGAATAGTTGTGTTTACAGCGGCGGGCGGCGACGGGCGCGCGGGGTGCGGGGGACACAACACACCACTGTTCAATGCATTGTCTTGTAATACCCAAGCTTTGAATAACAGGCTATTTATTTCTCTTCGTGACTGGTAACCATCGGCGTGGTTTACACTTAAAGAATGACTCGCCACTTCGAGATTCATTCGTTTGCAATTTAACACTTTTAATAAGTAATTGTTTTTTATGCTACGTGGTGACAAACGAGCAAAATGCCTACATGATCGTATGCGGTAACTGTCGCTCATAGCATCTACGGATTGAGATTACTGCAGATTGCTGCAGATTGAGTTGATATGCCATGCTGTCTGTAATTGCGCCGGCTAACTTATTCTTCAAACACAAAAATGCAAGCATTGATAAAGCGGTGGCACTCACCCAGGCGGACTTCTCAGGCATGACAGAGTTCTACCACCCAATTTTTAAAAACAACGGAATTAGCCCGACCTCATGCGCAGAAGAGAACTACAACTTTTCTAATTATATGACTTATCTACTAAGTACTTAGTAACGTAGTAGCCGATTAAGTCATGGGTTAAACCTAGGAATTAGATGGAAGGTGTCAAGTGAGAAAAGTTCTATTTAGGTTAAATATAGGATTGCTTGCAGTAATTACATTGGCTATTATAAATTTACTGAACTAGAAACTTTATGTAGATGTCTAGAAATTGTGTAGGTTAAATATTTCCCATGTGTCACGCGGAGTAACCGAATCTGCCCGTAAATTGTCTCACGCGACAAGGATGTATTAAACATAATGCTAAATCAAAATACCTCTTACGCGTACACGTACCGTCTGACCTTCTGATATTACAAAATTATTACTAGTTTTCGGTAAATCCGTGACTGCGCGCATAAAAGTCCAACGTTGATAAATACCATTTACCTCAATGATTACCGGTCAGGTGTTCGGTGTTACGAAAACATTAAGTATTCGGTGACATATTCTATTTTTACCGGAGTCTAATGTTTATTGGGAGTCGTCTCTAGATGGAGCGTTGTGTGTGTGCGCGCGAGTGTATGGGAGGAGGTGGTTTTGGGCACATCTCGTTATTTCTGTTTTATTGTATGAATACGTAATGCCGCGCGTTGCGACACCGCCAATTGCTGCCGTGCGCGCGCGCAGCGGCCGCAGACGTGGCACTGACGGCGCCTGCGATGCCTACTGGCTACAAGATCTAGCACGAGTCTTTGCTGTAAATACTCGCGTCATCTTTAGCCTGTATGAATTCATAAGTTAATTTGTTCAATGTTGTGTAAGGAATCTGTTATGAATGGTGCCGATTAATGTTATCGACATTATTGTGTTTAAAATGTTAAATTTCTTAGTTATGAAACGCAATAACCTACTTACTTAAAAATAGAAAACGAACCAATTTAGTTTGTGTTTCAACTTTTTCTATTATCATTGCTGCAGAGCCTCCAAGAGAGCGAGTCCGCGTAGGCAGTGAATTCGGGTTCACAGTCTGTTTCTAATGCTGTACATCTTTCGTAATCTTTATCGCCATTAGAATTGAATTCGATAAGTAGGTATGTGGCATATGCTTGTTTATGAGGATCCCGTATCTTTATTATTCAAATTTCTCAACGGACCGGTCGGCGGGGCGGGCAGGTGGGGCGGGCGGGGCGCGGGGCGGGTTAATTGCGTTGGTGTACGCCGATACGCGGCTATTGCTCGCCGCGGCTTTGTCACTAAATGTGTTTATTTCCCGCATTAATTGGCCGTTGACACCGCGCCGCGCAGCCGCCCGCGCCGCGGCTAAGCTGATGTATGGCGAGGTTTTGCATCTGCGATGATTTGCTGACACGTGCAACGCCGTGCTGCAGGATGTCCCCGCTGGTCCGCCCGTCGCGGGCTCGGGATCGAGACCGGAGCCCGCGTAGGCTCGAGTCGCGGCTCGAGACCCGCCCGACCCGCCAAAGCTCATAAAATATTAATTAAATCAAATCGCAGTCTTTACGAGTTGTCCGTTACGTTACATCCAATAATAATTAGTTTTCTTTTCTGACACAGTTTCTAATTAAACAAGTGCCATAAACGTCACTGAAGCCACTTTATGGCCACTTGAGGTAATTCCACTGTATATAATAAATACTTTATTAATAATTCATTAATGTATAAATGTGAGCGGTTTAACCTCCCAACAGGGTCGCCGTAAGGTAAATATTCAATTTGGCGAAACTGGCTTTCTTTACACAATTATAGGCGGCTTGTCTTCTGTTAGAGAGATTCCTCCGCAATAAATTGTCGCCGTATAATATAAATGTGGGTGAATAAATGCGTTTATGTAAATACGATGGTTAGAAAGCTATGCTCGTGCGACCGTGTGCTCCGCGGCTGCTTCGGACAAATCACTTTTGGCAACAATTAATATCTATCCATACTCCCGTAAACACAATTAATATAGAACCTTTGCTACTGGGCCCAGTAACAGAACCTGTCATGGCGCAGCCCTCTGCCGGGGTCATGACGCGGCTGGACGGACAGATTTGTTATCACGTGCTACGGCTCCGAATACATATGATTATATCGGGCAAACCTGTCGCGAGCTAGATTAATAATGAATGCGAGAACACTACGTCCAGCCACCGTCGGCGCAGGAAGCGAATTTCCATACTGGCGCGAGCGCCGCGTGAATGGGCTCGCGGAGCAGGGTCATGGGTTCATCACACACCGTATACTATATAGCCCGAGGCTAGTATACTCGGAAACAATCGAAAAATTGCTTCCGCTGTAAGCGATGCTTAGCTGTGGTGCTGTAACAGCTTTGTGTGCTTGATAAACGTCCTGTCAAATGTAAGAGTTTCCCAATTTTTCTTTACATAAGAACCGAATTTGGACTATTTACTACAATTAAAAAGTTAATACTTCGATGTGTATCATTCTCAAGTAATGCGCTTGCCAAAAGCATTAATTATAGAGAAGATTTTCGTGCGATCTTTATTAATCCATTCATTAAAATATAGCAACGATAAAAGAGACTGCGCGGAAGATTTTGCTTTACACGTGTAGGTGATTAGGTATTCTAGGTTACAAAATATATCTGCAAACTTTGAATGTGGTTGCTTAATTTGGTTCGAAGACCATTAGACTATTTGAATTCGAAATTAATATATACATTTTTATAATGTAACTTCAATTTACTACCCATACATAATTATCTGGCCGTGTGTTGTCCGGCAGAGTAGAATAGCACCAACCCCTTACACTCATGGGTGTCGTACAAGGCGACTAATGTTTTCGAGGCAAAAGATCAAGAGTCTCCGTAGTCTGGAAAATGGGCAGCAGCATTTTCCATTGTTATATTTAAACACTGCGATCTCCAGCCCGCCTGCCAAGCGTGGAGATTATGGCAATAACCTCCCCTTTCGTGCGAGAGGCCCTAAGTCCTGCAGTGGACTGTTACGGGCTGTGATGATGATGATGACATAATTATCTGAAACTTCAATTTCTTACCTGTTAGGTTATATCCGCGTCCACGCTGAATTCTACAATAATGCATTAATCTATAGTACTATATCTATGGATTAGAGCGTCGGTGGCCGAGCGGTTAGAGTATACGACTCATAAGCCAGAGGTCCCGGGTTCGAATCCCGCTCCGACCATGTACCAATGACTGTTTTCTGAGTTATGTTCATTAGTTTAGTACTAACCGATGCTCTTACGGTTTGGGAAAACATCATTATGAAACCTGCACATTCAGGCGACTGGATGTGTAACCATGATCCAATCTGGTCAGGTTCCCCTGGTAGCAGGGTCATGGAGGTCAGATGGCAGTCGCTCCACTGTAATTACTTGACCTGCCAAATCCTGGATCATGGTCAAGGCGGACCCCGGGCCCTCATGCGCGAGAGCACAACCGGGACATTAACGCCAAGATTTATTTTAAAGATTTATTACCAAAATAGGGTCCTTTTTGGGCAGCCATAGCGAGCGGACGTGCCATCTGGCGCGCATTTACGGTCCTTTTGGGTAAAGTGCACAAAAAAAAAAAAGTTGTCGTTCCCGGCGTGCCCGTACTCTGCGATTGCAATAGTTTTCACGTGTGCCTGTTTGCAATATATTAGCGATACCCTAGCCCGGTTTAAGTGTTGTGCGGTGTAGTGGTTTATTGTTATCCTAAGGTTTAGTGTCAGTGACAGTGATCGACGGAGAAGCCTACTTAAGCCTGCGCTGCAGCACCAACAGTGCGCAGCACGCCGCGCTGTAGCACCAACAGAGCGCAGCCGCATCCCTCTGCTGATACCAGCACACTAACACCGCCACGTCACCCGTTAACGACACACCTGAGCTCCGAACCCGGTGAGGGCGTTCCTAATAATATTATCACATATCCCCTAAACATATTATGTACCTCAGTTTTCACTAGCATAAGTTTCAGTACAGTAAATCTTAAATCTCTCTACTGTTAAGGTTATATTTATTCTGGAATACAAACGCACTCTTAAACACAACATAAAGTACAATCTAAATAAACCCAGGCGCTATATAGAGGACATAATATAGATAGGTGTCCCAAATTATCCAACACCGCCCCGAATCGCGACCCATTTGTATTAGGTTCCAGCATCAATAGAAGTGGAATACCTTTCAGAAAAACCGTACACTCTACCAGCAAGCTCTACCAGTAGTAGCTTGTGTTCTAACCTACTTCTTTTTCAGATTACATGAATATTATAAACCGCGAGACAAACTAGCAAAATCAATTTGCTAAATTATTTAAAAAACTTGCGTCCCAAAATAAAGCACAAGTCAATAAGTATCTACTTTGCGACTCATAAAAACCGCATACCACTGCCTTAAAGTAGGTACCAGGAACTCAACACACTTGCAACTTTCTACCACAAACAAAGAAAGAAACCGACAAAAAAAAGTGAAGTGTCCAGGCTGCCCACTTAAAAACAATAAGAACACATTTCCACATTGCGCAAGGGAGAACAAAAAAGACAGGACAAAAAATTGCCCAACATCTGGCGAACAGAAAACGGCAAACAAAATGCAGACTACAGCAAGACCCATGACCAAGGATGGCAATTGCCTCTACAGAGCCATCGCGGACCAAATAAATGAAGTTTACTACCTGTCCTTTGAACATCAAGCAGTACGTCGCGACTTAGCAACATACGTGTCAGAGAATAGAACAATAGACAGAGTACGCCTAGCTCTTTTGAATAATATAAAAGATGCCAACGTACAGCAGCAGCAATCCATCGACGGAAAAATAGATCAGTACATACGATCGCAGTTTTTGGATGGCTTTTGGGGTGGCGAAGACATAATAATAGCGGCCTGCGAGTACTACTTGGTTAACGTGCACGTTCACCTGAATTATACCACCCCGCAGGTCTATACACCGGCAAACGAACAAGTCTTGACAAATATTCATCTACGGTTCCAAAATAATCACTACGATAGCATAGTTATGTCTTCACACGAAGTCTTACAAGGCATAAACAATACCAACGAAAATGAACCCTGGATGGATAACTCATCATGCAAAACGCTGCAATCGGTAAGCGAACCCCCAACCGAAGAATATCAAGCCGACTCTACGGAACGACGGCTCCTAAGACCGTCACCAGAGCAAGCAAAAGAGTCACTACCATGCTCTAACCTACGTTTAGCCACCTGGAATGTACGTGGATGCTCCAAATCACCCGACAAGCGTATTATCGATGGTGAACTCACGCGGCGACAAATAACAATAGCGGGCCTTCAAGAGACACATCTACCAAAAGGTGATTACAAATCGGCCAATTATAACTGGATTTTGGGGGGGGGAGCCCTCTCAAAAGAAAGAAGAGGTGTAGCCCTGCTCATTAGCAACCGAGTAGCACATGAAATAGTCAGAATCCATCACGTGGACAATAATAGCCTAGCTGTACGAATCAACATTAGCATACAGGGCCATCTACACCCAATAGAACTACTCATTATAACGAATCACCTACCATCGACAGCAACAAATCCCCTAGCAAAAACGGGTGCCTTAATTACGCAGTCGCCAAAACGTACTCAATTACTTATTCTGGGCGACTTTAACGCACACATCGGAAAAGAAGATGTAAAACTTCTAGCCCAAAAAACGGCTGGTCCAAATTTATACCACCTGAAATCCAATCGAAACGGGGACCTATTGCTGGGGACGCCCATCAGCAAAGGTAACATGGAAAGTTGGAAACAGGTGTTCACAAATTGACCACATGATGTCGCGTCGTACCAACACGATCAAACCATATGCGATTAAAGGTGAATGGATCTCTAAAATAAGTACAGACCATAAGCTATTATGGGGAAGCGTTTATATACCCGCCGACCAGCAACAACCTCCAATAACAACGTGCAAAATAACAAAAAATTTTAACAGTGAAAATACCTCCCCCTATGACTATAAACGGTTTGACTATAGTTTGCTCCAAGAGAAATATATAAGAGAGAAGTTCCAAAACAAGGTAAGGGAAAAACTAGAAACCTTATTCAAACATGCAAACACAAACGAAGATATATCCGGCAAGTGGCAATTACTAAATAACATACTTAAACAATCAGCCCAAGAAACACTCCAAATAACAAAAGTAAGATCCCGACAGATGCGGGTCGCATTAGCCGACTTACAGAAAGCGCGTTTTTTGTGTAAGTTTGAACCGAGCAACCCAGATCATAAAAACCAACTGAAAAAGGCGCGAACTACTTATAGGAAAGTCATCGAACAACAAGATATGGAAGACTGCAGGCAGTTCTTTAGGAACCTAAGTAAGCAACATAGGGCAACACGAATGAAAATTACGTACAAATACCTCAAGAAACACAAAAAAATAACAAACCGAGGTCAAAGTAAATATTATATCCCCATGTCCAATTGGATTAACGAACTAAACAAAATGAAAGGTCCAACAATCGACACTGTCCCAGAACATAACCCAATACCTGAGACAGAGTATCCCGATGAAAAAACCATAACAGACATCATAAATAGCATGAAAAACGGGACAGTTCCAGGGACGTACCAGGTCGTTGTAGAACTGTACAAAGCGGCCCCAAAAATTTTTATTGAAGAGCTCGCTGGCGTAATGAAACTCGCTTGGCTCAGAAATACAGTTCCGGAAGAATGGCGGCTCACTAGACAAGTTCCTATCCCAAAGGTTAGAAACCCGAAACAGGTGTCGGATTTCCGGAAGATATCCATATGTAACGTCGGGTATAGAATATATGCCAATTACATTTTAAAAAGAATTGACGAAAAAGTCCAATTAGGAAATTATCAGGCGGCCTTCTTACAAGACAGGTCGACCGATGACCATATGTTTACACTCAGGCGCATACTGGATACCAATTGGAACGCGGGCATCAAAACATACGTCGCAGCACTCGATATTGAAAAAGCATTTGACACTGTCAAGCTTGAGGCACTGCGGGATATACTCCTCACCCGCACCGGTACTCACCTAACGAATAGGATATTAGAGGCTTGCATGAAGGAAAAAACGCTTATTTCCTGGTGCGGTCACAATACCGACATCATAGATAAAGGAAAAGGTGTTAAGCAAGGATGCCCACTGTCTCCTAGACTATTCACAATAGTCATGGACGAGGTACTGCGGACACTTGAAGAGGAAGACGAAGAGGTCAGCCTTGACCAAGATCTTAAAATCACGCCTCCGCTCATCTTATCTTTTGCCGATGACGTGATTCTTATTGGAATTGACATAACCAAATTGGACAGGACCATATCTAAAATGAAAAAACTTCTTGAGAGTGTTGGACTTGTCATAAATGAGTCTAAAACCAAATTGATCATCCGAGATCCAATCAATCCGGCAACTAGCAACCTCAGCAGCGTATCTCTAGGGGGTGCGATAATCCAACCCACGAGCGAGATAAAATATCTAGGCACGTACCTTACAGCCTCCCACGACAGGCGGAGCTGCATTAAGCATCGGTGCCACAAGGCAGTCACCCATTCCAAAATAGTCAACCCTTTTGTGAAGAACCACAGATTGGAGTGGAAAATCGCAAGATTAATATATAAAATGGTCTTATGTCCAACCATGACATACGTAATGAACGTAGCATCCCAAACAAAAACCAATCGTTCAAAATTACGGAGGTACGAGAGACACATTTTGGGGAGCATGTTAAATCTTTGCAGAGACAAACCCCGCAATAAATATGGCAAATCTTAGATGGTAAAACTATCACAAAAATAATCAAAGTCCGTAGACTATCGTATTTCGGCCACATAATAAGACGCGACACACCACATATACTGCACGCAGCCAGAGAATACAGAGAAAACAAACGCAAAGTCGGCCGGCCGATCATTACATGGGAGGACTCGCTAGATCAGGACATAGACAAGTATACCAGAAGATCCAAGGAATCCTGGAAGGAATTAGCACGAAACAGGACCCTGATGAAAAGGGAAGCAGATAAAGTATATAAATCACAGGAAACGGATTCCGAATCAGAACCAGAGAGCCTACAAACCTCCTGCACTGCAAACAAATCCGCAGAAGATGACCAGGATCAACCCGGAACAACACTCACTGCAGAGCCAACAGAACACCATAACCGGAGCAGAACCAACCACAGCAGTCTATAGCATCCATCTTTTATATATTTACACACCAAGTATATTATCTATCCTCCCTCACACTGGCTCGATGTATGAATTCTTGTCGGTTCTAATCTAACTCCTGTCGCTCCCATCCTGACTGCGAAAGCCCTACAGTCCCCTCGCATCTACGTGCGCACTGGTATCTCGGGCTGGAGGTAGCGCAAATCAGCCGGGGACGCGATGTGGTGTCGCTTAAGTCCAACAACTCCCACGTCCGCGACGGTATCCGGAGCAAACCAGTTCTTCGGGTGATACCCGTGCCACCCGCTGAACTCGGTTGCTCAAAATACAAGTACAGACGACGGAATCACGGACGTAGGCGACATCATACCTGGTTCTTTCTGATATGACCTACATACACCCTTGCAGAAGAACTTCTGGCTGGTGTTGTACCTGGAACGGGAACGGAACGGAACGGAAGATTTATTACCAAAATAGTGCAATAGCAGACTTAAAGTTAAAATAGCATTATCTACCTGTCAACCTGGAGAGTTTGTAAAAGGTAAGTGGTGCAAGAAAAATGTTTATTACGAGCCCTCTGCCATAGTGAAATTCGGTTAATACATTTCAAGAACTTTTGCATTTATATTAAGTAGGATTAGTAGAATAGGTTTTTAATAAAAATCTGTTTGCTGGTAGTGTCGCAATTAATTGATCAAAAACCCATTTATTCGCAAGTAAAGTGTTAAGAAGAGTATGTCGAAAGTATCTGCCAACTCGTGAAGTAGTTGTCTCCGAATCGGTAACAGGCATATGATGTCCACACGAGCGCAGAGTTTTTCGTGGGTGCGTCATCCTCCGTTTTAAAACCTCGCGTTATTACTTTAGACAACCGGAGATCGGTGTTTCTATGAATTGTATTATATTTTGGATAATGGCCCATAAAATAGCTCGGAATGGTGGCCGAGTACAACCAGCAATTGTGTGGACCCACGCAGCTACGCAACTAGAGCGGCCGTGGGCAGCCGCTTTACTGGCCGAATACTAATACCAAAATTATTTCACAATAATACACAAAAATGAAATCTGCCCACGTATGCTCTTATGACTGTATTTAGCTTTACTTCATTGTGATGCTTGTGTGTTGTTCCTCACATGGTATTAAAGGTAATAAATCACAGATTTGTACTAATCTACTTATTATATGAGTAAGTCACGATGAAGAATATGTTTGTTTGTCTGATCGCTGAACAAAGTCGCTTCGCGCCGTCTGTCGCTATGTATCTATGTACACTTAAATCTTTTAAACTACTTAACAGATTTTAATGTGGTTTTCAACAAGATCTCTCTTCTTCTTAGTCGGACACTCTTGTCAGAGTGGTCGTGGTTGCCTGGAGGAGGTACCCGGAGAGATGTTCACTGCGTCGCAGACTTTCGCGAGGATTGCTTTGTCAGCGATTGGCTTAAATTTTTGCTGATTACAGCTTTAGAAAGACCCGTCACTTACTGACTGCGACTACGCCCAAGTAGAGATTAAGTACTTTTGTTTACCGGAAAAGCTTCCCGACGGAAATTGAAAGTTTAATTCCACGTGGGTTAAACCGCGGGGGCCCTTCAGTCTTTAATGAATAAGGTATTCCCACAAACAAATATGACAAAGTATTAGTGTTTCAAACATCCGGTAATGTATGCTGAACGTCTTTCGATATTTAGAGTCTTCGGAGAAGCCAGCGCGTCTACATTCAAATCCAACGACATGTAGAATTAAAAATATATGTCCACATAAAAGTAATTAATGGGTTTATGTTAAACGACTATTTTATTCCGTGGCCTATTCATTCATTAATGAGGATTATCGCTCGAACATTTTCAATTAGGTTTATTTCGGCGATATATATCGGAGAATGGGCGATTCGCGCGGAGCGGGCGCGTCCATCACGGCGCGGTCACGTAGGCCTCCAAGTTAATAAGCGCCGCGTGACAGATGTGAAACTCGAGTAATTAATCGCCATTATTGTGATTTTATTCAACCGGCCGCCATATATCTACCGGGTTGGCGACCTTTCACTGCACTTTCCTATTTTATTGTCCGGCCGTATTTAACACTCCCATAAACAACACAATAAAATATTGATCCACCATTCTTGGCTGACATTTAAAATGCCTATACCGGTTGGATTTTAGTCGTTTTATCTTTGTAATAGAGTTTGAGCCTTGTCGGTGCGAGTCGTGGCAGGCGCTATATAAATTAATCAGAATGTTTTAGTGATTTATTAGTGTTTGGAGTGTAAATGTGTCCGGCGTCGGCGCGAGCGCATCTATCACGGGGCCGACACAGCCCCGCTCATTCACAAGTCCGCCGCCCCCGCCCCGCCCGCCCCTGCGCACCACCGGCCTTGCCTTTGTGCTAAATTTCATCTTCGAACGCAGACTGCGCGGGAAACACACTTATGGCTTTACGTAACAGATCTCGAATCTGAATCTAGATCATATTTTAATTAAAATACTAGCTTTTTGATCTTACGCAAAATTCTATATACATATAACAACGTTGTCTAGACATGGAGTGGCACGGAACCTATAGAAAGTTTACGTACTTTATTCGCTCGGTGATTCAGACCTCGCTCATCCCCTAGATGCGTCATCGCTACGGCTACGTTGTCATCACGCACCGCATTGTGACTATAAACGTAATTCCCTACGATACAGTCAGATATTAAAGTCGTACACAGATAATATAGTCTGTCCACTAAAGTAGTGAATTTATTCAATGATAATGTCAATCGAATCCCGAGAGCTATCAGACATCGATGGCCATTCAATTATAGAAGCTTAATTATGAACTGATCATTACATCGATTGGCCTGGGAAACTTCTGTGTTCAGTTATGATGTGTTTATTTCATTAATATTCAGCGTTAATTACTCAATCGAGTGTTTCTCATGGATCTGGTGCGGAGGAGCTAACCAGTTTTGACCTGGCAGCCTGTAGGCTTTCTAAAAGCGGGCGGGTGATACCGCGTCCGATTGCGAATTTAAGAAATCGCGGCGGTGGTCGTCTAGTAGGTATTTGTTTCACGATAAAAGGAGCGAGCAGTCTAGGGCATTTTCAAATAAAATGTAGAATCGCAACTGCGTTGGCTCCAGCCTGTGTTGCCCTGTCAACAGATATCCTATCAAAAAAATTAACAGTATAAAAATGTCAAGTCTCGCTCTGAGATCTGTATTTAGCTAGATATTGTATGTACTTTCGGCCATTGAATATTCAGGCTTGTGGCTTTATCCATCCCGAAGTTCCCAGTGGGGTCGAGAGTGCTCTGAATGACTTCAACAAAAGGATGGTACGGTCGTGCTCGCAGAGCTCGTTTAGTCTTCGCATCGACTTAACCTCCCTCCGAAGTGCGAAGCGCGTGGTAATTGTGGCGATAATTGAACAATCTCCATAATATAATACCGAAGTACCTACAACGCATAAATTACAGAACTACATACTACACAATGTATAGAAAGTTGTTCCAGAAGTTACCATACAGCCGCTATTGGCGGCCGGCGCCCGAGCGTCTCGCTGCTGCGCCCGCGCAGTTACGCAAAAACCGCGGAATCGGATCGTGCGCCGGATTAGCTCGCGACGAAATTCACAGGCTGTAGATAAGGCCAGAGATAACCGGCTGTTACTGGCTCGCGCTGGTTGGGTTTCTTCCGCTCCGTCGCAACGGCATTTTATCAGGTGATAGGACTCTGTCTGATAGACTGTCTAGCCTGAGTAGTCCGCATGGGTGAATACCACTACCGTATCTTTTCTGCAGCCAAGCAACAATGTTTGCATTGTTGTGTGTGGCTTTGAAGGGTTAAGGTAGCCAGTGCAATTACCGGCATAAGGCATTTTATCTTAGTCCTCACAGTGACAATGCACCTGTAGTTCTGCATTTTTGTTGGCTTCAACCTAAATGCATGAATCGAACATGTTGTGGGTGACAGTACCATCGGTTGAGCTGTCTGCTCGTTTGCCGCTGAGTGGCATAAAAAAACGGCCATCCAACGGTATCCACTCAAAACTATATCACACGGCCATCGACATTAGACGTTAATTAGAAGCAATCCATATGAGACTAGAACACATAAAGGAAGCGATTTCCATATTTCATCAGTTACTTTCTTCCAATAGAAATATCTGCCTACTCAATCGAGTGAAATCGATGTGCGTCTTCATTTTATGCGTAATAAATACGTTTGGTTGTGATGCTCGTTAATTAGAAGGTCTATTTATAAATTTGGTGAATGTCGTTAATATTTAAGCAGCGATGGGTAGTGTTCTGCAAAAGGTACTAGTGTTTTTGCATTGCGGCAGCTGCGTGTCGACAGCACGTGTGCGTTTAAGGATGTAAGGGACGAGTAGGGGCGTTAGATTAGTAAGGCGTTATGAATTCTCGTACGTAGGTAGCAAGTAGGAAGTTGTACAGTTTATGAAGATCGACTTTATTGAGTAAAAATTGTTAATATTGCGAAAAATAAATCAATGGTTCAGGCAAACCACTTTTTCTTTTTTTAACTAATTAAAAGTATATTGTTTACTATTGTTTTTTTTTCATATAAAAAAGTCAACGTGAGTGACGCCCGTGTTGATGTCTTTAATATTGAATGTAAGATACAAAAGAAAGCCGATGGAATGAAGTTTAATACAGCTTACTTCAATGGATACAGAATCTGTAGAAAACCGAATGAATATGTACCCATTAAAGAAAATCGTATTAAAATTTACTACGTTTTCTTTTTAAATGCACGTTCAATATAAAAGACATCAGCGTGGGCGTCCCTCACGTTGAACTCTTTTACATGAAAAAGATTAACATCAAGAACAATGTTACATGCTTTCAGTATTACAGAGGAGGGCTTAGATAAGTACTTAATTTGTAGCTGTGTGAACCTGGGACCAGTAAACTTTTAACCTCTTTCTTGAATAACTCCATTCTGTACTCTCCAGGGAGATAGTATTAAAATTCACCCATTGCACATGGCAGTATGGCGTTCATCTCAGTGGTGACGATGCCGGGGTCGCCTCGGGCGTCACAAACCGTCGTTGGAGTAATTAACTTTTTCTAGGGGTCGCTCTGTGCCGCGTTTGCGCCATACGTTACACTTTTTGCCGGCGGCAGTAAGCTGAGCAATGCCCCGGCTTTTTTTCGGCAAATTTTCGGAAGTGCAAGCGTATGCCATGTGGTGGCCAGCGCTGCCCCGCCCCGCAACCCGTCGCTTGTCTTTAGTTTTTTAAACGGAATAGAGGAGCCCGCAACTATGGGGCTAAGTGTGTGACATATTATTATTTTAAATGTGGTCGTAAAACTTTATGGTCTTTGTCCGGAGGTAGAACATACCGCGGGCGGGACGCAGTTTGAAAGGTCCGTGTGGGTAGTATCGACTTAGTACTTATCTACTCTGGCCAGAAGCAACATATAAATTGCCAGAAAGCAGCAACACTTGTGTCGAAGATATCGTATTTCGGTTCGAATTGTGAGGTAGCATCTCTTAATCTGAGACATAAACATCATCAGACATGCCTAGATCTTTGGTTCTCCATCCTTATTCTATTTATTTTTCATAGCCTTCAAGGCTAGAATGAACAGGCTGTCCTAGACAGGCAGGCTCCATCTTTAGTTTGCTTAATAAAAAAAACATTGTTTCATGAAAGCATAGTTAAGCTGCCTCCTCGATTAAATAAAAAAAACTTAATTTACAAACAAATAGCTACGCGACTAGTGGCGGCAACGCCACATGTCATTGGCAATCGGTCATTCAGTTCTACATTTTCTTTATCTTCTTCAATCACTTCATAATTTTTAATTTTTTCGCAAAGCATATGGTCAACGAAGACTTCTATTTATTATTTAGCAAACGGCTAGCTTGATGGATAATGGCCAGACAAAGAGCACCTCATTCGTGTGTAAGTACAACAACAGCAAAATCCTTTTCCCTCTTCTATTAAAGAACACTGCGCGAGACTCTTTAGAGAAAACCTTCTGACAAACGTTCTGTTAAGATTTTGATGATCGTTTCAATTCAATTCTATTCATTTATTCGGATAAAAAAGACGAACACATCGAAAATATGTAAGAAATGACAAGCCGCTCCTTATAAGACTCTTTCTACAATTTAAATCCGTTGTTCTACAAACACGTTAATCTACTACTAAATCTTGGTATATTTATTTTGCCAATCTCTGGGGTGGTTGCTCTGTGTGGGTGGGTGCAATGGGATTTGTCACCAGCATCAAGTGCGCATGGCGCCGACACTGCTCTGCGCATACGCAAAAACCTGCCGTAGGTAATTGTCTCCGCAGCCCACGCGCATTTGCAAGACAAGGAACATGTTTTATACTATTTAATTACCACCTTCGCAATAAACCAATTTTCCGCGTATCGAGACTTTAATGTTTGTGGTCACGTAAAAATTGACTCATCATGATATAAACCTACACATGACCTAAAAACTCTAAATTAAAAAGACAATAGTTGATCTGTAGTGTAAGGTATAATCGTGTTACAGTCGACTAAATGACTTGAGATGGACCACGTATATTTCTAGAACATCCACATACCAGAAAATGGGCATATTCCGACTCAAACGGATGGTTTTGCAAAACAATCCGTTGTGCGCACACATACACATGGCAAACACAAAGATCTAACATATCGTATAACAACAATTATTTCTCGTTACGAATAATTGGGTAATCGAGAATTGGCGAAGAAGCGCGAATTACCATCCATTGGTTCAGCGCACGAATCTGCGCAAAAAGTGTAATTACAACAGCCTTCGGACGGCGGCGCACCTAGCACGATAAACACTACAATAAAAATCCGATTCTATAACGTACTCTTGTTAATTGCACTAGCGATATAAAAATTTACAATAGCCGTCCTGGGCGGGGGGCGGGCGGCGGGGTGCGGGGGTGTAAAGTTTTACAATCCGTTCTAGAGCGGGCGCTATTCTTATAATTGCTAATGAAATAACCGCCAGTTACTATCGGTTAATTAAATATTTGGGTTTAACGACTCCCAATGGCTCCAGTCTAGACTGCACAGACAAGCTCGGCTTTAGTGCGCGATTTGCGAACATTACGGCGGGTTTATACGAACGCTGTTGCGTTTATTGGGAATCGAATTGCCAAACTATTTCGCGGGGTCTATTCAATGGCTGCGAATAGCGAGTTCGCTGGGAATTTTGTGTTATGTTAGTAAATGGAAAAAGGTATAATTATGGCGGGCGTTAATGGCCGAAAATTGTACGATGTGCGTTGGTCACAAAGCGCGCTGCGCCGGGCCGCACAATGGTTAAAAAATCGCAGTGCGGGTACCTGCGCGGATATCGTTTAATTCGCTCGCACCTTCATTAATCATGTTTTTGTGCGTCGCGCGCGCAGGTACCGCGCATGCGCCGCAATGCTCGCACTAAAAGCGTTTCTCACAAACTCGTCATATCGCTCGCCGCGTATCTGTTATATACAGAAAAAACATAATGGCATTTTTAGATAAAGTATCGAAACTGAGACCACCAGTCCACGACTCTCATGATAAATTACTTGTTTTATTTTAACTGGCCCCTCCATTTTTTTATTGAATCCGCGTACCATTGTGTCCGATATGTGCCTTCTATATTTTATTACGAGCATGAGTTTTCGATTTTGACATTACCCTTTTAATATTCCACACTGTTCAAATTTTGTCGGTACTATTTGAACATTGAGCTTCCATATATAAATTATTATTATAGAGCGTCGGTGACCAGGCGGTTGAGTATCCGACTCGTAAGCGAGAGGTACCGGGTTCGAATCCCGCTACGGCCATGTTCCAATGACTCTTTTCTGAGTTATGTACATTAATTTAAACAGATGCTCTTACGGTGAGGGAAAACATCGTGTTGAAACCTGCAAATTTAGGCAACTGATATTCAATTTCCCTGTATGAAAGTTGTATGTCCGTTGTGCAGTGTTTTTATAGTGATTTCTGGCACTGAAATATGACTGTTTGTTTTGCGCTGTCTCCGCTTTTTCAAGGGTGAAGTCGCAAGCACTATCTTTCCACTAGGAGTTGCAGCAAAGCCTTTTAAAAATATCAACAACAAGTACCCATCTGTGCAGCCAACAATCGAAAGAAACAAGTTTTTGTTACCAAAACCAAAACAAGGTCGCCGATCAATTTCCGAACTACTATAACGAAGTAACAAACCCTGACATCTAATAAGAAGTATTTTGGATGCAAATAATTTAATCGTGTGTGGGGTCTGGTTTAATATGTATTTTTTACTTCAATTCGTGTGTGCAGTGTCGGATTACTGCGGCCCTGCGCCGGGCCACGCTCGGCTCACACACACACACACACACACTACCCGCGCAGAAAAAACAAGGGTTACAACGCAACGGACCCGTCATTACGTGCTCTATGCTCCCTACTCCAGAGGCCAAAGTGTTAAAAAGACGTTTAATAGGAAATGCTAAGAGAATAGCAACAAAGGATATGTTCACTTTTTCATGCACAATGTATCTTCAACGGCGACGCCGCATTTCCGACCCCATCGCTACAGTATGAATAAAATGTCCCTTATACCGACCCGCTAGAGTCGAAACGTCGCAGAGGAAACATGAGAGGGCCAGCAAAGTGAAACCACGTCGTAGTAAAGTCACAGGTAGATATTTTTTCTCCGTATTTATGGATATGAGAGTGCGTCGCGTCGTTATGACATCGGCTATTATTTCTGCCGCGCGCGCATTGTGCAGGTAGATGATGTTATTCAGATTTTGATATTGTTAGCGATACTGGCGCGGTGCGACGCAAAAAATGCACTGTTCAACTTTGACAGTTAAAACGTTGCATTGTTGTGATATTTTATATCTATTGATATTAATACCCATATTGGTCCTACTATATATGTATATCTACATACGTATTTCTTAAGCGATACTGTTCTTCTCCTAAAGCGATTCACATAAAATAGCGTGGCTATTATTGGACACATTACCATTTGCAGAACGTTACTGCGACTTGGTTCTGACGTTGATCACATCACCCGTTCGGACCGGTGAAAAGAGGAAAATAGTATTTCGCTCGATTGGGTCATATAAATGCTAATCCGTAAGCTTACTAGTTCAGGAGTTATCGGCTCTCCGGCCGCGCGCGTCGCGTCCACGCGCGTCACCGGCGGCGCGCGCGCACCCATCTCTAGAATTACCGCGACACACAGCTTTCTACTCCACTCACGTAATCGACGATCGAGATCATAATTAATAAACAATAAATATGTGCCTGACGTTTTTGCGATGCTATTATGTTAATGAATTACTATAGGCATTTTAATAAACGACAGATGAAATGTATTACATGTTGTCTCGGTATATTTTATACGTTCTTTATACAAAGACTGGGGTCGATTTGCATATCACAGGTGGGGTAGTCTTACGACCAGATGTCTTATTACATATTACCTAACAGTATCAAGCGTGACAACCATCGAAACCTTAATTTGCTCAGTCCAATGAGAATGTATCTAATGATCGTTGTTTGTTAGCTTCATACGACTCGAACTACTACCGTTGAGCCAAAGGATAGGATATCGAATAACTATATTTGCTCATTTCTATTCCTTATGATTATGACGACCTGAGTGGTGCAATGGTCAACATGCCGGTCTGCCACGCAAGAGGTCCCGGGTTCGATTCCCGGCCGGGCAGAAATTGAAATGATGAATTTTAATTTCTGTGACGGGTCTGGGTGTTCTATGTATAATAAGTATGTATTTAAAAAAAAAAAAAAAATTATTTAATTAGTATATCAGTTATCTAGCACCCATATTACAAGCTTTGCTTAGTTTGGGGCTAGATGGCGCTGTGTGAATTTGTCCACGAATATTTATTTTATTTATTTATTTATAACTTGTGGATGTCGTTATGTTGAGTAACAAAATATTTATCTATCTACCGTCCTAGACGTCCAAGCGAAGACCTTTTACGCATTCTCGGGTAGGGTGGGTGTCCCCGTAGTCGCCGCGATTGGCGACGGCGATAAATCACGGCCGTTTTTGCGCCTGCGCCTGCACCGGACGTGAGAACACGGCGCGGCGGCGATCGCATGACCCGCACGTGTGTACGCACTCGACATGTGGACGAGCATTTTTTACGTACTTAGGTACACCATCGCAGCATATTGTCTATTGTGTGTAGGAGAAGATATTATATTTAAAATATCATAGTCAGCCGTGCTGACGCTATAGAATAGTGTAAGGGAGCAAGTCAGAACTGTTCGCTTTCTTAAGTTTTGATGTAATCTCTAAATACCAAAGGTATAGTTTCATATCGAAAACGATCACAGCATGTAGTTTTATTGTCGATACGCACACTAATGTAACAAATGTAAGTGTCACGTAATAATTTTATTTTACTGTTTAAAAGCACGATAGGATACGCGAGGTTCAACGTTACGACAATGAGCAGGTAATAAAATTATTCAAATGGGAGGATATAAAAATTGTCGTCTCTATAACCGCGGCGGGCGCTCGTTGGCGCGGTGTTTGTTTAGGACGCGCCGTGCCAATACCGAGCGTATTTACCCTAATTATATCCCCTTGTATCGCTATTATGGCCCATGATATGTGCTAGGAAAAAATACTGACATAGCAGGCAAGTGTTAGAATGGCAGCATTCGCGGCCAAGTGCACCCAGGTAGGGGTCCTTTGCGTCTATGTAGATTTGTCAGCAAATATAGAAATTTCGGGATTTTATGCACCGCATTGAGGCGCGCCGCCCGCCATCGTGCGTGCGCTATCGGCGATCGGCGGCGCAGCGGCTGCGGCCGCGTTTATTGAATTATCATCTCATGACTTTATGAAACCCAAACATTTGGGTTCGTGTTCCAACGCTCGTTGTCCCTCGACATTTTAATCTTGGAATTGAATCGTTGGAGTATCATTTGTTGATGATTTGCAACGCATTTCTGGGAGGCTGTGGGATGACACACATCGGCCACTGCACACACGCCGTTAGCGAGGGCGTGAGGGCCCACTTGACACGGCGGTGGCTGACGTCAGCTGGCCGCGAGTGGTGTTGCGACCTAGTTCGCCACAACAGCCTACGCGGGGCGGGCGCGGGGCGGGGGAGTGGAGGACACTATTGTGCCATTAGAGGGGTGTACTGCACTACATCTGAGAGCTCCGACACAATTGTAACCTAGAAACGTTACCCTATACACGTCCCGTACTGAACAATTACTCTGACTGTTGTTGTTCCGTTTCTAACTAGATAGCAATAATCAGATATAGGCAACAGAAACTAACTGACGATACGATAAGCGATAATCAGATATAACTAACAGTTTGTATGTTTGTCTGTTAACAGTTTCAAAAGATATTCAGAGCAGTTTTGTGTCAACATTTGTAATCCAAAAAAAATTGAGAAAACCCACGTTGGCAAAAATGTTTGTAAAGGAAAAGGAATTAACTAATTCGCTCCAAATTCCATCAGGGGCTGCATTAAATTGTCATATGCAAATACAATGCTTATGAAAATACAAATTTTTATTTAGGTCTAAGCGACTAGCTCCACTAATGCAGTGCAGTGCACTGCGCGGCGCACCACGCAGTGCCACGTCACGGTGACAACAAAGAAAACGGTGGTGTTATTCTGGTTTTTCACGTTAGGCAATGATCGCACGAGAGATTTACGAATGATTGTGAGTTAGGCAACGTTTGCACGAGAGCTTTTTCGACGCTTTTACGCGCGTTATTTTAAACGACTCGCATGATTATTGACCTTATGTCGACCTTATGTATGGAGGTCAGTTGGCAGTCGGTCCACTGTAATTGCCTGATCTGCTAAATCTTGGATCATAGTCAAAGCGGGCCCCGGGTCCTCGCGTGCGAGAGCACAAACAGGATTTGACGCCAAGATCATCATTATCATCGTCTTGGTGTTAAATTTCGGTTGCCAGGAGTCCGCCTTCCTACTCCTCATGGTCCACTTCGCTCGGTGTTCGGTATCCTTGGTGGTGAGTTTGTTGGCACGCATGTCGTTCTTATCGACGTCTAGCCATCGCTTCGTGAGTTGAACTCTCCTTCCCGTGCCTAGCGGGCTGGCATGGTCAGACATTATTGTCCCCACGTAATTTGCCGTTTAATTTCCTTACTATCATTATCCGCATCTTGTCTCTCACGTTCCGTTTAGAGTAATATGATCAATTATAATCGTATGGTGCAGGATGTTTTTCAACAAGCTCATAAAACATTATATTGAAGTCAACATCATCATAATGACGCCACGATGATTATTTAATTTATATTATTGTCAATGCTACATTGACATTACAATTTGTGTGCCGTTTTTGTAACCTTGATCTGGCTCGGGTTAATATTTGATTATAACATAATGGTGACATCCTGAAAACCTGCTGAAAACGGTCCGGATACATTTCCAGACAGGTGTCCATAGATTCACCATCTGTAGACCGTGGTAAGTCATTCCATATTTTAACTAAAAAGTATAACATCAGTAATATCTAAAGAAATTGAACCATGCAACTTCCGCGAATACTATACTATAAATGATTCTTTTTACCCGACTACGATGGAGCTAAGGGAGGGTAATGAAGTTAACAATCTATGTATGTAAAGTTGATAAACGTGGAAGAATCGACAGAGATTAGTCAGGACCATAGCAAGTGGAACAATGTCGTCTCTGTCGTATGTCGTCAATGTCGTACTCTTGCGGGGGAAAGGGGTTTGTGTGTATGTATGTTTATATGAATGTTTGTATGGATGTTTATTCTAGCTGAAAAACTTCTTGGCCGATTTTCGTTAAAAGCGTATTGATTGTCCGATGGTTACAGGCTCTATGATAATACATTCAATTAAATTATCTTGAGGATATAAGAACAAAAAATCTTCAAAATTTTTAAATTCAGAAGATTGATTCGGTATGTTAGGAATTTTTATTCACATTGATTGATTCTGTTGTAGGATAAACCGCACTGCTTAAATTTGTCCTCAACTGGTTGTAGACATGATTTTGGGACAATATTACGACAAAATGTTTTAAAACGTAGTAATTTTGAATTTCTGTCCTTTACGAATGTTTACTTAAACTGAGTGTATACCACGGTGGCTCATTCAAAACTATAACTACAAAGTATAACATCAGTAGTAAGTATAAAGAGAGTGAATATAACTTAAATTACTCGGAAACCATTGCTCTTAGAAAACTGGATCCTAAAAAAAAATGATAGTGCCCGTCGATATCTATAAGTATTTGCTGTTCTGGAACAAGCGTTTTAAGGCAAATAGTTTCAGAGTTATTACAGTTTTAAGATTGACAGCTGTCATACGGAATGTAGATCTCGACTATCATTTCTCTTCAGGAACTAGTGTTCAAGGAGCGATAGTTTCAGAGTTATTATAGTATTAAGTTTGACAGCTGTCAACCGAAATGTAGATGTCGACGAGCACTATCATTTCTCTTCAGAAACTAGTGTTCTAGAAGTGATAGTTTAAGAGTTATTACAGTATTAAGTTTGACAGCTGTCAACCGAAATGTAGATGTCGACGAGCACTATCATTTCTCTTTAGGAACTAGTATTCTAGCACCAATAGTTTCAGAGTTATTACAGTTTTAAGTGTGACAGGTGCCATCCAAAATGTAGATTTCTACGGGTACCAGCATTTCTTTTTAGAAACTAGTGTTCTAGAACCAAACATGCCTTATTTATAATTCGGGATGAACTGAGAAGAGAATGACGACAGGATCACGAAAGCGAAACAACTTCGTTAATGTTAAAGAATCAGAAAAAGGGGAGGGGCTTACGCATCAGCTGTCAAACTTTCTTTGACAAGGTCGGTTTCCTATTTCATTCACACGCGTTGTATCTGTACTAAAAAAAGTAGACAGATATATGTGTGTCAACTGTGTCACATAAAGAGGAAAGATTCGAACTGTTGGTAAAAAGAAACAGTCAGATGTGACGTTTCATGTTGACATCTACTGACATCGCACCGCACGCTGCACGATGGGGTCAAATTGAAAAACGTAGACAAAATTCATACAGAACTGACACTTCGGGCTTCAATTGCGGGTGTTGCCCCATCATGCAGTGCGCCGCGCGGCGCGCTGCACAGTGGGACATTCCGCCATCTGTCAATGTACTTGCATACAAATTGCTCGGCGTGTAACAAGTTTTGCCACATCGTGCAGTGCACTGCGCAGCGCACTGCATCAGTGTGCGTTCAAGCTAAGACCATATTTATTTTATTTATGGAAGAATAGGGTGAGGCCTTTTTAGGGGGGCAAGCCTCTACCCAGCAGTGGGATGCTTTAGGCTAATATAAATAAATCAATTCTATAATTATTCTTCTTAAATAAACTTTTTATAATGTATTTTTATAATAAATGTTATGTTGCTGTGTGATTTTGAATGGCTGTGTGTGCATATCTGTTAATAAATAAATAAAACAAAATAAATAAAACTGCAGTAAAATACTAAAATATGGTTATGCGAGAAAAGTCAATTTCGGGATTCAATTGCCGTCACTAGGTTAACATCTAGATCTCCTTACCAACTTTCATAAAAGTCAGTTCAGCAGTTTAGGCAATAAAACGTACATATATATTACATAGTTTTTCGCATTTGTAATAATACTTAACAAACGTGCATAACCACGATCTGGCCCTCAGCCATGAGGGAAACGACGCGAAGTGAGCGAAGAAGTACTTACTTAATTGTCATCGTAATGTTCCTTGTAGATGTCCAAAAGTGCGGCCGCGGGAGTGACCGCGCGGTGAACGGACTCATTTGAAAGTACAAGCGGAAATTGTCCATATGCCAGTACCATTTGGTGAAATACATACATACATATTCTGAATAAGCGGTTAAGGCTATTCGCTCGTACCGGTTGCTTGTTTCCGAGGAACCGGAAAATTAATGACGAAATAAATTAGGAAAGGATTATTTCCTCTTTACTTCTCGTTTGTCAACCATTTTCAGCCTCTAGGGTGAAACTTCCTTCAATATCTTCAATCAAGACCGACGTCTTGTGTTGTTTTTAAAAATTCTATACCAGCTGTTCTCGTAGCATCGCATCTGAGGTCATCCCTGTGGACGTTTTTCACCCCACGGTCTCTACTCCACCAGTGATTTGCACCATGAACCCGGCTTTCTGGAGACTTGGCCAGCCCACTGCCACTTTAACTTCGCTACATGTCTGATAACTTCTCCAATTTTACTGTGTACTATTAGCCAGTTGCTTTTGCGGTCACTGAGCGTTACACCAACTATCTACCTCTCTATTACTCTTTGAGCTACTCTGAGTTTGTTGAGGATCTCCTTACCCACATCTTAGCTCCATAAAAACACACTAAAAACCCACGTCTTAGCTCCATAAGTGAGAACCAGCGGAATGTACTGATCATTTATGCGAGCTTTTAATTCTGATGTTAATTTCATTCTGAACTCATAGTCCATCAAGCCTATGCTAGTCTTATGCGCCTGTAGATTTCGTTTCCCTATAGTTCGTGCCTAATGGAATGGCAATAACGTGTGTTGATCTCGAAGATAGTTCAGGTTAGGCTCAGGTTATCACAGAGGAAAGAAAAGATAAAGATACGCCTACGACGTGATTAGAAGGCCACTGCTAGTGACCAGATCCTCCACTATGAGCAGGCCCAAGTCCAGCAGTGGACTGATAAACGCTGTTGATGTGATCAAAGGTGCAAGCGACCTCGGTCACTATAGAATTTCGGCAGAGATACAGTTACCACAAACGTGACTCCTGACGGCCCTGACCACACATAAAGTCCAGACACAACGGACCGATGAAAAGAACTGGTGCAAGGAGCGACTGGTGAACATATTATATTGGGATCCTAGAGGGTTCTCTGAAATCAAAAGAAAGAGAGACTCCACAACTCCCTCGTCAACAACGTTGTTAAGATGAGACTGTTTATCGACTAGGCTAACATAGCTTGTGCTCAGAACTATCGAGCGGTATTCATCCATATAACTTTGAATCCATCGATCCGTTGAACGACATAATTTCAATAATTGTACATGTGTTGTCCGGCAACACGGCAACAGATTGTTGCATTCTTATACCCCTAAGGTGGCAAACAAGCTTACGGCCTGCCTGATGGTAAGCAGTCACCGCAGCCTATGGTCATTTGCAATACCTGGGGCATAACCCACGCGTTGCCGATTCCGTAAAAACCTTTTTACCTCTATATGTTTATTATCTTCCTAGAGAGAAACCTACAAAGACCTCAGTAGATCTGAATATGCTGAGCGTTTTCTGTTCCGTATTTTCGACATTACGGCCTCCAACTCGCGTACCAAGCATTGAGATGATGGCAAAGGCAATAAAAGAAATACAGAATCGGGTAAAGTGACTTCCTCTTCCTTATCAATATGTATAGGCAATGGCGAGTGGCGCTCAGCAATGCAAAGCAAGCGAGCCGCCTCGGTCCGGGTCAACGCTTCACACACGCGTATTGTACTCACTAAGCAATGGACTGACAGTGGCGGTCGCGGATTTTATTAGGGAAACTATTCTGAACACATTAAAAGTCTCTAGAAATGGTAAAGTTATTTTAATGTTATTGTACCAATTGGAATCCTTTCTAAACAATGAGGAATGAGAAATGTAAAAAGTTCTATTAGAAGTCTTGAACTATAAATTTGTGAAAGCGCGGGGAATCTGAGGAAAAAGTAAGGTACAAGATTTAATTGTAAATTATGTTGTTCCTTTGAGGAATTATAGTTTAGTAAAATCGACTACATATTTAACAATATTATCTTCTAAAACCATTATTTGTTATTTTATTGTACCATCCGTTATAAATGTCAAGGATAATACACAGATTATGCAGTTAATAACGTATACCGCTTATTAAGCAGTGCCTAATGAACTAAAAAAACGTACAGCACATTTTTTACCTGACTGAACTCAATAACACAAAAACTGACGTGACTTAACAGTCGGTTAAACATCTAAGCCCTGGATTAAATACAATCCTATATAAAATGTGCACTCTACTGAGCTGTTTATCGCGGAGCGCCCCGTGAGGCGACGTCTTGCTTGGACGTTTTGCAAAAAGCTCGGGTTTAGAGTAAAGCGATTAGGGTTACAATAAGTACTGGCAGTGCGCCGGAGCCACGCTCTTTGTTCGTGTTCCCGCACGGCTTCTGGGATGACGCAATTGATATTGTTACGCAACTCTTTGTACCCAGCTTTTGCATTGTACTTTGCGCTCAGCTGAATGCAAAAAGGCAGCAACTTATTTTGTTAGAAGTCTATTTGTCTGGAATATAGTTCCAAAAGAACAAACACATCTGCCTTTTCAATATTCATAGCCTCGTTGAGATTAGCATGCATCCGCGATATCAAAAGGAGGCTTCGCGGCGTAGTGCAATGCATCTCCAGTGTATAACTGCAGCTGAGATGAAACGATTCCCTCTGCATTGATCCGGGCCGTGGCCGAGACGCTGCATTTTCCGCGGCACTTCACAGAGGGTCTAGACCGGCGGTAGGAGCGATCAAAGCCACCCCCGCCCCACCCCGCCCCCGCGGCTGTGCAGCGATTACGGCCGGGTGGCGATGTCTTTGATCACCCTGCGCCGGTCGCGGCCGCCGCTGCATACACAAACGCTTCGCAAGGCGACTCAGCTGTGCACTCTATGCTTCGTTTGCGATTTTAGTTTCGATGCGATGGAGTGTAACCGAACCTGTAATCGCATTACTCATATCAATGAAACATGTTATTATGCTCTCACACATGCGGAGGCTGTGAAGTAAACGAGAACACCTGCGTCATGCATAAGGGCGAATGCGTTTCCCACGTGCTGCACTTTCTCTGACTCATGCATTAATTGGTTCGAAATGCAGGCTCTTACGCAGAATTTCGCGGTCGGTCGCCAGCGACGTCGCGAACTGAACCAGTCTATAAGATTTTTTTATATTTCGATCTTATCACCACATTCACAAGATTTAATTTTATTCGGCTCCGTGAGTCACGTATCGCGTTTCGCGGCGCGCGGCCGCTGAGGAGGAAAATTCGTGGCCAGCTTCTCATGAATGGGCTGCAGCGGTGCAGCGGCCCACTGCCCGACTGACTCACCGCGCGAGCAGCTACGCACGGGCCGCGGGTCGCTCGACTGCGACTGCGATTAAACGATTTCAGATATTCGATATGATTTACATAATTTCTTCTCTTTTATTAATTAACACACGCAATGGATTATGTAACATGAACCGCGACACGCGTCCCTCCCGCGCTCGCCGGCCCGGTTCGGTTCCAGGTAGTGTTCAAGTCCGGGCGATCAATAAGAGCCGATGTGAGCGCGGCCGGTTTCTGTACCCTTTTCAATCACTATTGCCCCTAATCGTGCCCGATTTAGTTAATACTCACTTAGACCGCCGGCATATGTAAATGTACGCCGGTCCTTCCGAGAACGGCGTCTTGCCTCCCTAATTATTTTTAATTGCCGCGAGCACAGACGCGGCCTTCGACACTTTAACTTTTAATTTTTTTCGCGTCTAGTCACTGAATCACGTCGATTACACTATAACTGAGTCACGGCGTCGCGGCGCGGCAAAGGCTGCACGCGATTACATTAAAACAACTAGATTTTTTACCTGACCCGTTCGTTATTTGTATTCTAAGAACAACGGGCCGATCGTAAATCAGCAATGGCGCCCTGTTATTTGTAGTGCTCGCATAAATTTCGGGATGAGGAGCGGTAATTGCGTCCGCGGGTGCGCCTGCGCCGCGGGTGGCGCCAATTTGATTCACAGATTACCGTCAATTGATTGTTGTGCACAGCGAAATTAGCTCAAATACTATATTGGGTAAATACAGAAATTGGATTTCGATATATTTACCTGCATCCCTAAAGCATCTGCTAACTTAACTGAGTTGGCAATTTTAAAATTCAGCTTATTAATATAGAATACGGTTGGAAATAGAATTTGCGTACGACGTCGGCGGCGAGTGCGCATGCGCCACATGTCCGCACAATGCGCCTCATGCCGCAACTCCCACTGTTTTTGCGACACTTTTATTATAATTTTTTCCCTCGTGTTGCCCACGCCGGCAGCAGGAGGTTGCGTTTTTTGCCCGCGTCCCTTTATGGTGAAGTGAGAGCACTTTCGTCCGGTCAATTTGATGACTTCTAAATGCTTTTACAATTTGTTGTGTCGACCGTTCACGCGCGACTTACTTCTGAAAAGGTTTGATTGACAAGTAAATTGTAACTCGTCCGAGGCTCGGCTCGCCCATAATGCGCCCCAAACCCAAAACGGACCAATACAAACTTGCAGCGCGAATAAAGGGTTAAGTTTAGCGAACTTAACTTATTATTTCCGTTCTAATTCGGTATTCGTTTTAAATAATCCGCTCCACAAATCCAAATCAAGGCGTACTCAGATCTAAACAATGCAATAAAAATACCGACACATAAATTGTGAGATCCATTAAAGCATGAGGATTTATCTTTGAGCCCTCGGCGTGTCGGCGGGGCGAGGGGCTGGCGGGGCGAGGGGCTGGCGGGGCGCGGGGTTTGCGCAAGTGCCGGCGCACACACACGCGCAGTGCACGCGCACATGCGCGCCGCAGGTACCTACCGAAGTTAATTGCCTTCGTATGTTCAATACTCATAAATGTTTCTACCTGTTGCGGTCGAAAAGTCAGCCCGGAGGAGCCAAGGGTTCAAATTGGGATGTGTGATGAGAGTGCGGTCCGGGCGCAGTGCCTTGTTAAAATACAGTATCTTATTGATTTTATTACGTATCACTAGGTCATATTGGTGTAAGGTCGCAGGCTTTGTGTTAATCTAGAATTATAAATAAGAGTAAATCTGGTAGAGAGAGAGAGAGTTTATTTCTAATAATATTATTTAGTTAAACTTTCCCGCTACAATTTTTGTAACACTTACCTACACGGTCTCACGGACCGAATGTTCGGAACCCTTTTTAATCACTTTCTACCAAGGAAACACAATACAATATTATAATATTTTTAAAGTTAAGGATATAAGTAACAAAACAATGAATACCGTGAAAATACTGTATTTACTCATTAATTTAAAGAGAGTTTCATCAGCAGGTACTATGAAAACAGAAATTTAACAACTTTTATCCTTTTTATAAACATAATAAAGTTCTAAATAATAATAAAAAACATATTAGAGAATGTCCTCTAGGTCCTCTATACGATAAGTTATATAATATGTATTTATCATAGTTCGGCCTAAGTTTGAGCTTCGCCATCACAATCACGGACCGCTCGCGTCGGTCTCACGGACCGATTGGCGTCAAATGCGACTACACGTGCGTTTCGCACGAACGCGGTATGTGCACTGACATGAAGCTAGCAACATATCCGGCAGCTAGTAAGCCTCGACTTCCCAGGATTTTCGCGAATAATAATAATTAAGAAAATGTGTTTCGTCGGTCTCACAGACCAACGCGCGGGTATAGGAAGATTAATAATAATTTAATATAAGTACCTATTAAATACGTCGTCTCTTGATTCTGTTCTTTATGTCTCAGTCTCCACCGGAAGACCTTGGTCAACCTCGCTTTGCTAAAGGTATGTTTATTATTAATGCCCTTTGCTATATAGGTCAGATTCTCAGGACGACAGATGCTGAGATCTGTTTCTTATTTAGTCAAACCGGACTAAAATTCAAATTCGGGCTCGACGGGGTGATATGTTTAAAGATTTCAAATAGGCATTAAAAAGCTTCTACTCTGAAAAAGCTCACCACACACATCCCATCATACATCTCACCCATCTCAAATTAAATGGTATCCAAATCAATATAACTGGGCGACGTCGACGGTTGCACCTCGCGTCTTTGTCTAGCACTGAGCCGTAGAGGAGGATGGAGCCGGTTGCCTAAGTTGCTTTTATGGTACGCTATGGCCGCATTATCAAGTAAGTAGGTACCTGCTCCCAGGCCGCGGTAATTTTTAATTGACAAAAAAACCCGACCCATCCGAATTTATATATTGTGGAATTTATTTTATTACACGTATTAGTTGCTTAGCGGCCGGTGCGTGGGCGCAGCGCGGTGATACATTACCAGCATTCTTCCAACGGCGCGGGGAGCACTCGTCGCGAGTAAACAACCCGCACTCACGCAGGTACCCACCGTTGATACGCTAATCTGGTTTTTTACTTGTTACCTTTATGTGACAGTTTAGGCATGATGACGATGAACTCAAGGTGTTTAGACCAGGAGGCGGTATTTTTTAATCAAACGCAGGCGCAGACTTTATGGTATCATGCAATCGATATTGTAGAGTTTCGTGGGCATTTTATTTTTTCAATAAATACAGCTTATTCCAACTGTTTGCTAAACGTACATATTTGTAAGCGCCTTAACAAAGTCATTAAAAAGGAAGGCTCTCCGCGATTATTCCTACAGTAGGTAAGATACTGCTGGTTCGAACACGTAACATCAAATCGGAATCTAGTTGACGACAATGAGATCTTAAAGCAGGAAAATAACTTTTTTTACTCACTATAGGACTTAAAAAATATCATAATGGACTGGACGAGGTCTTATTAGTAGAAAACTCTCATATATCGGCATTAATTATTCGGAAAAACAGCCACCCAATATTTCTGACGAGAAGAGAAACAGCGGCACGGGCGGCGGCGAACGCATTGTCGGCCGGTAATCGCATCACGCCACCAATCGGGCCACAAAAAGTGAGTGTGCGAGTAAAATAAAAACACATTACCCGTTGGAGGGCGATCTAAGCCGATAGGCACAGGTAGACGCGCCCGAACAATGGCAACACGAAAAAAATAAATGAAAAAGCTGAAACGCAAAGGCGGTAATGAGCGCACCGCGGCGTAATGGCCGCCATTGTCTATGGCCGCACTGCTCGTGGCGCCTAAAAAACCCTAGCGTTACCTTTTTTGCCCGGTAATGTAAAAGGAATTTTTGATGAAAAAGCAATGCTCTCTGATTTATGGTACCTACTTACTTTCCTACTGTTTTTCTATTGTCAGTTATGGGTCAGTCCGACGTGAGAACGGTTTATGGGGCTTGGGACATTGTAAGCTTGTTGTTATTTTTTTTCATGCATACTGCTTAAGCAAGAAAGGCAAGACTACACAGAACCGGTATAAGTGTTTGAAATGATGAATGTTTATCCAAATACCTACGTGTTTCCTGGTTCTTACTGGCCATCTCTGCGTGATGAAAGAGTGAGGGAGTGTACTCTAAATATCATGGCAGTATATAATAGTAGAGTGAAATATAAGAATCCACGCTATTTGATCGCGATATTATTCAGCGATAACGAAAAAGTTTCGCCATTCTGAATTAATTACAAATAATTTCGAATTTGTCTGCAATTTTACGTCAACCGAGTTTAATGTGGTCACCTAGTTTCTGGTGATCTACTCGGTTTACTTTCGAAAATCGACCTCGCCGAATATAATGAGTGCGTCCGCGTCCCCCCGCGCCCCGCGCCCCGCCGCCGCCCGGCTCGCGACATATGCTAATAGTAATTAAAAGAATCGAAATAGTTATTGATGAGACGAAACCGGTCGGTTCGTGTGAACCGATTGATGGACCAGGGTTGCCAGTCGATAGAACAAAGATACCTGGTAGTCGATATTTCTTATCAGAATAATGAATGAATGAAGAATGAATAACGCTTTATTGCACAATCAAAAGTATACAATGGGTAACTTAAATTAACAGCAGGAGAAGCAACAGGCGGCCTTATCGCTTAAAGCGATTTCTTCCAGGCAACCTTTTTGGGTAGTTAACTGTTGACAGAATAATTGTGGCAGTAAACGTAGGTCATATATGCCCGGAGCCATTTAGGTTTTCTAAAGGGTTCCTGTCATTGTTAATGTTGTGAGTTGTTCTTGTTGGCTGTCTGTCAAATTTAGTTGATTTGTCATCCGTGTTCAATACTAAATGGCCCTGGGTCTAATAAATGGCAGGGCGCAGACTAAACCTGGTAAAAATCAACCCATCGAAGACACAGTTCTGCGCATTTACCGCCAAAAATATCCGTTTGACATAGTGCCGCAATTCCAAGGACCCCCTTTCCATCTCAAAAAGTATCAGGATCCTTGGTCTCGACGTAGCGGATTGCGTGCGGTTCCGGAGTTACCTGGAAGGTAAGGCCAAACTAGCTTCGAAAAAGCTTGGAGTGCTTCGCCGGTCCAAGCGATACTTCACCCCAGGGCAGCGCCTGTTGCTGTACAAGGCACAGGTGTGGGTCAGGCTTTCTTCCGGAAGGTTTAGGTTTAGGACTAAAAAAAAGCCGAAAAACCCCGTGCGAAGTCAAGAGCGGGTCGCTATATAGTTGAGTATTTCGTTAAGCTGGCAACCCAAGCATCTTAACCGACCTAGGCCGTACGGCAGGGCTCACTTACATAAAGTGCACGGCGACAGCGGGCGGGCGGCGGCGGGCGGTGGCGGGCGGCGGGGCGGGGCGGGGCGGGGCGGTTATGCTAATCGACTAATGCGCGCTAAACGCCGCGCCCGCGCACCGTCAATGGCTCTACTTGTTCAGGGATCCGTGGTAAACTGTCCAGCGACTGTCCTCGTGGTATAGCTGGACCCTTCTTGGACCATGATAGGGAATAACGGTGTCGAAATATTCATATAGCAAAGAGCAAGAGATTAAAATAAATGATTTTTATTCTAAACTGAGGTCAAAAGGAGGAAGACAAACATTATTTGCAGCCAGTGGACATTTGTCGTAACTGAGTTTTTTTAAGTAAGTGTATTAAAAAGTTAAAAAGACGATCATTTGTAATATTTTCTTTTTATTGTTTTGAAAAGAATTAGAAAAGAAGTTCTTCTATAAAGGGATGAAAAGGTTTATACGGGGTCAGAAACACAGGGCTTCGATTCTGGTACGGAAATCGTCTCATTTGCAGTAACATTACAATTGCATCGCATGTCAAACGTGTGATTGTTATTCAAATGACAGATGTTGAGTTGCAACTTTCATGAGTTCAAACTTTTTCACAATTCGTTTTCTGGTACTGGTAGTTGTATTATAGTTTTATATGGCTGTTGATACTCCAATAAATAAATAAATTACTAAGTTGCATCTTCGTAGTTGTCAAACTGCCTTCAATTCTGTCAGCGGAAACGTATCAAAGGTCGAACAATTATTGAACTGCAATTTAACTGAGATGATGCTGGGACTGACTCGATACCTCGACGTAGTTATAGTAACATCACAGTTACATTGCAACATAATAACAACTGCATTGCACACCAGAATCGGTACCCTGGAGTGATACCAACCTAATGCAAACGTTCATAAGCTGTGGTATAAACTGCTTATCATCAGACGGGCCACGCTAGTTTGCCACAAAAATAAATAAATTTACTTCTCTCACGTAAATACTCAGGTAATGAACAATGTAGTTTCATGTATAAATAGTTTATACGGAACCCTGCCCACAACAATTTCAAGTTTTGTCAATTTCTTTAATTAAAAGCGAGTCAATAACGCACCGGAAGCGAGCGAGCAGATTTATTAAAGAACATAAAAACCTTTCGCCATAACGAGCACATTACTGTTTTCGTAGAAATCTCTCATTTGATATGTAAAGAATCCGAGAGCAGCGAGTACCGCTGCTTGATAGAATTAATTCCCCATTCGACGAGCAATGTCTGGAAGATACCAGCTTGATTAGAGATCGATCCAATACACCGATCGACGGATTTCTACATGCTCTCATTTCGATAATCAGAAATTTGGTAACACTGCAGTTACCAGATGCCGAAGATTTTCTATCGACGTTATCGACTGGGGACACAATCGTGTTTTCTGTTACTGCGACAGAAGTGTTTGGTGATATCTTTTGAAACTAGAATGTTAGGACGCGGGTCTCAAATCGACTCTGTGGGTGGGTGTGCGTGTTAAGTGTTTTAAGTAATATACATCGGTTTTTTAACTTTATATTTTTTATACTGCGTACTGTGAAACGAGCAGATAGCCTATTTTATGGTAAACGGTAACTGTCGCTCATTACATATACGATGTATGCATTTAGATTGCAGTGCAAAGTTCAACATTTCTTTATTTCATTTCTTTTTAACAGTTAACAAAATACACAACCGCAGGTGCGTTGTCACTATGAGGACTGAGATAAAATGCCTCATGCCTGTAATTACGCTGGCTCTACCTTATCCTTCAAACCGGAACACAATATTGAAAGCATTGTTGTTTTGCGGCAGAAATATAATCGTAGGCCTTATTTATATGTACTACAAATTCTTCTTGACCTTTATAGGTAGATTAGGTACTGGTGTGTATTGCATCTATAGTCTTTATTGCCTCGTTCATAATACATGAATAATACAAACGAAAGTGTAGGTACGGTAGAGTGGAAACACCAACCACAATTACTTTGAGGAAGAATAGAGAATATTTTGTCTAAGATAAATTAACATATTACATACTTATTTTCCTTAACTTTTGAAGTAGACACCTGTACAAGAAGTCGCTTGCTTACTGCAATCATGAAGTAGTATAAAATAATGATGTGAAATTGAAATGCGAGTACCGAGCGACCTACCTGCGCGTGCGTCTACCAAAGCGTCCGCGGGATTTACATCACGCTTATTTCCAACAAATCGGTTAATTTCCATACGCGGCCGATGTCTCCGCAATTGCGCGGCGTTATCGTCATTTTATGCTAATGGCGGAGCCGCCGCCGACTCCATATAAATTATAATACTTGTAGGTGCGCGGGCGCAAATTTAGTATTATTTCTACATTTTTTAATCTGTTAACGGTACGTGATATATCTTATATGTAATGTCTTCAAGGAAAGTATGTTATGTGATCTTAGAGTTAGATAGTTGGCTAATTAAAGCTCGCTTTATGCTAAATCTCTTAAAAATAATCATCCCAACTGCACATTACCGCCATAAATTAAAATGGCCATATTGTTCTTGAATTAAAACCTGATTTATTGTTATCGCGATGCGAATACGGATTTCAATTTACATATTAGCAATACTATAATTGAGGGTAATTATAATCCTAATCACTTGACCTTTCCGTGGACGTGACGCAGCCGCGGCGGGAGCGTCGCGTCGGTCGCGTCGGCGCGGGCGCAGCCGAACGTCGTGTGTCAAAGCCTCTCAGTGTCTTAGCGGCCGCAAGCGGATCGCCCGACCCGACTCGTATTGTTATTTATATTAACACTGCCCGAATTGTCGGGACCCTTCGCACTTGGGCGTCGAAAAAAATAAGTCAATTACCGCTTGCACATTGGAAATGGTTCTTATTCGGTGCCGGTTAGGGCGGGAATCGGGTGCGCGGCCGCGGAATGCGGGATTGCGCGCCGGAGGTAGACGCGTTTTTTGTGCGCGTGCGAGCGAGACGCGGCGCGACTCGCGAACTGCTAATGGGGATTATATCAGGGATTGCGCTCCGTGCCCGTGACTTATTTCGTACGCTACATTAGACGCGCTCCGTTCCTAACCATTTTTTTTCCAACATTACATTTGATTTATTTTTGTGATATTTCCTCGCATTGTGGCTTTCAACCTTGTATTTTTAATCTGTCCGTACCTGGAGCGAGACACATTTAATTATTTATACGTATTGCGATGCAAGGCGATCGATTCGATGAAACTGGGATTGTAGCTATTGTATTAGATTCATTTAACACATCATCTTTGCAACAATACTTTCGTGTTGTAGACACGAAACCGTATACATAGTCGTAAACTTTATCCTTAATAGCTACTAAAATTAGCCCCGAAAAATATAGTCTACTGAGAAAGCAAAAAACAATGTGAAACAAAGACCGTCGGCGTTCCAGGAACATGGTATAGGTACAGCCTACAGGTACAGGCGGGCGTAAGGCGGACCGCGACCGCGAACACCGTTAGTCCAGCCCGCGTTCCCGTATGTAACCCCGGCCCCCTCCCGCGCGATGTAGCGCATTGGGTCACATTGGGACCGGGCGGCCTTGACTGGACCTACCCCGGGTATGCATGTGTTACCTTAGCCTTGCCTTACGCTGCGCCTGCGTCGCGGAACAAAGTGCCCATTTTGAATTTTTTCCCCATTGGAATTTGGCCAATAAGAAATTGAGGAAGAATGGTGACTTAATTTTCGCATCAGTTGATTTTCATTTTGATGGTTTGTTTGGTTGAAATATTAATGTTAGTGTGTTTTAGGGCGAAATTGGGGACTGGCTCTCTGATCCGGAATCGCTATAAGGTGTTTAATAGTTTTGCTATTCTTATGTTTTCCTTCAATCGCTCTAAGCCGAATGGATTCAGGCTTCCCGGTCCCATCTCTATTCTCATCAATAGCGTGATTATAGATGGCTATAGGTCATATTATTTTACGATAAAATTATTCAGAGATATCTACGTTGTTTATTCAAAGCGGTCTGCGCCCCTGCCCGCACGGTGTGCACCATTCTACCCGTGTTTTGGTTTTAGAAGGCTGTAAATGGTTAATAGGGTGGGTAAGTTTTACGGGCGAGTTACTGCTGGTAATGCGGCCCTGAACCCAGCGGTAATGCCACCTTCAACTGTAACAGTAATGTAACTTTTTTTGGAAATTAGCTTCACGAAATACCTACTCAAATTATAGTAAAAATTATCATTATCATCACAGCATAACGGTCCGCTACTGGACTTAAGCCACCTTCCAGATTAGTGGGGGATAATTTCCACGCTTTGCACGTGGGTTGGAGATTGTAGTGTTGATGATGCTTAACAGTAAGTGCTGCTGCATATTTTCTGGTTTCTGGTGATAATAGTCGCCTTTCATAATACACGGCAATGAGTAGGGTTGGTAGGTACATTTGTCACCAATCGTTCAACGCTCGGCAAACGCAATGATATATGAATCCAATATGATGTAACAAAAAAATACTCCAATTAGATTCTTATTTGAATGAAGAGACATAACACCAACAGGTAAAGCAATGCACAAAACGAATAACAAACACGCGGCACAACATTGTAAGCTCGACAAAAGCAAAACGACTCACGAAGGTTACAAAGCACGTAATAACGCACACTTGATTGCGTACTAAAAGTAAAACCTGCAAATAAAATCGATTTCGGCATCTCAAATTGGCGGGCTGTGACGCGGAGCCAGCCGCCGCCACAATATATTACTTACTGAATACATACTCTCATACTCAGTATTAGGATTAGTGTTACCGACGCCAAACACCCAACGGCCCAGTTTATGATTTCATTCCCCGCCGTTTAATTTGAAAAGCGAAACCCACTCATTACCGGCGACCTTACGTCCGGCCGAATGACTAGCCTTTTAGATATAGATTACAGTGCTAGATATAGGTACGTGAGGAAGATATGTGTCTGTAACGTTTAGACGGGTAATACGTGGAACCTATTTTGATGAAGTTTGTTGGGCTAGCTCGACGTTTGAGGAAATATACTGCAAGAACGATGGCGTCCAGTGTTGCCAGTAGTAGCTTCCCAAAAAGTAGGCCTCCTCAAATAGTACGAAAATGGCTAAAAAGGTATGGTTTGCCTTTTATCAGCTTATGTTGGGGGTTCTATTTTGCGGGCAGGACAGGCCAAGTGACCGGCTCTACAGCAAAACTTTTCATTTTGGGCAGTGGCGTAGCGTGCCCTTCGGGGGCCCCGTATCAATTATTGTGTTGGGGCTACCCTAGCGGATACCCCCCCCCCCCCCCCCAACCACGGGGGGGTACTAATGAGTAACTTAAATCCTAGTCTCAGCTTAAGTCAATAAATGGACTAGCATAGCGAGCTCTTGGTTTGTGTGACAATAGTCTCTAACAGTCAGTTTCGCGAGGCTAGGAATTTTTGATATATTGGCCTTTGGCTTCGCTATATTAATACCTTGCGCGATTATAACTTATATCGAAATTTTTGTAATTTATCCATTAAAGCCTTGTGCGATTTAAATAAAAAATTACGTAAAATCAGCAAAATGACTCAAAATTTTTGACGAGAATTTATAATAAAATCAACTTTGCGAACAGTTAATGAGCGAGCGTAAGAACTCGAAATTTCTTGATATTTTGGTTATCAAAACGTTCTATTATTAACTTGAAAACAGACAAATTCAAAGATTGATTGCGTGTGAGCCAAGACGATTATGCGTGAGGGCGTGTGGGCCAAAGTATATTATGAACCACGTCCATATGACCCGTTTAAGAAAGAACGGAGTAAGGAGTTTCTTAAGCCTTTGGTGCTACCGATAATTCCGAAAATATGAAATTTTCAATATGAGATCAAAATTGTTACCATTTTTGCCATCTGATAGGCGCATATTTTACCCAAAATTCAATGAAGTAATAAATGAGTGCGCGTGGAGAGCACTACGTTGTCTTGTTTTTTTACAATAAAAATGATAAATACATATCTCTTTAACGATAGGTGAATGAAAACGGATTGTTTTACTTGATTTCAATTGTCTTTTTTGCGGAGGGGCCTCCGACCCTAGTCTGAAATTCTCTAAAATAATTATCTTTATCGGGAAATAGGGAAAGTTTAACTAAAATGATGGATAACGAGTTTTTGCTTACACACGTTTGGGGACCCTATGGCCCGGGGGCCCCGTATAATTGATACGGCAGATACGGCGGTAGCTACGCCCCTGATTTTGGGATTCAATGGCAAAAAGGTACGAAATAGAACGATGAGGAGCAGAGTACGCCAAATGTACGACAAACGGTCAAATAGTACATAAATCTAACCAAACGGACGATCTGGCAACGCTGAAGGCGCCTGGAAAGTACATAATTTAAGCATGCTTCCCAAATCATGGCAATCTTAACTGTTACTGTTCTTAACTTAATTTTCTCAATGGAAGGGGGCCCGTACATCAATAGTGTGACTGTAGACTCTACAGGATAGGTACTATTGTTTACTATTTTCCTAAGAAATTGTGGTTTTATCTGGAGCTCCAAAATCACAGCAATGAAGAACAATAAATATCTGTAACTTTAGTTACGAATTACGTCATGCTATTTACACTCTTTAATTTTAATTTCTAGCCAGGTTCTAATTATTGCTAAATGGAAGGGCGGGAGTTAGCAGACTGCAGACGGCGGCGCGGGCGCATTATTGGCGTGTGGCAAAAAGCGTGGCGCGGCGTGCGCCGGCGCCGCCACCTGCCGCCGCTCAAACAAATGCCGTATCAGATCTCGTGTGTCTATCTATATTATTATGTTTTATATCGATCGGCATTTCAATGTTTTAATCCTGACTGTTGGGATTCAACTTCTTGTTTCATACTTTGACCATACGCTTTTATACCTCTTAGAAGTTAGGCAGGTATAAGTGATAAGTATGTTTGTAATACTTGGGTATCACACGTATTTTGCGGACTCCGTAAAAAGCTTTTCACCCCATCAGACCTCCGCGTTGTACTTGCCAGGAAAATCTCGCCAAGGAGCTAATTCCAAAAGCTTTCTTTTAAGTAGTAAAGACGTTCGAGTCAAGTGTGCGCACTTTTACCTTTGAGACCCTAATGTGCATTAAAACATCGGAATAAGGAACATTATATTGAACATTTATTAGACTATAAATTAAAAAAATAAACAAGATCAGCAAGTATATTCGTTTTGAATTAAAGAAATAAAAACAACTGAAAGTCGGATGCGTACACTTGATCCGTATTGCGGGTAAGTGTGCGTATGCCTGTGGAGTAAACCGTTGAAAAATGAGCAACGTTTAATTTCAGTCCTTTGCGAAGACAAGACTCGCTTATACCAATGGCTCCTGCACTAGCTCGTTTGATTTTACTCTGCTCAATAAGAGCCTTTGCTTAAGCAATTTGTTGTTCCGTAAGAAGCGCAAGTTCAGATTTATTTCTTATATAATTTCGAGACATGACGATGAACACTAAAAAGGTAATTATTAGGTATATGTAATTTTCCTATTTTGTGTATCCTTCACTGTTTGCGCATGCGTCCACTTACCTCAAGCTCAAGCTAAAAAAATCTTTATTGATTAGGACATTAAAAATCTCTTCCAATCGTCAAAGCGCATACTTTTTCCGAGAACCCAAAACTTAAAATAATAACCAGTAAATCCAGAACACGAAATATAATCTCAACAAACGCTTACGAATTTCAATAGAAATATGAGCCTAATACTATAAAATGGACTTACCTGCTGATAGATAACAATCTTGCGCGTCAGAGTGTACTCAAACAATACGATTAAATCGTTAAAACAGTTTTTGACAAATAAATAAAGAACGAAGCGTGGTGCGATAGCGTGGTGCGGCGCACTGACATTTCGCGACTAGTTTGTGTCCCCCGCAGCTACAATTGGCCAAAACAATCACCCCACCCCCCGCGCCCTACTAATTAGATATAGGCACTGCGCTCACTTACCCACTGTTAACCAGAACGACTCCCGGTATACGCGGGAAAAAGATCCTCTGCAGTTACGCAGTCCGCGACCAATTTATTTGTAATGTGTTACGGTGTGAAGGTGAACTCCCCGTCGATGGCAAGGAGTGATGGATAGGATTTGGCTGTGGGCATTACTCAAATAGTTCGTCAGAATTTACACCGTGTTGTAAGCGGTAGAACAGGCAATTAGGCAGGTAAAATCTCTACTCCGTTGACATAGCGGCTTATGTCCACTTGTACGAATATTCTATTCGCAATTTTATGGGTTTCGAAACTAGAAAATCTAATTGGAATATGACAATCTAACAAACGATGAGATAAGCAAACAAGCTCACGCCAGTTAACTGTCACCTATTCAAAAGCTTGTTTCAACTAGCCTGGACGTAAAAATAGTTTTCCAGTGGGGGGTTCCAACGGCAAAAGGTGCTGAGAGGGTGGCAGTAAGTGGGTCACAGCCCCCGCCCCGCGCCCCGCTGCACTCGCTGAATGCTGACTGGGGACTAAAGTAGACCAGCCAATAGCACAATGCGCTCACTTGAGGTCAGCGAGAGTTGCGCTTGACTTGGATTACTTAAACTGCGATGTTCGTGCTTTAGATTATGGTTCTATCAGAGTCATATGCATTGCTGAAATCACATTGCAGTAAGCATCGATAGTGACCAGGATTTCGATGTGCAAACTAGGCCAAAACTATTACGCGATTGCACAAATAGCAAATCCGTAAACATAAATGATTAACGAATATATAGACAGACATACAATGTGTTGTGAAAGTGTTGTGTTCATAGTTTCGAGAACTGTGACTCACGGCACCGTACTACGTCATAAAGCGCCTTCAACTATCGGTTACTCAGATTTATACGCAATTAGCCGGTGGGACTGCCGGTATGGGGGATATTTCCCGGAGCCTACTGTGGCAATCATGGAAAACCACAAAATTAATATTTCTATTTACACTGAACATAAATATGTAAAGTGATCAGAAACATAACTAATACTCCTAAGGTTATTCTTTAAAAGACAAACACTGCCATCCCGTTTCGAAGATTAATAATTCATACTTATTCGTAAACTATTGAAAAAGTTACAAACAACATGCTCACGAAATGTGTTTCTATACCTACAAGCAGTGCACACATGCGCACATATTTGGATCCTAATTACGTTTTAGCTGCAGACAATGGAAGGATCACCTGTCGCTTCGGGCAGCAGGCGAACTACCTCAATAACGATTAGTCTGGGGTAGACCGTTGCGATATTATTAAAAGCAACATTATGCAAGAGCTGTACCTACATATACCTGCCCAAATAGGACACCCGTCGGGATTGTACATTGTAGCAAATAGCTGAACAAAATAAAGAGCAATAAATTTTATAGCGTCTACCAAAGGTCAACCTGAAGCACACAATAAATTTTAGATAATTATACAGTGTTATAGCCACAGGCAAATATTGTAGTTAATTGGAATTCAAGCCGTACATGGACTGATGGTTCTGGGAAATCTTTTTTCATGATTCCAGGTCAACTGGGACGTAAATACGATATACCGTAACTAAAATCTGGAGAGTATTTCTGAAATAAGCTGGTACGGTAATACTGTGATAGCATGTTCTCTCGTGTAACAATATTGGTGTAGCGGTCAGTCGGTGCAAGGCGAAATTGGCGCATTCTGGTCTGGGCGCGGGGCGCGGGGCCGGCGCGGTGCCAAGGGCAGGGCGTGCCCTTCCCGCGGTCACCTTGCGCGCCCGCTGCGGGCTCGCGCCTATTGTGCGCGCGCGCCGCCGGCCTATGCCGCCCCGCCCGCCGTAGGGCCCCGGCATAAGCTGCAAACTCGCCCGCCGCCCACCGCATAGCACCTTGTAATCCGATACGTTATTCTAACGAGTTCCAATTTCAAGTCCGAATTTTTTAAAACCCAATTGCATTTTATAGGTGAGCGTGACAGGATAATTTAAGAAAGGAAGAGTTGTGTTCGTTTTTGTACAGTTTTTTGCCGGGTCTTGCGCATGCGATCGCGGCTGTTGAGTGTTGTTAGCTTTCGGGTTTTTGCGGCGCTTTGTTTGAAGTAATTATTCTGATACACGTTTAATACCTATCGGCCGGCAATGGACGAGTGTTTACGATTCGTTTCTGGTATAATTACGCTCGCCAAACCGTTTTGTTCTAAGTTTTTTGTTAATTTAATGTTGTTTACCTACTCGATTTATTTTGCGAATTGGTCAGGTACACGAACGTGCCTCAGGGTTCGTATTTTTACCTGGAGGAAAGGTTCTATTTTATAAATTTCTGGGGCATGAGGCTGTCGTGCTGCCCTTGAGAAACAAAAAGCTGCGACATTTCGCCGGCGCGCTGCGCGGGCGCAAAAAGACAATCCTGCCGCGTCCCGGAACGCGAGGTGACGCGGCTCCCTGCGAATTTTCCTTCTCGCTTGCAGCTTTCTTCCCAGAATCATCTTTTCTCATTACACCTGTTGAGTCACCACGCTGCCTCTAATATGGACAAGGTTTCCTGTAGATTTGCCAATTTAGGTCCCTCGTTCATTTTATGTACCAAGCTATAGCTACTCACTACATTACTACTAATTGCAGCTTCAGCTTTATACTCAGCCAGCTTTACTTAAAGCGTAGTTAGAAAGATTCCGTCACATTTAAGCGATGTCTGTATAGCCATATGCAAATATGGCATATGAAAATAACAGAAATTTGTTCAATTCAATTACCCAAAATACAGAATACGTGGACAACTGAGAAAGTACAACCTCACCATAATATTTTCATCGTGTAAAACTATAACAAGTAAATCAGTTGTGAAGGTAGCGAGGTCAATTAAAGCAGGCTGATGTTGTTTGTTTCACAGGAGTCGTCGCCCGCGCTGGCGCACTTGTCGCCCAAGGTGAGTGCGCCCACCCGCGCCGGTGAAACAAAGAATTGCCCTGCTTTGTACGGGGTACGCACCACCCGCGTGGAATGGTATCGCTCTACTAAGAAAAAGAGTTGGATACCTCTGCATATTAAGTAACTTGTGGGGTTAGATTTTTAGTATGACATCGACGGTCCGAACTCCAAACAATGATGAAAAATTCATAAAATCTGCATCGAAAATTCATTGATAATGAAACACTGATTCTGCTGTCGATGTCTTTATAACTTCAACATCTCAGTGTAACTGGTCATACGACCGTAATCTAAGATTTCCATTGTAAAGTTTACTTGTTCAGAGTCATGGGTAGAGCGGAATCGTTCCAAGAGGATGACTTGGTGTTACACCCCGTATATGTTACTGTATTTTCATTTCATTTCATGGCTGTTTAAGTTGAAGTAGGACGAACATAACATGGGTTCAATTCAACATTATATGTGTGCATGTATTATAGAAAGCCTACATCGCTATATTTGTATTTCGTTTGTGTGTGTATTTAGAACTGTATCAGTTATTATGAAACAATTTATTATCTAAAAAGTTAATAAAATAGACTAGAATGTGTAATATTTGTAAAATACATCAAATTAGAGCAACCATAAAAAGCGTTCACCAGTCGAACACGAAACGGAAACTCGACGGGAGGTCTGATGAAATTCTTCGCATAAATTATACTGTGCTATTGCTAAACTTTTATATGTTAATTTTACCACAAGCCACCATTGTCCAGATAGAGAAATAAAAACGTTATTTATTATACTTTTACCGTCATAAGCTCTCGATGCGTTTACGTCGAAACATTTCAGGGAAAGTACGTAGGCAATACCAGCAGTAGATGATTAAACTACGATCGAGAGAATCTTTAAATAATTTAGATCTCGTATCTTTATCAATAGATAGGAGATAAACACTTTATTGGTCATAAAAACATCAACCAGTTACAATCATAGGAGTATATAGGTATGAGCAAAGGCGGCCTACTATGCAAGCATACCTATCTAAGAAATGATAAATAATAAATAATAAAATAACTAGATCTCCTATCTATAACAAGCATAGATAGGTAAATATAAATACTTTATTGATCACTAGTCGTTCCCGCGACTTCGTTCGCGTGAACTCCAGAATGTGTAGTGTGTCTAATTTTAAGCAACTGGTGAAGCACTCTTGTCAAAAAAGGATCTTTAAACTTTGGATTGGAAAACTCCCAGGTTGTATTTATTAAAAGATAGTAAGTCAGGTAGATAGTTCCGTCGCGGTCCGTACAATAAATGTTAAAGTAAAGTGGTAGAAGCTTTAAGTCCAGCACTTGACTGTTCTGTTAATGAATTTTGTGTTCTAAACACAGCAAGCGCGTATTCCTAAATAATTTTTCGTAATTGGTGAAACCAGCGGGTCCACGTGGAAAATAAACTGAAAAATAGACAAACTGAGTCATGTGTACTGTAATGCGTAGATACAGGCACGAGCAAGCTGGTGTAAATCTGTAATAATAAAATGTATCTTGTGTTTACCGCGTCGTAATGTCATACGCGCGGAATGCGCGTCCGCGGCGGAGTGCCGGCTATTTCGGTGCGGTACTGTTATTTCTATAATAATGTGTCGCATCTCTACGTACCGGTTTGGGGACTGGTCGCGGTAGAGAGGGCGCGGGCTCTGGCCTCGGTCTGGGTCTCGCGGTTGGTTTGGTCTCCTAGTTATGGGATTGAGTCAGCAAATGTGTTAATTAGGAAAAGGAATTAAGAGGAAGTCGTCAACGAGGATCGTCCTCACCAGTTCTACTAATTTATTATTCAATTACAAATGTAACAATAGTATTAGATCCATTAAGTACATTAGGAGACTGAACGACAACATGATATTTGACTAGTAAATTGTTTCTGAGCACAAAACAAGATGGCATGTTTAAAAAAATCAGAGCGTAGTTTATAAATGCCAGTAATTACAGCTACAATTTAAACTTACAACTACTATGAAGGTAGGCACACGTATCCTGCTCTTAAGAAGCAGAAGCACAGACAGACAAACCTCATGCATAACGGACAAAGACCACCACTAGAGGAGTGCCAATGATATTTCCCATAAAATGATAAACAATGTCGCAAGCATCGTTGCATGGCTGCTGAAACCGATCAGCCCAAAGACAGCAGTGCCCTACCAGAGAGCCTCAGCAGACTGTCATAGTGTCAGGCGTGCGTGGCAGGCGCGAAAATGTACAACAGAATAGTAAAAGTATTACGTAGGTCCTAGTAGCTCGAAGATTTTAGTCGTAATATTTATTTGTCGCCCGTGAGAGAAAGGGGATGCCGCTATTTTACTCCACTTCAAGCCACAAATTAAATTTTAGAATCGGTCTCGGCTTCTGTGCCATGAGCACGGTGAGTCGCGCTGCCACTCATTATGGAAACTGTTGATTGCGTCCATTTGTTCTCATTACTAGTGGCGGGGAGGGCGCGGGGGGCGGGGGCTGCGCGGGCGCATACATCACCCACACGCGGATCGCGCACTTAATTGAAGAAATACCTAATTTGCATTATTAGTGTTCACGTTTTTCAATCGATAACAACTTGTTTAGTTAATGTCTGAGAAACCGCTTTAATGGCCTATCACATTTTATACGTTGACAACTACCTTAATTCACGTCTTGAAAATGTATAAATTGTAATGTTGTAGGACATTATTAGAATAAGGTCGTAAGCGATGGGACTACCCACTTATTATGGCGGCTTCTATCTAAGGCATACCTCAGCATCCAAAACATTATAATTAATTAAGCTGAATGATTTTATAGTTCATTCTACGTAATATGTTAAACAGTGAATGTCTTTTTATTGTCTCTCTTTCCTTCATTATAAAAATGATCGTCCTCTTGGATTTTGGCCCACATTTTTTAGTCCAAGCTACTCCTAGCAACTTAGTATATTTACCTTTTAAATTCCATAGCCAAACGCGCATTGCCTAGTTTTCATCAACAAAGAACAACCTACGCAAGCATAACCGAAACCAACTTCGCGTCATCTTACCCAAAACCATTCCGGACTTCCTAAATCCAAACGTTATTAAGCGCTAAGTACCGACGGCACCGTGCCCAAATCGCAAATCGCCGGCCGCGCCTCGATATGTCGTGACCTCAAGCAATATTAGTCATTACCCCAATACGAAATACGGACGCACACAGCGAGCGGTTTCGCCGCGCTATCTTGCAAGTGATCTTGACAATTACAAATAACAATTACTCATTAAGTTAGTCATCTATTCAAAATACTTGGGTATATACCCGGCGATGTCGACTCAAGTTATTTATTATCACATCTAGAACTTGCAAGTTGTGAATGCGGATAGTGTTACTCATGGCGCTCGCGGTCATGAGATGTATTGAGAAATAGTGAGTAAGTGTGGTGGAGGGAAAGATAATTACGCAAATCATTCTGTGATTCCCAATGGCTGGAATTTGGGTTTACAAGTATAGGTGTTTCTCACTATCGCGTAAAATGTGTAATTTTACACTTAATTATCAAAATGTTCTTACGCCGTGCAGGTCTATAGCAGTGGGTATCTAGGTGCCAGTAAACCAGGAGAATATAAGATCAGTAGGATATAGGCTATAACCACCTGGTTCAGGTAAATTAAAATATAGTTTTAGGTCGTTTCGTGTTTAGGTCAATTATTAGTTTAGGTCTTAATTCGCCAATAGGGAGGGGTGAAAATTACGAAAACCGTTCGAGTCAAAATTTTCGTAACATTAAATCGATTGAAGTATAATTCAATTTGATCGATAATAACTGTGGATGCCATTTTTTACATGCATCTTCTTCGATCCATAAAAGAATAATAAAATTAATTCGAAATACACTCGAAATCTAGAGACATTCGGTACTTTTCCGCTGTGCAATAGTGTGGTGTCCATATAACGAACCAAATTTGCAAATTAAACTAATTATTATATTTATAACTGTACCCACACATGTTCTGTTATGCAACGATTAATGCTAATGCGCGGCTGATCGTTATTTATTGGCTATTACGATCGTCCTCACAATAATGACTGCCAGAATGTGATCATGTGTACGTCTGTTTGGCTGACCTTTGCGAGCATTCGCTACTTATTATGTCTCCCTGCTGGTCACTGTACATAAGCGATTGTAGGTATTTGAGATCCGTATTACCTACTTACTATCGTCTTACGTTTGTGGTGGTTTCCGTCGCGCAATCTGGAAGAACTGAGAACGATAGAGAAGAATAATGACTTTCTTATTTGGATATTGCTATTAATGATATTATTAAAAGAAATGTTTTGTATACTTTTCATCGGTAAAACGAATCTACTGACCTCATATCATTTAAATTACTGCTAGGCTCTACAAATATTGGTTATTAAGTACGCAAATAAACCTCAAAAAAAGGAAACTTGTTTTTAGTTAGGTATCAATATATTTTACCAGTAAAGGCGTATTTACCTGCAACGATCACAGGTGTAACGTGCAAAGTCACGGTTGCTACCTCAAAATGTATTATCATGCATGAATGAAAGCTCGTGGAAAACAACGCGTCCGCCCTGGGCGGCGACGGCGGCGGCGGCGCGGCGGTGAGTCAGCAGGCGGCGCGTGCGCGGCGCCGGGTGCGCGGGCGCACGGGATTATACTCGTAGACCAGATGATCGGAATTTTTAGGCAATTATATCGTGTTTAGATGTAAAATTGTAAATTAAAAATATTAATAGACTTTTTGGTGGATCATCACCATTCAGATCAGCGTTTATCCCGGCTTATGCCAGGGTCCGTTTTCCCACTTTTCTTCCTCCATTTCACCCGGATTTCACTATCCTCCTTTCGTAAGCATTTGTTTTTCTATATTTAGATAGTAATAAAATAACAATTATGGGAAAAAGCCGTTCAAACTGCTGTCCTAAGGACTGTGCTGAAGTTAAAAATAAATGTTGCTTGTATTAATAAAGAATTAAGAACAATTAAGCGAGTCTGCCCAGAATCCTGGCTGTGTTACCTCGATGAAAAGCAATGCTTTTCCTTTGCTCGTGGAACGGGCCCTTATACCCAAAGACACACTTTCATTGATTTATAACTCCGTCAAATTCTTTTATCATAGTCCTACTGAAAAAGTAAATTATTTCTCCCGTACGATAAGATATCCAGTAAAAAATAACACATCGTTTATTTTGTAAGTTTATGGAAACGAAAGTGACATTCACACTCAGTGGAGTACTAGAATTGTCTCCACAACCAGAAATAGCAGCGCTTAGACAAGTGTAGCATGGGCAGCGGGGGGTAAGGATTCAGCGGGGTGGGGGAGGGGGCTTCCGTCGCGTGCGCACGTGGAAGTCACGCTTTAGGCATAGCACTATTAATATAAGGGATTTAATTGCCATAAGAGTTTACATTGCGATGAATAATGTTTCCGAAGACTTGAGAGGTTCAGTGAGTGGATGATTACAAATAAACGAATGAGACTGGCTTGAGAGTTCCGCAAATACGGAGCGTAAAACGATAAAAAAGGGCAGCATAAGTGGCATTTAGGTGTTTTTTATGTAATTCAAGCAGGCAAGCGAGCCACCTAATGGAAAGTAGAGACCCCTGCTTACAGACATTAGAAACACTGGGGGTATCGCCAATGCGTTGCCCACCTTTAAAACCTTAGAACACGTTGCTATCTGCAACCCCACGGAGCCATGAAGACCTTGCCACCGGCAGGAACACAAAAATGTTAAAAATAAGTCATATTGTCGGGCTGCGGATTTCTGTAAGCTGGAAGTAGGTACTTAACTGGTCGAGCAGCTCTGATTCGAATTGGGATTAAATATCCCGCTAAGCCATATCTCTCTTAAAAGGTACTGCGTACTAAATTTTATAACTCATACAAGTTTTTTTTTAAAGTATCTGTTTGGCGTTAACATATCGTGATCTATGCGTTTACATTTGTTGTACCAGAGTCGGACTTAAAGTAGGTACATAAACCGTCTATTGAACCGCAGATACCGTTCAATGTAACGCATAGTGTTTTCCTAATATTGCTCAACAGCTTTCTCCAAAACGTGTGAAGTTAATCGTAATTAATACCGGTCACGGTGCGCGCGCTCGTTCCAACCACTCGTACAATCTTGAATTCGTAATCTTTATAAATTGACTGGACGGGGACACGTAATGTATAATGTACATAGAGATTAGGTAAGTATAATGGGAATAAGTGAAGGAAAAGCTGCATTAGTATTTCATTCGGTACTGAGACCGAGATTTTCGGTAAAACTTTTCGTAACTAGTTGGCATAAAATTGGTCTGGATTTCGACTCTGGAGACTTTAAACTTTTGTTTTTGTCTCTTACATTTGCATTACATTTTATCTTACATCTTTCTTACAAAATCACTATGTCTACGAGCTTAGTAGAAATATATGAATAGAAATAAAGTACATATGATCAACATAAAGAGCATAAACAATTTACCCACACTGCTTTTTTCAAATCGTAAAAATATATATATTTTGTAATCCAACAAAACGGTACACTAAAATTCTTTTACTTAAAAGAAAGAACTACTCTTTTCGCCTCTTCGCCGGTCGTAGACGTCAACTGTGATATTTATTATTTTCTTTAGGTCCGTAGTGGGCAGTGTCGCAACGTAGCACGTACTTCGCACGAGGCAACGCGGTTGCTATCCAGCTAGCCTCTACTGCGCTGGACATAGAGTCTAAATTGTGATTCCCAATGTGGCGTGGCTACTGTCTCCCGTAAGTCGGTATCGCGCGCCGGAACAGAAATAATACTAAATGAGAGTGTGGGCGGGGGCGGGATGCACTCGCGGGGAAATGTGACCCGCCGCGCGGGCACGAGCTGCGATGCGCGGTTGAGGTGGTATCTATCGTCAAAGATTAACTAGGTAACCGGTTCCTGATCAGCATCATCACTTTAGACCGTTACGCCAAGAAATAAAGCGGGTTCAAACGACGTGTACCTTGCAAAAAATTATACGTGGAAATAGTCACAAGTGTCTATGACCACGTTACAGCAATAATCAGGAGCAAACGACTTGTACCCTACAAAAATTTTACGTGGAAAATTATCACAAGTGTCTGCGCCAGTTAACGCTGCTCGTGCTTGTGAAAAAACTAAGAATACAGAATCTACACAATCAGACAGCTACAGAATCGGAAAATTATTTTCCGTTACGTAGCTCTACGAGAGGCTACGAAATGAGACGCAGGGGAGATAACTCAGGTCACCTGCAGCATAGGTTACTTTATCAGCCAGTCAAGGTATACAGGTGAACATAACTACAGGTTTTCAGATTTACGTTTTATTTTTCTGTCTTTATAAAAGTAGGTATACCTCGATGTACCTATCTAATTCTATGTAAACTGAAAGTTTTCTCTTTAAATTATGGGAATGTTAGAAGAATTACAATTAGCACAGGCGATATTCCTGGTGTTGTTAATGTCTATAGACAGTGGTGACAATTTTCCCTCAGGTCCACTTTCCATTTGCCTATCGTATGACATAAAAAAATAATAACTTATATTATTAGAAAATGAAACATAGGTTAATTTGCCGCATCCACGTTCGCGGCGCGCGCGCATCCACGCGCTTTATATGTAAACTTTTACCCGAGATCTAAGATTATTCACGCGCGTGTTGAGCGATATATTTACTCTTTTTACTTTTTATCACCTCTCGCGGCGCTCTGTCGCTTTGATTCGGCGCAGGCGCCGGTTCGGTTCTAGTGAGCCCTACCTAATTCTCGAGAGTTATGGTTTAGAAAAATAGACCTAGCCGCATTATTTGAAAATTGTTTTTATGCAAACGATAGAAATGAAATGGAAAAACTTTGTGAATTATTCATCCCATCATATTGATCGTTCATAAGTCGTGCACCTTGTGTTGCCGATGAGGTGATTCGAATTTCACTTTTAGGTTAGCAAGAAGCGTTCAATATGGCTTTGCTGATTTTAATTTACCACGTGCTTTAACGCGAAGGAACACATTAAGACAAAACTTAATAATAGGTACGTAGTTTCTGTGAAATTTACCAATCTGCAGGCTGTGTGGTTTAAAGCCTACATAAAATTTCAGTGTCCTACGGCTCTACCTACATGCACATACGGCGTCTATAGTCTGATGTTGATACCTACATCGTTTACACACCTAGACTGTCTGTAAATCTGTCTGTGGAACACGTGTCGCGAATGATACTTCACGGAACACGATCCGTATGAGTCAATAACCGACTTTACGACTTATACCTAGCACAGCATAATTAGCACCGTCCTCAGTGAGCTCTAATATAAGCTACAGCCGCCAGTGATATTTCCTCTCGATCCTTGCCTCTTTAATTAAACGGTAGATAGCTATTTATTTTTATTGCGTCGTCCGAACGCGAGTAAATCTGCGCGCGCGCCTTTGAATCACGCCCCATTACTCCGGGACTATTTCGGAGCCGCGAGGGCGACGGTACTGCTCGCTGGAGGGTACTTGGCGATCTATACATTTATTTGAGTAGTGACAATTATATTCGGTATTTTTAGTAGACATATGTAGCGATCGCAGATATGTTGAGGCAACTCTAATGTCATAGGGGCAGTTGAAACGTCCATAGATCTGAAAGTTGGCGTTTTCTGGTTTATGTTTTCAAGAGGTACTGCTTTCTCTAGTCCGTGTGCTAAGCTGTTTCAGTATGGCTATCGATTAGTATGTTTCACTGGTGAATAAATAATTTTGAGTTAATATTACTGTAGGTAGAGCAAATCGGTGTGGACAACTGAATTTGACATAAAATAATCTTACACTACTCTAATTCCGTAGACGCTATAGCCTATTGATACTGTCAATCACATGTTGATTATTTATTCAATAATTAGTTTCAATCCTCTTTCTTTTCAAAGATTTTTTTTCAAAGTCTCCAGATTGTGTGGCGTTGCACACAGAAAGACGACACGGCCTACGTCATCGTTGTATGTGTATAATCAAATCACATTTTATCGCTTCAAAAAAGAAAATCTTTTAACACTTGGACGACACACCGCGCGGCACGTCCGGCCCCCGCCCCCCGCGCCCCGCCTGACAAATGCGATTTCAGTTACACACTCCCGTATTTATAGGCCGGTACTCGCGGCGCGTGACACGTAACAGATTTCGGGGGAAAAATGCGACAGATTATACCCGATTCTCGGTACCGACCGGCGCGGGCGCAGCCGCGGTACAGATAGGTCGAAAAGTATAGGAACTGGAGTCTATTTTCTTGCTTTATTCATTGCACCTGTAGCGTTTTGTGAGGAGGAAAGAGGAGCTCCTATTTATTCTAATTGGAAGACTTTATAGTCAAACAATATTGCTACAAAGGTGGTGTGCCTACCTAAATACTTGCGTCCAAATGGGGCGGAAAATGCCACCGACAGCGACGAATAACATATGGACCTGTCAGAGTTTTGTCATTAATAAAATTGATCTTTCTCTATAGGGAAGGGTTGCTTTTCCCCTTGATTTTCGTCTCGGAAAAACGTTTTGAAAGTTTTTACGGTAGTCGATAGATTATTATTTTCAAAATTGTTTAAATGGTATATAGATACAATTTGTCGGCATTCCGAAATCTTCTATTGAACTTTTATTTAGGTAATAAAACATTTAGGATATTTCACATATTTCACGGATGTCTATCGAGCATCAACAGTAACTATTCGCGTTCCTGCCGTCTCAATTAGTTCCGGCGCGCAATTCGCAAAACAAAAAACCAGTTACTAGACGAAATGTAAAAATTTATTGTCGGCACATGCGCAAACGCTGTAGATATCTGCTGAACGTCTAACAGATGTGAGGTTTTTCATACAGCCGACACTGTATGGCGGCAAAGATTATAATTATTATTGCACTAGCGGCTGAGATCAATGATCGGCCGGCGCCCGCGCATGTCTCCTAACTCGTAATTACACCCGCGGGTTTCAATTAAAGCCATGAGAACCTCACTTCTCACCTCTTAATTGATATAGATAAGACACGTTTAAAAATGCGGTCGCAAATACCTCCTTATGACCTTTTGATCATGAGAGTAATTTAATTTCCCTTTTAATTGTGTGTTTTGCATAATTTATTATCGTTGGTAATAAAACTTTCTAACACTTTTACAGCATGTAATTCACTTCTAATCTACATGCTTGTCAAAGACAAAGCTAAAATATTGAAACATATAAACAAGCTCATACAGACTTGTATCAGCGGACTGTAACTAATCATCATCATTATCATCGCGAGAGCACTCTGATGTCGACAGTTCGAACCGTCCAAGTAGTCTCCGATTGTAAGTAAAAAGTATAGATCTACTTGATTATGGACACCTGGCCGCCCAGCAATTTAGTGAGAGTGTCGAGCCGTCCCCACATGTGTCCCGGTGAATACTTCATGTCCCGCTCGGTCCCGTAAATTACGCCCAATAATATTTGCGGGACGTCCTCGACTCGGCCGACTCGGCGAGATTTCCCCCGGGAGCCGGTGACCTTCAATCTCAATGCCCAAAGAGCATAAAAACTCGCCTAATTGACTGTATTTCTCTCGGTTTCGATATTTTCCGGCGTCGTATTTTCCGGGGGTTTGTTTTGTATACTGACAATGTGGACTTTCGAGTTAGTCGGTGGGTACCGCGATCTCAATCAAGTCGGCAAATTGCGTGGGTGGTACGCGGCCGACACTTGCGGGCGAGGGCGGCGGCGGGGCGGGGGCGCGGGGGGCGGCGACGTCGGCGCCTCGCGTGCCGCCCCTTAATTGCTGAACTTGGTACCGCCGTGTTTTACGCGTAACGGCCGTGTTCACAGCATGCGCCGACACCGCACTCGCCTCCACTGGATTGCCAGTTCACGCGGTGCTTGCGTTTTGTTCACCAGTAGCCTGGCCGTGACTCGTAAGTATTTCGCTACTCTTGTGGATGACTTTTTCAGGAGTATTTGATGAAAAGGCTTTGCCATTATCCTATTTCCTACTTGATTTACAATCCTAATCGAAAAACAACTCCTGAAAAGAATCCTAAAATGCACTTGATTAAAACACGTGCTCAAATAAAAGTCTTTCGTATTCGTCATTTCCTCATCAAATCTCACCGAAATTTTTCAGCTTCGGGTTACTGAAAAGCAATAAAAAAGGCATTAATTTTAAAAAAGAATTAAAACGCAATGGTTCATTCGCGAGCCAGTGGCTGTCCCCAAGCACCCGTGTGAACGGTCCCGGGCGTGCGTGCCCGCGGTACTTACACACCTGAGTTAGTTGTAGAACAAGGCGCCCCCGCATTACGCGCGCGTGGAAATTGAAATGCGGTGCTTTGATTCCCGCGATGACGCGATAGCGCTCTTGATTTGTCATTTTGGCACAGCGGAGTAGGTACTTGAAATAAGAAATGACTATGTTCTTTCGGGAAACGTGTGACTGTGCAGTGTTGCACGTAGATGCATTGGCTTTTAGAGATGACTAAGTTACACGGTCTACGGTCTTCAGGGTTTAATTTCTTGAATTAGAGATATACTTATTTTATGAAAATAGATCTAAGTATAGTTGGGTTAGGATAAAAAAACTCTAAGTAAGTAGGTATAAAATGTTTTCTAAACGTCTCATCAATTTATGGCGTGTCGGTAGGTACATGCTAGTAGAGCGCGGCGGCGGCTCCTAATTTAAATTTAGATTAGTAGATTCGTGAGGCAATCGCAACAATTCCGAAACAGGAACGAAGCTGATGACTAGCAATTATTTAGAGGAAGTAACTTGTATAAGCCCCCGCGGGGGCCGCCCCCTGCGCCGTGCATCGCGCGCCCCGCACCGAGCCCGCCGGCAGGCCGCCTCGCGAGGGCGCAATGGAAGGCGGGCGGGCGCCCCGCGGAACTAGTTCGCGGGGCAATAAAGGTTAGTTTTGACAGCAGGACAGGTGTTAAATTTATGCGGCGAGGGTAGTGCGTGCCGCGCCCCGATTGTATCTCGTTAAATATCGCGGGCGCTTCCAGCGCCACTTTTACGGTGTTCCATAAATGTTAATCCCGTGAAATATCGGCGCGTCGCGATGTGTTCGGGGTTTGTTTATCGCCCGAGCCGCCGCGGCGCCCGACCCGGCCCGCCCGCCCACTGCACTGCCACTGAAAACTTTTTTAGTTATCGTTTTTATTAGGCTCTAACTTCAACGTTTGTTAGAGTGCGATGCCATTTTTATGACATACGTAGGTAGTATTACTTATGAAATACTTGTGTAACATGTTTCTTACACACTTGGGGTTTTTACCAACGTCTCACTCGTAGGTTTACGAAAGCAACAGAAATAAACAAACCGGTGCCGTGTTTACAAATTACGATCCGAGATGTCGTCCTCACTACGTAACCTGCCGGCAGCGATCGCTGCAGGCGTCCGTTACAAAATAGGAGAGCGTGGCATACGGAAACGCGCGTGTCGCGCGATCCGTTTCCCGAAACGATGCGCATGCGGCGGGCGGGTGAACGCACTCTCATTAAAGGGCCGCTGATTTTAAACCGAATCGCCGAACATCGCGGGCCGCGCAGCCGTCGATCGCGCCGCGCCCGCCCGAAGCCAGCTATGTACGCAGTGCCGCGCGCGTGTGCGCCGAGTGTCACATTACGAGCGGCCCTTATTTTTATTTTGTCAAATTGTATCCGAAATAAAGCGGGCGCGCAATAAAAATACCATCGGTACTGTTATTGCAGCCGCGCACGGAAATAGCCGCGCGTGCGCCGGCGCCGGGTTGCGACAGCGCCCGCGCGTGCTGGCTCTACGCGCTACCTGCCGCCGCCGGCGCCGCCCTTACCGCCGCAGTACGCAGCATTCGCAATGTTTTGTAAACTTTGGCTGAGATTTTAAGATTCACTAGGAGTGGAGTTTTACAGTAGGCAGAGAGTTAGTTTCGTATGAATATGTAGGTAGTTAATCAATATTTTATAAACATATATTGTTTTATAAAATATAGCTCGGGTCTAGGTGTAGTATGCGTAATAAGCAAGTATTAAAAAAAGTATATAAGTAGTTTATCAGTTATATAACACCCATAACACAAGCTGTGCTTACTTTGAAACTAGATGGCGCTGTGTGAATATGTACAAGCATATTATTATTATATTATTTATTATTATAGCTGTTTTATTACACTATGCCTTACATTACGAAAAATCAATATTTTATGTGTACCTACGGAAAACCGCATGTAAGAAATACGTCCACAAATATAAATATCTATATCTATAATGCCACGACATGGTATGACTCCAGCGTAAAACTGGCAATAACTCGTATTAATAGCGGGTACGTTTCATGAAGTTAGGCGCCCGCGCACGCGCACGCAGCTCCGGAAGCCGCGGCGTGACAACCGTATGAAATAGGATTATTTTTAAAGTAGACTCACTCACTGTAATTGTCATCGGACAGACTTGGCATGGCAATTATTTAAATCAAGGGGCATGAAATAGGTAGATAAGGTAAATATCTATTGAAATGAAATTACTGTAGATCGTATGATTGATGGGTGGGAAATGGGCAGTGGTTTTTATTTATTTATTTATTTTATTTGCCAACAGATTTACACTTTTTGTTACATTGAAATAATACATGACAGATCTTTAACACTTAAATGTAAATCCAATAACAGGCAAACTTACGTTCACAATAGAATCGATTGCGCTTAATTAAAAAATAAATCTAAATCTACCACCACTCAAACTTAACAACTAAACAATGATGAATGTTAGTGTAAACGGCAACGGTTTATCGTAGAGATTATGGCATAACCCTCCATACAGCTGGGTGAGGCTAAGCGCAGCGATGGACTAATACGACGAGCTGTTGATGTGATGTGTGCGAGGCCCGCTTAAGACAGGGCACGTCCTTTAACGGCTATGGGCGGAAACCAACCTGCCTTACGTAGCCAGTTACCTACCCTGTCAATCAATTATTATCATCATCATCATCTTGGCGTTATGTCCCGGTTGTGCGCCCGCGCAGCACGCGAGGGCCCAGGGTCCGCTTAAATTATCTGTCTATCAATTATTATGTCATTTGAAAATGCTCTGCTTTCAAAATTCGTATGCTCTTCATAATAAATAAATAAATAAATAATCTTGGATTAATTCATACAGCGCCATCTAGCCCCAAACTAAGCAAAGCTTGTACTATGGGTGCTAACTAACTGATATACTACTTATATACTTTTTTTAAATACATACTTATTATACATAGAACACCCAGACCCGTAACAGAAATTAAAATTCATCATTGAAATTTCTGCCCGGCCGGGAATCGAACCCGGGACCTTTTGCGTGGCTGACTGGCATTTTGACCACTGAACCACTCAGGTCAGTGAATACAAAACGAGATCCAGCCGAAAAAAATGTTTAATTAAGTTGTTATTCTGACCAACTTTTCAATCAAAAGTGTAAACAAACTCAAGACTTGCGTGGAAAGCCCCGTTCCCTCCATCCTCTATTCTCCCCTAATTATTAACCTTCGTCGCAGGAGATGTTTTAATCGAGATGGCTTTGTTGCAGTACTTTCCATTTTGAATATTTATTACGGAGAAGCTGTTTTTCTTTCTTGCCCCAATGAGTCGTTACGATTTTCCAGAAAAGAGTAAAGACTCCTGGACTCCTCCATATGATTGAAGATTCCACGGTCTTTTGCCACATGAACATCATGGTCATCTTGGCGTTAATGTCCTGGTGGGGTCCGCCTTGACCATGATCCAGGATTTGGCAGCGATCTGCTAATTATAGATGGCAATTACAATGAAGCGACTGCCATCTCCAGGGGAACCTAACCAGATTGGATTATAGTTACACATTCAGGCGCCTGAAGGTGTATATATAGGTTTCATTACGATATTTTCCCTCACCGTAAGAGTAGCGGTTAGTATTCATAACTCCGAAGCAGCTACATGAAAAAAGGTACTATATCTTTCAAGCTTTCAGTCGATCATATCGGAGCGGTCCTATTGTTTTGAGAGCTATAGTTCTGTAGCTGTAGCCAGCTGCTACTGTGCCATAGAAACAAAGATAAATATCTACTGGCTGAATGTCATATAATACTTATGTCACCCCCTATTGAACGGAGATGTAAAATGGCAGGTAGCTAAAGAGAAGTCAAGTAGCTAAGAATACATGCACTTAAACTTTCATTGCTACAACTTTCATTGAGTTGGTAGGTTGGGGGTCTTCAAGAAATGAGTCTTTGAATTGACCCTTCTCAAAGGCCGACAACGCATTCGCCATCCTCTTGGTGTTGTTGATGTCCATGGGCGGAGGTGATCACTTGCCATCGTTTACCTCACTCTATTAGGAAACAAAACACTACTCAGCAACGCCCGAATACCGCGCTTGCATCTCCGGCGCCGCAACGAGAGCCGCTCACCATCCAGTGTTATCTCGTCCATAGATAGCTGTCCCCGCCGGGTGAACGACTCGTCTCTATTTCAGTCGCATAATTACACCAAAAGGAACTACTTGTCGCGTGTCCGCCCCCTCCCCCCTTCCCCCCCTCTGCCCCTCGGCGCGTGTAAGCACGTTCAATGGAACTCGGCCGATTTAAATTTGGACTAAGTGCGTTTGATTCCCCATCGGATGTCATTGCCGTTTCCGGGCAAGAGTCGCGGCGCTCGATTTTTGTCTGACGCCCGGTTATTTAAAGGCGACGGGTCTTGTAGGTTTGTACCGGTGGTTGGTGTCTGTCAAGCCTGAGGAGGTCCACTTTATGGGTACCATCGCCTTATCCATTTCTCCAACAACGTTGCCATTGGTGTCTTCCGGTTTGAAACATAAAGCAGAGACGACGCACCTATGCTACTTTTTTTAGACGAAATTTAAGTGTATGACTGATGAAAGCCGTTTTTTATTAGATGGTCTCTCTACTCATTTAAATCACTGAGTATTTAAAAAGCTAGAATAATTCTAACAGCGTTTATCTGTTTTAAAAATATATTATCTCGGCACCCAAAGCTCATTTTGAGAATTATAACTATAAATTACTTCAAATAATACTTACTAGTATTCATATTACGTACGCTACTAGGTCGAGCAGAGCGTTTCATTGATGATTATGGTCTGAATTTCTGGATAACTGGCAGTACAGTTTTCGCCCGTGCGCAATTCGGATCTCTGTGTTTTCAATTATCCCGCAGGACCCTATAAAGCTCTGTAATATTCTAGCTTATATTTGTGTAAGAAATCAGTTCAGTAGCTTCGTATTTTACCCCCAACATCCAAACTTACAAATATACTAACTTGGCGGCACCCAGAAAATGAATAGCAGCGTTTTCTGTATGGCCATCTTGGCGTTAATGTCCCGGTTGTGCTCTCGCGCACCAGGGCCCGGGGTCCCCCTTCACCATGATCCAGGATTTGGCAGATCAGATAATTACAGTGGAGCGACTATCATCTGAGCTCCATAACTCTGCTACAAGTGGAACCTGACCAGATTGGATCATGGCTCCATTCTAACAACGGGCTCATAATGAGACCGAAAATAAACAGGAACATCTCTAGCTTTACGAGTGCATCAGCACATTAGCCGACATAAACCCAGAGCTAAACAAACACGAACTCAACCCAGGTAAACCGAGATAAACAACACTTGGACTATCCACACTAAAGGCGCAATAATTAAACAAGATTTTATTATGTCATCTTAACTTAATGATCTCATAAATTTCATGGCTGCTAGAGAATTTTTGGAAGCATTCGCCTGTTGTTTACTTCTCCGTTCAAATTGAGACGTAAAACTTGTAATTATATTACTCTATTAACGATGTATGGTAACGTAAACATAGACAAGTGCTGCAAGCTGTAATGGGCGGCGCGGCTGAGTGACGGTGTAATGAATCCTTTGTAAATAAAAATTGGACTATCTGATTTAAAAAATGTCTTAAAACATTAAACTTTTCTTACTCACTCACATCGGAACTAACTCGGGGCGCAAAGAGACACGCGCGTTTCGAAATGTACCGTCTCTATAATTTTCCTGCTTTAAAATACTTATACCATCCCATTTTCTTAGCAAACATAAGTCACTGAATTTTGTTGACGAACAAAGTACTTAAATGTAGTATTTGACTCACTTGTATCGTGTAAGACGGTAAATTTCTTGGAAAGCCAGATAGGACCTCCGTAGGTATAAAAATTGGCAGATATGTGTTTTCTATTGTACTTTATGGCGTTATTTATAATATATTATGCAGAAACTTATTGGGATTGGAAACTTAAAACACCGAATCTTACTAAAATGTCTTTCTGTCACAGAGGGTTAGGTTGCGGGAAGCGAAGCGACGAGCGTGTTAGTTGTTATGAACTACCGCCAGAATCAAATCTACTGGCGCAGCAAATCCAGCAATTTGGAGTGCAACCAGATTTTACCCAACAGTTACCTACGTAGCAATATTCATAATGACTGGGCAGTGTAGTACAAAATGAACTTTAAATAAGTACTCGTATTAATTACATTGGCCGATTTGACTCATATTGCCCGGGCATAATAAATAATGCCCGGATTAATCACTTGGTCCATATATAACATACTTACTAAAGACTGCGCCCTCCAACCCATCTGCCTGGCGAGGACACAAAACCTTCCACTAATGTGGGAATGGTAAGTCTACCAAGGGAGCACTACCAGATGCGGATGACTCAAGTACGTAAAGTACCTACGAGTTATAGTATCGAGTTGTTCACGAAAAAGCGCGAGCCGGCGCGTGCGCAGCCGCCACCCACGGCTACTTTGTAATAAAAATAAAAATAATGTATGTAATCTTCGCGATTGCGCAAATAGACACCTATTTCTTACATCACGGCACGACTATTCGACGACAAAAATAATTGAGTAGGTACTTCGCTCGTGGAACACGGGCTGCGTATTTGCCGCGGGAATATAATGATACACGTGTAATCACTCTTTCTCTCTTTATGAATTCGCAAAAGTCTATTAAAAGTAAAGTATATAAGTAGTATATCAGTTATCTAGCACCCATAGTACAAGCTTTGCTTAGTTTGGGGCTAGATGGCGCTGTGTGAATTATTTTTGGTTGACGTAGTGCAATGGATTTATTTATTTTTACGTTAACGAATAGAGAAAGGTTTAGGCTGAGATAAGAAAGGTTTAGGCAAAGTCCATTAAAAGTTTACCTAATCAAATATCTAGAATTAATAATTGGATTCTTACGACAATTGTACATGCGAAAGAGTATCCGACTGAATCCTTATGTTATTTCCTCAAGTGGCTCATGAAAGCAGTCGCCGTCGTTCTGGACACGAGACTGTAAACTGGTGGTCCCCCACAGTCTCCGCCTCGTACAGTTCAAGACTTCGAGACTCTGTTAACATTCCACTATACCGCGGGATCCTATTACTTTTCCACGACCATGAGTATTTGAATAGCTGAGCAGATTTAGAAGAAAGTTTTTTACCTGTTATTTGGAATTGGAACCCTAATGGCGTGAGTCCTACTCGTACCTACTTGCTCTGTTTTTTCCACAAGAGTTCTTGTTTATTTATTTATATCAGCCTGAATCATTCGACAGCTGGGCAAAGGCATCCCCCCTATTCTTCCCATACTTCGCGATCATTTGAAGAGTTCTTGTTATGCACACAAAATATACCGTGCCATACAAATAGCAATGCTGATAATCTCTCTGATGATATTTCCCTAATAATTTCTTAGAGAAGAATAGGGGAGAGTGGGTGAACACGGATGACAAGTAAATCCAGACATGGTTGTGTAGGACAGAGAGGTAAATCCACAGATATATCCCACAGCACCGGGCATTTACAGACACGAAGTTTTTTATTTTTCAATTTTTTTTATAATAAGTAAATCGTAAGTAGTAATTTTAGTTGATTAATAACGGATACAAGTATATATGTTTAAATATAATAAAACAGAGACTGCAATAAAAACAATACTGTAGTAGTATTATTTTTATTGCAATCTGAAGATAAGTGTCCGCAATCCCCCCTCTCTCCCCTAAATCGCGAATATTATCCTGCAACACTTCTTAGTCGCAACTCCAACGCATTCGCTGTCGGTACTTATTCGTTTCGAACCAGAGAAAAAAGTATAACAAACGAATTATACCTAGATACAGACCAAGGACGTGCGATGTTAGGTGTCAGTGTGTCAGTAAATTTCACGTGGTGGTATGAGCGATGCGGTCTGGAGGAGCGCCAGCGCCCGCGACGGACTTTCTGCAAAGAATACAATACTTAAACTCCTTGCCTACTAAGAATACTATACTACTATGAGTATCTTGATCGAAAACAGAGCTTCATTTTTATTATAAACTCTTTATTCGTTTTTTAAATAGGTTGGTAGCCTACATAGTTGCCTTTTGTCCATAACAAGTAACAATTGATAGGCACATACTGAAAGATATGTCAGAAATTCTCATATTACACATAATTAATTATAAGAAGAAAATATTAATTGAAATGGTAAAAACCATATTTGGTAGTACTTATAATCCGTAATAATTTACTAAATTCAAAATAAAAAAGCAACTAAAAATTATATTTTTCTATTTTCAATAAAACTAAAGCATTCTCAAAATAATATTGTTTAAATGTTTTAAGATAGACGTTGTTTAACAATGATCATATTTATGAAATTAGTACCTAATTTTCGAATTATACGAAGGCAGGTCGCGGGATAAATATAACAAAATGTAAAAAAAATTATTTATTGTTTAATGGAATTTTTAATCGATAGGATAGATTAAAAAAATAAATGTATTTGGAAGAAATAATGTGAATCAATACAGAAATTCTGTTCTTTCCAAAGCAAATTACGAAAACTGATTACCCTGGCACAAATACCATGAGGATCACACCAGTGGAATCAAGAACCGTATACTTTTTATGGATTTTGCTAAACAGTGTTATAAATAAAACCAATGAGATAAAAAACAATGATGCTCTATGCTAATCTGGTAATACCAAACAATCGCTTCCCACCGTCTATACCTTTGTCTTATGTTAATAAAATATGTTCACTTAGATCTTTGAAACTCTCAACGGATTTAAATGTGGGTTTCAACAATAGATAGTGATTTAAGAGGAAGCTTATACGGTAGGCTAACATGCGAACGAAGTCGCGATAGGCCAGCTAGATATATAGACTATAAAGTAGTACTAAAATATTATTTAGGTATAAATACATACATATTGAATGACATGATTTTTTGGTGTATGTTTCATCATCACAGCCCGTAACAGTCTACTGCTGGAATTAGGGCCTCTCCCATGAAGCGGAGGTTATTGCCATAATCTCCACGCTTGGCAGGCGGGTTGGAGATCGCAGTGTTTAAATATAACAATGGAAAATGCTGCTGCCCATTTTCCAGACTACGGAATTTCTTGATCTTTTGCCTCGAAAACATTAGTCGCCTTAGTAAGGGGTTGGTGCTATTCTACTCTGCCGGACACCATATGGCCAATGTACGTATCATTATCATCATCATCATATCAGCCAGAAGACGCCCACTGCTGGGCATAGTGGGCATAGGCCTCCCCCAGAGAATGTATGTATCGTAATAATTATTTACAAACTTTTTATAGGTGCCGGGCTACTGGCTATCACATTTTGTAACTACTAACGCCATCTATTCTACCATAACAGCATAGAACTAATGTAGTACGTGTGGCGCCCTCCAACAGCGGCACACGAACTATCTACTTACAAACCAAGCTTTGAACCAAACTTTGAACAGGTTGCGCTGATGCAAACAGCTTTAATAATAAGATTAGTCGACAGGCGGCGCCACCAATGCTTTTCATACTAATATTGGAAGTATGTGTTTTTTCCACTTTTGCTCCACACTTTCCACAAAGTTTTATCGAATTATGTTTGGGATTTTCAAAAACTAAAAATGTCCTCGTGAATTGCGGTTTAGCGACAATAAATAAATCATATTGTCTAGGTACAGTCGTCTGCAAAATGACCGCTTTGCATTTGTGGTTGGTCCATAGGGTGTGGTTATTCGACTGGAGCATACACCACTTCGCTGCTCCAATATGAGTTGGTGGAGAGGATCTCTCTCATTTTTGGTGTTCAAGCCGGCTCTGAATTTTATACATTATCAATGTTTATAAGCTGTGAGGGCGCCATAGGTTATCGAGTACAAGGAAAAATTCTACTGTGTAATGATTAAAGACGTTTAGGAGACTAACAGAACGTTGGTCTGCCCGTGCACTACCTGGCACAATTTATTTTTGTAACCCAAACTTCGACTTTTCGTACCGATAATACTTTTTTATCCTATTATGTGTGTTTTATAAGTAAAAAACCGGGGTGCCTCAAATCCTTTTGGCAGTTTTGCTTTTCAGTCACATTAAAGTCACAAAAGATTCAAAGATCAAAGATTCAAAAAATGTATTTGTAAGAGATAGGTATTAGATGTTTTCACTGTCTTCAATAGTTTCTCTATCCTTTGCCCGCATGCTGAGGCGTACAAATCTTTAAATATAACTGTTTCATTTTTCATTTGGTAAATAATAAAATCTTCCATAAATAATAATTTCAAAAAATTTAAATTTCAATAATATAAAATAATCAATACTTAAATAAAATCATGCCACTAAAAAATTTTACACTTTTTTAGAAATTACACATTTCTGTAACTCGCCATATTTCGGTAACCTCGTGCGCCAAGTTCAGATAGGTACTTAATATTTTTGTCTGATTCGGCTTTGACGAGGCTTTCATCGAAAGGGATATTGACATTCACCAACAACACACGACTTCATCCGTCCATCAGTACAATATCAGGCCTGTTAGCAGGAAGACCTCTCCGTAATGATATCGCTTTCGTACTCCGGTTCAGGCGAGTAAGTACTTATAATATGGTACATTCTCACCAATGAAGCCGCACTTGAAAGCTAACTCGAGATGAAGGATTTTGCCTGCTTGGCTGTGTCTATGCAAATGTTATTTTTGGTATTTGCCAGCACCTCCATGACCCTGTTAATAGTGAAACCTGGCTAGATTGGATAACTTTTACAGTCGCCTGAATGTGCAGGATGTTTTCCCTCTCCAATAAAATTAATAGATGATAGATGTAAGAGTATCGGTTAGTGTTTAACTAATGTATATAACCCACAAAAAGAATTGGTACAATGCAGCACAGGGGATCGAACTCTGGCCAGCCTCAGGTACTTTTTTGTTTCCATTCGTACCCAGTGGGTACGACCGGGAATAAATGCTTACATCTTATTAAATTGACAACACAACCTAATTCCAAGTCTCAAAGTGTTCTAAACAGAACAGAGCTGCTCGCGCATTCTCGACCGGCCGTAATCAGTGCGCGTGCACCGACGACAATGGAGCCGCGGCGCCCGCGCAGCCAGCCCCACAGATCAATGTCAGCATCCGGGCCAGGCGGAACCGCTGGCTCCCACCACACCTCACTGACCACACCGCAAGACCCCTGCCCCCGCCCACTCCCTGCATCTAATCTACCGTACCGTGGCACACCTAGACGGGAATACACTCGACGCTAAAGATCTATCAACACTGGTCGATCACCAGACCCTGCTTCGATACGAAATACCGCCGTCCACGCACGCAAATGTAAACCTTAAAAATGTAGCAATAAGATTATTGATGCGCACGAGTGAGATACTCATTGGAAAAGGTCCAGTACTAAGATATTGAGAGCCAGATCGCGGGATTACCGCTGTTATCGCATACATTGCCGCTTCTTCCGTAGAACTATATCGCAAATGATAGAATCAAGTGTTTAATGCGACGATTGCCTGGTGATACACAGATCCAAACTGACAACTTTCTTAAAAATTTTAAATATGTATTAAAGGTGCATGGGGCAAATGTTATGTGGGCTAACTTACCTTGGCCTTAACTAGTTAAATATCTAAATATTATGTTGGAGAAACATTGTCTATCCGATACGGTTACAATACTGTTCTGCTGACGAAGAATTTATGGATCTATCTATTGTTGGTAAATAAATAAATAAACCATTTCAGATTCGAATGTAACGGATAGGACATTTCTAATTTTAAAATAATTATATGCATGAACCACATAGCTGAACAATACTTTGACAGACATAGTTTTTATGTGGCACCTGCCCACCGAGCCCGCGCCGAGTGATGCGCCCGCGCGCCTCGCCGCCGCATCTTTTCTTAGTAGCGGCCCAGTATTTTTAGCGGCAGCAGTGTCGGCGGCGAGAGCGCGCCAGACGTTTTATAACCAAATACACTATTACTATGCACTTTGCGCGCGCGGTGCAGGCCTAGTGCGCGTCGTAGTGACTCACAGTGCCATGTGCGTGTTATGACGAAGGCTGTGCTCACCATGGACCGGCTGAGGCGGCAACGGCAGCGCTACAAGCTCGGCCGCAGGCGGGTACGTCGCCTCGCCCTCGCCCTCCGCCTCCGCCTCCGCCCTCCGGCCGCAGCCGCGGCGCTGGAGCGCCCGTGTGTGTTGTTCCCATTCATCAAAGTCCGCGAGTGCGTTGGAGAAACATTCGCACGTCGTGTCCATTGCTAAACATTGAACAGTTGCAAACATTACGCCCGAACGTCGAACTGGCGCGTTTGATCTCGACATTTGCAAGGTCTTTTCGATACATTTATTCACGTACTGAACTGATTGCATGTGTTCTTGTTACAAATAATGCATGTTGATACGATAATTCGAGCGTTAAGCCCGTGGTCAAGTCCGTGGTCAAGCTAGAAAGCCCTCATTTGAAGTGGCCTTGTCAAACATGGTTCAAGTGTTTGTGTGTGGCCACGAGCGCGACAAACTGCCGGCAGATGTCTCTGTCCGCCGTGTCACAGGTTGTTAGCGGCCCTGTGTCGCGCCGGCCGACAGAAATAAACGAACGATTACCGCCTCAGCCACCACGGCGGCGACGTACTACAATCTACGACAATTATTGCTTGGGTACGTCCATCTGGCGTCCATTCTATGTATGTTGAAAACAAGGTTCAACATACATAGAATAGGTACTTAACTTTTTCCCGTAGAGGTAGGCAGAGAACACATTGACCACTTGCTACGGTCCTCACAATTCTTCCACATTCATCAATATTCGTGCTCGTCTGTTTAGGCCCTTACGGTATTCTTGACCTGACCTTACCTACCTCACTGACTGAGTTAGGTATATATACCTACTTTACAATATTACCTATTTAAAAATTGTAAATTCAAACTAGGGGTCGGCAACCGGGATTCCGGGCTAAGTAAACGACTTCAAAGTACATAATAAAATAATAAATGGATATTACAGCGTTAACACAAATTTTTAAAGTTATTCTGTACCTAAACAGAACATAAAAGAAGCTGATTTTCTTAAGCTATACCTAGATTGCACAAAGCACTGTAGAAATGCCTCAAATAATTTTGGTAGAAAAGCCTAATCGATCTATCTATAAGACTTGATTTCATAATGGTTTATCATTATCTCCGCAGCAGCGGTACTAGACATAGGCCTCCCCCCGGGCTTTCCACACCGATCAACTTGGTGCCTCTCATGCACCATCGGCTCCCTACCACTGAAGGCCGTCCACGCTGCGCTTGCTAATGCGGCGACCCGTATGACCTCTCCTTTCTGACCGAACAGTGTTGCCATTCTTAGACCACGGATTTATTAATTTTCTTGGGCTACCTATCGTTCGATCGCAAGCTGAATGATTTAATTTTTTTATTCTAATCATGTCTCTGTTCCATTTCATCACTGGAAACATATACGAATCAATGACCTTCGTAATGAGATACCCAGATAAAAAAACAGTAAAGATTTCAGGTAGACAAATACTTGTGTAACATGTGGATTGATCGCTTTACGCTTTTTTAATGGTACAACGTGTTCATTTATACCAAAAAACCAGGCACAGTTGCTTCAACGTGTATAAAAACTCTTTTATTGGATTCGTCTCATTTAAAAACACCCGACTCATTCCGACAAAACACATACCACTGACCATCGCTGACAGATGTTTCGTTCGGGAATCATACGCTTAAATTCATGATTCATTACCTATACAGGTATTTTTTATACAATTATAGAAAATTTTCCACCAATCGACTCGTGCCTGTTTCCCCTCACACTTTCCACATGATAGCACTGACGTTAAGATAAAGTCGTCACAAGGTCCATAATAAATATGTACGTCCTAATGCTCACATAAAGGAGGTCCGGACAACCCAGCCTATATGATGATATAATAACGTTGATCTATATGTCATTAGAAAGGGTTTTTCATTTTCTACAACTTTTATTATGGCTACAACCTTCGAATCGCTGTGGGAAAAAAGTTATGGTAGTATTACAGTAAACTTCGATATCGAAGTTTACTATAATACTACCATAACTATATATAGTACCATAGTACATATGTACTGGAAAATTCAGCCCATGTGACCAATAACGTTAAGCGAAATGTTATTGGAAAGGATTTTTCATTTTCTACTACTTTTACTATGCATAGTCCATACATTTCTGCAGGTCCTCCTTTAGTTCTATTTGTACAACATTTCATCGTTCTGTATGCTTTCATAATGAATCGGTTATGGTGTTTATGACGTATCGAAAGCTAAAGATCCCGGATCCGGCTAAAACCCGACTTCGAATAACACTTTCGTGTTATTGTCATTAAATTGCGCATCAAACCGTATGAAAACAAACAATCCATTTCTAGGAATCCCCATCAAAGTGTTTCGAATTCCGACGACTTCCTGAGCCCATATTTACAAATACACGCGGTCAGGTTGAGAGTATAATTAAATTTAGCATTACAGACATTTATTAACTATTCTTCACTAGCTCTAGCCCACTATGTCACTTGCGGATTTTCGCTATACCATTTCTGTAACTCTTTCTCTTCTCATTCTTTCTTCTTCTCTTTTGGTCGCCAGTTTAAATGTACATGAACCAATCAGATGACACTTTATTATTAAATAGCCTTACATTAAACCTCTCGTGAGGTCGAATGACAAGCACTCCTACCTCAGAGGTTCAAAGTCCTGTTATTAACCAAGGCAACCTACATATAAACGATGTACTTCTGCGAGGTATCTTTGTAATGGTCGTACTTTCTGAAACATTGAGTGTGTTTTTTTATTTCTTCGTCATAGTAATACAATTAGCTGTCATTCTTATTCTGTAAAAGAGACATCTCTTACTGGTAATTGTTTTCACTTGGTGGGGTTTCCTCGACCTGTATACCATCTCCCGGCGCGTGAGTCACGCTGCGCGCGCGCTGCATCAAGGGAAGTATAAATAAACAGGGCAGCCGCCGCGCTGACCAGTTGACCGCGTTGCTTGGTACCGCCAGGACTCAGCCACCAGCTGATTTCGCAACACTTCCGGGATTCAGTACTGGCTACTACTGATCGAGCGAAGCAATTGACGATGACACTGTTATAGGTCGAACGAATGCTGACGTTTCGGTTGTGAAATAAGTGTACCCTCATTTACATATTTTTATTGAAAGTGATGATATTTAAAATTTCATACGAAAAATTGCTACAAATATGAGTGACTTGTTACTTTACGATCCTCGAGATAAGAAGCAATAATAACCAACTATAACTAAGAGCCCCCAGTTAGAACAACCACTCCTCGTATTGTACTTCCCAGTGCGCAGTATCTCACGTAAATGAAGCAGCTATCACCCACAGAGTACTCCATAGACCCGGATCCGCTCCAGTATGAATTGTTGTTTGTGAGTGCTATCTTTACTAATACGCGTATAACATCTATAACGAACGTGAGACTGGGCCATTGTGATTGGTTCACTGTAATTCACAAGCTCCTTACCCAGAAGAGTACATTTGTTTGGTATTAACTAATATCAAGGAAGCCTATAGGTCAGCAATGGCTGGGTAGGAGTTTCTCAAAAGAAACTGAACGATTTTAGGATTATTCACAATTTCATGCTTGGCAACTTAGGCAGTTTTAATATCGCTTGTCGATTTAGAACCTTTTACCCAATATCCTTGGAGTGTATTGTGGAGCTTAAATGATTTTTTTTACCACACATGCAAAACTATTGTCGTAAGGGGTGTAATATAGTACAATTTAATTAGAAATATGGAGATGCGAGAGATTAAAGTAATAATTCCGTATGTGAAAGAAAGGTACGGCTTAGTGGGACGTCTCACGACTGGGGAGGTACCTTCGCCTTACACAACACCACAGCCAAACAGCGTTATGTTCCATTCCGCTAAAGGTTCCATTCCAATATTGTGTGTTGAAGCCTTATGATCAAGGTTGCCAGGCTGCGGTTTCTCATAGGAACTCTTGTTATGAGAAGGCTCATATTCGTATAATAATAGACATAGACATAGACATAGACATAATATTTATTTGGCAATTTCTACAATATAAATTAACTAAAATATTTCTTACTAACATAGATTAGGTTAAATATTGTAGTGTCATGCCAAACTAGAGCTCAGCTCAGCATATGCTGTAGGTAGTAAGACCACAGCGCTGATTTTCAGCTGACCCCTACATTTAGTGCGTGAATTACTCGCCAAGTGGTCAGACAGGTAACGTAGTGCTGTACATTTGCCCATAATTTTATGTGGCGGTGTGTTTATAAGTAATAATATAAATATATGTATAAAACCATAGGTGTGTGATATGCTTAAATACCTATTTGGAGCTATTATTGTGTAATTCTAATGTAACTGATAATTAATTTAGATATGTTGGAACAACTCTGCAGCCTATAGGGAGAGATTTTTGGTGTTCATAAAGATATATTTTTATGTTAGATTTAAAAGATGTAATATTTTAATAAAGATAGGCCTCGGCGATTAGCGACCGCAGGCCGCAGTGGCAACTAGAGCGCGATTTAGTTCGGAATTTTCCGAAAGGACAGGTCTGATGTGCCCTTGTGAAAGAAAACGTGTGGCGTAACACTTATTAATATAATCTACCTTTTCCAGTTAAATGTGCAATTATTTTTCATCTCAGTCTAAAATCTGATTGATCACATTTTCAAAGGACTTGATTATGTTGTGTGCCGCTCACAAACACTTCTAATCTATTTGATATGTTAGATTGAAGCGCATTAAATTTGTGCTAATGTTTTCTATACTTGTACCTACAAACAGACGGGCGTTGTTTATGGGAGTAGGTGCCTTTTCAAATAGATCTTAATTACTTACCAATTTGAAAAGCTGGGTATGCGGTAGAGTAAACTTGCTACATCCCTTTTGACTGATGGTTTATCACAAAAAGTTACTGGAAAAACATACTTCATCAAGCTAGGCTTTGAAAAAACCTAACATAGCCTCACTGATCGCGCCCGCAACCCTGGGTTCGTAATGTAATATGCCTTTAAATAAATAAATAAATTAAAATAAAAGTTAGTATACATACTAACTTTACTCGAATAAGTGCTACATATAGACGATAAATAACATGATCGATCGTCTAAAATCATCAATGTGACGTTAAAAAATCACGTCGTAACATAAAGGACACACGGTAATAAGGACCGTGAGGACAGTGTCTTTTCATCAGTTATTTCGGCATGTTAGAACAATAATGAATGTGACGTAATAAGGTACTAACATACCGCAGATACTACTAAAATTATTTATGACCCATCTGTAAAACTAATTCGAGTGAAGTTTGTCAACAGCCCGTTCTATTGTTATTCTAATGGCATAGTAGGTACAATACTTACTGGACTGGGTATCGAACTCGGTACCTCTGGTTACTAGTCCGACCCGCCAGCCATTTGGCCACCGACGCTTATTCATAATACTTGCCCTAAGACAATCCAGTTTATCCTAATGCTCTTACGATAAATTGGTGAGATCTAGGTCAAACAAATTTGGCCTAATTTGTCCTATGTCGATCGATCTAGTTTATCTGTTCTTTCGTTCTAAGGATAAACAAGTTCAAGTAGCCTTGAAGCATATTTATTTCATGTAATCTAGAGTATTTTTTCCCATCTCGCTGACTAGGCAATCCGGAGAGTGTCCCCAGTACTCGATCAGGGCACGCGGCGCCTATGAGAGCCTCTCGTGAATCATCTTATGAATTTTATAAGACGTCTCGTCCATATATAAAGTAGCTACATTGCCTTTGAGGTCCCCTCTGCCAGCTGACCTGACTAATACTAGTCTGATTAGTCAGAAACGAAATGTTGTTCATCATTGTGTTGTCTGTAAGTTGTGTTTTGCAAGCGGTGTGTACTAAGTTTTATGGGAAAGTTTATCGCTAACATGATACATTCAAAACACGTAATAGTTGTGCTTAGCAATATAAATTGCACACTAACACCCGGTTTCTGAAACGCTTGTCAAATCATTGATTAGCTAACAGACTGTCACATTTAACAAGCTGTTAAATCACTGTGGGTTTCTGAAAGGTCAATCAATCTAAAATTAGCTAATCGACCATTAACAAGGGATAATTTTTTTTCGTCTGGCTACCCCTGCTAAAATCAGTCAAATTATTTTACTCGTATATGTTTTTTTTCTGTCTAACGCATTGATTTGTCTCTGTGCCTAGCGGCTTTTTGAAGGCAAAATCGAATGTGATATTCAACTTTCAGATGAAACTGATAGCGATTGAATAGTTTACGTTTAAAATCGAAAATTATCAAAAAAATATACAGAGCGAAAAAAGAGAACTTATAACAATATTTATGTTATAGGGTCACGGGTTCCAGTGGGTCAGTAATCCCATCATCATCATCTTTAGGCAGTTAGGTAGGTCCCGGTTTACTGCTGAATACAGGCCTCCCACGGCCTACACTCCGGTCAATTCCGTTATCTTGCATCCATCGGCTCCCTAGGACCTTAAAGAGGTCGTCCGCCCATCTCTTGTCAACAACATCCGCCCCATCGCCTATCGATTCTGTGAGTTTCTCCCTAGTTCTCCTGGTTCAAGTCCTGGACACGGTCCGGTTCGTGGTTCAGGTCCAGGTCCTGGCCCCGGGTCAGGTCCTGGTTCAGGTCCAGGTCCCGGCCCCGGACCAGGTACTGGTTCAAGTCCAGGTCTTGGCTTCGGACCAGGTCCTGGTTCAGGTCTAAGTCCTGGCCCCGCACCAGGTCCTGGTTTAGGTCCTGACCCCGGACCAGGTCCTAGTTCAGGTCCAGGTCAAGGACCCGGACCAGTCCGTGGTTCAGGTCCAGGTCCTGGTTTCGGACCAGGTCCTGGTACAGGTCCAGGTCCTGGCCCCAAATCAGGTCTTGGTCTAGCTAATGTTTATGGTCTATGTGCTGGCACTGGTCTAGGTCCTGGTTCTGGTTCAAGCTCAAATTGTGATCAAGTTCCAATTTTGGTCAATGGCCTGGACCAGAACCTGGGCCCTAGACCTGGACTTTGTCTTGCACCAAAACTAGGACCTGGACCAGGGCCAGGACCAAGACCTATACCAAGAAAATCTGATATAATTTCTTTTGACAATCGAAGTCGATTTTTGCTAATTAATATAACAAGACGATAACATACAGTTAACATGAGAAAAAGCTTTCCGGAAACCCAAAATTACATTAATCAGCCGATACTTGGAGATTTGACAATCCGTTGACAATCTGTTAACAAACTGTTAATTGGCCCTTTCAGAAACCCAAACTGCATTTAATCAGAGATTAACAAGCTGTTACGTAATTTTTGCGTTGACAAGCGATTCAGAAACCGGGTGTAATGCCGGCTTGCGCCAAATTGTTAAACGCATTTAAGCTGATACTTTAAAAAAACGTTATAACAAAAAAGTTAAACGTCATTCTTAAACGTGTATAAGAATTTGCTAATCCATACATAACTAACGGGTATCAGCCTTTTCTGTCATGGAAGAGCAATAAAGCATGGGCCTTGAGCCGCTAATTTATTAATGGCTCGCTCGAATTGTAATTGGATCGCAATCGCAGCTCAATGGCAGTTTGATACGTTTTTCAGTATTCTGGATTGAATTGTAAACGGGTCGTGCAGCTTGTTGCCACTAGCTAACTGTTAGTTTCTGCTTAACTTATTTTTAAACCGCTAGGTTCGTGTCGAACGCTTTTCAATTTTGATTTTCGGCATGAAAAATTAATCGTTTTTTAATAACACTGAAAGCAGACGGTTCAAAGATAGGGAAAATCAGCGTCACGCACCAATTTCAGAAAATGCTGAGTGTGGCCCCATTGCACTCTCCACATGACTCGAGGCGAGTTTAAAAATCAGGCTTGTGATGCGAGATTGGATGTATGTATGAGAACATTATTATTATTACTGTTTATCAGGCAGGCAGTTGTGAACATGCACTAGGATTAGCAGTTGATAAGGTATACTGATAAATAATGACGGTGGAGGATCATTGGCTGGTTTTAAATCACACGTCGCTTTTGTGTCCGACACAGATACGCATAATCGTGGGAACTAACACGCTCCCGAATGTATTAAGTCTGCAAGTGCATCGTTTCGCACGATTAGTGGCATTATCGCAAATTGAAAGTGCATGAATCGTAGATTTATGAGCGACAGGTACCGCTTTCCTTCAGGTAGGCTGCATAAAGTAAAATAAATATTATGGGCTGTCAGCGCATTTGTCACTGAGTTGGATAAAAAAATCTGTTAGGTTGCCTGTTCATCCAACTCAGTGTATGTTGTGACCACAGAGCAAAAATTAAATTTGCCAGTCTAAGATAGCTAGCTTTCCAGTTACTGCTTCCAGTCACCACGTTCTCATTGCTGTAGGCCTGCTGGAAGAAATTTCTTTTTAGAAATGAGTAGTGCCTTTTGTGTCATGTATATATTTGCCATATCTTTGTTACCATTTTTGTGTGCAATAAACTAATAAATAAATAAATAAATAGCTAACATTCCAATCTTTTTGGTTGTGATCACTGAAGCAATAGGTGCAGTGTATACGTCCAGAAAAAGGTTTTTAGAGAGCGTCTTACTAATAAAAATTGTTCATACATTCGTTGATCACGCGTTGAGCGCGTGTATGAATATTTTTGACAAGCCTTGTATGGTTCAACAAACTTATCTAAACTGGTGATAGCGTCGCTGTTGTTGAAACTTGATAATCAATTCAAAGGACATGGCTAAAAAGTCACAAAAACTCCAGAATCGCCAGCAACGAAATTAATAACAATGGGATCACTACAGTAAAAAGTTTTTGAAAAATCAGTCTCCAAAAGAATGTAGTATAGAAGTTATTGTACTGTATAAGAATCATAATTATTTATTTATTTTAACAATTTATTGCACACAATATAAAGTATACAGAAATTACAAAATTAAAGACGACACAACAGGCACTACTTATTTCTAAGAAGAAATCTCTTCCAGCAGGCCTATAGAAGAGAGACATTATAGATTATATTATATATATTGATTTTACTTGACTTTTATTTTATCACTATCACTTTATTAAATGATAATACTTTTTTTTATTATGAAATATATATACCCTTTAATACATATTTTAATACTTCGTAATAACATATTTAATCAATAAATAAATACAAATTAAAAATTAATTGCTATGTGTATTAGTCTCGCTAAAACTCGAAAACGACTGGACCGATTTGAATAACCTTTTTTGTTGTAGGCTAACCCTTTTTAACCCCTTCCAAACTGTATTCCAATCAATAAAACGAAAAAAGAATTATTCATATCGGTCCAGCCGCAGAGACTAACGAAGAGCAATTAATATTTATGTGTGGAGATTGTTTCATTTATCAAAATATATCTAGTATCCTACCACATCGATTTTGCTATAAATTATTATATATGTTACTTAGATGTACATATTATGAATATAAAAACGGCATATATGACTAGCGAATCTGGGTTATTTTTTAGGCATCACCTTTAAAATGTCAAATGATATTTCAATTGGCGACATCCCAGCTTAGCTACTAGGTCAGATAAGTTCGTGGCACTATACAAGATTTGCGTCAAGTTATACACCCGTTACACATGTCACCAGGCGACCAAAATTGGGACTAAGTGTCGCCAATTGAAATATTATTTGCCGCGCAACAGCGATGCCATTTTGGGTCAGATAAGTCTGAAGCAGTGCACAGGCCGTGTCTAGACATCTGCCCTTAGTAAGACAGATAATCAGCAACACGGGAGTACACCCCCGATATTGAAAACTGCTGCGGTAACTGCTTACCATCAGGCAGGCCACAAGCATTATTAGCCACCTTCTATAAAGTGTAAGGACTGTCTGGAACCCATAGTACCCAAGTGAGGGAGGTGAAAGTGATGCGAGGCCCTGTGTACGTGTCTCCGACTGAAATGACAATAGAATGGAGTGAAATCAATAGTAGTCTGGTGACGTGCAATTCGCGCTCCGCCGCGGTGTGAACGACCAGTGTCAATGGAGCGGCTGGTTCCCGGCTACGCTCACGGGAACACTATATTTCAGACTAAGCCATCTTTTATTATATCGAAAGTATTTTACATAATTAAATATTAAGTTACTCCTAAAAATGGGTGAGGCATTTGCCCTGCAGAGGGATACCGCGACGGCTCCTAAAAAAAGTTACTCATGAAATTCTTGAGACATAATTATATCGCACTTAGAATATAATATGATTTTTTAATATATTTAGATATGAAGGTAAAGAATTTATTAATATTATAACTTAAGTATAACAAATCAATATTAATGAAACATAAAAACTAAATAGAAAATTAATACATGTGAATAAATATCATCTTCTAGACATGAGACAAACCGTTTCCCAATTTACTTGACATTTATTGAACTAATTAAACTTATTTAAGAGTTATTTTTTAACAAACATCTTAGTCTTTCTATTTATAATGTAGGGCCTGGTCTGGTCGGTATTACAAAGAATAATCACCGGACAATAACACCAACAGCTATACCTCTATATTTTTGCCCCCTGCATAATGACGACTGTGATGACAGTTTCATGGAACTAACTTGTCGGTGTGAATGGGAATGACCCTTTACAACTGGGTCATCGCCGTAAGCGAGCATCGATCCGGCAAGCGCGCCTGCGCTCGCACAAAAACTGTTCCCTCCAAAAACCACCTTAAACTATCATTCCTAGAGTCCACTTTCACTTGTGATTAAAGTGGATTGCCGCGTGCCTTACGGCCGATCTTCTCTGACACCTCGTACCCTGCTGCGTCGGATTAAGGTCGGAAATGGAGTGGCGTAGTGTCAGAGCTACACCGCGCCGCGTGTTGTTTGAGCCTTATTGGAACGTAATAAGGGCGGGTTCTTTCTCAGAAACGAAATTGCGTGGAAAACTAAAATATTAAGACTACGTCATTGTGCCGCTCGTAAGACATGCAATTTCTTCGGTTTCGGGTGGCCGGAAGGATTTATGGATACGTAATATGCTGATAAGCGATAAGTATTACGCTGAAAAAATACCAGTCCTTCGTGGAGAGCCTTTTTCGAAAGGAAAAGATTAGAGGGTAATTTGACATGGACGTCAGTAGGTTCAGCCTGACAATTTAGGGCGGAATTAAAATTAATATTTGTTCTAAATTCAAAGTATTTATTTCAGATTTACATACAGTGTTAGTATAAATGAAATTAACCTTTTTTTTGTATGTCATACGGTAGGCAAACAGGCAAGCGGGCCACCTGATGGAAAGTGGTCACCACTGCCTATAGACATTAGCAACACCAAGAGTATCGCTAATGCGTTGCCCACCTCTATAACACGTTGCTCTGGCAGCAAAAAGCAAATGCCACTCCACTGCCAAAGCCACGGTTCCCCAAATCCCCACCCCATGGAGCACTGGAAACCTTACTCACCGGCAGAAACACAATAATATTTAAAAGAGTATTATTTAGCTGCGATATTCTGTAAGGTGGAGGTACTTCCCCAGTCGGGCGGCTCCAATTCGAACGAGATACCCCGCTATGCCCTACCTCTCTTAAAACCTAGTGTTAGTAACTGTAATTAATGTAGATACTGGGAATTATGTTTTCTTGATTACAACTTTCCGCTCATTTGTCACTGCGTAACTTATAAAAAAATATCCAAGCACGTCTACGCGGCGTGTAGGCGCCTCTACGGCGCTACGGCGCTACGACAATGCTACGCGCGCTAGACCCGCGACTTACATTGTCCAAACCCCTATACTTTCCACGTATCAAACATAACGCCAGACAAATATGACGTCATCGCATCTGGTGGATTTAAACCAGAATTGAAAAGTATTCGAGACGTCACAACGCACTTAAACCTATGAATTAGTGCTCTGCAACATTGAATAGCGAACGGAACATTACGTGCTTACACTAATCGCGGCTCGGCGATCATATTCGAGTTTCCGAGTGCACGTAATCCGGGGGCGATAGACGTGATAGTGGTAATAATGGTCATAACAGCACGCACGGTCGCGCTGCGGCCTGCGTCATAGCCGTGGCAGGCTCTGGTCGACGCGTCGGGGGCGCGGTGGCCTTGCCGCGGCGGCACGACGTCGCCACGACGCCACGACGCACATCATAACTCACAGATGGAAGATTTATTGAAAATCAATCCCTCTGCCCTCATTGGCGGCTAATGAGGCTCTCAAGGCTGCGGGCTGCGAGCCTCGTGCCGTGACGCTGGGAATTATTGCGGCTATGTACACGCCATGTCGTATCTTTCTCATGAAGTCTTCGGTTTAGTACGTACTTAGTTACTGCGCTGGCTTAATGACCTAAAGAGGATCTTGGCCCTCAGATCTGAGAATGAATACGCGCAGGATCGGAAAGCTATACATATATAGCTATGGTCTGTTTTACACTCGTAAAAGTGCTGCCTGCGAAGTAAACGCACTGCGTTCTTACGGCTTTCATCATCACAGCCCATAACAGTCCACTGCAGAACTTAGGGCCTCTCCCACAAAAAGGGAGGTTATTGCCATAATCTCCACGCTTGGCAGGCGGGTTGGAGATCGCAGTGTTATAATATGTCAATGGAAAATGCTGCTGCCCATTTTCCAGTCTACGGAGGCGCTTAGATCTTTTGCCTCGAAAACATTAGTCGCCTTGTACGACACCCATGAGTGTAAGGGGTTGGTGCTATTCTACTCTGCCAGACACCACACGGCCGGCTTTGTAATTGATTAATTTCGTTTATTTGAACGAACGCTTAGTACTGATCACCACTCAAGTATTGTCAGTTAGAAACTGTGCATTATCGTTCACTGTGAGACCTCATGGTGACGTTTCAAAATACGGGTGTTAGTCATGTCGTTTCTCATTCTATGTGAACCTCTGAAGTTTAAACATAGTATTATTTTACTTGCAAGCAAATCCTTGCAAGACATTCGACCGCCATCTCAGCCAGCGTACATACGCTCACGTCGCACTTCCTACGCTCGCACCTTCGAAACTTTCACCCAAAGTCGAAACTTGCCGGGTATCGCATTCATCGTCAAACAAAGCGTCGTCCGGTGGGTCCCGTTGACAGGCGGCAGCGGGAGCGGAGGCGGGCTCGCTGACCCAGTTCCCGCTGATCGCTAGTCCCCGAGCGGCGCCGGCGTGCGCGCGCACCCATTCACGGGCCAGGGGGAGGGGCGCGGGGGTGCCGCTGGAGGAGCGCTTTCGGCGCTGGTTCCAGCACTTTTTTGGGTCTTCCTATGTTGGTAAATATGCATCAGGTATTTTAGACAGAAAGTATTTAAAGCGGCGGCGTGTTGCTTGCTTTAGGGATATAAAGATCACATTTCCGCTTATTTCGGTCAGATACAAACAATATTTTGCTTCTTCTGCGCTCGTTAGTTCAGGTTAGAGTATGCCAATTATTGAATAAAAGTTGAAGTTACTAGGATCACAGAATACAGAAACATCAGAGCTAGACACGAAACAATATACAAAATGTACACAAATCATTGTTCAAATTATAGTCTTTTCTAATACAAACAAATCCTTCAATCTATCGTAAAACAATTCATAAAAGCGCTCCCCTGGCGGTTCAACGCAATCCATCGCTAGTGGCCCCGCAATCCAGCGCTCGAGCGCTCGCGCGGTCCCCGGGGCGCGGGGCAGGGCGGCCAGTACTATCCGGGGAGCGCGCGGCGCGCGGATGTGTCCACCACGGCCGACCACGACGAGATCCCGCTGGTGGTCCGCCGCCCCCCGCAGCCATGTCGTAGCATCATGGGCTACAACAACCAGAACGGATACAACAAGCTGTTCACGCAGGTGCGTGGGGCCAGCGAGCCCATTATTGGGGACGCCACCGCGGAACGCAGCATTCGTGTACTCACTGTGCTCATTATTGTGTTTTGCTCTCTTGAAGCCGTATTATACGCATTCTTGTTCAAGCTTTTCGCTATATAGTCGTTTGTGATTAAATTCGATCGTTGAAGGCTCGTGTTTAGAAAAACGGCCGCAACTCGCGTAAACATTCCACGATCGTAGCCCACGCCTAATGAGTGCTGAGTTCATCTTCGTTGTCATTTCACCTGTGGCTCCTCCCGCGATAGCGGTCTTAAATATGGAAGCATCCTTGATTATACACACAATTTATACAATATGGCAGTTACGGTTGGTATTTACTACCAGTTGTGACTCGTTTGGGATTACTCATGAAATGTACACAGTCATTAAAATTTGTGACCAATTCCAATGTTATTTGTTTACATGACAATTTTCACGGGAATTGAATGCGGAATGTGTTAATAAAGAGATTTAATTATAATCATGTGGAGCAGCGTGTTTTCTCTCATACAATTTGGGTAATGTGTTTTCTTTGGCCGGCCAACACGTATTCTGAGAACAGAATTAACAGCTCCAGTTGTTTAAAATTAAATTATATTCGTGATGGATTGATGCCACGTGTTAGTAAGTTACTAACTTCCAAATAATTGAAAGTTTATATATCCATAATGGACAATGTCAAGTTACAATTAGGTAGGAATCATTGCTTCACCACTTGCTAAAGTAAGATGTGCTTTTCCGTTTCCATTGCAGCTTTTATTTCTTACTAGACCGCATTAATGAAGTTGTAAAACCCATTCTGGCACCGCGTGATACATTTTAGACACCTTTGCGAAAACGGATGTATTGCAATTAAATCGGTTAATGTTAAAAGCAAAGAAGCAGATCCAAACGTGTACCCAACTACATTTAGAATTTACATACATTACGATATAAATAAAAGCAGTAGAAATATGAGGTTTATAGATCTGAAACTTTATTAGATATTTTTTTCTTTCATTACGACTGTAAACTACCGATATAGATCGTACATTCATATGCTGAGCACGCTGGTTAGTTCATGACGGTGGTACGTACTGCATCTACAAGATGAAATTGCAATGTACCACATTTTGCAGCAATAAATCATTCATTCATTCATTCATTCAACTATTTTGTTTCATGTTTATATAGAAACCCCAATATCTTACCACTAGTTTATAAAAATAACGTAACCGACAGAAAAAGTCGGATAATCCCCGACCAAGTTTACTTAAACTCAAATATTTTCGAAACTACTGAACCGATTTTAATGAAACAAAGTTAAGTAGCATCTCGATTAAACTGACTTTGGAAATCGCTTCCAAATCGGTCTCTAAGTTCACGCGCTACGATGCCACAAACAGGTACACAAAGCCATAGATACACACGTCAAACATATACCCCCCTGTTGGCGTCGTGAGTTATACAAAATACCGTCGATGGGCCCTGATAAACCATTCAACCAGTCTCCGTATCCCCAGTACTGCTCGGCACTTGTTTATGTCTATAGGCAGTGGTGACCACTTTCCAGAAGGTGGCCCGCTTGCCTGTTTGCCTACTGTAAAACATAAAAAAAAACAATCTAGTTTAACAATATTAAAACAATAACGTGGACCAGTAACGTCGCTAAAATTAGCCTGTTAAGTCTAATCGCGTATGAATCAGCAATCGGTGATTTTATTAGATCGTGTGAATTAAAGATTCGATTATCCATTCGGCCTAATTGTGCCTTTGCCTTTTAGCTGACCTGCACCCAGAATAGCGAAGTGAACAGTTCTAAATTAGATATTTAGATACTGCGCTAGAACTGAACCAAATATGGGCAGATGACCTGCTTTTTCGATTCTCTTTCGCTATTAAGAAAAGGCTGCATTCTAATCACTTATCTAAGGGTTAAAAAGGTTTTTACGGAGCCAGCAAGAAGTGAGTCTTCAGGAGTATCTCCTGGTATTGCCAACGTCAACTGCTTACAATCTGAAGGTATCTTAGTGTCACTCGCTACCCTCCCCCTCCCCGATGACAAGGACAAAATATAAGAAAACATCATAAAAACAACTTGTCATAGGTACAATCATGATCCGCTAGAATTACGAAACATCAATATCGGATTATGTAACAACAGTCCATATAAAACACTGAACTGCTAAAAGTAACTTGAGTTGAAACTGAAGTTACATCACTTCAGTTTCATCACTTTTCATTTTCATCACTTTCGCGTGGTGTGTTCTAAGCCTAGTGCGATACGCGTCACCGCATTCCGCAACGTCCGCCACTCACGCCGGGAACGCAGTAAAACGGAACCGGAATCCAGCGTGCTCAGCAACCGGTCAGATTATCTCTGCACCTGAGATGACATTGACAATGAGCTATCATATTGACATGATCATAGGTTTTAAAGTAGCGCTAGAGACAGAAAAGATGAGGATGAGTCTATTGTGGTATGGGCATGTTGGTATCTAATGGATACTTATATCTGTAGAAGCCGATCTTAGAATGGATGGACTGTGTGAATGAAGATGACGAGTGATAAGGTAAAATCAAAGAAAGAGCTGACGCAAGAGCTTTTGTGCTGACAGGACAGGTGGATGATTAATATAAATGTTTAAAATAAACGGTTTGTCCGTATGGTCGCCGGCAGTGCTTAATATTGCAACATCCCGTAGACTTATGCCAGCTAGTACCTCCGTAGACCAGAAAATGGGCAGCAGCGTTTTTGTATTATTTTAAACACTGCGATCTCCAACCTGGCTACCAAGCGTGGAGATTATGACAAATCCTTCCACTGATGTAGAAAAGGCCCAAGTCCAGTGGACCGTTATAGGGTATGGATCTATAATGCGTGTAAGGTTCTTCTTATATCACGTTAAGCATCTTATTCCAGCGAGGTGCACACATAATTTGACCGGTCATGTTTATGCGTAGATCCAAACACACACAAACACACAACAACGTAAACAAATTCCGCAATTTATCTTAAACGTCGCGCCATATGGCTGGGTTCATTATATTCCATATAATTATCTCAATTGCTTTCAAGTGAAGCTATAACAAATCTAGCTTTTTAGAGTTTTGTGACTGTTTCTAGTTTATAAATTAAAAGACGCAGTTTCTGCCTACCCTGATGGATACGGGTGTTAATATGTAGGTAGGAATATTTACGTGTAGTTGATTACGTTTCATTTGTAATGTTTGTTCTTGAATACGTCTTAAACGTAACGCGGAAATCTCAACCGATAACCAGCTAGAACTTATTAAGGTTTCAGCTCAGTTTCTAATTTCTAATACCATAATTGGATGAAAGTAATGAACTCTAATCGCTTTCTGTCTAATCATCTGCTGTCGTCAAAACACACGATGCAACACTTTATCGCTTTGATAATGGTGTACCTAGTTACTCATTGCTTATGTAAATATTAATAACTATGTATGCAAAAGTATATTAAGTTGATTATGATGACGTAGACAGCCCTAAATACAAACACACTACGACAATGTTATGTACTTTATAAAACAACAAAGTCTCCGGAAAATACCCAAACGGTTTCAATAAACAAAGAGGGCTACACAGAAAACTGATTAGAGCCGAACGGGAATAACTCGGGCTTGATACAAAAACCGCATCCGTGGGTTGTGCCAAAAACAAGGGCGTAAAATATGCAGGGAGGGGTGGCGGGGGTGGGGGTGCTGACGTCACGCTTCGACCCGCCTGGCTGCCGCCGGAGCCTACCGGCCGCCGGCCGCCGGCCGCCGCCGCCACTCCGCCACTCCGCCTTCGCACAACACACTAGGCATACCGAATAGAATACAAATCTCAGAATTCTATACAGTATACTCGTATCTATATCTGATTCCTTATTTTATTCTTAAGTATTGAAAGATTTTTATTAACAATGGATCCCAGTGTCGACATGTCTACTTGCTTTCGTTTTGTGAGCCACGGCTAAGGTGAGCTTCAGGCGCTGTAGTATCGTAGATTCATAGTATTGAGACGTAGTTTCTTTTCATCTTCAATTTTCTTTTTCATTACTCACCTACACCTATTTTTAGTTAGTGCATCGTCCATTAATGTATTTTAATTACAATTCAACTTAAATCGACTTTTCTTGGATTACGGATAACAAGCACCAATTTAAACTCTGACCATGAAACTAAGTGATGACGTCATCAAAAATATTGAAACGATTTCAACAATTTTGTATATTAATATGGAGTATGTCTATGTTTGCTGCATGAGGAATGGAATCTGACCTTTATTAACTTATATTTCAATATAATACAGGCACCAAATTAGTTGCAACTCAATATCAAACTTCAGAGCACCCTCTCCTAAAGTATTAAGCAGTTTGCACCACCCTATTGCGATGTTCATTTTGGTGTCTGTATAAATATATGAGAGGTCAGCCTGCCGCAGCGAGGCTGCCGCGGGCTGACCGTCTGTCTGTCCGTGTGTGTTGCCTTGCATGCAGTCTCCACGCCGCCGCCGCAACCAATGACTAGCTACAAGCCCTTGGTAAGCACCTTATTTGCTTTATTTCTATTGTTTAGATCCGACATCGATAAAATGATGTTACGTATATAACGAACTTGCGATGTCCTATATTCTGGTATTATAATATAGATTATCGATTTGGCTTTCACGCCACATAGAAGGACGACTTGGCCTCTGCAGTTAATACGAGTAACTTGCAAGTTAATATGGTATAATGTACAGGATTCGTCACTCGAAGTGTTACCAATTTATAAGTTCTTTAAGTTTGCCAATTTTGATATTTTTTGTTCGAAAACTTCAGTATATCCACAGAATACTAATATTTAAATAAGAAACAACTTTTCAAAGTGAGTAAAACATGGTTATTGTTCGATGTAGCCACTTTTAACACGGATAACGGCATAGTATTTCTATTTTTAGTAAAGAGCAATATTTCAGCCATTGCCGTCTCGTATCGTTTAGCTGATACTTTGGCCTCACGAATAGGTCATATGGAAAAATCCATCAGGTTTAGGTCCAAGGAAGTGGCCAATGTTGTGAAGAAATGAACAGAATAGAATATCGTTTTATGGTTGAACTGTGTACATTTAGGTTTTTTGTTTTATGTCATACGGTAGGCAAACAGGCAAGCGGGCCACCTGATGAAAAGTGGTCCCCACCACCAAGAGTATCGCTAATGCGTTGCCCACCTCTATAACACGTTGCTCTGGCAGCAAAAAGGCAAATGCCCCTCCACTGCCAAAGCCACGGTTCCCCAAATCACCACCCCATGGAGCACTGGAAACCTTACTCACCGGCAGAAACACAATACTATTTAAAAGAATATTGTTTAGCTGCGGTATTCTGTTAGGTGGAGATACTTCCCCAGTCGGGCGGCTCCTATTCGAACGGGATACCCCGCTATGCCCTACCTCTCTTAAAATTTCAAATGAATGAAGCATTATGGGATGGTGTCGAGTCCTGTAGAAATGTCTAATGGTTTCTACCTATTTGTTTACACGTATAAGCTAACAGAGCATCGTTTAAAATCTTTTCACAGTTTATTTGTTGATTTATCTTTACGCCATCGTCAATGAAACCGAGTATTGAGCGTCCTATAGCAATAACCGCGGCCAAACCTTCACTTGCTATCACAGAGCAGATCTACATTGTCTTTTGATTTGCTCTATACGATCGTTTTATTTGTTTATTATTGCAGAACCGTGAAATTCTTTCACCAAAAAATACTTTTTTCAAGCTAGTTACGTGCGTTTGTGTGTATATCTTCTCGGATAGGCTCGCTGCTGTTGACCAAGCCAAAGATGGCTACCTACATGCAATAATAACTTAATTGTTAAAAAAAAATACATGCTTCTAGAACTATCATACATACTTTTAGGGCGGCTAAAACACCCTTTTCAGGGCAGCACAGCCCAGCTGCGACAGCCGGGTGTTGTATGCAAAAGGCAAACGGGTCTTACAGTATGAAAAAAAAACGTCGTAAGGAAATATATGTGGACAATACCCCGACGCCATACGTAAATTAGCTAATAAGTATACCTAAATTATTAGGTACTTGTCAATAATATTAGCTTAAGCGAATTTGAATTTAGGCTGCGCCTAATAGTCAACGAATTAAAATGTACAACTAATCAAAATGTACAGGATAGCCGTTTGGTACACGGGTACTTTCAGAAATATTTTCAAAACATGCCAAGTTTGTTCTCCTCAAGGTTGGAGAGGGCTTAGTAAATTTTATAAAACATACAACAAATATCTCTTAATATACTCATATCTAATGTGAAAAAGGCAATTTTTTAAATATAAACCAACCACTCAAACTGATGGTTTTAACCTAAAGTACCCGTATACCAAACAGCTATCCTGTACATCGATTTGCGGTTTTCTGTCAATATTTGCTTTATATAAGTTCAGTATAAGGCCAAATGCGTTCTCACTAGAGATGTAACGGATATCCGGCCACTATCCGGTATCCGGCCTATCCGGCCATAATTTATTATCCGGCCGGATACCGGATAATACGTTAATATCCGGCCGGATACCGGATAGTAAAAAATGTATGAAAAGCCCATAAAAGTAATTTTGCTCATCGGAAATATAATGCCCTTCTGTAGCAGTCGAGTAAAAAGTCGTATCAAAACGTTTAAAAACCATAAATATTAATCAAAGAACGATTGATTATGTCGGCATCGGCAACTATTCTACTCGTATCGTTCATTTGGTAGGTTAGCAAAAATTATTAATAGTTTTCAGGTCTCTTCTTTTTGCACTATGCCTTTTCCATTTGCTGGAGTCGGCTCTTCTTGTCTGCTTCCTCCATTTCTTTCTATTTTGAGCAGGAGCAGCGTCAATAATATTGTCCTTCAGGTCCCGTTGGTCCGCCGTCAGCCAGGTGGCGTGTGGGTCTTCCGCATCAGCGAGTCGTCGTCGCCAAATTTAGGGCTACTTGCACTAAGGTGATCTTTGGGGCGGCGGAGCACATGCTCACACCATCGCATCGAGCGTTCTTAAATTTTCTCGGGCATAGGTGTGACTTTGTAACTTCCACGAGTGGACATTACGTACTTTGCCCAACAGGGTGACCCGCTGATCAGCATAAATACGCATTTTTGTCGTGTGTCGTTTTGACAAGTGCTGTTTAGTATTATAATGTATTTAGTGTAATAATTTAAAGTCAATCAAGATATATATTGATATTATAGATATGAAAAAATATTATCCTGGATTAAAATATGAATTTCTTTTTAAAATTGAAATTAGTATACGATGTCGTTTATCCTCTACGATGCTGTGGGCTAATGTGTAAGCCCGCATTTTGAAACTATCAATCCGTATGAGGGCGGAAGAATTGTTCAGTTCAACGTTCAAATTATTTACATTAAACGAAAACATTAAATTACATAAACACATGCAGTCGTATAAAGTCCCACGCCGCGATTACAGCTTGCACAAACTTGTTCAGAGACTATGACCTGTGAATATCCGGCCGCCGGATATCCGGCTATCCGGCTAGGAGGCTGGCCGGATATCCGGTATCCGGTATCCGGCCAAACAACTATCCGTTTCATCTCTAGTTCTCACTCACCAAAGTGATACACTTATACCATCCAGAGGCTGATCCCAGTACCTGTTTACGCAAAACGAGAGTTTCTCATCCTATTTTTTATTATATGTCCATAATAGGTACCTAGTACCGAAAATATTGATAATCTAATAATAATAATAATATAGTTCTTTATTCAGCCAATAGAGCCATTGTACAATTACATATAATAATAATAATGAATAACAAAAATTAAAATAATAGCAAGACAAAAATATTACAAAGCAAAAGCAAATTTACATTATTTCTTGTTTGGGTCACGATGTATCGATAACCAATGCCTTACAATAGGGCTTGTCAGGTCTCGCGTTACTAACAGTAAAATATTATTATTACTGTGGCGTATTCGTTCCCAAAAGGAAACTATACGTGTCCTAATAATGGCAAAAAAGTCGGGCATCGCCGCCTCGGCAAACATACTAGATGCGCTGCAGTATCTCGTATACTTCATAAGAATGCGGTATGCATCATTATACTGCACTCTTATTTTACTGAAGGACACCCTCTTATACCTGTACCAGAGTTGGCACGTATAAAAACACTGGCAGAATGCCCTGAAGAGAGTGCCCTGCACCTCCTTACTGCTTTTCGCAAACCTACGTGCAAGCATATTGCACCGAACCGACAATGCCCGTCTTTCTCGCTCTACGTCAAGGTCATCTTTGCCATCCTCCGTAATGATGTGGCCAAGATATTTAAATTTTGCAACAACCTGAATTGCTGAGCCGTTCAAAAATACAGCCGGGACTTTCTCCGGTCCTTTTCCCGCTCTAAAAACCACCATTTCGGTTTTGAGAACATTATACTTCAGTCCATGAGAATTTGCATAATTCTCACAGACCAAAAGGAGCTTTCTCAATCCGCTGATTGATGGACTGAGGAGCACCATGTCATCTGCGTAACTAAGGTTGTTAACGCAAATGCCATCGATATGACATCCGATGCCGGTACTCCTCAGCTCACCAATCAGGCCGTTGACATAGGCGTTGAAAAGGTCCGGAGACGTTAACCCCCTTGGCGAACACCGCAGTCTAACCTGTATGCGTTAGATGTCGTGTCGCCCCATCGTACATGGTTAGTTTGGCCCCCGTACCAGTGCCTCAACAGCCCAACGACATACATAGGAATACTCATAATACTAGGTTCACATCCAATCTTATTTACCAAAGCGTAAGCTGGTGAAAACAACAGTTATTTCCAAAAACAGGCGACCTAATACGTACCTAACAAAAAGTGAACCACTTTCAACCGAACATGGCTCAATATACCGTACTTTCCTTTTCAATTTATTGTTATGGAACTTGTAAATGGTGGTCACGTGTTGGCACAGATGCACTGCGGAGGTGCGCGCGCACCCCGGGCCCCCGCCCCCCCCGCCCCCGCGCCTTGCCGACGCTTCAATGGGAAATCTCATGCGGTCGTGACGTGGTGGCTAATGTTGGTTTACTATAGGCAATAATAAGTAATCACGCAATTTATCAGAAGTGACAAGTCCGGGTATGTCTGAAAGCGTCAGGTAGTAGAAAATACTGAAAAAAAGTTCTGGGACCTACCGTGTGATGTATCAAATGAAAGGGCTCTTTGAGCTGATTCTAAAAATATATCACATCATTACATTTCAGTCTAAAATTAAAATTAAAATCATTTTCAAAACATACCAAGTTAAAGCTCCTTCGAGGTAGATACGGGAACTTCAAACTTTTTACCGATTAACTCAAACTCAAACTAAAAATTTCTTTATTGATTAGGACATTAAATATCTCTTTCAATCGTCAAAAAGAAAGGGGTAGGAAAGTAGGAAGAAAACTACCTAAAACTAAACTTTACTTAACTAGGACTAAAGAGGTATATAAATACCATGTTGTAACAAATTTTAACAATATTATACAATATGCATTATTTATTCCATGTGTTTTTTTTATTTGTTGTTTGTATTTGTAAGGTGTTGATAAATTTAATATTTAATTATGTAATAAATTTTCAAAATTGTAAGACGCATTGTTTATTAATTTAAAGAATACTAGGCATAGTAGTTTGTTATTTGTGTCATAAGCGACTCCGCAGAACCCATAGTTTGCAAACCTACGATCCCTAACCCGCACGCGCGCTAAACTTTGAGTATATCTGTGCCATATGGCAAAACCCGGTAGTCTCGGAATAGATTCAAGTCTACGCCAAAACTAACATATGCTGTTGAAAGAATGAATTCAGTAAATAAAATTCATAACGAAAACTTCCAGGTTTCGCAACATAAACTGTTACATATTTCAGATTTTATAATGAAGTCGACGTTAATCATAACGAAGTTCAATCCTATGATCACTCTGTTGATTCACGATATCCTGATTCACGAAACCATGCAAACTAAAACGTCCCTCTTCTTTGAGGGACGTTCTAACTATACTCTCTAAGCTCACCGGATGCATAGGTACCTTACGACGAAAAGATAAATCATCAAGTTGATTTGAAATTCATGATTCCAAAGGTACTAAATAACTTTTTCTATGGCACAAACTCTGAAATTGCGAAGGAAAACACGACTGTATCCAAAATTGAAAACGATATCTTCCAAAATGTATGAAACAGCAGATTTTTTGACGATTCTGTTTATAAGCGTACCGCGTGTGATAGCCCCTAATGTCGTATTCTCCCACATACGAAACAAGGCACCGTATCATAAAGAAAAAAACACAGTAATATTTATCGCCGACACTCGGCAACATAATTATGTTGCTAAGACATTTTACGATATTTTCCCTTACCGTAAGAGCATTGGTTAGGGTTCAATAATGAACATAGCTCAACTCGACGTACTATAAATCTGTATTTGTTACGGTCTGGATGGAATGCATAGTGCGTAGTACTCTAAAGCCAGAATGTAACCTTAGGCGACGCAAAAGTTAACGCCTAAATGATTTAAAATACTCCTAACAAGAAAAAGTATTGCAGGCATTGCAACAACACCAACCTTAAGCAAAACCTAAATTCGCTTAGTATCTCTTGTAAAATTACACCGATAATGTGCCGCCTCAAAGCTTAGAAATATCCTAAGGCGTCGCCTAAGTTTACTGGAATCGGGTATATCTTTCTGTCTAGTGAAACTCCCTGCTAACCTCCTCGCCTACTGTTTCCAGGGCTCAGCAGACTCGAACTACTCACAGCCGTCGTCGGAGCTGTCTCTGGACGAGGACAAGGAAGCGCAGCGCCGCGAGAAGGAAGCGCAGGCTCTCTCGCAGCTCGACAAGGCGCGGGTGGGTACCACACCACCTTATCTTCTTCTTCATCGAGTCAATTTTCGAAATCCCTAGATCTGGCTTGCTCAGTAGTCGGCCACGGCAACGGCATTACCAGTCGCCAGGAACAGTTCCTCCCTAGTGCAGGTAGCAGGACAAAGAGGACCTTACCACTTTCAACTAAACTATATAAAGCCTATATTGGCCGTGTGGTGTCCGGCAGAGTAGATAACAACCTATTACACTCGTGGGTGTCGTACAATGTAACTAATGTTTTCGATGCAAAGGGGTCTAGTGCGGAAAATGGGCAGCAGCGTTTTCCATTGATTATATTTAAAACTCTGCGATCTCCTACCCGCCTGTCAAGCGTGGAGATTATGGCAATAATCTCTTTCGTAGGAGAGGGCATCAGGCCTGCAATGGACTGTTATGGGCTGTGATGTGATTATGTAATCCACAAACTTATCTGACCTGGTGACGGCGTTGCTGTTGTTGGCTTTGACATGTAATTTTAAATACATTTCTTAATGAAGTGGCACCATTTTTCCACATTCAGTTTTGGCCACCTGGTCAGATAATTTTGTGGCACTGTACCAGGAATATGTGAGAATTCACATATTTCTTCTCTTGAAGGATTGATTATTTTTATAAACTGTTTATTTTGACTAGATAGCCAGCTCAAATTAGAAATAGAAGCGTGAGGTATATCTCTTAGTCCTCACAAATGGGTTCTGGGTGGGTTTGCGGTTATAGATTTAAATGCATGAATCATAGATGTCACGAGCGATAGTCACCGCGCTCTATGCGTCTACTCGTTTGTCACCACTGGGCCATATATGCCTCACGACAATCAGTACCTAAAATTAATAATATTTTACATAATACATAAGTCATTACGGTAGGTAATTTTCCAAAATAACCTGTATGAACATTAGTAAATACATAAATTCTCTTTAATTTGAATGTAAGGGGATTTTGTCGAAAACCGAGTCAACGGCAAATTTGTCAGCAGGACTCCCTCATCATAACGAATGGCAAAAAGCTAATTAAAGTAGTAATTATTATTAAATTTAAGCGGATTTTGTTTCGTATTACATATTTAGATTTACATAAACTAGAGCCATTTACTCGAATTGTAAATTTTAAATCATTTTACAACTAAATTCACTCAAGGTCTTAATCATATCATAAAGGTTGCCAGGTAGAGACAGCGATAAGGCCGCTTTTCCCACAATTATTTATGGTTTTGTCGGAACTTTATTGTAATTATTCTTGTGTGAGCAATAAATAATTTATCTATCTATCTAATTCGCGAGACTATATAAATCTTTAAATGTTAATAAATTGTTATTTATCTGTCTCACCTGCCAATCCTGAAACTACATCACTACCAGCGCCACAAGTGCCACCACTAGCACCCCGATTACACCACCACCACTACATCCACATCCTCAGGAAAATGCAGGGTGCCTGAGGGTGCTCCGTGCAGCAGGGAAGCAGGTGTCGTGGTTTACCAGTGATAGTGAAATGGTTATAGTGTAATGAGGGAGGCTGTGGTGGTGGTACTGGTGTAGTGTGGTAAGCCATTGACACAACTAAGGACTCAAGTTGGTCTATAACTGTCTCTAACCCTTCACCCGCCATGTCCCCAGTCGAAGCCGGTGGCGTTCGCGGTGCGCACCAACGTGTCTTACGATGGCACGCTGGATGACGACTCGCCCGTGCACGGGAGCGCCATCTCCTTCGAGGTGCGCGACTTCCTGCACATCAAGGTGAGTGCTTGAGGAGTCTAGGGAGACCACAGGGATGGGTATCAGCGGCTTTTGTATTCTGCCGCCGAGGATAAGCTTGCCTTCATTGGCACAAAATATCTTCTCACTCGACAAATATACATTGTAGGCGATAGCTTTGCGGCCTCCTGATGATCATTACTGTGATTTCCATCCTGGCAAGAGTGGGATCACAGAAAAAATCTAGTCCAGCAAACCTTAGCTCACGTCAAAACCGTTCTGCAGAATGTAATTTAGCCGTGTGGTGACCGGTAGAGTAGAATAGCACCAACCCCTTACACTCGTGGGTGTCGTACAAGGCGACTAACGTTTAGAGGCAAAATATCTAGTCTCCATAAACTGGAAAATGGGCAGCAGCGTTTTTCATTGTTATGTTTGCAACACTGCGATCTCCAACCCGCCTGCCAAGCGTGGAGATTATGGCAATAACCTCCCCTTTTGCGGGAGAGGCCCAAAGTCCTGTAGTGGACTGTTATGGGCTGTGATGATGAATGGGCTCTCGACAAATTTACTGGATTGAAGTGCACATATCAATTTTATAATTTCTGTTTTCGACTAAGAAGTTCTTGGACCTTAGACATTATCTGGCTGACCCAAAGCTTGATTGCCAAATTAGTCATATAAAAATATATTTTACGGGTTTCATTGACAATTTTCCTAGTATCAAATTAAATAACACAATAACCCTGATAAACAGCTTAATTTTAAAATCTTCAACTAAACTTTTGACCATTCACTAATAACCCCCCTCTCCCAATTCCAGGAGAAGTACGACAACAACTGGTGGATCGGGCGTCTCGTGAAGGAGGGCAGCGACATCGGGTTCATCCCGTCGCCCGTGAAGCTCGAGACTGTGCGCGCCGGGCTCGCCGCGCGCGGCCGCTACCCGCGCCCGGCCTCCGCCACCAACCTGGGCGCGGCCCCGCCGCCGATGCCCAGCCGAGGTAGCACTCCCCCCACGCCCGGTACGTCATGACACCCATGAGCGAGCTAGCGGTTAAGTAGTCCTAGTGGCGGCGCCGCCCGCCGACGGATCGGATGTTCGCAAGTGGAACTAATTGTATTGCGGATTGATGTTCTTGGATAAGATATTTCACAAAAGTTGCCTAGCACCCTTGGAAATGTTGTGGATGGTGTTCAGAGATGAAACTCATTGTAGCTCAGGGGCGCGCGCTTTCTTGTCTTTTCTATCTCTCACGCGAACGCGAGCGTTTCAAAAGTAAGGTCCCTGTGTTTCAAGCAGTAATGGAAAAATCGTAGATAAGTTTTATAACGTTTTGATACGTTTTCTCTCTGAATGTCAGCTGCAATGCAAAAATACGATTGGTGCTGATTCTTAATCTAGTAATGTTTTGTTTACTGAATACACTTGTTTTAACAATCCGTCCGTCGCGCCGGTGGCGCCGCGAATCTAGAGAGAGAGCTTTGCTCGCATCGCACTATATAGTCGCGTTCCCACTGCCATGGATCTCTCCAGCAGAGGCATGCAAGTTTTCTCACAGCAACTTCAAAAAAAAAATGACAATGAATTGCCGTGGGAAGACTTATCAATCATTACCATTATGATGGAATATGTTATACGAAATTAATAACTTTCAAACAGTAGAATGAATGAATTAGACCCATTTTCTAACATTTATTTATGTGTGAGAAAAATGGCAGGGGGACAGATAGAGCGACGAAATGCTTTTATAATACGCCGGATGGACTGAGATACTGCCACAACGTTATTCAAATTTTATATTGTAACGATATCTGGGATGACGCTATAAGTAGCTGCTATATATTACGTTATTATGATAAAAATTATGTGAATTATCACATACATTTACGAAACAGAAATTCTCAGTCCATCCAGCCTAAGTTAAACGTACAACGCAGTTTCTTCTATTATGATAAGGTACCTACTCGTAAGATCGTCTTGCGCTTTCTGAGGCAGTCTCAAGTCTAGGATGATTCTTGCATTTAATTTGAGCGATAAACCTACTTCACATGAAACGTTTATTTTTAAACTAAGTTTTACGGATGATGGACATTAGTAAACAATAGAAAGAATAGGCTTTACGAATTGAACTGATATATTTTACTTGCTTTTGCTCGCGACTTCGTCCACCTACAATTCGGTTATTTATAACGTTCAAGACCCAATCTCGTGGGCACCATTTTGAATTTAGATATCAATTATTGGGGCTATATTACTGCCAAATTTCATTAAAATCGTTAGTTTTTGCGTAAAGGAGTAATAAACTTCCAAACATCCATCCATCCTTACAAACTTTCGTATTCAAAGTATCAGTGGTAAAAGCTAAAAGAAAGCACATCATAACGGTTCAATAGATAATCAACCGTTCTAATAATCTCTGGGTAATTAGTTAACCCAGTGTGGACTAAACTTATGTAATTGTTATGAGGATGAAACAGATTTTAAGCTCATATAACAATGAAGTTGATTTTGAAGTGAGCTCCGCAAGGCAAGGCGATCACGTGTACTCTGCGCCTGGTTTGATCCCGTCTTGTAAACACCCTGCTAATGAGCGATATTAATCCTGAAGTTTTGATTGCAAGTGGCATTCCTATTAATTTATGTTTGGCTGCATATATTTTCAATTTAGGTTTCCGATTCACAATTTAACTATGATTACTTTGGTCAATGTTAAGTTTAAGTTTAAATTAATCCCTAGTTAACACCACTATTTTCGTTCCTATAAATGTTATGCATTTAAGTATTGGCAGAATATATAAATTATTACTATCTTCTAAATTAACACAATTCCTAGTAATGCCTCACACGATGTCACTTGTAATGCCGCTTGTTTATTATTTATGATCTTGAACATCTACTCCAAATTACCCGTATTTATTTTATTTAATGATGATTAATAATTACGTATCGTATCGTTGGTTATTTTATGGAATGTATAACTGCTTTGTACTACCATTCATCCCTCGCCGTCACACACCCCCATCCGGTGAGGGTTGTTGTCATTTCCTGGTGCCCGTCAGTCAGTCAGTTAGCCAGTTAGTCAGTCGGCGCGTCACTCATTGCCATGCCCTCCTTTCAGATATGACGTCCTTCGACCGAGGTAAGCCATACATCAGACCGACCAGGAAATAGCGAGAATTTTCACCAAACTAAGTAACCTCTTACGGTGATCAGTTTCTGTTTATTTACTATTACTTACTATCCGTGTAACTGTTGCGTACTATAGCTGTCGTCTCGATTTATTTCAACGTTTATTTGGGGTTAAGCCGCCTTCATGCCATGCCATCCCATTTCCATTACTGTCCCTCTATATATTGATTTTCAGTTTACTTCAATGAAACATTACATAATTGTATATTTTCAGCGCCTCTCAATTTGAGGAGGGATACTGAAAATCTACAAGCCCCGACGGCCAATCCTACTGTTTATAATTGTTGTTCTATAAATGCTTGGCGTTATGGATGTTGTCAAGTGCAACCGATATTTTTATAATTATCTAATTGTTGTATCAGTCCAGTTTTTTCAGTGTCGTCTTGTTATAAATTTTATTCTCGTACTTGAGATAAAGTTGTCCAGAGCATGTCCAATATTGTAGGTTGGTGGTGGTGACAATGTAACCGCAGAGCATGTCTGTACCCTTTTTGTGCTGCAACTTGTAATTGTAGAGAATATGAAATTAAATCGTCAACCTAAGACAACAAGTCCAAAGTAAACGAACATCTCCCCAGTGCCAATAGAAGAGTAGCCAGATAAACTTAGTATAACCATACCTACTCCATATAACGTTGGCCGCCATATGTTGCAGGGGAGGAATCGGATGGTGCGGGGCGGGGGCGGGGCGCGGGCGGCGCGGCGGGCAAGGAGAAGTCTGGCCGGTTATTCTTCAAGAAGCAGGAGGCATGCACGCCGTACGACGTGGTGCCATCCATGCGGCCCGTGGTGCTGGTCGGGCCTTCGCTCAAGGGCTACGAGGTCACCGACATGATGCAGAAGGCACTCTTCGATTTCCTCAAAAAACGATTTGAGGGCAGGTCAGAACATGTGATGACCGATGCGTATAAATTTGATTTTCAGAACTGGAAAACTGTCCCAAGGTTCTGGATCAACTTTAAAACTTTTAAGATTACGAACCGGCTTGAAGACCTTTTCCGTGTCACCATAACCGAAAGCATAAAGCAAGCTGTTCTTTTTCCCCATGAAACTCAACTACTAGAAAACAGCACGTTTCGTAGTTTTAGGAACCACTCACGTATCTTCCACCCTGACACCCTCCCACATGCGTTCGCAGGATAATAATAACACGGGTGATGGCGGATATATCGCTGGCGAAGCGGTCGCTGCTGAACAACCCGTCGAAGCGCGCCCTGATGGAGCGCTCCAACTCGCGCTCCACCTGCCTCCAGGAAGTCCAGGTACCAGCCAGAATCCACTGACGCTCTCACTGTTCCAGGATCATCATCACGCGGGTGACCGCCGACATATCGCTGGCGAAGCGATCGCTGCTCAACAACCCGCCCAAGAAACCGATCATGGAGCGGGGGAATTCCAAAAACAATTGCGTACAAGAGGTCCAGGTGCGGAGCCGCTAGTGCCTTGTAGACTAACGGTTGTTGTGCGTGCCGGCCTTTGCTAACCCGTATGGCGTCGTGGACTGCGTGGACACCTTACCAACTAACTTATTTTCCCGACACTAAAACTAATAATCAGTTGAGACATTGTTGTAGGACCTCCTCTTAGCTTAGACTAGTAATTTTGGAGACTAACGTATATTCCCTGATGCGTTGCATATAATTAACCTGGCAAGCAGTAATATAGTGATGTGATCGCGATTCCCTAACACTGATTGGTAAACTAACCCCAAGTACTAACCCTGATCTAACCATGATACTAGTTCAAGTAATGGCATAGTGACGTCGGCAGGCGGAGATCGAGCGGATATTCGACCTGGCGCGCACGCTGCAGCTGGTAGTGCTCGACTGCGACACCATCAACCACCCCTCGCAGCTCGCCAAGACCTCATTAGCGCCCACTATCGTCTACCTCAAGATATCCAGTCCAAAGGTAAACATTTCTTCGCCTTTCCGTACGAGATACAAAGGCATCCAGTCAGTTAATGAGACCAACCCATTTCTAGTCAAGAGTGTCGTACAAGCCGATTAGTGTTTGACAGGCACTTGCCTATACTGTGGGTCCTTGACCATAATCCACGATTTGGCAGATCAGATAATGTCATCAGGCATTTAGCAGGACTGCCATCTAACCTCCGTGACTCTGTTAACAGGGGAACCTGACCAGATTGCATCATGGTTACACATTCATTCAGTCGCCTGACTGTGCAGGTTTGATCACGATGTTTTCCCTCACCGCAAGTCTGCTCATAGTATTTACTTTTTTTTTTTTTTTTTTTTCTTCTGAAAACAAACAGTATAGCTAAATAGAATCAGTACAAAGAGTCTCTCGACCATTTACACGATTTCGCATATTAAAGTCTATATAATAAACACTTGTTTAAATTATTAGGAAACCATGAATTGGATGCTTATAATAAAATAATAGTTAGGGAACTGAATTAAACCAATTTTTTGAGAGTTCAACCTTAAATTTATTTGATTTTGAATTAAAAAAATCAAGATGGGTACAGTCAGGCAGTTCATTCAATGAATCAGGTACACGACAGAAGAATGCGTTTTGCCTATAGTTTGTAGAGCTTAGGGACACAGATAATAATGGAGTTCGTCCGTCCGAGTTATACCATTACTTCCCACTTAACCTAACTACTGGATATCCACCAACTCAGGTGCTGCAGCGGCTGATAAAGTCCCGCGGCAAGGGGCAGAGCAAGAACCTGTCGGTGCAGATGGTGGCCGCGGAGAAGCTGGCGCAGTGCCCGCAAGAGATGTTCGACGTGATACTGGACGAGAACCAGCTCGACGACGCCTGCGAGCACATCGCCGAGTATTTGGAGGTAAAACATACACACTGATGTCTGTATACCACAGGACTAGGCAGAGACCATCAAGTGCCACAAGCCACGTTCCTGCCACACCTCTTGCCTCCATTTGGAGACACAGGTTTTTGTATGCTACTCAGAGACAAACGAGCTCGCAGCCATCTGACGGTAAGCAGTAATTGTTGCCCATAATATCTACGATTTCCTGCAGGTGTACTCCTCAGACTACTTGACATCACCAGGTCCACTTGCCTGTTTGTCCATGCTAATCGATGGACAAACAGGCAAGTGGGCCACCTGATAGAAAGTGGTCACCGCTGCCTATGAACAATAGCAACACCTGGGATATCCAGCACCAGGGCGTTCTTTAAAATGCTAGACCCCGCTGCCGAAGCCATGATTCCCCATGGAACACCGTGCGAGCAACGTGGTATAGAGGTGGGCAACGCATTGCCGATACTCTTTAGTGTTGCTAATGTCTATAGGCAGTGGTGACCACTTTCCATCAGGTGGCCCGCTTGCCTGTTTGCCTACTGTATGACATAAAAAAAAGAAAAGAAAAAAAGTACAAACAAGTTTACGGCCTACCTGATTCGCAGGCCAAATCCTTAGAATAAAGACAGTCTGTAATGCTCTCTCCGCTGCATTTCAGGCGTACTGGCACGCGACGCACCCGCCGGAGGTGGCGCCGCTCTCGCGGCCGCTGCCGGCGCACGCGCCGCACGCCGCGCACGCCGCGCACCCCGCGCACCACGCGCAGCCTGGTAAGCATACCAACATGGGAAACTAGCTTGTAAGATAGTACGATAAGGTCTCTTTTAGGGCGCACGCTAAAACTTCAAAAAGTTTTGTTTTTTGGAGGTTTTGGTTTGTAGGGGTATAAAAATTAATATTTATATGATAATATACATATTTACAAAATTAAAAATGCTTAAAAAGAAATTTCTCGTAATTCTTTTGCTGGGTGCTCGCCCTTTGCGACCCCGCCATGAGCCCGGAAAGTTTTAGCGTTCCGCCTTAACAGGATGAAAAATAAACTCTATTCTTATCACTATTCATGAATTCGAAACGAATAGGAAGAACATACCTACTAAGACTAAGTATTATTACGTGAATCTACCGAATAGTGTTGGAACTTCGTGCAGTATCTGACTGACATGCCTATTATTTGAGGGTATTTTCAGGCGCTCACAGCCGCGTTTACGGCGCCGACGCGAGGCCATACCCGAACTGGAGCAAAAAGTTCTAGGTGATCGAAGATAGACCGGAACGCAACATCAATAGATACTGTAAACATTCCCAACATCAGAATATTATAGATGTTGACAAGAGTTCGATGTTGTAATCTGTCGGTGTAAATCTCGTTGCTCACTATTAACTATTCATTAACATTTAAAACTTATAACCTAAACACAATGTTCATTGCCAAAGGCCTATATTAATCTCTTCCATCCGCATAATAACAGTCATTAACTCGTTCTATGAATGCAATAACATCCCTAATTTATTTGTTTCAAACTAAACTCGCGTTCTTTACACATATTATTATATTAGACGGGACGTGGACGTGGATAAAGGTACGTCGCGTCCAAGTCCCGTCTAATATAATAATATCCCTAATTTAACCAAAACTTTAACGAGAATACATCAAGTCTAATACAGAACGACGACCTGAGTAGTTCACTTGGTATACATGCCGGTCTGCCACGCAGAGGTCCCGCGTTCGATTCTCGGCCGGCCAGAAAATAAAGTGATCGATTTTAATTTCTGTTATAGGTCTGGATGTTGTATGCATTGCATTAAAAAAAATTATAAGTAGTATATCAGTTTTCTGGCAGCCATAAACATAAAAAAAGAACATTGCACCTTGAACAAAGGCAACTTGATGTGTTCGCGTTACTCCGTAACGTAACCCTGTATCTGGCGTGTGTAACCGTGTGTTCGCTCTGTTGACCCCCCCGCGCACCCCGGGGGACACCGCGAGCGCTCCGACTCCTACAACTACGAGAGGGAGAGAGGTAACTAACGGAACCACATCCTCATACTAACCATGCTCTGATCATGCATAGCCATAGAATATTCTTCTAGATGCAAGCATTTAAATCTTCAATTTATCAGTCTATCGGCATAACGTAGAATGCTCTTCATTTCCTAAGCTTTGTCTTCCACATTTCCTTCAGGAGAAAATATCACCCATCTCTTCTATATTAGTGCTATTTCCACCTGCTCTCATATACAAACCTCACAGGTAGCACACTCTCTGTTAGCGAGCCCTCGTAACAAGCGTAGTTTAGTTCCATGTCGTAGTCACACTGTTGTAGAAACCTGGTTGTTGTGGCCGCGCGGCGCGACCGCCCCGCTCCGCCCCGCCCGCCCCGCGACTGACGCCTCCTATTCATTTCAGTACAAGCCTCTGGACAAGCCTACTAACAGCGCGCGAGGACATTATTCCAGTTGCCTTTTCGCAGAGCCCGCCGGGCGCGCCCAGGTTCCGACCCCTCTCTAGCGGCTGCCGACCGCCACTTGCGCCTGGTCGGCCCGGGGGGCGCTCCCGCGGCGGACGACGGAGACGCTGTGACGCACTCACAGCGCCTCTGTTTCAGCCGCGGAAGTACCCCTCAGGGCGGCCGTGACCCTCGCTTGCCTGCGGATTGAGGGTGTCGCTTCACTAACCGTCTCGCCTGCGACTGCGCCTTTTGATATTTGCAAATGTGATTTCACTCACCGACATAGCTAGTCGGACGCTACTTTTTTGCTTACTTGATAAACTAGGTGCATAATGCTTTAATTTGGTTCTTTGAATGGAGTAAGTATCCGAGGTTAAGGAAGAGGGTAGCGGTCAGCAGGCCTACCCCGGATAGACGCTCGGGGCTGACGCGGGAGGTGTGGTCCGCAGAGGCGGAGCCGGCGGCCCTGGCGGCCGAGGCGGTGCTGCCGTGCCCCGGCAAGGTGCGCACCTCCGGCGAGCTCATCATGCAGATGTCGCTCAGCCTCGTCTCGTAGGCGTAAGTGCGGGTGCCGTGACCCCGCCCCTTCCGGCTCCCGGTCGACCGCACCGCCACTAACTCGACTTGCACTGATTTCGTTTCCGACTAACACCTTTGCGATGCCGCTGCATGCGTGGATGCTCTGTTTGCCTCGCCAGCCGGTGTGGGTCGATCGACGGTACATTAGCTCTGTGTGCGCAGGAGGGCGCGGGCGCGCGGCGCGGCCCGAGCGACTGGAGGAGGAGTACTACGGGCGCGGGCGGTACGCGCGCTACGGGCGCGAGTACGCGCGCGACCAGTACGAGGGCTACGCGGGCGAGTACGAGCCGCGCGAGCCGTACGACCGCGAGTACGGGCACGACTACACGCGCGACGCGTACGCGCGCGAGTACACGCACGAGATGGCGCGCGACGAGCGCGAGCGGCGCGGGCGCGAGCGCGACCCCGCGGACTACGCGGCGGCGCGGCGCGCGCTCAACGCCGTGTAGCCGCCGCCGCCGCAGCCGCCGCCGCCGGAGCGCCGCCGCACCGCGCCGCCGCCGCGCCGCCGCCGCTTGGCCGCCGCTTGCGCCGGCGCCGCCGGGAGCCCGCGGCGCCGGCCGCCGCAGTTCCGATTCGCTGAGCTTTAGTGACACGCTTGGGCGGGCGCCGCCCTTTCCTTTTGTACGTGCGTGAGTGGGACGGAGAGACCGCCTCGTGATGATACTCGGAGAGAGTTGTAGTTTAGGCTAGACACTGTCGCACTCGGAGGTACGGGCTCGCGTCGATTGTATAAAAAAATTTACATATAAAAGATAATTTTAGTACCGTTAGATATTATCTGTTTCCCATTTTTTGAACATACCTACATACTCTGTAATTATATTGCATCGTCTGTACTTCATTGTTGCAATCATTTGTAAATAAAATACTTTATATCGATCGAATTCACTAAGTTTTCTTTACTCCTCTCTTCCTTTGTGAAACATCGAAAGCTGCACTACGGCGGTGTAGCAAATACTAGCTGCGTGCCTTTGCACTCCACCGAGAACGATTTGGATGGAATTGACAATTCTTTGATTAACATCACCTCCATAGATCATAGCTTGGCTGGTGTGCTGAAGATCGCACTCTCGACCGCAGTATTAAAATACACAACAGATATAGCTGCCCATTTTCTATGAGCGTCAGAATGCGGTCCGTCTTGACCATGATCCAGGATTTGGAAGATCAGATAATTGCAGTGGAGCGACTGCCATCTGACCCCCGTGACCCCGCTACCCGGGGAACTTGAAAAGATTGGATCATGGTACATTCAGTCGCCTGAGTAAGAGCATCGGTTAGTGTTCAACTAATGTAGGTACATATTCAGAAAAGAGTCATTGGTACCTACATGTCGGCAGTGGGTTTGTGCGAACCAAGTCGCGGACACAGCTGCCGGCAGGTTGCCGATACGTCGACGCAGGGAGGCACATGTTCTCAGCACGCTGTTTAATGTTTTAAACAATCCGCGCACTCCTCAGTACCTCAGTGAGCGTTTTGAATATTTGGTGCCCAAGGATAAGCCTGTGCGTTCTGTTCGATCCTTACTTTTAAAGATACCAGCCCATACATCTAGCCGGTATGGTGGTTCATTTACTGTGCACTCCGCGCGTTTATGGAACTCCCTTCCTTATAGCATTCGGAATAGTCCATCGTTGAATGTTTTCAAAAAAAGAGTAAAAGAGCATTATCTCTCCCTTTAGTTTTCCATAGTAGGTATATATATGTATGTATGTATATATATATGTATATATATAAATATATATAATGTATAGGTATATATAGTAATATGTATGTATTTTTATAGTATTTGTTTATGTAAGCAACTGTGTTTATCATATCCACCGTACTAAGTTTAAGTGTACACTTTTGGTACCTGCATTTAAGTTAAACCTGTTCCTATGACTCCAAGGTTTGCTGGTAGAAAACTCAATTAATGAGTTAAGCTCGCCTTTGTACATCTCTGTTACTGTACTGTATAATTATGTCATGTTTGTGTACAATAAAGAATAAAGAAAGAAAGAGCTTGTAGATAATAATTTAATATTACATGCTTCTAAATGTTTTTTAAATGTATCGAATTGCTGTAGCTACCGAAAAATAAAAGATATCGATCAATGTTATTTTCATTTCTCTTAGTGCCTGCTGGATACATTAGGGCAAAATTTCCTATTCATAATTTTGTCTACTTGGTAGTATTAGGCAATCTACATATACTATACCTCCTAACCTAACGTTCTTCTTAACGGTCCACCAGGGGAAATTGTCACAGCTTACCTCGTACAAGAAGCGATTGTCCCACTATAAAATGTTCACACTCCGGGATCGTCGATGGATGTCAGACCAAATATTTCTTTTTAAAATTGTAAGGGGGTTAATCGACTGCCCATACTTGTTGAACATGCTATCTTTCTCTGTGCCTAGACGCAATGCCAGATTGATTAATTTTAGACCGTTCGCACTTAAAAGTATCGGAACGAATGTAGGTAGTAATGAAATAGTTTATAGACTGTGCAGGGAACATAACAAACTATGTAACTTCGAAAATTGTGCTGACATACTACACTGTTCTTTATTACAATATAAAAAATATTTGTATAATATACTAAATACGTCTTCTTGCCATTTACACAAACAATCATTATTTGGTTGAATTTTAGTGGTGGTAGATATAGATTTATTTTTTAATTAAGACCGATCGATTCTACTGTGAACGTGAGTTTGCCTGTTATTGGATTTACATTTAAGTGTTTACTATTTTTCATGTAATATTTAATGTACCAAAAAGTGTAAATCTGTTGGCAAATAAATAAATAAATAAATAATAAGGGAATGCAATCCCGCAAGATAATTTCAATCCAGGTATTTTCGGGACTGAACCATCTTAATTCCGCTGGATCCAGGTATTTGCGGGATCCCGCTGGAGCGGCGGGATTACAGAGAAGCATGGTTTATACGTGATACTGTGCGCGGGACGGCTCGTGGGCCATGGTCTGGCTGGCTGGGCACTGGCTGAGCATTACGATGACCACTAAGCGATGAGATGCTACACTTGCGAGCTTAACTATTCCACCACCGCCTCACCACCTCATATTTTTCCCTATAAGTTCATACATTTCTGTCATTACAAATCAGTTTTTCGGTTCGACCGGGTTCGATCAGTTGCGACCGGGATTAGTCCCGCAAAATGTATGCGGGATCCCGGTATTTCGGGATCCCGGTATTCCGTATTGCATTCCCTACTCCTAATATTATAGAGACAAGTATTATATGTTTTTTATAATGAATAATCTCAAAAACTACTGGACCGATATTAAAAATTGTATCACTAAAAGGAACTGCATATAGGTACTGCGGTCTCCGATGAAAGCGTGGAGATTGTGGCTAAGCCTTCCATTGATGAGCTGGCAGCTCTTATGTAATAATAATCATATTGGCGTCAATATCCCAGTTGTGACGTCACATGCGAGGGCCTGAGGTCTGCCTTCACCACGATCCAAGACTTGCAAATCATGTAATTACAGTATAGAGTCTGCCGTCTGACCTCTGTGACCCTATTAACAAGGAAACCGTATTAGATCATGGTTACGCCTTTAGTCGCCTGAATGTGCAGGTTTCCTGACGATGTTTACCCTCACTATGTAACAGCACATCGAAATCGGTACCTCTCGCTTACAAGTTGTAGCCGTTGCTCATTACACCACCGTTGCTCCAGGGGCTCATGGGACTATTTTGTGATGTGAGCACAAAATATGCCTATTGGGTTTCATCAGGATATGCATTCTCATTTGGCTCCATAGGTCTCGTGACATAGAGCATGGTGCTATCGTTAAATCTCTTCGATCGGGAGCAATGAAACAATCAGATACAAAAAATCGCATTTCAATTTATTACAGGCGTCATTTTCATTAAATTCGATGATGTGTAACATTTCGAGAGTTTTTTAAATAAATTAAACATTACAACACATAACAGATAAATAACTCTAGTTATATACTCTCGCCTCTTTGGTGTCTACTAGCTACTTACAACTATAGCTTATCACTACTATATACAGTTCACAATACACGCCCCGCGCCCTCGCTGAAGCTAGACTAGACGGAGACCCAGCGCGGGGTCACAGAATCGCTGCCAGATCAAGGTATTCGAGTCAACAGTTCGTTCGCACTGGTGGACGACCACTCGAGTTCGTGTCGACCAATTCCACGCCACTACACCACATCGATTCTCCAAAGTCAAAGGTACATTAGTAGGAAGCCTTTATTGCATCATCTCTTTGGTTTAGCACTGCACTCGGCCCGCCGCCGCACTATGTACACTGTCCACATATTTACAGTCTGACACCGGTCAAATATACAGATAGTCGTTTCTGGTGTCGCGGCAGTACGTGATGCTGGGGAACTTGTAGACGGGCACGTAGCTGCGGCCGTCGTCGGCGCCGAGCGAGAGCGCGGAGAGCGCGTGCGCGGGGTCCTCGTCCTGCGGGGCCTGCGCGGGGTGCGGGGCGCGCGGCGCGGGGCGCGGGGCGGGGGTGGGCGCGGCGCGGGGCGGCGGCGGCGGGGCGCGGGGCGCGCGCCGCACCCGGAAGTGGCAATCCGCGTCCTTGGGCCACGCGCGCTGCACCACCAACGGAAGGTCGTCGGGGTGGAGTTTGCGCTCGTACTCCTGGGATGGACAGACCTGGAAGAGCAAAGGATAATAATGGTTATTGCTAGAATAATTACGAACTGCTGGTGTAGGACTAACTTTGTCCAAAACTTTCCTTCCTAAAGTAGTAGCAGTGTTCTCTTCCGAGTGGTGTCCCACTGAGTAGACTAATGTCTTAGAGGCAAACAGCCCGACAGTAATTCCAAATAAATCTGTGGGTTTGATTCTTTGATCCAGAAAATTATGGAGATTATGGCAAATCCCTTCGTTAATGTGAAGGAGGCTCAAGTCCAACAGTATTTTATTTCATATTTACGGCCAGCAGTCTAATGGTAAGCAGTCACATAGTCAAACGTACTGGGTTTAATAGTGAACAAGTAACCTATCCAACATACCTCATACAAAGAGAACCGCTCCACACCCTCATCGGAGTCATAGCAGTGCAGCAGGATGGCCAGCAGCTCGTCGGCAGTGGTCCGCTCGCTGGTCAGCAGGCACTTGTACTGCGAGGAGGACATCAGCGCCGAGTCGTAGATCTTCACCAGCCCACCGGGACGCATTTGGAGGCTGAACCTGGAAGCGGAAAAGACCGGTGGTTAGGTGAGGTGCTAGAGAGCAAATTGTCGAAAGGACAAATTTGTAGGTGTCGTGGTGGACTCGACACATTGCAGCAAAGATAAGCACCGAAGTGAAATCTATTAGAGAATAGAACGAGAGACTCTCTGGCTAGCAAACTGGCGTTGTGGTTCCTTCGTTACTCAAAATATCGAAGAATCTTACAAATCAAACTGTCAAATTAAAATCGCTAAGTAAATGTATGCAACATTGCTAAGATTAATTTACAAGGCGTTAGACCATACATCTAATCTACCTTCCAAAATCGTATCTAGACAACACAGTCATAATAAGAAGCAATAATTTAGACTTTAAAACTAAACTTGTAATGAGCCGAGACATAAAAGAAAACAACCCATCTATTTAATCCCACCCATACAACAGACACTGAAACAAATAGGTAACAATATTTACTGTTCCCGCACGCTTCACCCTTCATTTACGGTAACCATTAATAAATCTATTAGCGTGTAAGTACAGTGAACCATTAAAGTCACTCCGGCTCCCGCGCCTTGAGCCTACCTATTTCTAAAGCTGTCAACACACGAAACACGGGCCGTATGGTCAATAAACCGAGGCGTGTCTTTTTAGTGTTTTTTATTGCCACGCGCCGGGAATAGCTCCGGAAGGGCGCGACAAAGCGCGGAGTGAGCGCCGCCGCGGCCGCCGGTGGTCCGCCCTATTGTCGGGGCCGCTTGTTTTGGCAGTGGACAACATGTTGCATTCTAGGTATAAGTACAAGGGATCGCCAAACTACGTTTTGTTGGTACAGGAGACGTAACGGAGCTGCAAATACCTCATAAAATTTTCAAGCCCGTTTTTTATTTCAATTATATGGTTAATTATAATGATTCAAAAATCAATTAATATAATATCGTATCTATTTTATTGCTACTAATGTGTGTTTTTCAAAACCGTGAAATTTTGCAAATTTCACCTGTCGGTTTCCACGCACCAACAGGTGACAGGTGCCACCCTCACCCCATCGCAAGTGGTGTCTAAGCACAATCCTAATCACCGGTAGCAACCTGTGACGGTAGCAATTTGTCCTCAGTTATTACACCCATTTAGCTTTTGTAGGTACGCGACGAACGACAGGTGAACGCAAATGCTACAATAATGATGTGTAATTGTGTAATTGAATCATGAGCAGCCTGTCCATCAGACCCTAGTCACGTAAATTGCAAGAAAACTGAGTGAGTACTTAGCTCACACTTGACCACAGAATGAACACATAACCACAGGATAGGCTCTCAGAAAAAAAACAAGTTTCGTACACATGGATACCTAGTACATATACCTGTGTGTGAAGTAAGTATCAATTTCTCCGGTGCAGTGTGTTGTAACAGGATGCGAATTAAACAGCATTGTTTTCAGACAATCGGTGAAGGTTTCCGGCCTTGAGACCGATGTTTTAATTAATTCGTCGATCAGAAAGTTATTTCAACAAATGCTAGACCGAATCGCGATAGCCCTGGCCTCTGGCCTGTATTTATCTTGTTCACTAAATTGATCTATCTGTTTGCCGCTCCGTGGCCTAATTTCGTTAAAATGCAATTTGCAACTATTGTTTACACTATATTATGAAAGCTTTATTGGATATTTGTCACTTTACGCACTAGCTCAGCCTAATCATCGGAAAGCGATAGAAAGCGTGGGGAACAACCTATGTTCAGCAGAGAACGTCCAGAGGCTGAGATGATGAACCCTAATCTGTGTGATAATGATGAGATGACCTCAATTACCGACCACTTATTGGTGAGTCTCTACACTACAGTCTACCTCAACGTTAACGTAAGTACGTAAACAGAATTCTTAATTAAAAAGCCTACCGAGCTGTAAAATAACTGAAGAGGAATTCTAATCAAGCAGTGGAAGTAAACAGCGTGGTCTTATTAGATTGAGAGGCGTTACATCGACAGAATACGTCCTGGGCGAAAGGTAGAAAAACCTAAATAAATATCTAAATAATATAGTAGAACTCACTTTGAATACCCCTTAGGGTGGCAAGCCTGCAGCGCTGCGGGGCGCGCGTCGTCATCAAGCACTAGGGCGGTGCGTAGCCCCGCTGCTCGCACGCGCACCTCCATACTGAGGTAGAAGAGTCTCGGATCCCGGTGTCGCATCCGGAACTTCCCCAGCAGGGTGGACACCACCTCGCAGGCGCGCGTGCCCCACGTCACCGAGAGCGTCTTGTACTCGATGTCGGGTCGCAGACACCGCGCGAACACCTTTATCGTGGTCTGTAACAAAGAGAGTGGGTTGTTAGATGGGATGGAACTTGTCAGCAGCGTCTAACCAGAATAACCAAGATTTGAGCGTTTGCTAAAGGTTGGAATGGAAGACAAAAATACACAAAAGGAAACCATAATGCCCAGTTACGACCGACGCGACGGATTCGTAGCGTCTTATGTAGCCTCCGTGAAAAGGAGAGATCGGTGCCATTTACTCTGCCGATCACCACACCGCATAGCTGGAATGCTTCTTCCTTTGTCCTGTGAGCTTGTTCTGTGAGCACGGATAAGTAAAAATAAATGTTACATCGGTAACCGATAACTAAAGCAGCTAGCACAATTAAACGGCAACGTCAATGGTGATAAATGTGGGAGAGACTGCAGCCCGCGGAAAAAGAAAGATGATATATGTGCGATGAGGGAACACTTTCTGAAGTAAGTTACGACAGCGCTGTTATGCGAGACGAAGCGACATAAATGACACAACTTTATTGGCATAACATAATGCATAGGGACTGCGGAAAATGAGGTTCTCACGCGCCAAGGCGGTAGCGAAAGAGGTTTCTAGGTGAACAAACAGTAGCTGTTAAAAAATCCGATTACAAGTGACACGAATATCCCAACCACGACCATTACACTTCAACCACTTACGTGTATGTTATGGGGATGCAGCGCAAGTCGCATGCGTGGCACGGGCAGCGGCGCGGCCATGACGCGTGCGCGCGGCGGCGGACTACTGTGGACTGCGGGCGGCCGCGCGCGCAGCCCTGGGCCCCGTATGCTATGCGAGTCCCGGCCACCTGTCGCGCCATGGACGCCCCGCCGGGACCCCGCAGGAAGTCCCGCACCACGCAGGATTCACGGACATTCGCGACCCTCACTAATTCATCGAGAGTTCGATACCGATCTCTATAAAGGCCATTGTGCCCCGCATCGTGCAATTTGTTGGTACGCCCAGGAACAGGATATGATATATTTTATAGTGTCCGACGAATTGTCAATGGGATGCGCCTTTTTGTTGCGATTTCCTGTACGAGTTGTTTATAGGACATCACTTATGATGTGATTCAATAGATGATCGTGAATTTCACACATTCCCTGCATTCTATTATTTGAGGTAACGATCGATGTGTGACTCGTTGGTCTGGCCGTAAACTTGGCCTTTTCACCGACTGACGCAAGAAATCGTCAGTAAAAGGTAAAAGTAGACACGTCAAGGGCCAGTTGGCGCATGCGCCGGCGACTCTTCTCCGAGGAAACGCAAAAACCGCCACCGGACGCAGCACCGGCGGAATGCGGCGAGCTACAGCAGCGGACGGGCTTAAAGAGTACCAACTAAAAACTCTCATAACAGCGTCTCGTTTCCACAACGACTAGCGCCACCCGAGACCTAAATCGCCTGGTCTGAGAAATGGTTAGGAAAGCTGATGTAAAAAGTGGTAATAATGCGACTGGCAACCGAGAAGAACATCCTGACCGGCGCGGGCGCCGCGGCGATTTGTTAGCGGCATTCCGGCGCGGGGACCGCCGAGACCAGTGCTAATCTTGTTTTATTTAAATAAACCAGGCGGGCCGTACGCTTGTTGGGCACCTTAGTGTTATAGAAATGCAGTGAATACTGCATCCAGACGGCTGCATTAAAGAATAAATAAATATAAACATGTAAAAGTATCAGAATAATTATTTCATAATATAAAAGCTTACAATTTTGTATTCTAAAAATATACTTATAAATAAAAGGCAGTAGGCGAAAGGAAGAGTAGCCTGCGCTTAAAATTATTTTAGTTTTATATGTAAACTGCCTCATTTACCTTTTTTTTTATTTCATTTCACTGCACCCAGGTGTTTACTACAGCTGATTAACTTATTTCAAAATTAAAATCATACCTATGCTGGTATATCTACGTCTCATATTAATGCTAAACCCGACCAGCCGTCTGGTCCGACGCTGGCTGTGCTTACGCAACGCACGCATTGTCTCGGCGCGGGCGCAGCGGCGTCACGGCGCGCGCCGCTAATTTTGATTGATGGCCCGCGCTACCAATACCCGAAGATCATATAAATCATGTTTGTTTGTTTACCGTGCTGGATACGCATTACTCCACTCGTAATTAGACCCGTTTCATAAGAAATATAAATTTGTTTTGCTGTTCTGATTTGAAGTCTTGGTAAGACACAGCTACCGACGGTAACGAAGGTAAATAAAATCAGTTATCCAAGAGGACAGATACGTCAGGATGTTGCGTCTGGCATACGTACATAATTGGATTCGTTTTTTCTCTCGTACTTAATTAACGAAAATAGCATAATTATAGCTGCTTTCCGTTGCATCACTGTCGAAACGGCATGTCAAACTCGGAAGTGACCAAAGACAAATGATGGCAAGGGTCAAGATGCAGAGCGTGGCGCATCGATTGCCCCCGCCCGCCTGCAGAGCGGTCATGCATCACGCAACGCTCGTACCTTCCGACTTTATTGCGAGGACGCAGAGGCGGGTTTCCAATGGCAAATTACTTACTAAAATAGAAGTTATGAGGTTAAATGTCAGATTACACGATTACTGGCTGGCTACCTACACCGTGATGTCAGTAAAACCAATTTGAATTGTACAATGGTTGCGATTAGTAGACGGTATTATTTGAAGAGTGAAACTAGATGAATTCATACTGTATCGCAAGATACTATAGTAGTAGGTTCCCGTAGCTTATATAATCCATCAGAGTAATTTAAGCTCGAACTAGATCGTAAACATCGAATAGACAATTAAAGCGCAATTCAATTGCGATTAACATTTCTGGCGCTGATCTTAGTTACTGTTAAATACGACGAAGACCTTGACTGTCCATTAAGAATGGTACTGTTCTATTGTCCATTAACCAGCCTCGAAATTAGCCACATCGGTTCTCTTTAGTAGCTACCTATAGCAATGGAGCGGTCTGTAGTGATTCCATTGTGTGTAACTGGTATGGAAAATAGCAATTTGTGTTTCCGCACAGTCACATGTAGATTCTGGTAATAGCGGCGGCCTTGTAAATTTCCTTGTTACCTTGCGTGCATTATGCATAATGACCGGTATTATAGTGCAGACCACACTGTACACTACAGTGTCATTATCAACATGGTAATGCGGGAGTGCAATGTTGCTTATTAGCCGAATGTCGCCAGTAGCAAATACACAGTAGTCTTCCTGAACTTTCATCGTATCTAGTAGAAGTGCGTCGCGGGCCTGCGCCCGCGCACCCCACACGCGCAACTAATCTCTCTAATCAGGAATAATTAGGTACAAATCGAGCCGTCGCCGGATGTTCGAATTGAGCCAACTCTTTCGGCCGTTCAGAAATGGCTCTATAATAAGCCAGCATCCACCGGTGCGGACAAAAACGGCCACGATGGAGCGTGCTTCCCATTTCCTAATTTCCTGCGCCTGCGTCACACCTCATTCGGCCGATTCGACTCCCCCCTCCCCACTCCCCGCTGGAGACAGCCCAAGATGTAAATTGTGAAAATTATACAAATTATGACACGAATAAAAGTTTCGTGGTGTTGTAAATAACGCGTGTTAAACTGCCGGTTGTGGTATTAACAGAATAGGCATTCGGAATTACTTGTGTCTGGTCGTTTTAGCAAAAGTCGACCACTCATTCTTGTCCCTGCAACTACAATCTTTATATAAAATTCGTCACCGAACAAAAAATAAGACTAAGATGAAATTAAAACGTAAAAAATGTTAATAATAAATTATCTGTTTCTTTAGAAACCCCGTTCTGGAAAAGTCCGCTTTTGTACAAGACTGTATTTCCTTTGGTAATGTATTTATTTTATACAACTAAGTTTACAAACAAGCTTACGACCTGCCTGATGGGAAGAATTTACAGCAGTCTATTGCCGTTTGCAATACTAGGAATATCACAATACAAAAGGTACTGTGTTATATTTTTACAATGCAGACTTTACATACACATATACTTTAAGAATTCCAATTACCTATCGTTAAAAGCGAATCCAAACTTAAAACCAGTTGTGGCAGCCGGTCAGCTCACGCACGAAACCAGGTTGAGTGCAATGCAGGGGCAGCTGCGCCGCCTAATTGAGCGGTGACCGCGCACGCGCAGGACTCGGTCAACACGCGGCTTGTTACCGAACATCAATATTGAACAGTTAACGCCTTGAAGCAGGATGTCGGATTTGACGTGCTAATTGTCTTCACGGGTTCGTGGTCGCGACGATGGTGGTGGACAAACTCAGTGGTGCTGGTGACCGGCAGGGCTGCATAGCACCAACCCGATCTATCAGTCAGGTAGCGTAAACGACAACTAATGTCATGAAGGCAGACCATCTATTAGGTACAGTGCCACATCTCATACGGTGATGGTATCGCTGTTGTTGACAACGATTTGACATTTTAAAATGGCGACACATTTTCTCCAACAACAACCTACAATAATGTGGAAGTGGTTTAAGTCCACCGGTAGACTATTATTACCTGGCTGTTGATAATGATGATGATGTGGACAAAGTTGAATGATGTTGACAACTACGATATCTAATTTGTAAGATTGAAACGAAGCTAAGTCCAAGAAACCACTGCACTTTGAAGAGCTTTACCTATACAAATAAGAAATCGGGCATTTGTTTTCCCTTCTTCGCCCAAAAGACCAAGCACTTACAAAGGCGTCTTTAACGAGTTCCCGCGATCCCGCCGCGGCGTTCAAAGCCACCAACACCAACGCATCATATCATTACGGGCTAGCGTCTATCACCTCGTTGTTGTTACAGTTGTCCGCCGGTTGTGCAATAAAATGACCTAAAAATAGCGTGGCGCCCGCTGCACTAGCACTCCAGTTGGGCCAGGTCTCGAGTGGGGCAATTGTAAGGGCATATAGTAACACAAATAGAACGTAAAAAAGGCAGACTACACATACAGTTCATGAATATTGATTTACGGACCAATTGCAGTTGGGATATACCCGTCAACAAGTACACCAATATGGTATCCCCGCTAAATTGAATCAGAAAACAAGAGAATTGAGATTCGATATTCCCGTGATGCAATGCAACACGTTCCAGCGCGCAGATTTAAATTAGTAGTCAATTGTTTTCAATTATTGTCTATCCCGCGGGAAAACACCGTGGGTTTAACCTTCGTTTCCTAATAGGCAGGAATTCTCGACCGTGATTCACGGCTTCTCGTGGTGGCACAAGGTATCTAATGATCACTTAGCCCGCGGGTTTTGTCTTGAATACTGAAGCGCTAACGGCGAAACCAAACACAGACGTGTTTCATTAAGTGAACGGGTTTGAGACAAATAGAGGGTCCATTCAATACCGTCAGCTGTCGAGTGTCGGCTCACCTGTGCGGCTGCGCCTGCAGCCACCATTATTACCGGCCACATGCGCGGCCGGATGAGGCGCGAGGCGCACAGTTGGGGGATGAAAAACCGGCGAGACGCGGGCACGTGCGCGCGCGCAGCCAGGTGCACCGGAAGCCGCATGTGCTCGCGCCGTGATTGTTTCGGGGCAATTGTTTTGGAGGCATTTATTTGAATTAAATCAACGGTCTAAGAACGGTGAATGGTACGCAGAAGGTTGGAATGCGTGAACGCTTGAATACCGTGCATATGATACGAACGTTGAACAACGCTGAGCGTTTTGTGCCCATCACAATCTAGCAAAAATAGAAGAAATCTATTTGTATTCAAACTATTCTAAAATAAATGGATAATACAATTCTAAGTACGAATTTTTACCAAATAAAAATATGCAGTATTACATAGGTATGCATTCCCATTCAATACTACTAAATAGCCAGTAAAAGCAAATACATAAAATATATTTACCTAATATGATACACACATCGCTTATAAACAAATTCAGTAAATTCATTAGTACAGAGTCGATAATTTTAATACCTAATAAGTAGGCACCTACTTATCCACATTCCATTCAACAGAGTTATGTCAAGGTCCAATGTAGAAAGTTTAATTCCTTGTACAACTGAATTATTTTTAGTAAGAGGAAAAAGTATACAACAAAAATAAGCGCTGGAAATAATAAGTGTCTACAATCACGGGTACAAGAATAGTAACATCGTTGAGTTTTAGAGCGCTCTTTGCTCGCATCTATCAAAACAATAAAGTTTCGTCATATAGTCGAGCCGGACTCGTTTCAACTGACTCATAAATCCTATTAAAAGTCAATAAATAAAATATCTGGCCTAGGCCGGGATTGTTATTTATGTCAATGGGAGCGCGATGGTGAAACGGGGTTCTGTGTACTGAACTAATCAGTAAGTAAGTGATTGAGAGGTAGTTACGGCGAGATAGAATGTTATGTTTACTAATAAATTGTAATATTATTCACGTCATAAAGCCGTTTTATCCGATTGGTGAGTGCCAGCTTGATTTGACTCCCATTGAAGCGAAATCTCTGACCTGCCCTAGGACGTATCGTGGTGTCTCACAAAGATATTGAGAATATGTGTAGGTACTTCAACATCATTGCGAACAGATATAGCTTGACAATGCTGATTCTATTGTCTTGAAGCAACTACACCCTTGTGGAAGATTAGAGATATGTTGTATTTTTACGAAGTGACTGTTTATTGTAGAAAAATATACCAATTACGTTATTATGCTATTAGACACGAGTTGAACTTATTATATCTATAGTTGCGGTAATATTAAGTGACTTGACAAAATACAATAATTGGCTAAATAACATGTTTCTACATACCACAATTTTTCCTTTTATCCTCATGATTCAGGATACCTAAGTAAAACGTAGCATTGTTCAAGGTATGTGTAATAATATTTGCGTCCGACACAAACAACAACAACAACAACAATCTTTTTTGAATTTCCCTCTTCATCTTACTGGGTTTATTTCTAATTCGTTTGCTTTAACAGCGATGAGACTCTGGAATGATCTTCCCCCTGACATAAGATTAATATCTAGGAAATTCTGTTTTAAGAGAGCAGTACATAACCATTTCCTGAACACTCCTTAGCTCCTAATTTATTCCTTGTTCCTTTATTCCTTTTCCATCTCTTTCCTTCATAAAGCCTCAAGTACCTGGAAAATTTTGGGTAACTCATGCAGTTAATTAATTAATTAATAAGTGTAAAATATCGATTGCTACTTTTAACTTTTAGTGTATTTATTATTATTATTTATTTATTTTTATAAATTTGATTGTGGTTGAATAAGCTTATGTGTAATCTTTACTTGTAAGTAATCTTCCTGCACCGCATACCTTTTGTCAACTGTTATCTCTCCTGGTAGACTGGTAGATAATGCTATTTTAGCTTCAAGTCCGCCAATGTACTGTTTGTGCATGAAGTATAAATAAATAAATAAATAAATAAACAACCCAACATCGCATGGGACCCGTTCTACCGGATTACTGCAGCCATCTCTAAAATAACAAGCTCAAGAGTCCCAAGGCCAATGCCAAGGACGTCTAGCAACCAATGCTTTTTCTCATCTGAAATGTCATGGCAGCCATAAAAAATTACAACCTGTCTCAGCTGACTCGGGTGGTCAATGAATTGATATCGTGACATGCCGTTTACCCGGCCCAGCGTCACGACACCCATCCCAAATTAGTTCCAGACCACTAAGTGACAGTTTGACCAACTCTTTATGATTCCACTGTTTGTGAATGCCACAGAAATTTGTTGTGCAACTGGGAAACAATGCGAGCAAAGCGTGTATGATAATGTGCTGCTCATGAACAAGACTAACGAACTAAAATTGTATTTCGATAATCAGTACCGGGTCTTGGAAACATTTATTTTCATAAATACAAATTCAATTTATATTTGTTTATCTCTAAGATCAAAATAAGGCATGTGGTGGGTGTACAGCAGAGAGGTAGATCATATAGAATAGCAATAAGCAATTATATGAGAAATTTATATAAAAATATACAAGACGAGAAATGTTTCTTAGATATGGCCTCCTTATTGCCCAAAACCGATATCATTTCTCGCCGCCTTGCTAAAATCCCAATCGACGCACGAACTCTGCCTATTTCACGCAAATTACCTAATCAAATAGTTGCCAATTATAATTACCAAGCCTTGTTTACCCATTTTCTATACGATTTGATGCGCTTTCACATAAACAGAGTTTGTTGCGTAGAAATATTATATTTCAGTGTTAGTTCTTTGTGAGTATCTTCACAATGGCGAATTGCGTGAAAATTGGACAGCCCAATTCAGCAATAAGAAGACTGTATCAAAAATACCGCAATATAATAGAGATTCGATAAGAAATGCTACTGTGAAAACTTTCTTTTAAATTTTAGAGAAGCTTTAATTCACCAAAGGCGCGTTTCACTCAAATCTAATTTCTTTTAGCTAAATGCATTTTATTAGTATTAATAGGATAGTAATCGAGTTACTGGCATTGAAAAGAAGTGACGCATAAATTTCGCAATCATAAAAGCCGGCAAGCATCAATATATTTGATACATAAACAAGTAAAACGATATTTAAATTGCTACAAATAACTAATTGAGATATCTCGCGGTTACTTTGTAACTGATAGTATCGTTTCTCGTATTGCTTTACAAGAAGTTTGTCTGTGCTGTGGGGCCTTTGTCTGTCCTGCGCCCCGCACCCCGCACCCCGCGCCCCGCACCCCGCACCCCGCACCCCGCAGCCCGTGCCAGATCAGACGGTCCGCCCCATGCCTTCTTTGATGCGGTGGGAAGCGGCCCTCCCAAGCTTTTGATGTATGGAACCGTATTTTTAGTAACGGATACGATAACATACTTACCTACATTTAAAGGGCATGACGTAGGTAAGTAAGAATAGGGTTATGAGTAATGATTAAAACTAATAAGAGAGAGGCAAGGGTAATTATACTAAATATTTAAAGTTCGAAATCTTCGTTTTTACGCAAGTAGTCGTTAAGAGAAAATAAGCAAGGAGACAGACAGCGGAAGCAGCAGTGTCGCCGGGTCAATCCGACAGACAGCAGTCTTTTATTCCTTACCCAGAACCCAATCTTTGGTTGGCTATCAGCATGAACGCTTTATTGTTTTGACAATCGTTTATTATAAACCTTTGAAAACATGATCTTAGTTAAAACCAAAAGTAGTCAAAAGAACTTCTTTACGTAATGGCTCAGCTATATCTCTGAAAACCATAAAGATAAAACTAATAAGGAGAAAGCAACTCCCGATTGCCGGCACGTGCAACAAACTATGTCATAAAACCGTAAACATAACCTTTGAACAATAAAATATTCGCGACGAGTTTTAAAATATCAAAAATGGAACGATAAACAAAACAGAAAAGGCGGGAAAGGTCGCCATGTTGTTAATTCGCGCGTCATTCGAGTCAAGGCGAATCTTGACAACGACCTACAGATGGCCAGGATTCTCACAAAGACGTCATAGGATGTTAAAAAGGAGAGCCAAATGGAAGTAAACTAAAGTAAGTACATACCTAAATATACTATGTCTCGATATTTTTTCAAACAATTATAGCCACTGCAAACCACATGCCGCCAATTCGGTCTCCGTCCCTTTCTCAGAAACTCTGCACTTTAATTGTCTCGTCTGGCTCACAATGATTTATCGCGGGCTCGGGTCAGTTTTGGAAAGGGGTGATATACTGAAGAGAATTTACTCCGCGTCGTATTTCGCTATAGATCAGTTAAACAAACTCACTGAAATCAACGTTATAGTAAGTTGATGTTCGAGCCTCGAGGTATAATTAGGTACACCAACAGTAGCCACCTTATCTGAAATCTTTCGTTACAAACATAATGCTTCTTATCCTTCACAAGAACATGTTGTTAATAATGTTATGAACGTCTGGGGGAGTATGATTCAATTTCGCTGTTCACAATGACCCGTTGTGGTCGTGGAGAGAAGTAAAGTGGAAAGCCAAGATGCGCATGCGTCGGCGGCTGCGCCGGCGCATCGCCCAAGCTTAATGGGCCATGGGCCGCGGTAACAAGCACCACATGGCGAAAATTACAGCTCGTTTGTTGCAAAACGTCAGCAATATCCAACAGTAAATTACTTCATTCGTTTTATTATAGGCCTGCTGCCTACACGGTAGCATCGGCGTTGGTGTGTTGTTAAGAGTTGAAGGAATCGACTGGTTGTTGTAAACTATGTAAGGGTAATAACGCAATCATACAAAACATAACGGAGAAGATAAACCATAGAAGTATTACGATTAGCTCTAGTATTAATAGAGTTTCTCTGATCCTTTTGAGTTTTGAAGTTCAATTCATATAGTCTGGAAATCTTGAGCATTTTGACGTTTTGAGTGAAGTTTTGCGCAGGCATATTTGTAAAGTCGCTGCCTCGTAGCCATGTGACTTGTCTAAGAACATTGTCCTTACCCTATACTATCTTGTGCGAAACCGCATTAACATGTCAGCAGGCTTCTTTAAAGATAAAGTTGGTCTCGTGGGTAGCGCATCACGATAGCAGACAGCCTTCGCTTGCGCGAGTAGGCGGCGCGTGGGCCTCTGCCATTCATTACGTGTGTGAACTGCAGGTAATCAACCCGTAATAGAAATGTATTGGCGCCTTAGCGTGAATTAGTACACTATTGCAAGAGTATCAGACCTATAGACAGAGGGCACCTGATTCCCCACTTTGTGTGTTGGAGGATTGGAGGAAAAGGATTGTTTTCTTTCCTCTAACCAAGATTTGCGAGAGGTTTATTTCTTATCGGCGATTAGCCCGACACTGACTCCATACCACGACTAATCAATCCCCCATAATTAGCGGAGAACTAACCGACTAGCCGAGCCAAAAGGCGAACCCGTCTCGTTAGCTCTTTTTTGCGCAGGAGTCTCATTAGGCGTTCCGCCCGGCTGGTTAGGCGTCCCGGCCGCGCGACATTCCGTCCGCGCGGACCGTGACGGGCCATGCTCGGAGCTGGCTTACTGGTCCATGCTTGTGGAGCTACGATTTAATTTCAAACATATTTTGACGCCTCATCTACACACGGGATTCGGGCCTTTGAACGAGATTGACATTCCCGGCAATTCGGTTCGACAACTATGTTTATTTCCTACGGCGCATTGTGCGACCGATTTAAGACAAAATTCGATCTTTGATTGAGAACCCTATTTGATGATTCCACAACTTGGACCGGAACATCTAGAAACAGTTAACAATTTTTTTGTTAAAAATTCTCTGTAGTCGGATACGATGAATAGGACCATATACATATGGCAGCATAAGTTGCATTTCGAGTTATATCGAAATAAAAACGGTCTGAAGGCCAAACAGGGTACTTGGTACTGCTCTACCAGTTGACATTAGACTTTATAAGAATCTTTCCCTACGCAAAATAGGTGCAGAATCGTCGATACTAGTCTACTACATGTAGCAGGTGTTGTAGAATGTTATGTTTTAAATAAAATCCAGCATTTTGTATCCTTTTTAGTCTATTTATGTCCGCCGCAAAGCGTGACGAACCACGCTCGGAGTCCTCATCGCGGCGACACGGCTTACTGATTTCAAACATAATATTTTGATGGTCCACATACAATTTTTTTTTCAGTAGTGTACCAATCTATATGAAGCAGACTTACCTAGCTATGACTGTTAACATGAGTGAATATATGAGTGTAAACAATAATAATAATAAGGTAAAAAGATATTTACTGAAAGTTAGTAATTTATTACTTTATTTACAAAGCCACAATATTAATATATTACGTACTTACTCGATTAATATATTACTTCGTAACCACAATTGCTTCAGGACTACGTAGGTAAGCAAGTTAATTTTGGAAACAATTATGATCGTAAATTAACTGCTCTTGGTAACCTGATGAGATCGACACATTTTATGATCACTTCAGTATAATTTTACAGACGATCGAACAGTTATTTTAATACAATAAAGGTGTATAGAAGGCAGCACATCAAACTCTAATAGGTATGTAACATTACCCTATTCCCCGAGCGACATTTCATACTTCAAACGAGTTTAAACACCAATAACCGCTAGTAGACACCTACGTAGTAAAAGCAATAGCCACTATGTTATTCGGAGTAAGCAATTTGTTATCCGCATTGCATCTCAGCGCGCCAATCCGCGCCGTCACAACCACTCACAACAAGGCGAAATTATATTATCCTTGGTGACGCGTGCGCCGCGCGGAGACGGCGGTAGGCAGCTAAGTGGTTGAACACTTGAAGGAATGGCCGATTTTTATTCTTTTTAACTCTTTTGTTGGCTGGTTTGCCTCCATTCTGTGTGTCTGCATAATTATTTTATATGTAATTTCCTTTAGTCTTGGTAGACTGGTGCATTACGAGCTATTTTAGCTTTAAGTATGCCATTGTACTGTTTGTGCAAATAAATAAATAAATGTGTACCAACTATGGCTTTGCTTAGTTACTACATTAAAGCCCTTGTTCCATGGCAATGGCTCAGTCACTTCGGTACGTGTACTAGATGTCACGTCCGGGAGGTCATATTGGTAAAGTTCCTCTGGAAATCGCAAAGAAATGTGAACAATTTGGACATTAGGTACCACTCAACCTTCCTCACCATCCGGTGTCTCGATAATTCTCAGAACTGCGCCAGCGCAAGAGTTTAGGCACCTTTACATTAATTTGTATGCACGACAAAATCGATTCCGAGAATAGGTTGCGGCAAATCGATTCAGGATTGCGGAATTAAGCATTTACTTTTACCTTGTTGCGTTCAGATACCCCTAATAAAATATCTACGAGAGTCACGGTGTAACGGTGAAAGTGAAATTGGGAACCAACACTGTCCGTCAACATCGGCTTAGCATTAACCCGATACGTCAGTTAAAAAAGATAAAGTACGCCATAAGAAGCGGAGAACCGCTAATTTTCTACAAAAACCTGTACTAAGATCCCAATACAGCAACGAGACGAACCAGTAATCCGCCGGCAGCACCCCGCACGGAGGAAGTGCGACATTGCTGCGATCGATTTTACCTAATTATCGCATTTTTAACTAACAATTAACCTTAATAAGCCTCGTTTCGGAGCAAATATTAATCGCCGTGGAAGCGGCTTCAATTTCTCACAGTTATTTAAGTGAATAAAAATAAATATACCAGTTTCGGCGCCATGTGAATCGGATTGTGATCGAACACGTTTACGGCGTTCCACGCGTTCCATACAATACACAAAATTAATCTGTAACGCTTGTCGCGTCGGTAACGCCATCGTCGAGAACAAATCGATTAAAATATTTACTTTTAAACGCTAAATAATATTAGTGTATTTCACATTAGACATTACTTAGATTTTTCCGTACATTTTATGTTAAATGACAGACAAACAGTGGAAAGTGGCCACCGCCGCCTATGGACATCAGCACCATCAGTGGTATCACCAATACCTACCTCTAAAGAGACCTCTAATACACATATGATACCTCTTGAATGAACTCATATCGCCTTAACATATTGAACATTCATGATTTTTTGTTTTATGTCAAAGTCCTCCATTTGACCTACCTTCCACTACAACGTCGTTAGTCACCACCAAGACATTGAATGACCACTAGCAGTGACCGGTGCAAAGTCCTCTCACTATAGTAAACAGCGTAAGAGACAATCAGTACCGCGAATCTTAAAGACGTAAGAGCCATGAGTCACTCACTTAGCGTTTCCTTATAAAGACACATTAGGGCAATGGCCAAATCCGTAGTAATGATGTCACGCCCATACATTTGCACAATTTGAGAACAATTCGCGCACATCTAACACTTGGCTAAGAAAATGTAAAAAGATTAAGACGAACGTGTTAATTATAGCTTCAAGATCAGATAGGTTTTTACATTCAAGTAGTAACCGTAATCAAAACAAACGAATTAACAGTTAATGTTAGGAAAAACTATTAAGTTTCCTCTAACGATGCGTTTTATAGCAGTAATAAAAACGTAGGTACCAATAGCATCTAGGAAATTGTATTAATAACTGCCTAATCCACGAACGTGAAGCAAATAGGCACCGCCGATAAGAATAATCTCGACTACCAACAACTCACGACTGCCATTGATTGCATCGAGAGCAATTAAGTGGAACTATGCGACTAAATTAAAAAATAAAATCTATGATACCGATCCAGCCTTCCCACATAATAAAATTGAAACTGCCCGTACGTAGTTAAGTTGCCGATAGAGTCACGAAGAATCCACAAGGAAGATGAATTCGATAGCAGAACCTGTTTAGCTTGCATTTACGCAAATAGTAAGACAAGTAGTATGCTCTGATCTCGTGTCCGGTTATTTACGTCCTACGTCAATAGGTAACTACATTTAGTAGTACCTACAATCTAATATATTCGTGCTGTTCGTATTGAGGCGGATACGGTCGCGGACAGAAGCAAGGTCGCGCTTTTGTCGCCTATATTATGTACAAGACTGATCGTTTTGGTGTTTTCTGGGGGACTTATACGACCTGCCTCGCCAAAAAGCTTTTTAAGCGCAGCATTGAATTTGAACGGTCTTCGGCCGATGGCGACGACAAATTCTTATTGCGGATCATTACTGCTACGGAGCAGTATGAGAGATTGACAGAATTTATTATTCATCATGCCGATGAGCGAATTAATCTGAAATACCGCCATTCAAACAACCTGTATAAATAGTACAAAACAGTAATGCAGCATCCAGTGATTTAAATATGTTAATCCCCGCTGCACTTCACACCAATTAATCTATAATTATCAAGTGCAATATCACAGACACTATACAATTACGTGAAATCCAGCTCTAATCGCCCATGTATACGCGGCGCCAGCGACCCGCCAGCACTGCCTTGGATCGCCTTATTTGACTCCATCACTAGACACGACCTTGTTCTATTATCCTTTGGGAAGTGATATAGATATTCAATTACCTATGTTAGGTATACTTATACTTTTAAGTGAAAGGTTTTAATCGTTGTAGGCTGTGGTGACGCTAAATGAAATTTCGCTCCAATAATCTCAATGATTTCGATTGAAACGTCTGCAGGTGCACCGTACCATAACGGTTTATTGAATAGAAATGAAATTAGAATTACTAAATTGAATTTAATCTTTCTATTAAGTAAATCTAAAGCCGAATCAACGGCGATCGCGTTGGTCACGTTACCGGTCCAGAATCTAGATTAAAATTTTGCTCCATCACTCAGTCGATCTAGAGCAAAATGTGCACGTGGCTAATCAAATCGAGTCAGCGGTCACCTGGTGGTTTCGCCATGCGCCAAAATAGGAATTGCAGAAATTCCTATGCATGTCGTAGTGTCCTAAGCCGGTGCATGCGCGGTGGCGAGTTGAGCAAGCGGCGCGCTACGTTGCCTTCCCAGAACGAAAGGTCAGACGCGTGCGCAGATTTATAAAAGTTATTGACACTTCAAAGATATCTATCAATGGTACATATCAATGTCGCCAATCACATCTACCAGTTTATTCATCTAAATATTCCGAAGTATGCAGTAGGTTTTCACCAATACTAAACTATGCGATGCCGGGGCGGGTCGCATCACGATCTCTACTATAAAATATACTATATTCCACAGGGGTTCTTAAATGGTAACAAAAATACATTTCGATCCTTGGCCAAATTCAACAAAATCAGTTATCAATCTCAATCATATTAAAGCCATTGTTTGTAAAGGACATTCGCTCACTCGACGGCGAGTCACACAGTCAAACCACACAATTAACGATAACCATTTAAACAATCAATTTATCATATTTAAGCGCAGTAGAACTAGACCAGGGTCGCGACTGTTATCCATCACTTCGTAAGCATCTATTGTCGGCGATTTCCCAAAGCAAACACCAAAAAGCCACACACAACAATGACAATAAGGGGGAGCATTAAATACGCATAAGTTCGTTGTAATGGTGTAAAATCTGGTAAAGCGTGACAGGGATAATGTATAGTTTGGTTGGGGACGCGCGTGCGCAACAAGTGCGTATCCGGAGGTCGCACAATGGGCTTCCGGAAGCTCTCATTGGGGGCAATTGCGTGCGCAGGCGCAGGGCCCTGGGCTTCCGGCGCCGCCATGGGACGCTTTGTGCCCTTGAGAAGCACAATGCGATTTTAATTGGACATTATGGGTCCATACTCCATGCAGCCCCAAAAAAATTGGGTCACAAAAAAGAATTAACGATAATATATGTATATTATATTCTAATTTTTTGTAAATTTCGTGAAGTCCACTGTTTTAGTAGCTAAAGGTGACAGATGAATAAACCTAAAAGAAATTATCGGACCGAAGACTATGGACCTGATATAAGAATATCCATTGCTACTTATTAACAGAACAATAGCAAGAGACTCACACCGCAAACGTTGCAATAACAAACACAAGTTACTTTCGATGTTATGTTTTCGAGCGCAAGGAAGTTACTTAGTTTTCTTTCACACAACAGACGCTGTGCTCAACAGTCATAACAAACGGAAAGTTTAGATTACAAAATGTCATCATCATAATCATAGTGTTCATAATTGCAGTGCGCAGTCCGCGGGAGCGACATTTGCGACATTGCCAAAGTCAGCGGTTGCGTCGGAAATACTTCGCTAAATAGTGTAGTCAGCATTTAAACGAGGATGCAACGAATTACCATTCCACTCTATGTTTGTATACCTACAACAGTACTTTACCTAGCTAGGAACATATTCGCATCGAAAAAAAACATCAATCAACCAAACACCTGTCGCAATCCACACTTTACACGAGTACGCAATCCCATATAACCAACATTCGAATGCAGTAAACTATTCACGAAATAGGTCATAAAATTTTGCATCATACATTGTACAATGCAATGATTGTTGTTGCATTTCCGATAACCGATTGGAACGGTTGCAAATATTTGTGTAATTTCAAACCCAGTTAGGTACGCAGCCCAAACAATGCGAGACTCGAGAGGATGATAAGGGCATGCGTAGACGCACGCTCTGGTACACTAGGGCAAGTACAAAGCGCCCGCCCGGAGGCCGCGTGCGGGGTTATCGGCGCGGGCGCAACCGGCACGGACTGCCGCGGTAATTGGCACTAATAACAGGCTAATAAGATAATAGCTTGCGACTTACAGGTCTAGTAGAAGGAGCAGATTATTGGGGCTATTAGCGAATCAGATTGTATCCTTGTGCCTTGCTTTATCCGACTACCAAAAAGGAGGCTCTTATAGACGGCAGTTTTGTTAGCTAGCATTGACTCAATCATTCAGTGTGGTAAACTTCTACACTGAACCAAAATCCTTAATGATTATTTCATCGTCACAGCTCGTAACAGTCCACTGCAGGACTTAGGGCCTCTCCCACGAAAGGGAAGGTTATCGCCATAATCTCCACGCTTGGCAGGCGGGTTGGAGATCGCAGTGTTCAAATATAACAATGGAAAATGCTGCTGCCCATTTTCCAAACTATGGAGACTCTTGATCTTTTGCCTCGAAAACATTAGTCGCCTTGTACGACACCCACGAGTGTAAGGGGTTGGTGCTATTCTACTCTACCGGACACCACACGGCCAGTGATTATTTAATGATAATTTAGATTAGATTAAAATTAAAATTTTATAAAAGTGAAAGACCCAATCCGTATAATAAACATGTTGTACAAACTCAAACAACTCAAAATCTCCACGTCCATCATCTAGCGGCAACAAATCAATTTGCAAACCAGCGTAAGCTACCGGAATTCAAAACAAGCTTAGCAATGGGGAAACAAGCCTCGGCACCCAGTAGCCAGCAATAACTGCACTTGACTGTTTCGAAACCGAGACAAGCCTTATCACGCACCGTATCTGCGTCTGTGGGTATTTATAGTGGCCGGTGGTGCAATGCCGAGCTTTATTGTTAAACGTGAACTCGCGACAACAGTTCAATGTCTAAGATAAAGGGCTTGTCGGTTGCTGTCGTTCTTCATTTGTAGAGATGACTAAATACGTCGCACAGATTCATCTCAATTTTTTTTTTATCATTAAATTAGTACGGCCTGATGGTAACCAAATTATCTAGTACAGATATAATATCCAGAATATCAGTACTCACAAGTCTTACAATTCATTTATTACCGACCCTTGACATGATTCTGGAAATTGCAAGCTATATGTATTCTCCAGTCTAGGGAAAACCGTAACGTGTAATCTCTTCAAAATAATTTAACCAGACAGTTGATTTGAATTCTCAGCACACAAAGCAGGTAAACGAAACCACGACACAGAATTCTGTTATTATGCAAGGCGTCGATAAAAAGTAATTATTCAAGGAGGAACCGCCAAGGCGTGAGCAATACTCGCGGTGACGTCATGCAGGGCGCGTGTGCACCGCGAGATTATGGGATGAGTAAGGCCCTTAGATCATAGCCATTTGCACAGTTACGATAACGTGCGGTAGTGATATCTAAATGAATGATAATTGGATTACTTCGGAATTTAGGGCAAGACTTCATCAAAGTATTGGCATAGTGTATGAACATTACTTAGGATGAGCGCGGCATTCACCTAGATTTTCGGGCAAAGTTGTTTACCACTTTATATTTGTGGAAAAGTACAATAATGCTATTTTAAATCAACCACAATAAATTCTGATATTGCAGCGATACCCATAAAATAATTTCATAGGTACGAAAATTTTTTCATAAAATCTGGCCGAATTCCGTCTCAAACCTTAATCAATAGTAAAGCACACGATGACGATTTTGCTTACCAAATCGCTCATCAGTACACATCAGTAAGCCCTAAACTCCGTGAAAATCTTGAGTCATATGTGATTACGTTGCAAGGTGCACGACACCGCGGCCGCTGACGTGTGCAGAATTAATCGCGGGAGGCGGATGCGGCCGCCGCCTCCGCGTGGAGCAATGCCGTCCGATAGAAACGTGTCTCTGGTAATTGATTGCTGGTAATGGCTCTCGGAGTAACATCACTTCGATTTCGCATCAGTGATGCCGTGCCGCAAGATGGAGATGAAAATTAGTTAAACATTTCTAGGCGGGAAGGCATGGCGTTTTGTCTGTCGGGTGGACCGTCTGATCGTACGTCTCCATAGCCAATAAAGGCAACCAAAATACAAAAGGCAGACATTTCACCACTTTGCGGTGTTGGATATTAGACAACGCTTTGCCTGCTCCTGTTTTCCCCGAGCAGTAAAACCTGGACTCCTTGAAGGCCAGAGTTTCTAGACAATGATGTTACAAGTATTCTAGACAGGCGTGCTTTATCTTCGGTCGCATCGTCGCTTCAATGGCTATGGTCTAATACCTACCTAAATCCCTTTAGTCCTACGAGTCCTTTATAGTAAAAAAGGAAAAGTTTTTTTAGATAAAGCCAAACAGTAAAAAAATGTTTAACTAGTTGATTTCATGTCAAAGTCGCAATAATGGAGACGAGTGAATAATTCCCAGTACTCAGTAATAGAAAGGGAAATTGATAAAAAAATCAGATAAAGCGAAATTAAACTGGCTACAACTATTTACACAGTGGAGAAATCATCTCCACAATTACCGGACGATCCCCGCGCTTGCATGGGAGATGAGTAAATTGCTACAATTTACCGCGAATCGGAAGATCAGTAGAAAGCACGCGCATTGTGCGATGAGCTGTTGCGCAACCGAACGGTGGCAGGACGCCACTCGCCACTGGAGCTTATTGCGTTGCATATTGATTTGATAAGCATACATTGCTTATTCTGCATGCTCTGTACTATTGTTATGGCATCTCTCAGGAGCAAGAGAGAAGATTGAGTGCCCTAAGCTCGACATAACAGTTTTGCCTCTTCCAGACAAACACGCTATTTGAGGGCACTGCGACAAGCCATTTTCATAGATATACGAGTAATTGTACCAAAACTTAATATACCAGACAGTCATTGCAAACCACCAGATTAGCGCTCTAAGAATAGATCACAAAAGAAACAATAACAATGAACAAAATGGAGCTTAGATATTTCACACGCGCTGCTTTGCGACTATGCGTGCATGCGAGTCTATAGTGGAGGATAATACTATAGTTTCACTGCGGCGCGCATGCGCGAGAAAGCCCCCTGATAATCAGCGGAAGTGACATCCCGGCTTCCGGCCACCTACGTGGCCAAGCCGTGACCTATGGCAGCTAGTGTTTGTTATTGTATGTTATGTCATTGTTATTTTGTTACGGCGTCTAGGCATACTATCATATAGGATCGAGAATTAACTTAATATCTGTCGTTTTAGTATAATAAAAGATTTATTTCACACTTGTCATCGAAAAGTTACACCATTCTACTCTATAACTAAGGCATCTAACAAATGATTCTTATAATCTTTAAAATGATATGTCACTGCATAGTCCACACCAAATCTTTGTGTCCTTCGTCTGTCCCGTTTGTTTCTCTTTGCTGGCTCTTTCTCCACTTTGTCACTGATTTTCTCTTTTCTAGGGGTAGAAGGCAGCTTTTTAGGCGGATCATAGCAGCACAGGCACTTGGTTCTTGGTGTATCTCGGTGATTGGTTCTGTTAATAGGTACAAAAGTCTGCTTGTTATGCTTGGTCCTGTTGATTGGTACTATCTTTGGGACCGGTATGATCCGCTCCCTGATCGAAGCGTCTAGCGCCGATTGCAGCGCCTCCGCCTTAACAACTGCTAGGGTAAATGTCAACTCCTCTTCGCAAAACAACATTTGCCTCGTGACTTCGCTTCTCAACCCGAACAAGAATTGGTCTCGGAGGCTCTCGTCGTAATTACTCTTAAAGTCGCACGTCTTCGCTAATTCTTTCAAAGAGTCTACAAATTTTTCCACCGGTTCATCAGGTTGTTGCTTTCTCAGTCTAAACTGATATCTCATTTTTAGGATCAAAGGCGAAGGTTCCAACCGCTTCTTCACCAGATAGATGAGCTCCTTGTATGCGACTTGGAGTGGTCTTCTTGGGCTGCAGACTTCCATCATCAGTTCGTAGATGGCGTTGTCAACACATGCTATCAAGGTTGGCACTCTGAGTTCGGGCTTCACATCGTTGACTACGAAGTACTGCTGTAGTCTCTCAGTGTACGCCGTCCAGGAGTCAGTGTTACCGAAAACCGTCAACTTTCCTATAGACATGTTGCGCAAATAGTGCCTTTGTATTTATTTTTAGATTCGATAAGTCACGTCCAGAGCGAAACAATGCCTCGTAAGCGACTGATAATCTTACCTACCAAACAACACAGCATACGAAGTGCCAACGCTGACACTTCTACAAACCTAACGGGCTCCTGTTACCGAGTCACGCTAAGCACCTTTTTCCGAGTCATCGAAAAAATTGCCCGCGTCGATCGAGGCGGTTCACATACATTGCGCGCCACTTGCAGTGCGCTGCGCCCGCGCATGTGGCGGCGCCGTGGGAACTGCCGCGCGGTATACTGTTCTTACATTACAATGTGAACCTTATTACAGTAGCATAAGACCTATACACACATGGCTGCTAGAGCGAAATGTTTAGTTTGTTTTAATTAATTTGTCTGCAGCTAAGTGATGCTGTTTCAGGACAAACAAACTGTGAACGATCGTTTGTTATCTGCGTCGTTATATGTGCAGCATTAGTAAGCTTTGACTACTTTGCGTCACTCCTCAAAGACAAGTAGATACTAATTATCTACTCCATTAATCACATTCAAACGTTGCCGACTGCGCTCATAAATCTCGAATTTAGCAGCGATCACAAACCGCTTGTCCCGGGTGACCCTGGCCAATTCATAAGCCATTAGAGTCAAGCGGGGCGGGTACCGTATCGCTGTTTTTAATTAACGGGCGACATGAGAAAGTTCACCGGAACGGGGGCGAGCATTGTTCTCGCAGCTCCACCTGGCGGCGGGTCAAGGCGAGGAGCTGCAGCCTCGATGCGCGCGCAGCACGCGACGAAGCCCCGACGACGCGCGACGGTGCAGACGCTTGGCCGATCAAATAATTAAACCGATTTAAATATTTAATACAAACTCTAGACTTACCAATGCAATGTAAGAAATGTGGCCTATTAATATGAAACATATTAATAACTCAACAACATACCTACAAAAAGATGATGACTAAGACTCAATATGCGAACATATGAAAAATATAAACATTCAAATGGTACATAAATTAGTCATCTGTATTAATAGTGTGAAGCACACGGGAGCACACAATGCTCGGACTTTTGTGTTTAACACAGATTATGAGGTCGCAACTGTTGCGGCTCGCAAGCCTGGGGCTTGGATATCGCAACGAGTCGGTTAGGTGCGAGTCCGCCCATCACACAAAGTGTTTACCATCTGGCGAGTCGCCTCGGGGCAATCTCGTAAACTATGCGAGCGAGACATCAACCGTATCAGCTTTACTACGACTCAATTACAACGTTTTACAATGGTTTCGTATACTAGAAATGAAATTGGAGAAACTGCGCCGGTATGACGATGGTGGCAGTAAATCCGGGAATGTCGTTGGCAAGGCGTTTAGTTTCTAATTGTTGCGCAATAAAATGAAGTGCGCTATTTAAAAGAAATGCGGTTATGACAGAATTGGTACCTGTGATCTGTTTGTAAATAAAAGTATGTTTACGTCCCCTACATTCATAAGTTTCCTTACTTTCTACCAATATAGAAATGGTATTCCTCGAGGAAGGACTGCGTATCTATCCTACCTCTTTTGCACCCGTGCGAAGGCGAGGTGTGACACTATTCAAATCCTTATTCCTATCCTACCTATCCTACAAAGTTTGTAATTATGGATGTGTGGATGAATGTTTGTTTCGCTTCCGCGGAAAAACTACTGAACGAAGTTATGTCGCATGCGGTCAATCTCAAATATACCTAGGTTACAACATACCAATATAGTTCTCACATAATAGCAGGAACAGTGCATATATTTACGCAGTGTTCTTATCTCTCAAAATATAGTAAAATTATTACGAATAAACCATAACAATTTTTAGGTGTTACAAGATGAATTAACTTCGTACCATCTCGACGGGAAGTCTTATACTTGAAACGCCGGTGACCCCAAGTCTGGATTTTGAAACTCTCCCACGTAGCGACTTTCCATTGCGCAGACGCGCCACAATGGTACGTTATCGGCCGAAGCGCAGCATTTGCAGCAGCCAGCGAACAATCAAGAAATCATCGCGTATCTGAGTCGGCCATCAAATGTCAGTGGCGAATAGTCGCGATACATAATTAGTTGGTCGCTGATGACGCTGGTAGGACGGTGGGCGACCGTTCGGCCGGGGTTAGTCTTGAGGGGCGATTGGCACTCCATGATTGTTTTATTATAATGGTAGTTAATCTATGAATCCACGAAGCGTTCCACACTGGTTGGCTTGCGCCTTCAGGCAAGAATAATAACGGCTTAAAATAATATCCCAATGCGTATAATGTATTTATCGGTACCTATACACACGCAGCAAACGATAAGCGCTTCCTGTATTAAATTAATCGACAGAAAAACATAAAATAAATATAATCTTATTATTTGTAAATCACTAAATTTTCATATTGACCACGGTAGGAAGTCCCGTGTTTGTTAAATAAATGTTGACATTAGAGCCGATAACGCATCGCTATCGGAATATAAACTAACTGATGCTTCCTGTGCTATTGGTAATATTCGTGTACTTGGTTGTATCGATCTAGTTTCCATAATCATCGTCACTTTGTGGGATATGGAAGACACTGGGCTATTAAGTGAAGCGCATGAAAGTGAGATCGTATCGACCACTCGGCTCTAATGCGTTTCTTACTGCGCGTACGCACGACCGCCGGGACTTATGAGAAAGCAATTTTCCTTAACAACTATCATTGTCGCTGATACAATCGATCACAATAAACCGAGACGCACAATGGAGCCTCCGCTGAGCGTCTTATTTAATTTCTTGGTTGACGTAACGAAATAATTAGGGTGCAACGGAGTCCGTGGGAAAAAAACGGTGTGGATTTCAGTGAGACTTCCTAGAACGATAGGTGAGGAGCGAACATCGATCGGCCGCGTTGTATAACACAATCAAATGGCACATCGGGCGCCCGCGCCGCTGCCGCTGGCGCAACAATAATCTGATCATCTCTAACAATATTACATACACACGGACCTTGCAAAATCGATCGTGCGCATAACGAAATAACATGGGAGCACAATGCTTATAAACAAAGTTGCGTTAGCTATTATTATGCAAAATGCATTATACTTAAAACTCAACAATACACGCGAAATTAACACACCTGATGAAGAATCCAACAAATTCTACATAATAACAAATAATATCTATTGTAAACATGAAAGCGAAACCTGCAAATTAGAAGTAACGAAATGAAGATGGACGAGTCTCTCTTATGTAGTCTGACTTAGCAAGAAATTCACAGTAAACTATTACGTATAATATGGACACCTTCAAGACTAAACTGAAAAGTTTCCTGGCAGCTCCATTTTTCGACATCACTTATCGCGGTGATATGGTGGTCAATGTTGGTCAAATGTGACCATGATGGATTGATGGGTACCACTACCATCTATTTGTAAGATTAAGGTGACCAACATAGTACATGCTTACAAGCAGTATGCGCCGGCCACAATTAAAATACGGTCTTAACCCTCAGATTAGACCGCACAGTGATAACAACAGCTCACAAGAAAACTCGACAACAATGTACAGGCGGAGGCGATAGAACATAATACACATCGACTATCATATCATGAACGTTTGCAATACCAGAGGTATCACCGACCCGGTATACCCTTTTTCACCCCTTTCGTAAAGAACTCCATGTGCATTAAATACTTAGTGTAGATATTTGAGTTGTCAGTACTGACCGTCCTGGCGTTGAGGTCGGTGACGGAGTCGTGGCGGTGCTCGAGGCTGCCCAGGCTGCAGCAGGAGGCTGACGAGGCCAGGCTGACGGAGTCCGCCCGCTGCCGGTGCGGGGACACTGCCACGTGCTTCAGCATCGCGCCTGCGGAAGAAAGTGAGGGTCACGTCTACGTCGTAAGGCATTATATCCTTGAGCAGGACATATCTTTCACGTCAAAAAGGACATGGGTAGAACAATAGGAAGCAAACAGGCAGAAGGCGCTCCAGAGAAGGTCTTTTACATCTATTTACTAACAATACTTGTCTTAGGGCTGATTTTTCAATCCTCAGATAAAACATATCAGTCTGATAAGTTATTGTGCGACTTAAACAAAATTGTGTCATTACTTCATAGTTGTAAAGGATTATAGTTTGTTTTAATTTGGCAGTGTATTACTTTATCGGGCAGATAAACTTAATCTGAGGATTGAAAAATCGGCCCTAAGTAAAATGCGTTATGCGTTCTCAAAGTGCGCGTGTGCTAAGTGTATGCACTGCGTTGAATAGGGCTCTATATTTATCCAAAAATGCAATATACAAAATCTATACTACTATCTCATTCGAACTAAAATGTAAATGTTAAAATATTTCTAACATTATTGACGTATTTCTCACGTTTAACTACAAAGAAAATCGACCAATGGTCACTCCCAGCATTTAAATGATACAAATACCATCGCTGATTACAATGATTACTCAATCATCTCGCACCAATGTTACGTGCAGTACCTGTGTAGCAGGTAATTTTTAAGTACGATAATTGCGCAATGCTCACACAGCGTGCTCTGAAATTGGATAATAATAACCAGGCATAATCACAAAAAAGGTTAGGTACAAATACATCTTCAGTTAGACCTTATCGCAACCGGACTCGGAAGACCTTGAACTGCTATGTTAATGCAACGTCGTGCCATGATCGTGAGTACGGATGGGTTTTCCATAATGTAAAGGACTTACGCGTATAGACTATGTTAAATGGAATACCTGAACGAGCGTACATAACCACGTCACAGATCGTCAAACTGATAGTAAACCTCTACAAGATGCATACGCGATTGTTTCTCAACAGGCGTAAGACGGAATCGTATGTTAGCACAAGCAATGTACCCTGAAAAACAATTGTAGTTTCAGGAATTTCTTGAAATCTAGGTTTGTAGTTGTAACCTGCTTTGTTGTCTTCATTTTCAGTTATTTGTAGTTTCCGGCTGACGACAACATACAGCGATTGTGAGTGATATATTGCGACACTATGCCTAGGTAGAATGAGGTTACAGGTTTGCGCATTTTCAAATACGGCCCACACAACTTTACGAATTGCCATGATTGAGCACATGCATTTACGTGCACATAAACAATATATGGACAACTTCAGGGCGTGCGAGATTAAATATATGCAGTTTCTACAGTAACCGTATCACCTTGCAATCTGGGGAAGGCTGAGGAAAAAAAGAACTACGTAAATTGCCGCAAAACCATTGCAGTCGTCTAATGGTGCATCGCCACCATGCGCGGGCGCACATGTCGCGGTGCCCGCTGTTATGTCAGGCGGGCGCGGCGCCGGATGCGCCTTCCTAGAACCAAGTACCTGCCCCATTGTGTCCCATTGTCGATCATATTGGCGCTTCCTTGAGAACGCTCTGCACCCGTAATTCGATCAGCTTTCAATGGCAGCGTGGCTTTATAAGTATGCGAATGCCGGGGTTAATATGAACTTTTATCTATCTTGAATTATTATTTACCTATGATATTTAATACATTTAAAATTACAAAACTAATGTCTAAGTCCAGTTAGTCCATTTGTAAAACCCGTAATGCCTCTTACAAGAAAAAATTGGAAGACGAAACCAGGGCCGTCTTGAGAAACGCGTCGCCAAGGTTGTAACGAGACCCATAATGAACTAGAATAACTTTAGCAATCGGCAATTGGATTCTCGAAACATCCGCTGCCACACACGTCGGTGCGACTACGAATTAACTATTGGGAAATAGCAAATAGGGTCGTTTGAAGATTTAAGAAGTGGCTAGTGTAGCTAAGCATAGGGGGTAATTATAAAGCAATAATGCGCGATGCAAGTGAAGAAGGGGTGAGGCAGGGGCGGGCCAGCGGCGCACGCGCATCCGGCCGCAGCATCTGCCGAACAATTGCGGCTTGCAAGCACCACGGCATTGTTTTTGCAATGCGACAGTCGGATTTTTGACCATCAATGGCGGTACGACTTTTCCATATTTAATAACACTGCCATTGAGTGATAGCGTGTTTGTTAAATGGCTCAGTTCGAAGATGGCATGTCCAATAGCTATCCATTAATACTTCGTCCACAGTTCTTCACAGGTGGTATCTGAATAATGAATTGTGTACTAAGTACGTTTCGCCCGCGTAAAATCATTTATAGCGTCCTCGATTGAGAACACTTGTACGAGTATTGCATAAAAACATCCAGCCAACCTCAAAAGAAATAATTATGCTATGGTCAATTTATACATAGAGTAAGAAGTAAAAGATGACATTTACATAACAACATACCGGTTTAAAAATATAATGCGAACCACAAATTTCTTTCAACTAATGATGATGACCGTCCATCTACCTACTCAACTTTATAATTACATGGGAATATACTAAATAACGACATAAGTAGCTCCAAACTGTTTTAATTGTACGCAGATCATGCGCAAATTACACGAATTAAATTCGTCCGGCGCATGACCATTTGGACTCGCCGGTGGTACTACGGCAGTGATCAATCATTACAAGCTGCGTCAGAGAGATCTACCGTGACCAAATAGGATTGCGGATACCGCTATTATACTATCGTTATACGAAATAATTTATTGTATGTTTGTATTAAACTTTTATATTTTTTGTCATCAAATGTGCTTTGGTTATTACAACGAGTCCATAATAAGCAATAACCCTGACCAATATGGTACCTATGTAAAAAAATATACTTACTGTATTTCTATAACTAACAAAGACAATCTACAAGTACATTAGAATGCGACATCTAAAGCTCCTCGTCATATTTGAACTATAAATTAAAATTGAATTAACATAAACATTAAAACAAAATTTACATAATCATTAATATCCTCATTAGCCGAAGATAAGATGAGGAAATTGAGCTGAGAACGGTCATGAAAACACTACTGTCCCTGGGAAATTGAGTGATTTTATGGAATATGCGCCCAAAGAGACGCCATGCTGCGAACTGGTCGGAACCAGATCTTCACACGGTCGGAATGTGGACCGATTACAGGCCTATTACTTACCACTTTCGTTTATATCTACGAATATATGATATTTATGATGTATTCAATTTGATAGCTCTTAATAGCAAATAGAAATCAAGTACGGTTACTTAGGAACTTTAGATAAAATATCAAATCTTGCACATTATTTAGAAGATCAGTGGAATCACAAAGGTATATCAAATTCACGCACCTATCTAACCTAATTAGGTTAACAACCAATAAAACATTTAAGAGCAGCCATAGACAAATATAGAAGTCAATGAAACCAGCCTTGCCCATGTAGAAAGAGAATAAAAGAGACAAACGTGTTTTATTAATAAATTAAAATAGACAGGTTAGTTTAACGAGTTGTTAACATTTAAGGCAGAGTTGTTGTGATAGTAGACAATGGCTGACACGGAGCTGCGCCTACGCAGAAAGCCGATAGATAAAACACCACTAGTGTTCTAGTAATCGTACTATCGGTGTGTACACAACTATACACACAGTCCTGTATATAAAACAAGTCATTGTAATTGCTTAGAACTATCGATATGTACCTAGGTAAAATAGACACTTACTTCGACTTTGTTTCTGCACAATGTAACAATAGCGGTCAATAAATCAATTATAATACGATACAGAGGTTTTGGGGTGAATATGCAATAAATATCGGCTCGAGAGCAATATACGTCGGCGCTGAGATAAGGCGCGGGATTTGACACGATTCGTGTGAATTTATGCAAAGCGGTGCCATATTGTCGCCGCTAGAACCGGCTGCTGAGTTGACGAATTTGTGACGTCACTATTATGATGAGTTAACTAACGTAATATGTATTTCGGATTCATATATTCTATCTATTAGTCATGGTTTTGGTAATTAATTGTTCGGTGAATCACAATATATATATGAAGATGAAATATTAAGAAATGCGTTTTTAAATGGCAGTAGACTTTGATCTAATGAGGTTTACGAATACCGCAGCGAACATTTTATGAAGAAGCGATACTTACAAAGTCAGCAAATTGAAGTAAAACTCGTTTCGTATACAACAGTAACCGCAGAACGCGTGTGGGAAGACGGAACGGTTTTGAAGCCTAATATGGGACACGCATCTGGTAGTAAATTGCACGTGATTTACGCAATGTAAACAAAGCCGGTACAGTGGTAGAAGTATTACAGAAAAAAATACCGTTGTAAGATATCGTGCATCCTTGAAAACTTAAAACAAAAAATTCTTGGTTAGTGAAAATAGTTCAGTTCAGAAACGGAACATGGACAAAAATACATGAAAACAAACCAAAGCAATGCAATGCAGAGTCAACAAACAAATTCCGCGACAACGGATAAATTATATCGCAGTAACGCAAATCCAACGCTATATTGTGTAAACACCTCACATAAATCCATATTTGACATATTTCTAAACACAGCAAGAACAAAGGTACCGGATCCATGAGGAATGCAGTACCTAATGCGTTGAAATTGAAATAGCCATATGCGCGTATGGCAATGATATCGGAATGGCGTTTCTGGATTGTGACTGACGTGCATTTTATGTGAGCCTGTGCGCCGAGCAAAATGACATATGAAACACGTGCGTCCAAACAGAGGGCGTTGTTTGCTGTTGTAAATCCCAGTTGGTAAGCAAACCCGTCCGAATTAGAAGCAATGTCAACTGAAAGCCGAGCTTCGGATGTGTAGTCGATAAACGGGAGGAAGTTTGTTCGATGGACGCGCCGCAAATAGCAGGCGACGGGCCCCGGCCCTGGCTAACACAGAAAGAGTTACAAACTAATGTCCCATTATGTTTGGAGAAACTTGTGACAGTATCACTAACTGAGGCAACACTAAATTCTTAGGCGATTGGTTTGACTGGATAACGTAGAACGGAAATACCTCACAGCGTGATAACTTATTAAGCCCTTTTACGGCATTATAACTCAACAAACTTAATTACGCGGGAAGCACCATGAAATATTTTCGGCCGCCGATGCGCTGATTAGGCAACTAGTTATATCTGGTTATGTTCGCTTACCGATACCACATCCGAGGAGTTAAAAATTTTACGAGTTGGAACGTTCAAAGGTTTCTGACAGTACGTGGCACTAATTAATCGGGTTCAGATCTGTGGAGGAAGCTATAAATGGACGCGGGATGCCGACGTATCACGAATTACCGGAATTTTCTTTCGCACGGTATGGCTGTACTACTTTTCTGTTTCCTATGGTTGTACTGCATTTTTGTATCTGCCCGAAGTCGCCGGGCCGTAGTACAAGTACCGCTATGCACTCGTATACGCAATCGCGACGACTCAACTCACGCGTGCCATGCGATACGCAATACTAAACGGATATAAAACAATTCGCTTGTAATCATTCACTACTGGTATAGTATAGGTATTGGTTTAGTGACCGGTTTATGTAGCAGCTTTTGTATTTGTGAAGGAAATCAGGCTTTTGTAGGTAAGTGCTTATCGTATACTGTTGTCTGCAATAGTGTTATTGAATTCCACAATAGGTAATGAAAAGTAATAACATCAATGCAATAACAATTCTTTCTCCTTAATCGTGTCGCTCTATAACCACTAACGGTAGGTAGTGGTCGTCATTAGTTCTATTACAGTTATATTAGCCTCTACAAAACCTTAAACTCATCCCTCACTCAATTGTGTATTATATTCTGCAAGGAGATACTTCTTGGAGAATATAAAATGCATACTTATAAATAGGTACATTTCTAAAACCACGTATACCATCGGCGCTGCAGCCTTGACAATGCCCATAGAGGTCGTCGCTCGGCGCTCATTCGCATTCAGCCGGCGACCGACTCGCTGATAGACAAACCGACGTGAATACCGAAACCAATTTCCGGCACAAATATAAGCCTAAAAGACACATAAAAGTCCCATAAAGCCGTATAATCCCCAAGAAAAAAAATGACTATTCAAGTTAATATTGTCAACGTGTTAAGCTTTGTAGTTTATAAAGCACGCAATGTTCGGTAATCTTGTGTATTTTGGATTAAATATTCTTGATTCCATATTCAACTTGCAACGTCCAAACGTACGAAAATAGATAAATAGCATGGGTAAAGGCAGAATTTATTTTCCCAAGCGCCGCACGCAATCTAACGGCGTTGTTATTACTGTCCGATACAAAGTCGGTATGTCCCTGTTGCCTCGAATTATTACTTTGTTGTTTGTAAAATTAATTTCTTGCCGCATTTTCGCCGGTTGACCTGGTGCAACAGCGCCGCCGCCGCGTCAACTCGCGTCGGTTGCGTCTTTGCCTAACCTACCTTTGCCTATGTACTACCTTGTAGTCCAGATTAATTCATAACAGATATGGTTTACCATAACATGTAGGGAGCGTCGGTGGACGAGCGGTTAGAGTATTCGACTCGTAAGCGAGAGGTGCCCGGCTCAAATTCCGCTGCGGCCATGTACCAATGACTTTTTTCTGAGTTTTGTACTAACCGATGCTCTTACGGTGAAGGAAAACATCATTGCACATTTTGAATGTATAACCATTATCCAATCTGGTCAGTTTCCCCTGGTAGCAGGGTCACGGAGGTGAGATGGCAGTCGCTCCAAGTCGCTCTAATCTGCCAAATCCTGGATCATGGTCAAGGCTAACCCTGGGCCCTCGTGCGCCAGAGCACAACCGGGACATTAACGACAAGATAATTATATTTTAGGTGTTACCATAACAATGGAAACCTATAAAACCTTACCTGAATTCATTACTTCCTTAAAACCATACACGAACCCCTTTAATGATCTCAGTCCCAAACATGACACTTTTTTGGTAAACGAACAACGTAAATATTTGTATTAGTATGACATAAAAAAAACACAATTCATCATTTTGATTGCTCCATAAACTTGACAATTTGCCCAAATCGCCTCGACTAATGAGATTCGACTGTCATAAAAAATAAAATACGAATTTGAATCACAAACGAATGGATTCGTTAGTCACACACCTTGTCCAAACGCTGATTTATCGCATCTCACTGATTTACTACAGATCAAACTGAGACTTCTGTTGCTTTAGTTTTTATTTTAACCACTAAAAGGCGATTTACCTATCAGTAATCCGGCATTGCCACGTCCAATTCGGAGAAGAAAACCATTAAAAACGCTACAAATACAACTTCCTAATGCAATTCATCAACCTCTAACAATCGTTTGCAAGACATTAAGCCATATTTATGAACACCAAAATTATTCCAACGCTTTAAGGCAAGTTGCTCAGAAATCATCACCATACATCTATGCAAATTCGAGCATCTTTGATCGCAAAACTCATTTCTTACGATCCAAATAAGCGTAAAGTTAATAGTGTACACTCTGAAGCAGATAATTACAGGTGTGCCCGAGTAGCTTTAACAGTTAAACAGTTAATACCAGGTTATATCAAATCAGCGACGATTAATCGACAGGTTCATCGGCCTGTAATCTAATACGTAAAGCCGTACATACGTAACGCAATACTTACTCTAGTGAGGGGAATGTATTGTTGTGGCCGTATGTATAGGTGCTGTGTACGGACTCCTGGGTAAACGCAATTTGTACAAACATTTATATCTGAAACCTTACTATCGCTGTACTTATATCCACGCAAACAACTTACACTTACTGCGGTGTTCCAACGCTTCGTAGCCCATATTCAAAACTAAATAATTTGTAAATAAGTTTTAATGTATACTAATATTATATATTGTTTGTGTATTATAGTAATAATCGTGTTTATTAAATAATTACAGTACTAATATTTTAAAAGACGAGTTTTGTATTTTTGGATTTTTGTTAGTAATTAATATACTATTTTTTATTCCGGGAAAATAATAGATTCTCCCGGGAATGTTACAGAGATCCACGAACAGCGCCCGGGTGAAAGCTGCTGAGAACAGCTAGTGGTAATATATATTAAAAAATTATGAGCAATGTATTCAGATTCTCATACTCCATAAATGATTCATTGTCTCTACAAATGCATCAATGTATCTTCCCCTAAAACAAATAGAGGTATTAGCTGAATATTCAATTACAGTCATTGACCAGCCGTTTCCGTCGCAGTCGGCGTACTACAAGGAACTCTATTGGGTCCATCACTTGTAAGCCTAGAGCTGGAGACACCCGACACCGCAGCCAGCCCTCAGGTTTCGCTAAAGGGTGCACGCGCAATGAACTGCAGTTTGTTATTGAGTGCTGTTGCCCCACCGGGGTTCGGTTTCACTAACAACTCAGCCGTTTCGCCATGTCTGTTGGTTTAACCTAAAAGGTACATTTAAATGGAATTCCTTGGTACTTTGATCCTTACAAGCTTATGCAATTATCAGGTCTTACTCTCGTGCATCTACGCAAAGCTTTCTTCTTTGACGTTTCTTTTTGAAGAGATCACAATTTTATTTTGATTTGTTATAATAGGGATAATAATTTTTACCCGAATAAAAGAGCCACCGCAGAACAATAATCGATACAATAACAAAATCACCCATACACAATAGCCTCAAAACCAATTCTAAATTGGTCGCGGCCGGAAACGCGCGTCGAGCCATGCTGCCGCAAAAAACTCCCAAATTCGAGTGCGCGCGCGCATGCGTCGATAGCGCCGCACGGGACCCGCATGCTGATTGCTGTTTCTACTGATAATAATCGCTTTACCCATTGTGGTATATGATTTCAATAAAACGATTTGAATGCAATAGAAATACTTTCATACCTGAGTACGGCTGTCTGGATCTTAACATTGGCATTAGTAAAGAAACAATAATTCTATCTAATAATCTATATTTACGAGTTTTATACCAATACCACCGAAGCATCGTGTGGTGAATTTACCTCCTTAATTCAACGCAAAATACGTTCGGCATTATTGGACATTCCAGTTCCTCCTGATTATTTTGGAGATACCTTTATATTGAATGAACTGTACTGAAACTAAACTTGACTGGAGAAGAAGGAAAGTGGACCCTGGCAGAAGCCGGGGTAGGGCGCTAGGATAATAATAATAATGATTTAATAAAATCAACAAAGTCATCATAACTAAATTATTCACGCGTGCCTGTGATTCCAGTTTGTTGTTCAATTGTCACTACACCACATATCATGAACAAAACTAGAAGTACACAGTGTGAAGCGAATACTATCATTAACATTCAGCGATCATCGCGTGCGCAGCAATCTCTCCAATCGGCTTTCATGATTCCTTCCGAAGAAATTCCAATCGTTTCTCTTATTGGGAAAAGTAATTGAGCACGCAGTGGGTTTTGTAGCAGTAAAAATTGGCAGAGCAAGTTTCCACAATAGCATGGAATGGCGAAGAAATGTTTCTATTAATAAATGTCATGTAGCGAAATTGCACTAATTCCTTGTTTGCCACCACCGCTCTCATAATCTTCGTAATTGTTTCAACATAATGCCATGAATTATATTTCCACTCTTTCAAATGAAAGTCACGCTCCTTCAAAGAAATAATTGTAAAAGCGGAACTAGGGAACCATCTACAACCCTGTAATTATAAACTGTGTTTACTGAAAAGATAATCTATAAAATTACGAAGCCATTACATACCAAATAATAGCTGGCTAAGAAAGGCCTTCGTAATAGATGTGGTTATTCACATTTCAGTGACTAAAACGTGACGATAAGAAGCGTTTGTCAGAAAATGCTTTAATTAGAATGGAGTCGGAATGTGCCAGCCACGTCTCAACGGCGACATGGCGTTGTTCAGAATTTTATTGCATCTCGGAGGCAAAGACACTCGTGGGAAAGTGCCCGGCAACGATGCACTTACGTTGTTTTTGCATTACTCTGTGCTAGGAAGCTCGTTCTAGCTTTCATTTTCGCCTTGTTGTCTCGCTGGTTCGTTTGTACACGGGAGTGATCGACCGCCATTTTGGTAATGATAACTTTCATGTGTAATCCAATAAAGATTTCCTGATTTGGAAATGAGCACATTATAACGTCATAAAGTATTTCCACACAGCTGTATCTGGTTAAGGTAAAGACAGGTAATCGAAGGTATTCCCTCAACAAAAACTTTCTTTAGTCTTCGAGTTTTTTGTGCTTTCTATACACCTGTAGATAGGTATTTAATTTCATCAGTTCATGGAATTAAAAAATTCCGATCTTAGGTTCCTATGATATATTGAACGAATATAGTCGATCTGGACCATTAGCTTAACATTTCCTAGTAAGTTAAAGATAAAAAGCGCATGGAGAATAACACAAAGGGTCAGTGGCCATCGTGGGCTACGTTATATCGCATGTGTAACAAGCATTTCTGTAATAAATCATCGCCGTGACGCAACGACATGCGCCACAAGGATGCACCGATAGTCGCGTTTGTTTGTTCGCCTATTCGGCTGTCGATAACGCGCGATAAACAGGCAGTTTTACACGAGACTGTTTAGTTTAATTGATATTGGGTCAATCATTAGTTAAGTATGCTCGATGAGAATAATCCAATTTCTAAAGAAATTACGTGGTGTTAAAGTATAATACAAGGAATAGGTAGTTGGTATCAACGAACGTCTTAGATGGAGAGTGGATATGAAACAGAAAAGCAGAACTATGTGAATTGTCGTTGGTACCAAGATAACTTATAAACTCCATATATCAAACGAGAAATCTCTAAGAAACAAAAAAAAAAGAAATGCGCTAGTTCGATGAGGAACTACTCTAGTCAAGGAAGACGAAGACTTCTCGATCTTCCTGTCGCCGCGGCGTTTAGGAGGCACGCCACACGTCGTAGGAAACAAGGAGTTATCCATTATATTAGATGAGTGATAAATCCTGCCGGTCAGCAGGGCGGGCGCGGCGCGGGGCGCGGGGGGCGGCAGCTGCGGTCAATTGAGACAAATGAACGCGGCGCCGGCGCACCGCCACTTGCCGACCAGATGACAATACGCCATAGCGAGAAGGGCTATAGTTGAAACTTTGATGTCGGAGATTTTGTCTGACACATCATGTTTTGGTTTGGAAGAGCGACAAAGTTTTGATAAATTCTTAAATGTCAAGAAACACACTATTAAACATCCAAGATTCGTCTCCTTAGGGGCTATAGCTATAGTCACATTAATAGAAACTACTGTGCAAACAAATTTCCCCTGATTCGAAAAACTAGTCAAAATCAACTTCTACGCTGATAACGCCGCAATGTAAACAGCAGCTATCAAATATTATTCCAAAACGGGACCAAAGGGTTTAACCTAGTTGGGACTGTTTGGGCAGCTCGCGGTTATCGTGCATTATGCAAACTAATAATAAAACCGGGCTTATCGTCCGTCCGTGCGTTTGCTCAGCCTTGACTGCGGGCGGATGCTGCCATGAACGATAGCTTGGCAAACACCTAAGCGAAGCCTAGCGCCAGGGATGCGATTACCGGCGAAGGACAAGCAAACACGAAAAAACTCAGAAGTTCTTAAATATGAAGAGAAGGTATCAAAACAAATTTCACGACACTTTATTCCCCACTTAATCCCGTAATCGGTGTGTCGGTGACTTTCCCAAGATCGAGAGGTTCCACGAACATTGCAAGCGAACAATCGACTTTTAAGCGAAATAATTTCTCAAGGAATCGTTAACCTTTATTAGTGCTGTAGCAACCTCTGCGATTCATAATTGAGGGTTAAATAGTCGGCCGATTCTCACGTGGTTTGTGATAAAACGATTTGGATTTCGAAGTTTTCTATTGAGAAATGAATCAAGTACAGGGCAATGCCCAGAAGCGCTGCGCTTTTAACAAAAGATCGGAATGCGCCGAGTAGGCGCCGGTTTCATTGAGATCGATGCTATAAAAAATGTCCAAAGTCATTGTGATATTAAATATATTGAAAACGTAATTCCGCCGAGTAACAATGTTACGCTTTGGAATGCCGCTTTCAATATTACGGATGAGCTGTAAAGTCGCGTTGGATCAGCTACGATAACCAAACGCACGTAAATCAACAACACCGTATTAAAAATATCGATAATATATGGTCAATTTATTTACAGAAACCAGAATAATACTTCAGTGCTAGAGGAACGCCGACCGCAAAAATTTCCAATTCTGCATTCTCGTATGTTGAAGTAGGCACCAACCAAGCACTCCGGCGCACGCCGGCTCGCGTGCGCAGTGCGCGAGGAATTCTATTAGCCGCTAAACACTGTACAGGATTACACACTATACTTTCGCTTGTCACAGGCCCACAGTTTTTGCCACAAAGTGGATAAGTGGTGTATTGTGATGGCCGAAAGTAGGTGCATTCGTGTTTCAACCATTTAAGAATTAACGATTTATGACGGTAAGATTGGGTACGAAACCTGTGAATCACTGACCAATATTGATTGTTATGGAGTTCCTCGAAATTGTTAAGTGGTGTCTTTGGATTAGTGTTGCTAATCTAACCGCATGGTCCATCAAACTAAGTCATTGAGTGGCACGGCGGACCTTAGAGTTACCGACAAAAGGACCGCAATAGGTCGTTGTTCGAGATTAGAACAGCATGTAGAACGGTCGTGGTCCCCGAGCATCAAAAACTGAACGTCTGACCTCATCAAAGCTAATACAGTTATCTGCTGAGACAGCAGTTGCAAAGGACAATGTGGACTCGCCGGCCGCTGAATGTCGCAAGAACCCCGAGAGCGTGAGAGCTACCGCCATTGTGTCCCAACCCGGGCGGTTCCCACATACGGTGTGCGCAAGAGCATCTGTAATAGTGGGACAGAATGCAGAAACCGCGAGAATATTCCCTCTTTTGCACAATGACGTGTAATTAATAGAAAATTAACGAGCTCCACGCCATCCCGTTAATTTAGACCCAGCCGCTTCTTAAAAATTCGAGGATTCTAAAATGCTAATTAAGTTAGCAACGTATCAAATCCATTTATATGTCTTATGAAGAAGTTTAAAAATCCTAAAACAAGATAATGAAGATATAGAAATCAAAGAATTTCCGAGAAAACAACCGAAATGCTAATGCAAGACATCCTACACAAGCAACCGAGAGCAAATAGATACCCTATCGCACATTCCAGTTAAATATTAAAATTCCAAGCAGTTTTTTGGTAGTCCTAAATAAACAGCTGTACGTCAGTGTACGTGCCCAGTTTTAAATAAAACGCATAATTTGAAAGGTTAGTGTTGATATATACATAGAACAAATGAATAATCTAGACTATTCTAGATAATCTTCAATGTAGACAAAATGCAATACCAATCACCTCTCTGTCGATGAAAAACATAACAACGGTTTTTACATCCACATAATTGATGAGAAAATAGATCGCTGAACTTGTTACGTTGTTGTTTTTGCCAATTGACAGAGTGAAGTAAATACCACTTGAAATAAATTGAATTAATCTACTGAAGATACAGGCAGAATTATCGAGTTAGCAGAAAGGGTAGATACAAGTTGAACAACCTTTTAGAGATAGTAATATGTATCGTTAAAGATGCATTAGCGATAGTGTGAAAACGCAAGAAGACATATCGCTGATATTCTAGATGTAAAGAAACATTCCACTTTTAAGGTACAAAAAGGATCAATCAACATTTAATCATGATTAGGTACTGGAAAGCTCATTTACAGTAATTGAAATATTCACCATTAAGACAATTTTATAAGCCCTTTTCTTTAATTAATCTTATAGAAGTAGGTACTTTAAATATTTACCAAGGGCTAATTGAATGTGGTGCATTCGATTTCACAGTTAAAGACGATTACGTATTACGAGTATTCCTAGTTACGAAGAGATTCCAATTGAGGGTAATAAATACACACATAAAAATGAAATCACACGCACTAACTTCATTCCAATTATCCCTCTGTAATTGAATCGAAGACGTTACAGAAAAAGGTTTCCCGTACATACTAATAATATTATTATATAAGCAAGTCCAATACTGGGCTTTTACAGATCATTGATATTGATATACCTACATAATGTATGTGATACGATTTTTAAACATTAAAAGCATATCATAGTTTAAACAAATATCGTATGCGGCAATCCATACAGATAATGTTTAGGGATAAATTAATACTTATTAGCATGGCCTTTCCAGCAGTTTTCGGATAAGCATTAGAACCAAAACAAAAACTTACTTGGACTTAAAGACTTACTTGGAGTGTTAAAGGATAAATTATGTATTCCGTTTCCTCTCCGCTCGTCGCATCCAAGTTCACGCCTCCGCAATCATTTAGAATAATAATTGTATGTTTTGAATCTGTCATAAACATTCGGACACGCCGACAAAGGAGTGTAAACGTTTTATTGAGTACCGCTATAGAATTTAGATACCGTGAAATAGTGGTAATTGCGAGATATAATATTTTTATAAGACCCGTAGATATCGTGCTGTTACGAAACTTAGTTTAAGGAAAAGAAAGCAAGTATGATTCATTCGATAAAAGAGTTACCAATTTCCATCGCGTTCCACTAAATGACTCATTTAACACGATTTACAAAAAAATCTAGACCACCAGATGAAGATATCGTTACTACAACAACGAAAGTGATTTTCCAGATGTCTCAAGCGGAAAATTGTCCAACACCAGTAGCACAATGAAATCATCTAATTAGAAGAGCAATTGTGAGATCCCTCGGACCAGATAGAAAATAAACTTGACCCGAATGTCGGAATAATACTACCTAGCCTCGCGGAAACTAAAAATATAAAAGTTTCGTATGATATTTCTGTTGAAGATGACAAATTAGTGACAGCGGATACATCAGAGATTTTCAGGGTGACATTTACCGAATTATAGTCGTCTGTATTTAAATAGGTAGAATATACAGTAAGCATAGTGAAATAAAAACAATTACATTAGCTATTTTGAACAGTTTTTGTAGCAAATACGAAAAGAAAAACTATAAAAATACATTGAACATTAATACTACAAGGACAACATACACTAAACATATTACAGATACGTACTTACGTAAGTAAATACTTTTACAGTAAGGTTATATTTACAAGAAATAGAAAAAAAATTAATAACATTAAGACAAAATTATAGATTTTGTTGTTTACAAACAAGTTCCATACAGTCAATAAAAAAAAGTTCGAAAGGAAACTGTAAATAATAAAATAACAGTAGCGTTATAAAAACGCGTGTGGCCTCCCAATCAAAATACTATGAAATCGTTCACAATAGACCATAAACTTCGCGCAATTTCATACAGGCCGTGGGTGCCGACAACGGTGTTACAAGTTGGTGAATTCGGGGGCCTTACCTGATTTATTGCAGGTCCAGAGAGGGAAGCGTCGAGGTGATAACACAGGGGCCCTAATTAAGGGCGGTCACAGTGACACTCCATAACACTTGCACAAAATCCTTCGTGATAGATTTGGTCACTTAGCGAGCGGCGATCGAAGCGCGCGCAGTCTACGGCGTCGCGACACGGGCGTGAGTCGCGCGCGGAGTTCAAGCGCGGAATGGCGCGGCGCGGCTGCGAGTGCGCGGGCAGGCGACGTGCCGGTGGATCGTGCAGGCTGCGCTTGCGCACCCGATACTATGCCATCAATGAATCGATGATTCCTGATTGAAATGAATTAGAGTAGACGAATTAAAAATACCCTTCTATTTAAAAAAAAGCACGGATTTACAATGTTTTTCTCTTTTCAGAAACATGTACAGTTTATAAACGGAATGCCAAGACATAGGTACCTTGAGAAGTATTTTGTTAGTATCTAAAAAAAAATTTGCCATAAAGTGATTACATACGTGATTACTCACGGCATCAATAGCAATATACTTTTGAACGTCTCTGAAGTGATCGTAAACTACATTGACAAGTTTATTAAGTCTTTTAACATTAACTCGAGTGCCATTAGCTGTATTGCTCATTAGCTCATCTAATCCAGCTGCCCATTCAACTGGTTCTCGATCATCGTGATCGATTCTCGATTAATTGCCATCGATGTAAGTCGTTTGTTCACGATATAGGGTCCGTGTAATCCCTCGCCTGTTTCGAGCGACACATGTATGACATAATTGCGATGGCGGCGGGAACCTGTTTCTCATGATAGTTTGTAGAATCCTTATTACGGTTACGATGCAGTTAATACACAGTATTATTTTATAGATAATGTGTTTATAGCTTATTAAGTTGTTTTAACATATTAGCTATAAGTAGGACACTGATTTGCTTATTCGATCTACTTTTATAATTCCATTTGGTTCGTTATTTGTTTTATAAGCAACATAACAAAAAACTATGTGGTCAGGCAAACTTTTTTCCTTTTCAGACTCAAGATTTGTCATCATAATTTCAGCTATCATTCCCGGCTTAGGCTTCGTTCGGTTTTCAGCACCATTAATATTCAGCTCCAGGATTATCAATTTCAATAAACCGCACAAACATTTAGTCCCGAGAAATTTCCTGCGGCCAAGCCCTACCCAACCTCCACGCACGTTTCAGGTGAAGCAATTATTATACAAATATTAAAATAAACTGGCCGCAGTGTGTATGCAAATCGTAAGATCGATAACATTGTTATGGCGATCACGTGGTGCAATAACCGCGCGGAAGGCAGCGCCGGCGCAGCAGCACGCGACCGCACAATGATCGGTGACCTCGTGGCGCCATTGCGTAATTTGCTACTGCACTTGGATATACACCACGTGGTCAAGAAACCCTACATCGTCCCTAAATCAATGTCGTCATTAGCCAACTGTCGGTGTCCTACAAGGCACTATAGGCGTCCCACAAGGCAGGCCTCTTGGCCCCGTCCTCAATTTCGTGTTTCAGATCATCCATAGAGGATTATCTCACAAACGGTTCTAGAATTTTCGCGTACAACTTACAGCTGTACAAAACTTGTCAATATTTTTCCTACACCCAGGTGCTAGAATTTTTGTGTACAACTTACAGCTTTACAAAATTTTTGCTACACCCAGGTGCTGCGTATGTTTGCCTTGCCATCAAGTAATCCGCTCACTCGTTTCTTTTTCTTGCAGTGCCATTTCCTACTCCAGATATGATTAGGCATAGCTATATTCGCTTTGGATTCTCCTGCCCGGAATTTGTTTATTTAAATTATGATACGTGCCTTGATTCAGGTTTCATGCTGCCTTCCTTGTTAGAGTATCCTCGTCATATATAAGGAAAGAGAGATATGCCAGTCTCCGTAGCTTTCATTCATATATTCATATAGTATCCACACTTCCTCAATAACGTAACTCATTGGGCCGCCCCGGTCACCGCCGATCGAGTCCGCTTCCCTGCGCGGGCGCCGCCGGGAGTTCCGCGTCGCGCGCCGCTGCGCAGACACAAAAAACAATGCACACTTCCCTCGCGCGCCGCTCTATTGGGTCATGGCACGAGTTGGGTGCTGTGTAATAGACCTACAACATGATACTCCTTTGTTTTTATCAGATTATTATGAATAAAAAACATAGGGCATTTCGCTTTTTGTTACATCCTCTTTCTCTTTGATATACGATTTCTAGGTGTTGTATTTTTTCTACTTGAAGTAATTAAGATTTTAAGAAAAGTTATTTACATTGATGATCTGAGTGGTTCACATGCCGTTTTGCCGCGTAAGAGGTCCCGGGTTCGATGCCCGCCGGGCAGAAATTAAAATGATGAATATAAATTCCTGTGACGGGCCTGGGTATACTATGTACCTATAATATGTATGTTATTAAAAAAGTTATATAGTTATCTAACACCCATAGTTCGAGCTTTACTTAGTTTGGGGCTAGATGGCACTGTGCGAAATTTTAAGCATATTTATTTAATACATTTTTGGTGAAATATTTCCTTAAATACTTAAATGTAAATAGGTAATTTAATCAATTATATTTGGTACCTTGACATCATATATAACTCTTAATTTAACCCTTTCTACATATCTTTTAAAACAAAGTGATGCCTCTAAAATTCTAATTAAGACAAAGAAGATATATTAAATAATTATAATTTATTTTAATCAAATTTAGTATTGACAAAACCTGTCCTATTGACCACTGCTATAGTAAACGAGCAAGAAAACCAATGAAGAATAGTATACAGTGAACAAGAAACACTTGAGTAAGTAGGATGTTACAGTGAGTCACGCAAACAGTGTTCAATTACCGCGTTTTATGTCACTGACACATAATTCCATCGCACAATCCATAAAGGCAAGGAAATTATCAACTCGAGGTGCTTTGTTCGTCCACTTCGTTTCATTATTTCTGTTAATTAAACTACACAGACCCAAATGACCTTTCAATGTCATAATCATTCAATTGTTTATCCAAATATTTACATGGAGCTGGTAAAAATTAAGTTCGTATTCGCCATTGACAACGCTAATGAGGAAATAATTCATTGGCTGCATTGAGCGTAAATATGAGTCATTCCTCAGAACTTGTATGCAGTTCCTGAATGTCACTACGAGTGCCTATGTCACCGCATAGGCACCTCAAGTTTCCTGAAAATGACCGAGTATCAGAACAAGCTCCATGGGATGGGGATTTGGGGAAATCGTGGCTTTGGCAGTGGAGAGACTTTACCAGCCTTTGTGCTACCGGAACAACATATAAATTAACTTCATTTAAATTAACGTATTGCGATCATGCGAAACCACAGGATATTAATACTCGAAACTTAATTAGATAGGACTAAAGACCTCAGTAGCAAATGAAATAACCTTAAATCTAACTAAAACGCTTTTGTGTAACCACTTTTAGTACTATGGTATAAATGAAATACTAGGTTGATCAAGTTTACGAAATAGGACACTTATTAATGTGTTATAGAAATTTGTTCTATGTTTAAAGAATTTTTTTTTCTAACTTCACATTTGGTGGGATTTCGATTCGTATGCAAAATGGAGAAACTCAAAGTCAAACTTAAATATTATTTATTGAAATAAGATTAATAAATCTCTTATGAAACGTCAAAATAACTACGACAAACAAAGGAACCGTTTAACGAGCTACCAGGGGAACCTGACGAGATTGGATCATGGTTACACATTTACTCGCCTGAATGTGCAGGTTTCATCACGATGTTTTCCCTCACCGTGAGAGCATCGTTTAGCATCGGAGAGCATAACTCAGAAAAGAGTCAAAAGGTATACGGCGGGAGTGGGTTTCGAACCCTGTACCTCTTATGCTTACTATTGCTCATATGACTTTAGACAGCACTAGGTGACCACTATCCTTCAGGTAGCCCGTTTATCGGTTTGGCTTGCCATATAACTGTGTATACTAAGCTAACTTGCAATGTTTTATATCAAATAAATAAACAAAAAGAATGATACGTAACACTAATTTGTTGATTTGCATTTCGGTTTATGTATTTCATCACCGTAACGAATCGTGAAGGACGGACGTCCGACATCCTCACTACCGGCATTACTGGCTAATGTTAAATAGAACTTACAAATTATTATTATAAACCATGTGTTCCAGGAAATGCATCTCGGAAATGCATTGAAATCATTTCAAGTAAGTATCCGCTGTGTTTATTAGTCATTGAGTAGAACTAATGTATAACATAACCAGTCGTAATAATAGTAAATTCGCTGTTAATCATTTTGTAGTGCGACCTCGTCCGCGAAAAGTAAAATATGACTAGTGTCTCTTTATCGCGATCGGGCTGGACGGTAGTCTTCTCATAATTTCCTTCGGAATTTTGCGCAGGTACGTAAAGCATAAGGAAATTCCTTCGTCCTTCCTGAACATGGTTGGTCATCTTGGCGTTAATGTCATGGTTGTGCTCTCACGTGCGAGTGCCCGGGTTCCTTCTTGACGATGATCCACGATTTGGCAGTTCAGATAATTACAGTGACGTAATTGACGAGTGACGAGACAAGGGAACCTGACCAGATTAAATCATGATTACACATTCAGTCACCGGAATCTGCAGGTTTCATCACTATGTTTTCTTTCACCGTAAAATCATCGGTTAGTCTCAACTAATGTGCTTAACTCAAAATAATTATAATTCTTAAATATTATCACGCCAATCTAAAAAGGAAAAGGCAGTGCGCAAGAGTGCGGCAACTATCGAGGTATCAAACGTATAAGCCACACAATGAAGCTATTCGAACGGATTATCGACCAGAGACTTCGCCAGGAATGCTCCTTGTCGGAATGCCAATACGGCTTTAGGCCGGGCTGCAGCACCATGGATCCAATCTTTGCTCTCAGGGTCCTCCAGGAGTCCCATTGCAGTAGGAATCAACCGCTGCATTACGCATTTCTCGACCTGCAGAGGGCTTTCGACAGTGTATTATACAGGACATGTATGCCAATACTGGAGCTGTCGTCAAAACCATCGTAGACCATACTAATCCCTTTCCGATTACTGTAGGTGTTCACCAGGGTTCTGAGCTGAGCCATTACTTGTTTTGCATTGTGCTCGATGCCCTCTAAGCGGAAATTCAGGACATGCCTCCTTGGCTTATGAAGTACGCTGACGACATTGTACTGGTGAGCAAGCTTAGACAGGACCTTGACGCCAGAGTAAACAAGTAGAAGGATGTGCTAGAAAACGATGGTTTGAAAATAAATGTCGCCGAAACAGAGTATATGGCCGTATAGGTAGACCGAAGGGACTTTGGCACCCTGTGTGTGTTCTACCGGCTGTACAATGGGGAATGTTCTGAGGAATTATTCGATCTGGTGCCCACAGCACAATTACGCCATCGCACCACCCGCCGTGAGTTGGGTACTCATCCCCATTACGTGGACCCTCGTACGATTCGGATGTGGAATAAGCTCCCGGCCACAGTGTTTCCTTTGGACTATGACATGGGATTCTTCAAGAGGTATTTTAGAAGTCTCAGTGTTGCTGATGTCCATAAGCGGCGGTGACCACTTCCCATCAGGTAGCCCGCATGCCTATTTGTCTGCCATATTACAAAAAAAAGTCACGAAGCTGTCAATAGAACAGATAAATACAATACCTCGGATCCGTGATGCACGAGTCTGGCGATATCGGCCCCGATGACAAGTCCCGAATCTCGGCAGCTTGGGCCAAATGGCGGGAACTCACGGCAGGCATCTGTGAGTAGTGACCCTAATATGGATGGACAGGACACAATATGGACAGGATGCTATGGACATGAAGGGTGGACAAGATGTAATCTTACTGATATCTTTGTAAATCTAATTACTGACATTAAAAGTGCATCATTACTTTAAATAAACGCTAAGAACTAAACACGAAAACGGCCCAATTTTTTTATTTTCCTACCTACACCCATAGGCATATTTACAGTAGGAACCCACGTCCTGAACGAGACAGGTGATGCCAACCCCATTCCTAGTCAAATATCAGTCAAAAATCAAAACAAACCATAGTTAACTAATTCCGCAAGTCACAATCGCTCAGTTTCAGGGTCACAGCTCACGAGGCGCGATTACACGGGCTGCCGCGTGCACTGTTCGCACTAGTCATCTCGCTAGTAAGCAAGCAACAGCAGAGGCGTATTCGGGGAAGGTAACCAATCGACAAACTTAATGCGATATATCGATGACTTTATAGGTAGTAGGAGTACCGCCAGAAAAAGTGCTTAATACTTTCAAAGATTTAAAGGCTGAAAAACTCACCATTTTCAGTGAGAATTGATCAAACATGCCCGTAAACCGTATTTCACAGGGGTAGATAGACCATAGAGTGTCACCGAGAGCCCCTTTTCTGACACTTCTTTTACCTCATCCGCATTCATACATCACATCTTCTCAAGGTCATTTATATGACCTAATTCATTTGTCAAATACCGTACCGACCCATTTACCGTATGTATTTCACAAATTGATCAAATACATGTTATGGAGTTGTTCTCATGTATGCATGCATGACACATAGACGCATACAAGTAGTCTTGAATGCGTTTTTTGTTGGCTAGCTAAGATGATCCACCAGATGGAAAACCGAGGTCAAGTTCACGACAACATCAACAACTGAAGACTGCGGATGCGCTGCCTGCAGACTTGTCTTCTAAAGCCGTTGTTAATAGTTTTTAGCCTGAAGGTGACCCTGCACGCTCACGGTAGCCGGCCGCGCGTGCGCATGAGTCACCGGTCGCAGTCGCGGTGCGCGCGCGCAGATCATCGCCTGCGACGCGCAACGCGCCAAGATCGTTACCCGAAATGTGCTCACGGACCGTGTAGCTGGGTTGTTCATGCATCTATTGTGGTTATGGTATACCTCGTATGTGTATAAGTGATTTATTTATTTTCGACTTTCTTGCGATATAGGTATTTGTTTCTATGACTTCTGCGCAGTTACAAACTAACGTTACTTGTACTTTCGTATACTATAGCTACTATAAATTACATGAGGTTAGGAGAAATGACGAAAGAGTTTAAAACATTATATTATATTTTGGTCGTAATAATTGTACTTTTAATTTCGTTCATACAAGACTTTTAATAATTATCGTCTTTCACTTAATTAGATAATCTGGAAGATGATGTCGCGCGTTTATGTCTTTCATACGAAAATCGATCGTCATTTGGCTGTTAGGAACCTGTAATACATTTTATTTACAATTTACAATTATACAATATATAATTACAAACTAAAACTAAAAACCTTAAAATTACTTAAATAAACTTTGGCTGTGTAAAGGAAAATATACGGTTCGTTTCAGTTCGGTCAAGTCCATTGTATCCACAAAAATATACTTACTATAATGACGCAGCGATTCAAAATGAGTCTTGGCCTCCGACACAACGAAGCTTCATTTCACTCAGTTCTGTACAACCTCCTGCCAACACTCAGTCCGGAGTTCCAACAGGTATATTTCCACTTCGTCCTTCCAGCGATACCTGGGACGTCCGACCGGTCGCCGAATACTATGCTGTCTTGACTGCCCGACTCTTTCCCGTCCTCTCTACGTGGCCAAGTCAGCGAATCCAATGATATGAAGCCCGTCCATAAGGTCCTCCAGCTCCTTGGAGCCCCCTCAAATTCCTGTCCTCTCCTTGCACGGAGCCGAAGATCTTTCGGAATACCTTCCTGTCCGCCATGAGAAGCTTTTGTGCCTCCTTCTGTTTTAGGGTAAAAGCTTCACAATCGAACATTGGGAAGGGCCTAAAGATCGTTTTGTATATACGGATTTTAGTTTGTTTGCTTAGAAGCAATGTGATGACGTCATCCTAGATAACATCGTTGTCAACAAACGGATTCTGAACTTAAACTCTCGTAGAGTCTTCGACACATTGGTCAATAGAATCCCATTTCCATTAGAACGTTACTACGCCTGACTTCAGCACCACAACGAGCGTTCTAGGCGGCACAGTTTCCGGTGAATACGCATCTACGTGCGTGCCGGTCTCCCCCTGCGCCCGCATTGCTCCGCCGGGTCAAGCGGGGTCAACGCAGCAGAATCTAATGCAATCTAGGCTATGTACCTTTACAAACGCTTCAACAGAATACAAGGACTTTTATCTTTTTCTGCAACCAATATGTAGTTTAGTCTGACAACCGATCTGGTAACCTACACTTCCATCTCATATTCAGACAGCTAGCGGTCTGAGGATAAAATTTTTTTTATTGGTACGCAATAATTTCATTTTGTATTCTGTCATATTATTGCGGTGCAGTTTTACTTTCCTTTTTTATTTTATTTTGTTGCTACTAGCGAGGACCTGTAATTGGCTTATTGATTCTAATATATTACTTATTATGTTTTATATAGCTGTTGGTACTCTAATAAATAAATAAATAAACTGTTCGACTTGAGAACGAAATGGACGGAGAGAAATATAAGATTGACCCAAACACCAAAACCCCAAAGCGCGGATTATACCAAGCGTCGGCGACGCATTTAAAATTCATACAATTTTGACTTGACAGCATAACGCAACCTGCGTCACCGACGCAACTTGCGTCGCCGACGCTTGGTATAATCCGCGCCCAAGAGTTAAACTGAACACGAACTCCGCAGCGGTAAAATTAGGTAGGTATAGCTAACATAGGTATGTTCTATAGTTGCCGAAATTCTCCGGCGTGCGGTTCAGGTGCCACTGTACGATCTTTTCATCACATCATCCACGAATATCATATATAAAATGGAAACACACTGCACTCTTCAGATCTGCTCTCTCCTGATGTAAACACAGCCCAATCGGTGAAGCATTTAAATATTTACTTGTTGGTAGTGTTAATTAGATAAATGCTTTTGACGATTCGGTTAACCTAATGAGTGGAGCCGGCGAAGAAACATGCCGATACAAAAATCCATAGGCACCTCGAAACGAAACTATTTTCCCCATTTTATTTCAATAATACTCATAAATCAATCAAGGCAGTATTTGCAATACCATTCCTGTAATTTATACGTAACTCATACTATGCACAATGTACTGCAATTAAGATTAACGGAATTTCGTAATAAGTTTAATGCGACATTCATAACAAGGACTCGGTGCTGTGCAGTGAGGCATTATCCCTGGATGATCTTGCACTGGGATACATGGCCGCTGTCACGTATTCGGACCAGCAACCACAAATACCACTTTAAAATTAAAATAAAACCACAATAACAATGACTTGTTACAATTACTTATTTAAATTATAATTATAAAATTCTGGATCAATTTATCTATTTTATTTATTGAGATGCTATTATTAAACATTAAAACAGAAAAATAACAATTATTTAAATAACTACAGACTAAAATTCTTAAAGTGAATAAAAGGTTTTAGTAAACAGCCATGTATGCAGCCTATTATTAAAGTTAACGCCTTTTAAGGATTTTAGGTAACGCGGCAGTTTATTATAAATTTTGAGATACATATGGCTATAATTACTCACATATCGACTGGTATTGGGACAATGCATGTATATTTTGCGTTCGGGATCTCTCACTGCGCGCGCTGATAGGGTACTCTATTGAGCGAATATATTAGGGTTGTGTTGGGACGGGACGACATTGTACTGGTGCATAGGCTTAGGCAGGATCTTGAGACCAGAGCAAACACGTGGAAGGATATGCTATAAAACGGTGGTTTGAAGTTGAATGTCGCCATAACGGAGTATGGCCAGCTGCAGCGCAGATCCCGAAACTGTCCTTGTAGGTAACGAAGATGTCGATAGAACAGATAAATCCAAATACCTCGGATCCGGCGATATCGGCCCCGATGTCAAGTCCCGAATCTCTGCAGCTTGGGCCAAATGGCGGGAACTCACGGCAGTCAACTGTGACCCTAAAATCCTTTTAAAGCTCAAAGGGCTTACATACAGGAGTATAATTAGACCGGTTATGCTCTATGGCTGCGAGACTTGGCCAGCGCTGCTGAGTGAGGCCCTTATATCGACCGGGAGGGCCACAGCACGGCAAAGCCAAGTTGTTTAGTTGTAAGAATTACGTTATTTTATTTCAGATTTTTTTTTGTATGATGTAAGTGTGTGTTGAAATATGTAATTCTTTATGACTATAAAAAGCCTTAAAATTTACAAACTCTGTGCATTTCCATATGACACATCCATTCCATCCACGCAAGTAATTCGGAAGCTTGTGTAAATTAGTACACGAATGTACAACATTGTTCGAAAACATCCAGAATAAACAAGCAAACAGTCGCTAGGGCGTTCGGCGTATGTGGCTCACGTGGTGATTAATCTCTTTGTGAGTGGACAACTAGTAAATGACTAAGCCCGTGAATAAAGGCTACAATACCAGCCATTAAACTTGGTCGTAAAACGTTTGAAATTCTAACACTGTACTACCTGAAGGACATTGGTAATAGTTATTTGCCGGTGGTACGATATTTTCCAGCTATTTTATACACGGTATCAGTTATATTACTTTTCTTTTTGCTTTTACTTATATGAAATTAGTCCCTGAACAGATGGATCCCTAATGTATTTCTGCTTACATCTATTTTCTTATCAATTCATAACTCAAACCAGTAAAACGTGAACTAAAAATTTATGAATTTACATTACAACTAAGAAAAATCATTATGATAAATATAATAAATAATCTTCGTAAAACTCACACAGCGCCGTCTAGCACCAAACTGAGCTGAATCTTGTACTATGGATGCTAGATAACTGATATACTACTTTAAATAATTTTAAGTACTTACTACAACTCAACCATGTCTACATCATAGCTCCTTCGCCGAATATGGAAATTATCCTTTTCGATTGAAAAAAGGAACAAAGTATCTGATAAGAATAACCATATTAGCTGTTCGAGCATATTAATAACCAAAATAACGGTACGTTCGGTCAAACGGTGACCGCCGACTTCCTGAGGACCTGTTCATGGCGTCGCTAGCAAGACAGCTTGCCTGATGAACCACCGCTTGCTACATTTTTATCTCGGATATGATGAGTTTCGTCTAACATGAGATATTTTGCCTTAGCAGAAGCCGGAATTGACCACGGGAATGATGAGTTGAGATCTTTAGTTAGCTTTAGAACTTCATCCAAATTAATCAAAAATTAATAAAGGCATCCACGTTAGGTCGTTCAAGGTTAATAATGTAGGTATTAGCTTTTAGCAGAAAACCATATAGGACCGAAAAATGTGTAGTACCGAACATCAAACCAACTCTGTTTATTGTTGTGAATTTTCAATACGACGACTTTCAATCCACTTAGCAAGCATAAATTGTGGTATCCAAGACCTCTTGCACGCTCGTATTGCAGTGGACGCCACATACACCGTTGCTGTAAGCTGTTGGTAACGACAAACCATAATAAATATCAAGATAATAAATGCGAGACATATAAGCTAGACACACTCTCTAAGAAGCGTCCATGCTATCCCCAACGGTAGGAAATGCCCAATAAGCGCGTGCGCAGGGTGTCAAGTCGCTTCACGATGCGCCTATAGGAAACGGAAAGGTATTAGGATCCATTGATTCGTAGTTAAATAGCTTTAGATATCAGTGTAGAATCAGTTATGGCGCATTATCACATAACTTAAGTGACATTAGTATATCGTAATACTGTACTATTGGCCTTCAAACAAGAGCTTTTTCAACAGGGTCTAACCTTTTAATAGGATCACGGAGAGACCCCTCACCTGTAATTACTGATCTGCCAAATCCTGGATCGTGGGCAAGGCGGACCCCCGGCTCTCGCTCGCGAGGGCACAACCGAGACATTGACGCCTACATCACTTTGTAAACAAGAGGTTTTCAAATTTTAGGTTAAATAGCTTTTGCCGCGACTCAATTCAAGAAGTATTTTTTCCTCTGTATCGATTTACTAATATTGAAATTTCGGATTGCGAACTAGTTTATGTTGGGATTCTATCTACCTATAACACATCAACCAACAGCCCATAACAATCCACTGCTGGATGAGAAGCTCCTCCACATTACTAAAGGGTTTTATCATAATCTCCACGCACACTGCTCTGTGCAGGTCCTAGCTGACCTACCTCTAATCAATTAGTTGCTAAGTTAAAAGAATCGATTCATAACAAAATATTATCTCTAATAATATAGCAACATGCAACTTTACTTATTTATCTGTAGAGTTGTTACATCACACCCTACGAGTGGCCATCAACCCCATCGCGAGCCCAGTGTTCTTGAACTTCGCCCGTAATGGTCTATAATTTGAGCTCACCATAAGCAACACATACAGTCATATATGTATAACTTAAGACCATAATATGACGGTAACACCGCTGCCCCAACCAAGTATGCAAAAAGTGTATACTCTTTATTGTCCTTAGTACACTTCCCCTTGTACTTATCCTTTCTTTTTATGGATATTTGGTCACCTAATAATGTTGGCTTTCGAATCTAATGCGCATTTGGCGTTATGGTCCGATTAACGCGACTTTACCATCAGGCATACTGCCAGCTTGTTTGACACCTTAGTAGTATAAAAAAACTATGCGTAGAATAAGAAGCTATCGATTGTTTAAATTTAATTACAGAATAATTTTTTTTACGTAGTGTTTTAAATTGCTTAATGAACTGTATCGATCGATAATGCCGCATTGAACAAAGGGATAAATTTCTAATTCGAAACGCCTTACTACAGAACAATGAAGTACGTAGGACGATGCAATGATCCACTCATTAGGATTATGTAAAGTTTACCCTTCATAAAGTCGCTTTCCGCGTCTGTCTGTCTTTATGTATTTCCGCTAACTTTTCTTAAATTATGCAATGGATTGGATGCCGTTTTCACCATCAGTTAAGAGAGCTTCCGAAATAATTATAGTAAATGAAATTATGAAAAGCCGAGAAAACCCGTCGCGCAACCGGGACGAGTCGCTAGTACATTAGGTATATCTAATACATATCCCGTATTAGGTACCTAAGTACCTTCATTAATTGCTCAACTAAAATAATGAAAATGTAGAGCAATGTAGCGTCTATCTAAGTAGGTTAATCTATACTTAAATCTTAATTTTATTTAGTACCTAGGGAAGCAATAAACAAACACGGTCAGATGGTCCAGCTGATGGAAAGCGGTCACCATCGTCCAGGACATCAGCTGTAATGTAACAGAAGGACAGCGGATGCGGTGCCGGCCTTTGAGGTACCTTTAGATATGGCTTTTGAAGAAATCCAAGTTAGATAAAATATAGGTAAATAATTTCCATATGAATCCATAGTTGGGGCTCCAACATTACCGGGCGCAGCGGAGTGTGTCCGAGGCGCGGCGCACGCGCGGCCGCCGCACTGTGACCGAGGACTTTGACTTCCTTTGTTTGTTTGGAGTGTTCGGCCGAACAAATTGCGTCTTGGGCCCAATTCAATTGGAACGAAGATTTAAAAATCGAACTCGCACACGACAAAATTTTTACGTTATTGGCCTCCTATAGACATAGTCCAGAGTCCCAAAACTGAATAGTGGACAGACAACATAACTCATACCGACGGTCGATGGGGCGGAAATGTCATCGTGTGGCGACAACGTACGGACCCCCACCGGACGACCTGGTAAAGTTAGTGGGTAGCCGGTGGATGTAAGAGAGCCGTTAAATGCGGAATGCTTGATGGCAAACGTCCAGCAAACTATGCCCTGGCCCTGTGGCTAACATGAGGATGACGAGATACTCTTTATTTATTTATTTTAGCCACTGCTGGGACCACTGGGCTGGACATATATGCCGCATGCCAAACGAATTGTGGGCTAAAATATCCACCGACTGGACCCCATAAAACGTAACAAGAAGATACCCTAATTACATTATAAATATTATTACAGAATTTTGATTGATCCCTTTTACACTGAAAGTTCTGCGCTCCTGGCCGCGCATAAATGTTTGAATTTCGAATGTTATATTTTTTAAAACGTCATTGATCTGAAACTCAATAATTGATTTTTAAAAAATTGGCAGGAAATCGCGTGTCAACTGTTTTATATTACAAGTTGAAGTTCAGTGTTTATCCACGTATATTGTTGTGTTTATAACGATAAAAAATACATATTTAACACGAATCGCCGCTGTGCGCGCGCCTTACAATCGAGATATTTATCGCGCGATGCAAGATGGCGGACAATGGTAAATTACCGTTTCCCTTCGCTGCCTTCTTGAGGTTAATTCCTAATTAATTGGGTTCTTATTTGCATGCTACATGCTGGTTCTTGAAAGAAATATTATGATTTGATTTATCATTCTCCTTATCGCTTCGACGCCATCGACCATCCATATAAATATAAGTTATTGTTGATCGTATCAGGCCTTAATTTGCGGGACTCCATAATTCATTGGATCTCAAATAATAAATATTAGGCTTTGTCCTCCCAACAGACAGAATCGACCCCTCGGGAACTCCCGCGTCGATAGCCTGAAGATCAGACGTGTAACCATCGAGAACTACACGGATTGATCGTCCACTCGGAAAATAGGTGTCCAGGTCCAAAATCCAACAGAAATACCGTATGAGGGAAGCTTGCTTAGTAGGGCTGCGTGCCAAACCCTGTCCAATGCCTTAAAGCCTCAGTCCATATATGAGTGGCATACACGAGAAGGCCACGGCGGAATCCGTTCTGTTGATCGCTGTGGAGATCGTTACCTGCAAGATGGGCAAAGAGTTTCTTGTTCAGTGAATGCTCCATAATCTTACAGAGTAGGGCGGTAGTTGGCAGGGTCTGCGCGGCTGCCCTTCTTGAGCACGGGCTGCACATTGGCAAGGTCCTTACTTATGCGCAATAAGAGACAACTTAGGGACACAACTACGCATGACTATTGCTACACTGTAGAACTATGCTATTCCCGTGTGTCAAATGCCCGGTTAATCCTGTTAAGTGCTACAATATTCGTGCTCCGAGTCTCGATCTTCACGGTTTGGTGAAATTTGCATATTTAGATAGTGTATTTTGTATACTTAGATAATAGCACACAACAGCGTTAAAACATAAAAACTGTTGTACATACCTTTATTTTATTAGGTTGGTTATTCGTCCGTCTGACGTAAAACCATTCAATAAAACTTTTATGATAGATTGACGTCATATTTATCAAATTTACAGCTCAGTTTCCACCGTAAAAGACGCAAAAATAAAGTACCGTTGCGCAAAAGTAAAGAACTAGGGATATTGAATCAAAAACACATTTAAATCCAATGCTTATCAATCAATTTGATCTTAAGGGCTTTCTACCGCCTACTATATTTCGTAACTTATTCGAATACGTCGTACATGGCTGGAATCGTTCATATAAGTATAACGATTTAGTGTACAGTCACGGCAATGTACGGCGTACAATGTTAGGGCGACTCCTACGCAAGCTTTAATTGAGGAACGGCGGCGCCGCACGCGCCTACGTAGTGCTAAAACAAAGATCACGTGATGAGGTCGACAGACAAAATATAAAGTACCTTCAATATTTCACATGTCAGCAGTTTATTACTGTCATTAAAATAACGAACGAAACGTTCAATTTAACTCTCAAATTACACCGCCATCGGTGACAAAAGAAAATAAAAACTTAAGTGTCGATATTGCGCAAAACAATTCAGGTCAACAAGAAACAAAGTTGTAAATTCTTTGTGAACGCTCAACATCAACATCCCCAAGAGCCCATACAGACTTACACGATTTCTGCACGACTTAATGTTTACGCAATTTCGGTTTCTATGCTAATGACACAAAGCTTATACATTTGTAAACAAACGTGCAGCGCCCGCATAGTGCCCGTGTAGTAATCATTTCGCACCCGCAGAGGCACCTCGTTGTGTGCGCGCCAGTGAGGTAGACTGCACGCTTTCTGTCCTATGACTATGCAGATACGCCACGTACGCGTTTACTGTCCGGTTTGTAAGCGGTGACGTACAAACGGGCCCTAACGGTAATGAGCTTTCGCGACCGACAATGTTCGATAAATCGTCGAAATATCACTTACCTGTCGTAACTTCATGATTGGAGTTTACGTGAACACGTCTACCAATAATAAAAGTACTTAACCGATCGAGGGGGGCAGGAAACCTACCAGCTTACTCTGCCCGTGTTTAATACGCATATGTACCGTAGAATGCGCGTAAACAAACGCACGCGGTCCGAGATTACCCCACCTGCGCGCACGCAGCCCACAACAACCGGCCGGCCAGGAAACGCAACCAAAACAATTGCACTCGGGAACCGAAATGTGGCTCTTTACTACCAGTTGCGAGCGAGGGCTGCCAAGCGTTTTCAGAGTTCGATTTAGCTCTTGTAATAAGTATTTTAACTAGAACTAGTGGACCCGGCGCGACTTCGTACGCGTACACCTATTTTACCCTTACCTACCCTTTTTTTCTTACTTAAAAACCTTCTTCTTGAATCACTCTATCTATTAAAAAAAACCGCATCAAAATCCGTTGCGTAGTTTCAAAGATTTAAGCATACAAAGGGACATAGGGACAAAGAAAGCGACTTTGTTTTATACTATGTAGTGATTAAACAATATTAAGACAGACAAACTATTTACGAAGAGTTTAAGGAGGAAAGAAATCAATAATAAACAATTACATATTGAACTAAAATACCATTTATCCACACCACTGTGCCCCGCAAAGATACCCAGAAAGCTAGCTGCGTTGCCTCCTTGGATAGCAATGCTTATCCTCTGTCCGAAGATTTCTATAAGTATTTTTGATTGAAATAAGAGGTAAAACATTCATAATTTTCATACTTATAAGTACTTATTAACAAGGACCGGGCACAGAAGAAAGGCAAGAATTTTTTTAGTTCTTAACAATTTACAAAACTCAGTTACAATAACTGAAGAAAAAGTTCTACATGGAGACCATTCTACAACCCAATTTTACGGTCAGGCAAAGATATGGTTTATCAGTTTAGACCAAACTTTCGTGTGCAACAAAATATAGTTCTCTAAGTATCGCTAAGGATGAGATTGTTAACTAACAGACATCAATTTAAAGAAAAATCGACCTTGCTGCTTTATGACGTGCAACTAGACTCAACCGCGTAGCGTGTTAAAGTAATTCTCTGGTAGAGTTTAAGTGGAAGAAAGCACGGCACAAAGAGCCGTGCTTTTTTGCCTTCTATCTAGCTAATTTAGCGGAATCTATCCCTTAGATCTAATTTGGCGCTCAACGATAAAACAGAGGATGCAGAGCCCTGCATCAAAATGGAACAAAACTTCCTCCAGCCAGAGGTGTTGGTACCATTACCCTTCCACATTTCGATTATAGGTAACACCTGTTACCAGAAATGGGCGCTGTAAATAGCGATTTGGTTCCTGTTGTGCAGAACGGCGGAAACGATGCATAAAATATGTAAGGTTCCTGTGATTACGTAGTTGGAGTAGGAATATTATTACTTATTCTCATGTAAATATCTATTCTCTGCAGAAATGCACGCAAATTTCCTGTATTGTGCATGGCTCCGGCGATAAACCTTATTACTTTACACTTTAAGTATAAGTATGAATTAAAAATCTTTTTGTGATTTGTGTGACACTAGTTCCACTTTATTATAGAAATTTTATTAAATTGCAACCGGTTTCGAATTACTAATCTTCAGGTAAGGCAGGTTAAAGTAGAACTAGTGTACAAAAAGTGATTTAATTCATAATAATGGAGTTCCATCACGAAGTAAAAACACAAAGTGTTAATGTATTTAAGTATAAGTGTTACATAATGTTTTAAACTATCGCGGTTATTATTACACATTTTAAGGGTATGTTCCGGGTTTCCTACCGCGTACCTTGTTGAGTATAAGTGTTGCCCATAAGAAATTGCCCAAATTGTCTCCCAAAAGGACAATGCCAGAGAGGACTACGTTGTGGGATAAGCTCGCCTTTGCATTATAAACTGTATTTTTATTTCCTGTAATGTTCTAAATTGATGCAATAAAGAGATTACATACATACTACTGAGAAGAATCATTCCACGTGACCTGCTGTCCTACAACAAATCGGGATAAAAGTTTTACTTTACTTTAGTAACGTCTATAGAGAAATAATCTGTTATTGGCTTTCTGGTATTGATAGGTCATCATCATCATTATATCACTCAGAAGACGCTCACTGCTGGGCATATGCCTCCCCCAGAGATCTCCACAACGGCCGGTCCTATGCTCTCCGCATCCGGCTGGTACCTGCGATCTTTACCAGGTCGTCGGTCCACCTTGTTGGAGGCCTACCTACGCTGCACGCTTATTGATAGATAGCGAAATGTAATAGTTAGAGCTGTTGATTCTACGACTAATAAAAAAAATTAAAGGGAATGTGACTTCGAGCGTAAAAAAATAGCGTCCAAACAAACAAATGAGAAAGTTGCAAAGGGGTCACTATTACACAAGCCAGTGCTCCATACCACATTCTCGTATACTTTAGTCCGGATTCGCGGTGTTTACTGTTTACTCACCGGCCACCTGGCGTTGCGCGAAATTTGCCAGACGAGCCTCGCTATAATTTACGATGCAGACCACGTACGGGAGCTAGAGAGCCGGTGCTTTGTTGTAGTCTATAATATGCTGGCCTATTTCATAAGTTGCGTTTACAATCTGAAACAAATAAACTCTACCTGCGTTCGTGCGTATTCTTGAATTGGGTCGCGGAAATGAATTGTTTCTGTTTTAGATACCCACATCTTTTAGTATTTTTTTAATATTACGCGTCCAATTTGATATTACAACATAATTTAGAATTTAGTTATGCAATCGTAATTTCAATCATTTCATATCGATAGAGTGCCCACTAAAATTTTAATACCGATGTTTATGCCGTCGTTTCATATTTACTTATGTAAAAAGTATAAAATTTGAAATTATTTGTTATATCATCATATCAGCCAGAAGACGCCCACTGCTGGGCATAGGCCTCCCCCAGAGATCTCCACAAAGACCGGTCCTGTGCTTTCCGCATCCAGCTGGTACCTGCGATCCTTACCAGGTCGTCGGTCCACCTTGTAGGAGGCCTACTCACGCTGCGTCTACCGGTACGTGGTCGCCACTCGAGAACTTTACTGCCCCATCGGCCATCTGTTCTTCGAGCTATGTGCCCTGCCCACTGCCACTTCAGTCTGGCAATCCTTAGAGCTATGTCGGTGACCTTGGTTCGCTTGCGGATCTCCTCATTTCTGACTCGATCGCGCAAAGAAACTCCGAGCATAGCTCTTTCCATTGCCCTTTGGGCAACATTTGTTATATGATTTTCACATAAATTTATATAGGTGTTCCCATAAAAACCACGTCTACGTGGAATTCGGTATCTGATGCTGACACGTCAGCATTTACGGGTCTTGTAAAATGTTTTATGAAGCCGTAAACTGCGCACGCGTCGCTTAACGACCGGGTGCTGGAGAAATGGCCGCGAATATTGAATAAATGCTAGATCTTAAAGGAGGGCGGAGGAGAGCCACATTTGCTACCTTTTAGGACACAACCTATGCGTTTTAATTAGTTCCCTATTTCGCCACTATTTCAGAAACGCTTTGTAGTGTTTGGTGCGCAGGCGCAGCCTTGACACAGGCTTAAATGTTTACTCTATAGTTTCCTTTGAAAACAGTACTGTTTGTGTTATTCAGAATTTATATGTTGTTTTTGCGTGCATGCCTATGCACGATAGCTAGATGTGAGTACATGTGTGTATTTTTGACAAGGAAATCCAGTTTTACTTTATTAAACTGTTGCCTCCACAGCCGGTACAGGTTTCCAAAATTACTACGATGATCTAGAGAGAGGGCACTGAGACCTAGAGATATCTCTTTACGCCTTTGAGTTTAATTAAATCGCTCTATTCTATACTTCATGGAGTCCCTCATCTGGTGTTGATGACACGACTCGCTGAGGATCATGGTCAGCTTCACATAGATTTACATCTGGAGCGAATCATCTGCTTTCACGTTCCAGTCCATCCGAGACGTCTCCGGTTGTCATTTTCCCGTCCTTAACTCCTTACTTGTGTAGTTTTTATGTTTTTTTTTTATATTGACAGGTATATATATAGGCGTATTGACAGGTCCACTTGCTTATTTTAAGAACAACCATACCTACTCGTTTTTCTCCTGTAAATCAGCTTTTCGCCAATCGCCGTCTCTGCGCATCAAAAAGGAAGCGCTGAAAAACTGCGCAAAATATCAAAACAAATATCGCATCTCCCTTCGTTCCGGCCCACACCCCTCCACATTCCTCTCGGGCTCTTGGCATAGCAAGACAATCGCAACCATTAGTAGTCCATCAAGGGATCACTCATTGAGACACGTCGAACGGCAAACGTACCGTGAACACGTGTACGAGCCAATAAACATCGCATCGGAATCCGGCCGCGGCGCGTTTGAAACCGGAGCGGCGCGCGCGCATCTCTAATTGCTCTGGAAATAGCCGCGCGCGAAACTACCGTCACCTGGGATCCGTTTGGGGCGCGTGGACATTGCGCGGTGAATGAGTCGGTACATGCGCCGCAGGTTTATCTGAAGGTATTAACAACACAGCCCATATCAGTCCACTGCAGGACCTAGGGCCTCTCCCACGAAAGGAGACGTTATTGCCATAATCTCCACAATTTGTAGGCGGGTTGGTAATCACAGTGTTATAAATAAAACAATGGAAAACGCTGCTGCCCATTTTCCAGTCTACAGAGACTCTAGAAGTTTTGCCTCGAAAACAACTGAAGACACCTGAGATACATGAAGGTAAACCCAAACATCTATGTTGTCCACCTACACAGCTTTCCTGACCCACAAAAGTAGGTAAAACTGCGCATGTATATTCATCATAATGATTATGGCGTCAATACTGGTTGTGCTATCATGTGTTGCGCGAGGGTCCAAGGTCTGCCCTCCTTGTCCTTGTCCACTCGCTCGGTCTACGCCAGCCTTGGTGGTGAGTTTGTTGGCATGCGTGTCCTCCTTAACAACGTCAACCCATCGTTTCTATTTTTTCCTACAACATATACGTGTATATCGGGCTTAAGATAACGAGTTTACAACTTATTAAACATACTGTCGTGTCCCTAGTAACAACCAGAATATGATAAAGATTACATGACACATTGGGATTCTATGACCATGGAAGGGAGGGACTATTGTCACCTAGTCGAGATGACGATGAGGATGTTTTTGTAAAGTATGACATGTAAACCACGTGACATTTATGACTTGAAAAATTACAATCGAAATTCTGTTGACCGCACAAAACCAATTGTAAAAGAAGATTCCAAAATGCCATGTGTCACGAAAATGTACACATCAAACATTTTTAACAAAAAATTCTATTCAGATTTCGGACACAATATTTGTAGACAGTGAACACATCTCCTCTCTCTCTCTCTCTCAGTAGGTATCTACAGAAACCACAGGGTTTAGTTGACTAATGTCATTGTGTCAAATACCGTTCCCGTCGCAACGGTGACCGTAATGTATCCGGCGCGAACGTCCGAGACTCGTACAAAAACTCTGAAATAATTTGAAATAACACGACAAAATTGGCAATTTTTGCCAAACACAGACCGTGATACCATCATTACGCATAATTATAGTTGATTTGACAGAGACAGACAGAGATAAATTCGCGTAATTCGAAAAGAAACGGCTTAAATAACGACGTGTCATTTCATATCATTAGATGCTTGTCCAAACTTTTTGTCATCTACATAGATTTACCTAAGTTGAAACCAAACACGCCTATGTGGACAATGTTGTACTTAGATACATTTGGTACGTACAAGTTATCATTTGTGACAATCTTCACTGTTTAGCAGGCACTTTCAAAATCAAAAATCATCAAAATCAAAATTTCTTTATTGATTAGGACATTAAATATCTCTTTCAATCGTCAAAAAGGAGGGGGGTAGGAAAGTAGGAAGGAAACACACAGTGACACGCTGACCGCCCTATGTCTGTAGATAAACGTATCCCTCGCCAACCACAACCGAACCGGGCTCGACAATGCCAGACAGAGCCGGAACGCTATATTATATTATATACTCGTAGGTATGTCTAGTATAATTAAGAAAAACCACCTAAAACTACAGCAAGAGTAAGCCAGTCCACCAAGGCAGCACCCGTTCACGAGTATAACGCAGGGCCCAGCCATCGTCCAATTCAACCATATTTGAGGGAAAAGAGCGACCCGGCCCCCACGCCACCGCCAGACAGACTTTTAAGTGAGCGTGCATCACACATGCTGCATGTGATAGGTAGTTGCTCCCACCCTACTCTATCCTATCCCTACCCTATCGCTACCTTACCCCTACCCTATCCTACCATTGCCTTAACCCTACCCTACCACTACCTTACCCCTACCCTACCACTATCTTACCCCGACCCTACCACTATCTTACTCCTACCCCACCCTATACTACCTTACCGCTATCTTACTCCTACCCTACCCTACCCCTACTCTAACTACTACCCTACCCCTACCCTAGCGCAGACAGGAGACACCATGTGTGGGAGAGGAAGGAAAATTAACGCCGCTTCCAAGGTGGTTATCTGTGGGGGAAAGAAACGGCAAGAAACCCACAGAGCCTACGTTAATTCTTTTTTTTTTTACTAATACATTATTTGTCCTATATACTATCTTAAAAGTAAATACCTGTATAGAATAGCAGTTCAGTCCCATGGACTTTTGTCATTTACATATTCAGATATACTATAATAACATTTTTGACATAATTTGTTTTTTATAGCGACTTTAAATTTATTCAATGGTAAATTCTGAATATCTGTTGGAACCTTATTATAAAAGCGTACACATTGACCCATAAATGATTTGTGGACTTTGGCTAGACGACAAGCACCAGCAACAAGCTTATCTTTATTTCTCGTATTAATATTATGAACATCACTATTCTTCTTAAATAAGTGTAAATTTTTATGAACATACATTAAATTCTCATATATATATTGTGACGGCATTGTCATTATATCAATGTTCCTGAATTTATCTCTTAGTGAAGTTCTAGGTCTCAATTGATAAATCGCGCGAATAGCCCTTTTCTGCAATACAAATACATTGTGCCAGTCGGCAGCGTGTCCCCACAGCAGTATGCCATAGGCCATAATACTGTGGAAATAACTAAAGTAAACTAATCTTGCTGTAGCCTCGTCAGAAATACTCCGTATTTTCTTTACAGCATATGCTGCAGAACTTAGCCTTTTCGCCAATTTATCAATGTGAGGACCCCATTGCAATTTATTATCCAGGGTAAAGCCTAAAAATACTGTAGAATCAACAAAATTCAAATTTTCGCCTTTTATTTGTACATTAGTGGGCACTGATCTAACATTTGGCAAAGAGAATTTTAAACATTTTGTCTTCTTGCCATTCAGTAATAAATTATTAACCGTAAACCAGTTTACCACTTCTGCAATAGCCTTGTTCACGTCTTCATATGTTAATTGTTGTCTTTTTACTTTAAACACTAAAGATGTATCGTCCGCGAACAAGACAATTTCATGGGCATCTTTTACAAAGTACGGTAAGTCATTTACATAAACAAGAAACAAAAACGGGCCCAAAATAGATCCCTGGGGGACACCCATAGAGACAACAGACCCCATAGATCTCTCTCCGTGCATCAGTTGTTGAACGACCGCGAGTAAAACCGAATTGTTTATTATGCAATAGGTTACTTCCATAAAAATGAGCTTTTAGTTGATTTAATATGATTTTCTCAAATATTTTACTTAGAGTCGGTTAAATTGAAACTGGTCTAAAATTTGTAGGATCCGTTGTATTACCAGTTTTCAACAATGGAATAACTTTACTGTGCTTCATCAGGTCAGGAAATTCACCATTATCAACACAATTATTAAATATATTCGCTAAGTGGACAGCAATAACATCAATTACAGAGCTAATAATTTTTACCGACATACCATCAATGTCGGCAGTTGCTTTCATTTTGATGGTTTTAAAAGCCTTATCTATATCTTGAGGTGTTGCATGCTCGAACTTAAAATCGATGACACTCTCGGGTACATTTTGTTTTAACAAGGATTCAGCGAGAGCAGGAGACGAACTTAAGGATTTCGTAGTTGACACTGGAATGTCTGTAAAAAATTTATTGAATGCCTCCGCCACTTCCGAGTTTTCGGTATTTATCTCCTTTTTATCATAGTGGGAGGCAAACAAGCAAGCCTGATGACAAATGAACCAAGAGGGTCGCAAAGGCGATACTGGTAAAGACCAGAAAAAATAAGTAGAGCTGCAGGAATATAATTCCATAGTATGGTCATATCAGAAAGTTTCTTAAAAAGCATACGGCAGTTGATCACCATTCCCCATTTCCCTATCTTCCCTTTATTTGTGAGAAAACCGTTAGCGAGCAAACAGGTCACCAGAGTAAAATAAGTCACCACCGCCCATATACACCCCCAACACCTGGGTTGTTTGTACTCGCGGATCACATTGCCAGTATTTGTTAATCATTTTAGGGCCACAAAGTTTTATGTATCGGTTTGAAAATACTTCTGCAAGACGCCAAAGAAGAATGCAGTAAACAATAAGCCCGAACGTACTGATCCAGCGACCCTGCGCCCGCGCACGCATTCGACCCTCCCGCAGTCTGCGCAACTATTTCAGTCACTCGCCGAACCCCGACACTCCATTTAACGGTAATTTGAAGTCTTTAACATAACAGTATTTTATATTAATTTGACAGACGGTGTCACGTCATCTCTTCCGGTTGGGGTTGTGTTCGATATCAGAGAAAAAAGTCCTGCCAAAGAAACAACTCAGTCAAAGCTGAAAAATATTCAAAAAATATAAAATACGATTTATGGTAGTCTATACACTAAGTCGGTTCTCAGTGTAGGTAATTTAATTGCAGACAAACAATTATTCACACAACTGTAAAATATTTGTAGGGAATTTACCGCATTGCGCCAACAATCATATACCTATGATAATAAAAACACAGGGGAAAAAATATGTGTCTGAGTTGTAGCTTCTCGACTCAATATCTCCGTGCCTGTAAAGTGTGAACATTTGTATGTTATTTTTCCGAAAGCATATTTCACATGCAAGCCATATTGTAAACTTGATATGAAAACAAAAAAACCGTTGTTTTAAATACATTTTTCATATCCAATTGATCGATCACATGACTTTACACGGTTACACTCCCAAATTCTCATAACTTTTACTCCGATTCTTTACCGATCGGAATGCGCTGACTTCGCATCTCAACCTCACAATACTCATACAACGAAGTTAATGAACACAATCGGTTAACCGCAGAAGCCGTATCGGGTCCTGTTATGTTCCCACACTGCATTGTCTGCAGGTGGCTGTACGCGTTTCATTATTGGAAATGGAAACTGTGAATGGGGTGGCGCTTCGGAGAACACCGACAGGTTGTGCAACTTCTCGTAAGAATGGAAGAAGCGGCTGTAGTGACAGCGTGCTTGCGAAACCGATAATAAGTGTTAATCAACGCTCTCAGAATCCGGGAACTGGATGGGTGATCGTTTAATACTTTGAGGCTAGTTGAACTTCAGCACGAGCTCGCCATTCGGTGCACCGTAATACCGTTGGCTCGGCGAGATTGACCCAACATCTTCCACATAGGCCCTGAGACTAATTGAACCGTCTTGGGGGCCGATTGGCACCCCGTAACGGTATATTAATAAATAAATAAATATTCGTGGACAAATTCACACAGCGCCATCTAGCCCCAAACTAAGCAAAGCTTGTACTATGCGTTTTTTTTTTTTTTTTTTTTTATGTCATACGGTAGGCAAACAGGCAAGCGGGCCACCTGATGGAAAGTGGTCACCACTGCCTATAGACATTAGCAACACCAAGAGTATCGCTAACGCGTTGCCCACCTCTATAACACGTTGCTCTGGCAGCAAAAAGCAAATGCCACTCCACTGCCAAAGCCACGGTTCCCCAAATCCCCACCCCATGGAGCACTGGAAACCTTACTCACCGGCAGAAACACAATACTATTTAAAAGAGTATTATTTAGCTGCGATATTCTGTAAGGTGCTAGATAACTGATATACTACTTAAATACTTTTTTTTTTTAAATACATACTTATTATACATAGAACACCCAGACCCGTAACAGAAATTAAAATTACTAATAAGTATGTACCAATGAACCATACATGGCTAATGAAAATATTGATTTGTGTACTTGCAGGTCTACTTCGTCAATGATTCATTATTACTTGTACTATAGAAATACACCAGCGTGGTCGATGAAGGTCTAATCGGAAATCCCCTCCCCAAAAGATTTGGATGCTTCAGCAGTTGGACGATCACAGATTGATGATTACAAAATGACATAAACGACGTTATCTTTTACCTAAGTAATTTCTAGAAATGTAAATCGATATCCTTATACACGTCATTCTTGCGTCAAAACTTCGGGAATTTGAAATCACAGCATTTCACAATCTATATGTCGCTGCCATATGGTTAAAACAGCCATTTAATTAGAAGGCTAGTCAATTGGCAATTGAGTGGCTAAGGGACAATTAGCCAAGTAATTGAATGTAGCGTTCAGTTACTTGGCTGAACATTATTTAGCCGTTTTGGTTTATAGATACACATATAAAAAAATTTAGTGGTGCGTTAGTCTTGATAAAACTCGAAAACGGCTGGACCGATTTGATTTGTATTTTTTGTTTTGTTGGTGGGGGTGATATAAACGCAGAGAATAAATTGTAGGTAGGGTAGGGGTAAAGTAGGTGTAGGCTGGGTGTAAGGTGTTTATAGGGTAGGTGTAAGGTAAGGGTGTGGTAGTTGTTGGCTTGTTGGTTAGGTGTAGAGTAGGAGTAGGAGTAGGGTAGGGTAGGGTATGGTAGGGGTAGGACAACACGCGAACGAAGTCTTGCTGGGCCAACAACGAAGGAATTGCAGAGATAGAGACATTTGCTACCCCGCAGTGCAGAGCCAACTTATTTTTTAATGCCCCGATTACAGCAGCACTAAGAATATTAAATGAGGCAGGAAAATCGATTGATTTGTTCTACTGTTCAATTTTAAAAATTTACGAAGCAGTAATTTCTGCAATATGTGAACGCAATATAGATAATATAGAATGTGTAATTAATAAGTTAATATTCTTAGTATTAAAGTAAAGTAAAGTAAAACACATTTATTACACTCAGACACACGGCACAAAACATATTTATAAATAGTATTCAATCCTTTTATTGTGTCTGACGTAATTTTGTATTTAATTTATTAACAGTACTATTATAATATTGAATTAATTAACATTGACGTCAACATTATCGCATTGGGTTAGCTGTACTGTAATAATAAACAAATAAAATCAATAAATAAAACTAACATTGTGATATTTTCGGTACGAACAAAATCTATTATGAAACGTTCACATTTTAGTCTTCATAGTCTATAAAATATATATATCAGACATTGCACTTTACCAATTATTAGGGTATGAATCGCTTTCTTTCTCAGAATTTAGCGGGGAACGCACTCCAACTATATTTTCCCTAAACCTGTTTACATTCAAGCTTTATCCTATAGATATTTATTTGAATACAGACCAAAAAGGAAAATAAGAGTGATATAGTAATGTGTGGCTGTGAGGTCATTGGGGAGGTTCACCGTGGGAGTTCCCATGCGACCGCAGACCGCGTCCGACTCCCGTGACGGCCTGGACTGCAAGGATTTAAGAGGGCTTCGTTGATTTACCACTAAAAATGATCAAGTAGTTTATGAAACTCTTCGGTCAAGAGACCAACCGGCCACAGTATAAAGAATCCTCGCTCAACTAGTGATATAAGAATACTTAACAATCACCCATTTCTTACGCTTCATACATTAATTATTCAAGTCACAAAAACAGACCGTACAGTCCACTGCTGGACTTGGGCGTCCTCGACTTAGTGGAGGGCATTGCCAGAATCTCCATCCTTCGCTGGCGGGTTAGAAAACAAGTGTCAATAATACTCAAAGTCTTCCTCACAGTAGCGACGATTGTGTTTCTGCATTTTATTACATGAAAAATTAATCGATGTTAGAGAGTTGCCGCTTACCATCAGGTGGGCTCCTCTGTCCCTGAATAGTATGAAAGATGCTGCTCCCCATTTTCCGGAGGTAACAGATGGGGTACCCGGCCATTGATGGGGTTGGATCGGGCTACATTCTCCTCTGCCGGTCACCACTTTGCGTTTACCTAGATATTATGGTCAAGTATTACATGAGGTTTTTTAAATGAGCAACAGCCCACGGTGTGAAATGGTTCAGATCAAAAATATTGTAAAGTTAGCTACCTTCACGGATTTTTTTTCTTCTCTGTGGTGCAGATAATGTTATACGATTAGATAACAGTCGCCCATACATACATTTAGGTGTCTTATTGAATTGAAACCCATAAGCGCAAAACAACGTATGTCCATATGTGGTGTGACTATCGTCGGCCTATATATCAGCCTACACATTAACTCAATCTTGCATGTTGACGCTACAGCTATGCGGACATCCTCTGCTAGTATCCAATTATGAATGACAAGAAGTATGGTTGGACTGAACGCAACACAGTATCTTGTTTCGTTGATTGGAACAGAAATTGTTTGAATACTTTGCCTGAAATCAGTTGCGAGAGCGTGTAACAAGAAGTAAGTTTAATACAATGATACTGGTGCACATTCCATTCAACAATATAGTCCGACAGTAAACAGTTAAATAAAAACCGTTATTTAATTCTGCAATGCTAAGGGTATCTCATTTCTTACCGCCCCCGCGTAAAACTCTTTTTCCGCGTAAACAGCTTTTCAAAGAGCTTCACACTCCAGAAAATCCGAGTGACACGTTTGGTACGATTTGTCGCATCTCTCCCATATGAGAATGCTCCCTTTCCCATCCCATCATAAGTATTGTTGTTAGTGATAGTGTTATCAATATATAAAGTTGTCTGTATCTGTATGGGCAGAGCGTAAAAAGCTTTCAAACTCACAGGGAGACCACATGTGGGAACTCACGAGACTTGACACCGGAGAAGACACCTGCGACACTCGACACTGGCCGCGGCCGCGCCGGGGCGCAACCAGGCCGTGACCGTTGACAGATTCACACGGAAGGCATGTGTTAATGATATCAGTGTAAGGCGGCTTTTGGTATCGATGAAACGGGAGCGTGGTCTGAATGCAATTGCTGAATATGCACAGCCTGTATCGTCAAATTGTTGAGTAGAGCTACATTCTAGTCCGTGAAAGTATGCACGCAACTCCTGCCATGTTTTGTTCATGTCATCTCCGGTCAGGCGGACCCCGGGCCCCCGTGTATTTTAACGCCAAAATGATGTTGATGATGATCTCCGACCAAATAGCCTCCAATAGTTTCAGCAGTATACATCAAATTGGACCGAAATATTGTATGTAGATAATCCGAAAAGAAGTATTTAATGAAATACCGCTTCATGAGATGTTTTATTTATAATTTTTATAAACAGTCATGTCATGATCGTTACCTCATTTTATCGACGCACCTGAAGATGGAGAATACCTACCTTGATAGACACTTTGCACGACTAATGTCTAAGTTTGAAAAATGAGAAATGGTCTCATTCTTCTTCTTCTTTTCGAGTCGATACATTGCGACAAATGGTTTGAAAATGTCCAATTACAATAGTGTCCAACTATAAAATTAGGCTATTTACTCGAGTCTTGAATGTGATCAGGCTTACACTAGATTTCGTTTCAGCCAAGTCGAGAAAGTAACGGAGCGAATAAATTCATCCATTGCTATTCACACTAGTAAAACGTAATTACACGACGGAGAGAGGAGGCAAATTAAGCTTGCAACAAAGTTATCTGACCCGGTGACAGCGTCGCTGTTGTTGTAATTGACATGATATATCACAATGGCCACCCGGCTGCAAAGTTTGTGGCACTCTAGATACGGTAATACTAAAGCAGCATTCAATTTGGAGAAAGAGTCTGTCACATCAAGGTTCACGACCCCCGGCGCGAGTTGACATTGGCTCCTGTGAACGCAGCCGAAAAGAAACTAGAAAGTCGCTTTGTCTCGGAGGAAATTAGACGAAAGCGGCGGTTAAACGCAAATAAAATTGCGCTAAAATGCCTAATCGAGGCATCTGTTCCCAGCGGGGCCCGCGGAACAATGGGGCGAGCTCGGCCGCAGCAGGTAATTAGTAGGCGGCAAGGTCGCGAACGAGCCACCGGCATTGTGGCATGGTGGAGCGAGCAGAATCGACAATGCGGCGGACTCGGCGACGACCTCCGCCCTGCTTCGGCGTCTATTGATTAGAACAATGCAACAGCTGGCTACGGGACTTGCAAATTACGTGTAACGATTGAACGATTTCAGCCCGGTAATTTTAGTAAACATTCGTAATCCTGTAGTGGTTCTAAAACAAATAGGTATTACATTGTAAGACGTATGGAAATCAGTTCAAACGCAACTTCCGGACTTAAACTACAATGGCAATTTCCGGGAATCCACACGTCGGCAGCGCAGCCCGGAGTCGAACCTGGTACACCTAAATGCGGGTATATTTAGAACGATTGCCGACACCGTGCACTCTGCGTCGGTGCGGTTTCCTGTCCACCACTTTCCTGCCGGGCGAACGTGTTGCAACCGAACTTTTGAAATAAGAAATGTGTTTGGCTAGTTGAACAGTTATTTAGCAATTGATGAAGTTTTTGCAACTATGACAACGGCAGCAAAACTTTTAAAAATGTAAATGTTAAGATTAAGATCTCAAAAGTTTTTCACGCGAAACATTAGAAAAACTATAACCTGGATTAAAATTGGTACCTATCTTTTCGGATTGGATTTGTATCGCGTCCATTGTTGCGGCAAAAAGCATCGATAACCCGTCGAAAATGAAGAATATAAATTAACAAAAAGCCGTATTACCGCTAGGCGGCCAGAGGAATGCGCGGGAGTGACAAAAAGCGTCGGCGCGGGCGATCCGGCCGCGGCCTTGCGAGGTCGGGGCGGCTGCCGGCCGGCGCGCGCTCCGCCCGTCGCCAACCAACGTAATCCATGTATAGCGAGCGCAATGTGTCTTTGACGGCGCTTGTAACGTATCATATTTTATGTTGTAGCTACCGGTTAATTAAAATAGTTAAAACTTAACCGGCTTATGTAAATAATATAAAAAAATTATATACCTGTGTAATAAAGGGAGACCAACGAGCATCATTATAATAATGTCAATTCAATATTTTGAGAAAATAATAAATCATTCACCCTGTTAACCAACGGGGATAAAAAAAAACTACGTATCCACCTCTGAACGCTGCACCATACTGAACCGCAAGCACCGCGGCAGAATTTGCCTGCACCTGCGCAGGCGCACCGAGCCACCGAGACAGCCCGGGACCGGTCGCGACTAACTGTTCCACTCAGTTTAGCGTGCACACGATAACTGGCTACTCTTGCGCAATACCATGAATCGATTATCACGGCATCGCCCAGGCTGCTTAAGCTATTAAACTCATCTGTTCTTTTTAATGTGGGTAGAGGATGTTGAAGTTACCAATTACGACTTCGATTTTGGAAATCTGGTTTTGATGTCACATTGCAAAAGCATTTGCATTTTGGTACCAATAATAGTTATGTACCAATCTAAAAAATCCTCTTTTTAGATTGGTACGTTTTACTTAAACGTTTCCCAGTGTTTCATTGATTTCTAAACATGCCGTTAAAATTTAGAATGAAGACATCCAATGGACACCAAATACTAGTAAATAAAACCAGCTACCGTGCGCCTACGCCTATCCCACACAACACTATTAACGTACCGTTGCAACCTGCATCATGAACAACACGCTTCCGATTCGATTCTGTCAATCACATCATTGTAAATATAACAGTAATTAGATTGTAATTAGACACAACCATACACGATAACCATAGCATGAGATCGGGAGCCTACTTAGAAGGTCTCGTAACGCGATATAATCGATAGCGGTAAGACTGGTGAAGTATAATGTGATGTGATTGATAGCTTGTTAATTTGATATTGAGGTATCACGGGCGTGGCTGATGCCAACGCTTCAAAATACTATAAAAAACGGACCGAAGTTACAGTAAGTCTTGATTACAGCTAGAATTTCTCAGTATGAAAATAAGATTTGTTCTGATAATAAAACTAATACAATATTCAAACCTTAGATCGAAACGGAAGTCGTTAATCAAACTAAATGCAATAAAGTTGGTTATAAACAAAAAACGAAAACAAACGAACGTCTATCTCATAAAAAATCCACGACAACGTAAAAATCTCAGAGACACCGCAAAAACTTCATACATATTCAATCAAAGCTATGGTTGCGCGTTTATCTCCCAAACTCGAACTACCCACGTCCTCAGTAAATTAACTACGAGGTGCGGATTAGCATCGGAATGCACCATTACCGCTGCGGGCAGGAAACGCTCATTGACGCATTATCGGAAAGTGTCCAGCGATTCTCCGATCACATCATTTCGTGAATGAACCTCTTCCTTCGACGTTCCGATACCTAATTTCCATAATTGTTATTTGTCAATTATCGATCAGATTATGTTGATTAGATATGAAGATATATTAGGAATTACAGATTCAATTCACAATCAGGTAGTTCCTGGGTGAGTTAACGCTGTAACCAGTAACCAGATCACTGTATGAGCAATTTTGTATGAGCACTGATGATACTTCGGGGAAGTACCTACATATATAGTCCAATTTAAATGTGCGCATGTGCAGTGACTCTTCTCCAGTTCCCTTGTTATTAATTATATTATTGCAATAATAACAGCTATGTACTTAAGTAACTTAGTTCACTGACTATTTTCCCCTGAATGTGCATTGTGAGCAAAACAGGTTATATACCGTACGCTAGAAAACGATCTCTAATCGTTCATAACTATAAAGTTCATGGCAATGATTTAGGTCGTGTGGATGGGGTGGGGGTGATAGTCTGGGCCCTGGGGTGGTAATCCAGTTGGGGGGAGAACCACCGGTAAGCACCAGGAAACAACATCTTGCCCAGTGCATGCCCGGGAAGTGGACTCGGGCAATGACACCTATCATCAAGTCCTCACATGACGTCCGCGTCGTCCACCCTGGTAATGCTGCGGCTCATAACGAGTCCACACCTGGAGATTCAAACTCCGCTCGGAGCCGTAGTAGCGGACATGTGATGTGGCGAAGGCGAACAACCGGCGCCTAAACCGGTCCCCCCCCAACACGTCCTTACCCCGACTGGCACGTGGCACAACAGTCGGGGGCCTTCTGTCGCGTCATCCCGCTAGACAGCAGGTAGGGCAACCTGTGCCACCCACGTGTTTGTGCCGTGCGTGGAGACCCGTACGGGGGGATGAAGGGATCCTGGAGGCTGAGCGTTGGGTGGGCCGGTCGTTGGTTATAGTGCCTGCCCAAACGCAACACTCCTCTTCGGCCTGGATTTCTCCTCAAACGGGCGGTTGTAGGTTAGCCACCTATGATCAATCGGCTGAGGCATCCCGTAAGAGGGCCGCTAGGCTAGGTCGCCGGTTTGTAGGGGGACGGACGGACGGATGGGCGCCCTGTGCGACAGCTGCGGTTTCACTGCGGTAGTCGCGTCGGGGCACTTGACCAGTTCCGGCCCGACACTCTCTGCAAAAAGGGACCTATATCACTGGGGTAGTTCTGGCGGTGCGTGAACTTTTTGCGTGCCGTCCCCACTTTGCGGGCTCCAAGGAGGGTGGAACGCCGCCAGTGATGAATTTTTAACAATCTTTATTTATGGATACTAAACTCACAACCAACCCAAACCCCTTGGCAGCATCCCTTAATGCGCCAACAGCCGCAGCCTGTACAGGCTCGGTACCATCAACACCAGCAGCAGCTCCTGCGCCAATTATGGCTGCACCAGGAGATGCAACTACAGCACCAGTGGCTGAAGCTGCAAGTACGGCAATGGACCTATCCGACCTACAGGAAGCCATGCCGAGCGTCACTCCGAGGAAGACATCGTCTCCTAGGAGGGATATCTCGGGCGTGGGCGGACCCGGACCACAGCCGACCGCGGCATCAGCCACAGCAACGAAACAAAAAAAGAAAAAAAAACGGGTCTCTAGTAAAGTGAGGCGCGAGAAGGCAAAGGCCAAAGCAAAGAAGGCTAGGGACCTCGAGGCAGATGGCAACAGGGCGCTTTCATCAGTGGAGGCGACCCCGAGCCCAAGCGCGGTGCCGGCCGCAGCCGCCCCAGTGGTAGCAGCGAAGGCAAGTGCTAAGGCAGTGCCAGTAGCCGAAGGAGGCCCAGAGCCTTTTAAAGCCCGCTTATACAGAGGCAAGAGAGCAGGGAAGCAAGTGGCGTCACGTCAGTCGACCCCGGTCGTCAAGACAAAAGACGACAGCAGCAAGCCCGCTAAACGGAATCGCCCGGACGATTCAATAACACCAACGGACGTTGCAAAACGTCCGAAGACGAAACGCCATCCGGAAGGCTCCGTGAATTACGCTGATGCGCTTATGTCCAAGGACTTGTGCATGGCGATACTTACGGAGCCTTTCCGCGAACTTAAGGCTGAACACCTCGAGGCCATTGAGGCTGAGATCGATGAGGCAATTGACCGACAACTGGGGATTCCCAGCGGCAGTGCTTCGACGACCTCAGCTCCTGGCTTCAGGGGACGACCGATACTCGGCGAGGGGGTTGTCAAACTTTGGTGTTGGGACGATCGCTCGGTGGAATGGCTCCGCAACAATGCGGAGACGTTCAAATCACCACACCCTGGTACCAGACTGGTGGTCAAACGCCAGTCTGAATTGCCGAAAAGGGTGAAAGCGTACGTCCTAATACCGAAGTACGGGGGCGAAGGCCTGGACATTGTCCGGCGTCGCCTCGTAGGACAAAACCCGTGGCATGCCGTCGACCAGTGGGCCGTGTATCACTCGGAGGTGCAGGAGGAGAAGGGGCAACTCCGTTTGATACTGGGCATACTGCAGGCCGACGTAGCCCTGCTGGACAAGAACGGGAGACGACTGTGCTACAGAGTCGGCTCCGTGTACGTTAAGTACGGGGATGAGGGGAGTGCTAGTGCGGCTGACGCGCCCGCGCCTCTTCAGGAGCAGCAGATGCAGCCAAACCTCGACCCTGGGGCCCGCCCCGGGGACGAGGGGGATCCTCAAGGCAAACCCGGTCGCATGACCGAGGTCAGCCAGGGGACACCAGGCAGTGTCACCGCTGCTCCGCCACTGATCCCGACCTCAGCGAAGCCTCCTGACGCTTCTAAGAAGCGACGGGAAGCAACGCTGACGGCGGACAGGGGATCCTCGTCCGAGGAGGAGAGGGAGTTGCTTGGTAGTGATGGCTTCGCTACATACGACTCCAGCTCTTCCTAAGGTTAACGTATTACAGATCAACCTCCAACACAGTCAGACTGCAACGGCTTCCCTACGCAGGATGTTGGAGGTACAACCACTGACTGTAGCCATGATCCAGGAGCCGTGGATCAGGGGAGGGAGGGTCTACGGTCTGAGCAGCTTGGGAGGCGACCTAATCTATGACACCACGGTGGGTAACCCTCGTACGTGCATATACGTCCCCAAGCATGTCAGCGCCGTACTCTTAACCGAGTATTGTTCCAGGAATCTGACAACTGTCAGGACCAGGAGCGCGCCCAACAGCAACCTGCCTCCGATGGTGCTTGCATCGGCGTACCTGCCAAGTGACGCTGAGGCACCCATACCGGAGCTGGCACGTCTGATCCAGCACTGCGAAGCAGAGGACCTAGAGGTAATCATCGCAACGGACGCAAACGCGCACCACCCACTATGGGGGAGCGAGACAGCGAACGGCAGAGGTGAGGATCTTATTAATTATCTTATGACAACCAGACTCTCGTTAATCAATCGGGGCGCGGAACCCACTTTTGTAACACGTAGGGCTCAAACAATAATAGATCTGACTTTAGCATCGGACCGGGCATCTAACCTAATCTCGGACTGGCATGTGTCTGACGAGGCTTCCTGCTCTGATCACCGATGGATCAGATTTAAATTGAACATAGAAAACCGGGAAAGGAGTGTGAGCAGAAATCCTCGCAAAACGGACCGTATTAGGTACGCGATTTGTGCGGAGAAATCCCTAGCAAGGATAGCAATACCACCCACCTACCATACAGACAATGACATAGACAAACAGGTTGACAAGCTAACGTTAACTCTAACAGACGCCTACGAACAGACATGCCCCCTAACTTCCCCTCGGTCGGGACCGAAACCGCGGCATCAGTGGTGGGGACCCGAACTGGAGAAACTAAAACGGAAACTTAGGAAGCAGTTCAATAGGGCCAAAAACACAAGATGCGACAGTGACTGGGACACCTACAAGGAGACCCAGAAGAAATACAAGAAGCGTGTCCGGCAACGGAAGGAGGAGTGCTGGAGACGCTTTTGCTCCGGTATAGAATCGAACACCCAGGCTGCTAGGATAAAAAACGTACTTAGTAACGATAAAGTCCACAACCTAGGATCACTAATCAAACCTGACAAAACATACACTAAAACGGACTCGGAGACATGTGAGCTACTGCTAGGCACGCACTTTCCGGGCTGCGAAATTAACAATGAGCAGACATGGAGTGAGACAGCGGAGCACCATCCGAGTAAAGCAGAATGGGAACAAGTTGAGAAAGTTGTGACCAGAGATAAGGTAAGATGGGCAATGGACAGTTTCCTACCATACAAGGCACCAGGCCCGGATGGAATATTCCCCGGCCTACTGAAATGGTGTGGTGGGAGACTACTCGATCATTTGGTCAGTATATACAGGGCCTGTCTTGCTAAAAGATATATACCGATAAAGTGGAGAGAGGTTAGGGTTGTGTTTATTCCGAAGCCCGGCAAAAGTGACTACACACAACCCAAAGCTTTCAGGCCCATCAGTCTGACATCGTTCCTGCTGAAGGTCCTGGAAAGAATATGCGACAGAGACATCAGAGACTCAGCGCTAATAAAGTTCCCTCTCCACAAAAATCAGCATGCATACACTGCAGGCAAAAGCACAGAATCAGCATTGCATAGCGTAACGACTCACATCGAACACGCTATGGCGTCTAAGCAATCCACTCTAGGAGTCTTCATAGACATAGAAGGTGCTTTTGACAAAACACACTTTGGGAGCATCAATCAGGCACTGATCAAGCATGGAGTAAAAGATACCATAGCCGGATGGATCGACTCAATGCTGAGACGCAGGGCCGTACGAATAACGATAAATAACACAACCAGAGCAGTGGTCGCTAGGGGATGCCCACAGGGTGGGGTCTTATCTCCGTTATTGTGGAATATTGTAGTCAACGAGCTTATAAGCCGGTTAAATGACAACAGATTCCATACAACTGGCTATGCAGATGACATAGCCATACTTATTAGCGGACCATTTGAGAACGTTCTGTGCGACCTCATGAGGTCTGCACTAAAAATAGTCGAAAGCTGGTGCAGTGAGCACGACCTCTCGGTCAATCCATCCAAGACAGAGATGGTCCTGTTCACACACAAGAGGAATCTGGGAGAACTCAGACTCCCCAAGCTATTCGGTACCAAACTATCCTTAACAGACGAGGTCAAGTACCTTGGGGTCATTTTCGACAACAAACTGTTATGGAACAAACATCTGGAACACAAACTGGCCAAAGCCAGCATCTCAATGTGGCAGTGTAGCAGACTGCTTGGCAAAACATGGGGAATCTCCCCCAGGATTGCCAGGTAGCTGTATACAGCCGTGGTGAGGCCTTTCGTTGCCTATGGCGCGGTGGCCTGGTGGTCCAGAACCAAGCTCAATACAGCGGTCAACAGGCTGCAACGGTTCCAGAGAATGGCATGCTCTGCCATAACGGGCTGTATGCGCTCGACACCATCAGCTTCACTTGAAGTATTACTGGGACTGCCACCTCTTGATCTGCATATACAGCAGGAGGCAAAGATGGCAATTCTAAGACTTAAGATAACAAGACAATGGAACAATAAACTTGGCTCCCATCAAACCTTATGGGAAACAATGGTTCAGAGTAACCCTATGTTTGAGGCCAAGTGTGACCGAATCGCAAAACAGTTCATATTTGGCAAGAGATACCAGATACAAACTGCGGAAACGGAGGCAGACTGGTCTGGAATAGGAGAAGTCCGTATCTATACGGACGGATCCAAGACCGACCAAGACACCGGTGCAGGGATCTTCTCGCTGGATCTGAATATTAAGAGTTCCATACCATTAGGGGAACATAGTACCATATTCCAATGCGAGTGTGTAGCAATCACACAGGCCGCCATGCGAGTAAAGAGACTTGGTATAAGCGACCAAGGTATCCGAATTTTATCGGACAGCATGTCAGTCTTGAAGGCATTGGGAAAGAACAGCATAAACTCTGCCCTAATCCTGGAGTGCCACCAGGCACTGGAAGATATCTCCCTGACAAACAGGGTTACGATACAATGGATCAAGGGTCACAGCAATTCGATGGGGAACGATGCCGCCGATGAGCTGGCAAGAAAGGGATCAGGGACGGAAATTGCTGGTCCTCCTCCGTCCCTGCCCCTCTCTTTTAACACACTGCGAGCATGGGTGAGCAAACACACTACGGACCAGCACAATAAACGTTGGCAAAACACAATAGGATGTAGACAGACGAAGTTGGTTGTGACCGAACGATCACCTAGACTAACTAATAAACTGCTAGATCTCAAACGGACAGAACTCAGGACAGTAGTTGGTACAATAACAGGACACCTCCCCCTGAACAAACTACTGTTCACAATAGGAGCTACAGACAGCCCTTTATGCAGGGGATGCCTAGTAGACGAGGAAACAGCGGCCCATGCGGTCCTGGAGTGTGAGGGACTTAAGGACCACAGGGTAAAAGTCACGTTAGGAACAATACGGTCCCTCCGAGAGATCTGCGAGCGTCCGAAGAGACTGCTGGACTTCTGGAGGGAGCTGGGCTGGCTAAACTAGCACGCCTTAACTACGCACAAAGGACCAAGTTTGAGTTCAAGTGCGGAAAGAGGAGCCCATTAACCTTAACCTTAACCTTAACCTTAACCTTAGGTCGTGTGGATAGGGTTCGTGACCTAGGTGTGATTATCGACTTAGGCCATACTTTCAAACAAATAAAAACATTTAAAGTCATATGTAGAATACGCCTACAAGCTTGGAGTCCAACCTACAAGACTTATATCAACCAACTGAAAACGATTCAACGTAAGTTTCTCAGACACTAGACTACAAATTAAAAGTTCAATCTTCTGGTTATGAGAAGCGCCATCATCTACTGCCTCTGGGATTAAGTCGTGGAATTGCTGATTTATCATTCCTTTCTAAAACAATGACAGGTGCTTTAGATTGCCCAGAGGTATTAGCCGCTTTTGAGTTACAAGTACGATCAGCAATCCCGCCATGCCGTTAGCTTGAAGCTCAACGTGTCCCTGCCACTGTAATTTTAGGAAACATACCTTTGTACCACATGTTTCAGAAATGTTTAATCAATATTCATCAAGCCTTGATATCTTCTGTGATAAACCGGCTAGAATTAAGTAAAATTTCCGAACAATATGAAAAAATCATATTTCATGTTGGTGTTTGTATTTTTATGTAACTTTTAATGTTAATGTAAGAATGGGTCCTTGGCAAGCTAAAATTTTAGGTTCCCTCATCCCTAAAACAATTTTTTTATACCACAAAGGTGGCAAACAAGCTTACGGCCTGCCTGATGGCTTGCGACTGATGGTAATGTGCCTGCGCTCTACATGAACGACCGGCAGAAAGGGGTTAGTGCTAAACTACTCTACCAGAAACCACAACGACAAACACAGACGGTTACATTACATGCCAGCAATTTAGACCAAATTGTTACAAAAGCGCCGACAGCTATGCATTCGAATGACAAAGCGGAAGCTGCACAAACTAGGCAGGTACCCGATTATTTCAATGTAGCCTTTAGCCAGACTGATAACATCGAGAGACAAACATTACAGCCACCAATTTCAAATAATGATTGACACAGATCATAATATTAGCGTTATTAATTTCAAAATTGGGTATATCGTGATGTGTTATGACGTAACGGCGTTCGTAACGTCCGTTCTAGATGTCACATCGGTTACCTACTGTTGCTAAACTACAGTACGCTGTCGACGCGAAGGGAAATTGTTAATTTCTTAACTCGATTACATTGAATTGGCCCGTGGCTACGGGGCGATTGTTCCTGGCTCCGGCTACCGGACGTTCAATGGAATATAAATAGGTTAATCAAGCTGTGGAATTGCTGAAGTGGTTAGTGAGCTCACTAACCATTGGATGAGGAGACTTCGAATCCCACTTGAAGAATGTATTCAATGGGTCTTTATCTAGCGGGGATCAATATGCGTAAAATTCTCCATTGATCAGCATCAGTTCCTCAACAGTTCCGCTGCCAGTATCTTATTAGAATTTGATAAAAATATATTTAACCAAACTCAACTCAAATTTTTTTTATTGATTACAAAAATAAATATCTCTTTCAATCGTCAAAAAGGATAGAAAAGTAGGAAGAAAACACACAGTGTCATGTAGGCCACCCCAGGGCCGAAGCACTCTTACCCCACCCGGCCCGACAATTTCAGACAGCCAGGCAGCGCCCTTGTCGGGCAGGCAGAGCCAGACCCGTCCGATATATTATATCTCATTTGGAACACCAAGCCCAAAAAATACACTGCGCATGAAATTCGCTCAAAGCAGTCATACGTACTATACAGACCTACTCACCGAGACGTAGAAGTGTAATTCGTCTACCCACACCACCAGTTGTAACCACAACTACGGTGTGAAACAGTTCCGTATACAGCGAATGAGGATTAATGTGATCGTCCTTCTCAGCTAATAAAGGTAAGCGAAGTAAACATATCGGTTAGTGGCGCGAGAGATTCCATCAGACATAGCCACAGAGTAGTGAAGGCAGTGTTACGCGTGAAAAGTAACATGCCTACGCTGTGTGTAAGTTACAGCAAGATATTCGTGTATAGGTGGAAGAAAATAAAGAAAGGGGAATAGCTGGTAGGTAATTAATAGTAAATGCCAAGTGTAGTAACGCCAGTGCTGCTATGTACCAATGACTCTTTTATGAGTTATGTACATGATTTGAACACTAATATATACTGCGATGTGAAGGAAAACATCGTAACGAAACCTGCACATTCAGGCGACTGAATGTGTAACCATGATCCAATACAATCTGGTCAGGTTTCTCTGTTAACAGAATCACGGAGTCTGTTGGGAGTCGCTCCCCGATAATTATCTGATCTGCCAAATCCTGGATCATGGTCAAAGCAGACCCCTTAGCCTATGTGCATTAAAACTAACCGAAATGCATTGCTGTCTTGCACTCTATTCCTGCATGCATTACACGCCGTAGTTCCGCAGTCTATGGCACCTTTCGGGCTGCGGTGCGCACACGCATTGTCTCGAGCTTCGGCCGCGGAAGGTCGTCACGGCGGCTGGGACGCGTGGGAACCGCAGCTTCCGGCTGCGACTGCGCAACAATTTGGGCAGACAGTTAGCGCATTAGGGCCCCATGCTGCCATCGGAGTTGATGTACAGAACAGCTGTATGGGGAATAAATATTACGTATGATTTTTGGAAAATGTAGTAACATTTTCTTTCTAAAACGCGATGTTTGCATAGAACACAATCCAGGAAAATTCTCCAATACTCAAAACTTATGGAAGTCATGCTTCTTTCCTGCTTTAAGCGAATTCATGATGAGAGTTTAATCACGGAGTTATTCAGGAGCTGGGTAAAAAGTATTTTGAAATATTGCTAACACCCCAAACGTCCACAGTATTCAAGTACTTATGTATCAATCGGGCCGCATGATTACCACCACAGAACACGATTACCACCATAGTCATCATCACCATTAGCAACCTAAAGCAATTCACTGCTGGACTTAAGCTTCCACTACATGAATATAGGGTTTTCCACAATCTCCACACCTAGCAGACACCTGGCAGTGTTAAAAATAAACAGAAAACACTACTGCCCATTTTCCAATCTAGATGTCCTTGCTGGTTAGCATCTAAGATATATTAGTCGCCCGTTACAACACATAATTAGTCGATGGAATTTGTGCACTTCTACTCTGCCGGCCACTTCACACAACACAACCAAAAATGTAATCAACGGTATGGAATCTGTTGGAATGTCAACGGAACCCTAAACCGTATTTTTGCGACAAAACAAACCGTTGCGTCAACTGTAAGTGGGTTACCCGGTGCCAAAGTGGGGTAATGCTTCGCCCAGCGTGATGAGTCGGCCAAATTGAGCCGGTTGGGGACAAGCTTAGGTGATGATGAGTTAATGAAATTATGAGCAAATCCAATTAGATAAACCTTTACTGGGTTCTAGGAGACTGGAGACCTCATTTAGTTGCCCATAGGGAGATTGTAGAGGAATTTGGGTGCCCGAAAAACAGACCACGCCAAGTTCGTCAAGTCATTCTGATCATCCCAAAATTCGACTAAGTATTTCTATCAAGATGACGATGTATGTAACACCGGTATGGATTTCCAATATAAATTACGGAATTACCCTAAGAATGCAATGGTCATTATATTTATATTCATGCATAACTAAGATGTTGGTAATGAAATGCACATGTTTTTAACTATAGCGGTCACTATTACATGTTTGAATATCGGGCTATACATAAACAAAGGTAGTAGGAAACCCGATACATATTTTTAAAATATGAAATGTATTCGTTAATAAAGATTAAACATTTGAAAGTGTCGTACAACACCAACGGTTAGTTAGTATTCTGTGAGAATAGGTGAAACACAATGTACTCGTAAACACTACCTATTTTCTGCGGTAATGCCGCCATCAACCGCAAAATACTACTGTACTGAGCTAACTTCTTAACCGCAAAACATTAGTTCACTTTTTGCATAGGTAAATACCTACACAATATACGTGGAGAAGTAATATCCTACGAACAGAATGTCAGAGTTTACTTTTTGCTATATTATATCGTACATCATAGAGACGACTGTCAAGGTGCTCGTACCTATCACCTCACACCTGAACAGCACCCATATCTGTTTACCTACTGCTGGGTTTGATTGGCATCTGCATATGGAGCGCATAACCTCCATCCTTGGCAGTCTAGTTGACAATTCTTCATTGCTGCAGCCCGTTAGTTGGTTTACGGTGGTAATAAATGGTTTTCCCTTAATGACATTAGTCGCATTTTACAACAGCCGTCTGTGACCCGTCTATGTAAGGGGTTGGTGCTACATTGTATTCGTACTTATGTATCACCATGTTATTACCACATAATACACTTCTTTGGCAAAAAAACGAGCACATTGACAATTTTCATACACTCCAGACAATTTCGAGACCCTCGACGTGGTCTAGAATTCCTAAGGTACCTAGCCGATTTACGAAGCTGTTTACGCCACAGCGGGATTGTTTGCGTCGGAATTACGATTCCATACAACCGGTGTATGACGGTATTGACGGTATGCCCGTTCTTTTGCAACAAAGTTTATTAGCACCAACAGTCCCTGCTCCACGACTGCAGAATCGCCACATTTAGTATATGGCAATACAGTTTACGCAATGGCAACCGTCCATCCGAATATACAAAAGAAAAAATGCTGTAGCTCATGTGACTACTTTTTGTATTCTACGCAGTGACAAACGAGTAGACAGCCCACCTGATGGTAAGCGTTAACTGTCGCCCATAACATCTACGATTCATGCATTTAGGTTGCAGCCAACCAAGTTGCAGAACCGCAGGTGCATTGGCTCTGTGAGGACTAAGATGAAATGCCTCATGCCAGTTATTGCGCTGGCTACCTTAACCTTGAAACCGGAACACGACAATGCAAGCATGCAAGATAAGGCGGTGACACTCACCAAGGCGGACTCCGCATACTTCACAAAGTTCTACCACCTGATAAGACTACTATTTATAGTCTATGGAGGTCCCACTCAAGCAACCGCAAAAATTTTAGCCGCGCACTAACAGATGGTTTGGTGCTATTGCACTCAGGCGAACACCAGACACCGAACACACACGAAGTGTTAACTATATATGTAAGAGAAATGCCTAACGGTTTATTACTAAGAATAAAATCCGTTGAGCATACTCGTAAAAAACCTGCTATTAGTACCGTACCTTAGCCTAATGACGCTATCATAGCGATTGGTAATCACATCACTCTTCGCGCTAGCTTATCTCTAAATTCGCACTAAGACGAGTAATTTAATCAAGTAAAAATACATTGCTTGCTACTTGTTACTCTAACCACGATCAATTGAAGCTGCCGATGCAAGCCAAGCAATGTACTTATATTTAAGAATTTTAACCCTAAACGGGACCACGGCTTAGGTAGCAGCTATCAGATAAGCCTCACAGCTCCCGTCTGGACCAACCAAGGAGTCATGTAGGCATCGGGCGCTGTGGGAGCGGTGTTGAGTTCGGTTCCCGCGACATATGACGCCTTTATGGATCCATTGTAAACTGACCAGTGTGTATTGTTGGCGAGTTGTTTACTGCTAGTGGTGGCTACAGAAAATTAACAGCTAATTCGATGTCACGAACTTCGAAACTTGTTTAGTGAGCGCTACTCCAAAATGTGTAAGACATCTGTGAACCAGAGAATAGGCATATGGGAATTTTTAATTATATGTAGAGTTGCCCACCAGGTTGGAGTAGTAGATGGTTGGTATGCGCCGATTACAATCATGATGGATGAACACAATTACAATGAAAGAAACTTTCAGCATAAATAGACACCACAGAGATAGAGCACAAAATAAAAGTTTGCTACTGTAAGCTTTCTGTTTATCGAATTTTGGTAATTAACCTGATATTCGAGTTTTTGGAATGCCGATTCGATTATATGCCATTGAGTTCAACTTTCATTTCATTATATTGGCTAACCAAAAAGGACAAAATCTGTCAAACATAAAATATTACCAATTTCATTCAACATTTACTACAAATTAATGCCCATAACGACACCTTAAAATTAATGCACACAAATTATTCGTATGTGGGATGCGAGTATGTCCGTGCGGTTACCTTGTTGGTAAACAACTCCTTATGTGGGTGAATTACATCGACATATGGACGGACAAACCGCCCCCGTGTTTCTTATAGCGACCTTGGGAGCCGCGCCCTTTGATTACGATTTAAAATATGTGTATTGCCTTTAAAACATTACGCCATCGGATATTTCGGTTTAATTAGTTCTTAACCAATGCTATGTAAGTAGTATGCAATTCAATGCAATAAACGGCGCAGATTTGAAATATTGAGGAAGCTATAAAGCTTAGTTTGTAATTGGTTGTCGGCAATCTGATGATTTAGTTTATTGTAGAGTTCTGATTTAGGTCACTATATCCTAAGTAGGTAGGTACTTTAAATTATAAGTCGGAATGTTCTAATTGTACCTACCTACTTAGCTTCAAACATTTAATGTAACTACATATTTCTAGTTCCATCAAAATTGCAAACAAACAAAAAAAGAAAGACCTAGCGCAACCGATGGAGACCGGCAATTGACAAAGCAGGAGCCACCATCAATATCCTCATCAGCATTGAACAAGCGATTAAGAATCTATAACCAAATCACAAATCTCAACCCCCACGCGCAGCCGAGAAACATCACCGACGAAACAAAACACGCGCAATATTTCACTACAATAAACTATTCAAAGGCAGAACAAGAGACAAAGAACTCTAACCTATTATCTAAGACTCGAAGGCTGTTTGGCATTTGATTATTTTTCCTTTTTAGGGCAGCCGTGGGCGCCCCCTCGCCCACGGCGCGGGGAAAGGCGATAACACCCGCCGTCATTAGATTGTGCCTACGTAAAAAGACGTACTTCATAGGTTACAAAACGGTTTTCTCAGAGTGTTTTGATGTGCGATTTATTTTATTGCCCAGGGAGGAACACATCAGAATGTCCATCTGATAGAAGCGACAGCATTCGCCCAGCATATAATATGCAACCGTAGGTGAGCGGATGCGGTGCCGAAATAGGGATGGACTTTACTTTCCTATTTATGTGCTATCAATTTAAATATTTGCATATGTGATATTATGCTCTATACTTGCAATTTCAATAAAGCTCAAAGTAAAATTTTCGGCTCTTGACTGGAGCTTACTAAAAGCTGGTTGTTTTATGCTTCGTATTGCACTGCGATCTCCAGATTAGGCCAGCCGGTACGGCAGCGGACCGTGAAGGAGGCTGAAGACCAACAGTGCTGTTGATGGTGTGTTAATTTACTTATTTCAATAAGGATAGATCTATCTATTGTACCTATACTTCGTTGAATATATACAATCCGGAATCAATAAATTTGAGCGGAATTCATCATTGTCTTAATCATTTTTTGAAAGACGTCCACATTTACTCGGCCCGCGCCCCAAATAATTTCACATCGATCGGTTTTGCAGTTCCAGTTGTTTGGATGTTCTGCAAATTACCCGTCCATCTAGCTTATATAGCTCATCTAGCCTAACCCTGGGCCCTGGGACAAAATAATATCAAAGTCAACACACGTAAAAATCTAAATATTTTTTTAATAAAACGGGTCGGAAGATCTTTAAGTCTTCCCGAGCGCCCCGAGACTGTTAAACCACTTTCTAAAAAACTTTTAAACTACATTTATTTCTAAACAAACAAGTGTAGGTTGTACAATATTTAATAACACAAGATAAAACTTGTTAAAATCTCGACTCGACACGGTCTACATCCAAATCTAATTTAATCGTATATTAATATTCAATTCAATTCGAAATTAAACCCATGGCGAACTCCACGTGGGTTTAACTGATCGTCTGTTAGACTCAGAGGTACTGGATCAAGTTCGACTTACCATTGCCTCGTGTCTTGGTCGACATTGGCACGAACACATGTCCACATATAGCCTTAACTCATTCGCCCACGGTGGTGTGGGCGGGCGGCGCAGGCACAGCAAAGGCCGCCAAAGATTACATACAAATGGCATTACCAACGGCTGTCCCCAGATTTACTAAGTGTATTTACTAGTGTGCGGGAAACGACGGTGCCTCGTATTCGTTTCATGTTTTCGCGTACAAATGGCTAGCTGGTAGAGGTCCTTTCATGTAAGAAGTCAGACGGTAGGCAGGACTCTGTCAATCCTGAAGAGTCCGCCTGAGTGAATACCACCGCCTTATCTGTTTTCTATTTCTAGGTACCACCAAGCAACGTCTATGCATTGCTATGTTCTGGACAGAACGATAACGTAGCTAGGGATTTTTTTGCAATTACAGTCAGAAGGAATTTGCCTCACAGTAATAACGTACAAGCGGTTGTGCATTTTAGGTGTCTGCAACCTAAATATGTGAATCGTTAATGTTATGGGCAACAGTCACCGCTTACCGTCAGATGGTCTATCTGCTCGTCAGCATAAAAAAATACTACGGCTGTAGACGAAAAATCCTCCTAAAGACAACAGCGTATTTCTTGAAGGGATTCTTACGTGAATGGTTCTCTACCAATGGTTCATTTTTCGAACGTTTAGTTATAAAAGTTTTTAAAGTTAGGTGCGGGTTGGAACTGGACCAGCAGTCTTGACTTATGAACAAGCAACTTTCCCTCAAGTCCATTTTGTCTTTCTAGAAAACTAATTTGTTATCTAATATTTCGCTGTACGTAGAGGTAGACTCTTACGTATAATCAAATATGAAAAATAAACAAATTAATTATCTGCAAAATCCGCTTTCTGTCAGACGCTGTAGCGACTAGCTCCACTAATGCAGTGCAGTGCACTGCGCGGCGCACCACGCAGTGGCACGTCACGGTCAGGGGTGGATTTACATTAGGGGCAGTCGGGGCTAGTGCCCAGGGCGGCAAATTTTCTAGGGCGGCAAAATTTGGAAAGTGAAAAAATTTTTATTTACTGTCATCAAAATTTCTCAATAGAATTTTTTTATTGTTTTAATTAATCATATACTATTTAATAGATAATTCAAGAAATTTGACTCGTACAATATTTGTCAAATCGAAGTTTTGTAAATTATAATTTTGGCACCTTAAGTGAAGATTTGAAATGGTAATATTAGATTTTTTAATTTGCTGGAATGATAACATTTAAATTTGCTTTTTTTTCGAAAAATTACGAACGTTATTGACTTATTCTTGCTAGCTGTAACAAACTGTGGCGCAGAACGATCGTTTTCTTGTTTAAAAAGGGTTAAAAACTACTTACGTTCTACAATGAGTGCAAATAGACTCAATAGCTTAGCTATTCTATGCATCGAATCAGACGTACTTCAACGTTTAGATTGTGAAGATTTAATCGACCAATTCGCAATTCAAAAAGTAAGGCGTATTTGCCTGTGATAAAATTATTATAATATAATTATAAGTCAAGCTGAGTCCAAAATGTATAGCTCTACGAACAAAAACAAATATTTTTTATGTCATATCAAAGTATATAATATATAATAAGTTATTTGCAATACATTCGATATTTTAATTTTTTATAAATAAGATATCAAAACTACATAACTTTTAGTGATATTTCAATGATGGGGCGGCATTTTTTTCAGTGCCCAAGGGCGCCAAAAGCTTAAATCCGGCCCTGGTCACAACAAAGAAAACGGTGGTGTTATTCTGGTTTTTCACGTTAGGCAATGATCGCACGAGAGATTTACGAATGATTGTGAGTTAGGCAACGTTTGCACGAGAGCTTTTTCGACGCTTTTACGCGCGTTATTTTAAATGACTCGCATGATTATTGACCTTATGTCGACCTTATGTATGGAGGTCAGTTGGCAGTCGTTCCACTGTAATTGCCTGATCTGCTAAATCTTGGATCATAGTCAAAGCGGGCCCCGGGTCCTCGTGTGCGAGAGCACAAACAGGATTTGACGCCAAGATCATCATTATCATCGTCTTGGTGTTAAATTTCGGTTGCCAGGAGTCCGCCTTCCTACTCCTCTTGGTCCACTTCGCTCGGTCTTCGGTATCCTTGGAGTTTGTTGGCACGCATGTCGTTCTTATCGACGTCTAGCCATCGCTTCGTGAGTTGAACTCTCCTTCCCGTGCCTAGCGGGCTGGCATGGTCAGACATTATTGTCGCCACGTAATTTGCCGTTTAATTTCCTTACTATCATTATCCGCATCTTGTCTCTCACGTTCCGTTTAGAGTAATCTATGTAATAATCGTATGGTGCAGGATGTTTTTCAACAAGCTCATAAAACATTATATTGAAGTCAACATCATCATAATGACGCCACGATGATTATTTAATTTATATTATTGTCAATGCTACATTGACATTACAATTTGTGTGCCGTTTTTGTAACCTTGATCTGGCTCGGGTTAATATTTGATTATAACATAATGGTGACATCCTGAAAACCTGCTGAAAACGGTCCGGATACATTCCCAGGTTTACCATCAACTGGTAAGTCTATTTTTACACCGGTATTCCATATAGGGTGCACCCAATAGTTACGTCGAGGTCGTCTACATTTTTGCATATTAACCATCTGCAGTACGGCCAACATGTCTTCATCCCCGGAAGAAGACATAATTTTACTTTAAAATCTTTGAAAACGAATTTTTTTTTTGGATGTTTACTTCTGACAGGTGTCCATAGATTCACCATCTGTAGACCGTGGTAAGTCATTCCATATTTTAACTAAAAAGTATAACATCAGTAATATCTAAAGAAATTGAACCATGCAACTTCCGCGAATACTATACTATAAATGATTCTTTTTACCCGACTACGATGGAGCTAAGGGAGGGTAATGAAGTTAACAATCTATGTATGTAAAGTTGATAAACGTGGAAGAATCGACAGAGATTTGTCAGGACCATAGCAAGTTTTTTTATTTATTTTTTTTATTTATTTATTGGTACACAAAACAGACTAGGATTGCTAACAATTTACACAGAAACAGCAATGGTCTTAATCTAAATCCTAATCCAAACCAAGTGTACACATCATGACTAATATCGAAAATACAGTAAACAAACATTATTTAGTATCGATTGAGGAAATAAACAAAGGTAATAAACAAACCAAAAACAATGCTCCGGAATAAAAAGAAAAAAAACACAAATATCAACAACAACAACCTAAAATTAGTTTGAGCATTTGCCATGTTTGAGGATATCTTTAACGGATTTCTTAAATTTGTTAATAGAGTTGCAAAACATATCTAGGTCTTGGTTAGTTGCCACCAGGTCATTGTATTCACGGCACATTCTAATAACAGGATTATGGAAGGAAGTATTATTTGTGTAGACGTTTAAGCTGAAAGTTTTAGAGGCACGGGTAACATGTACTGTGTTAAAGTCTATTAAACAAATAAGGTCGGGGGAATCAATGTATGAATGTATTATTTTGTAAAGATAAATTAGGTCAAATTCTTTTCTTCGGGTTTCTAGAGGCACTACATTAAATTTCGTGAGTCGGTTTTCATAAGTTGACAAAGATCTATGTAAATGACACCGATAAGACAATAGTCTGAGACAACGACGTTGAATGCCTTCTATGCTGTTAATATGAACCGCGTAGTAAGGGGACCAGATAGGGCATGCATATTCGAGTATACTTCGTACTAAACTAAAATATAAGCATAGCACGCTGCGATAGTTTTTAAAGTCTTTAGTAGCTCTGAAAATGAAACCAAGAAGTTTGCTTGCTCTGTCTGTCATGTATTCGTAGTGTGGCCTGAACGTCAGCTGTTCGTCAAAAAGAACACCCAAATCTTTGGCCACTTCATGTCTTGACAAAACATGACTATCAAGAGTGTAGGTGTGTAGAAGCTTATTTTGTTTCCTTGTAAAGCTAATTACGAAACATTTTTTAATGTTGAGAAACATATGATTCCTAAAACACCAGTCATGCACTGCATCTATATTTTTCTGGAGAATTACAACATCTTCGGAAGTCCTAATATGTTTATATAATTTAAGATCGTCGGCATATAAAAGACATTCGCAGGTTAGGCCATCAAGTGGAACAATGTCGTCTCTGTCGTATGTCGTCAATGTCGTACTCTTGCGGGGGAAAGGGGTTTGTGTGTATGTATGTTTATATGAATGTTTGTTTGTTTATTCTAGCTCAAAAACTACTTGGCCGATTTTCGTTAAAAGCGTATTGATTGTCCGATGGTTACAGGCTCTATGATAATACATTCAATTAAATTATCTTGAGGATATAAGAACATAAAAACTTCAAAATTTTTAAATTCAGAAGATTGATTCGGTCATGTTAGGAATTTTTATTCACATTGATTGATTCTGTTGTAGGATAAACCGCAATGCTTAAATTTGTCCTCAACTGGTTGAAGACATGATTTTGGGACAATATTACGACAAAATGTTTTAAAACGTAGTAATTTTGAATTTTGAATTTCTGTCCTTTACGAATGTTTACTTAAACTGAGTGTATACCACGGTGGCTCATTCAAAACTATAACTACAAAGTATAACATCAGTAGTAAGTATAAAGAGAGGGAATATAACTTAAATTACTCGGAAACCATTGCTCTTAGAAAACTGGATCCTAAAAAAAAATGATAGTGCCCGTCGATATCTATAAGTATTTGCTGTTCTGGAACAAGCGTTTTAAGGCAAATAGTTTCAGAGTTATTACAGTTTTAAGATTGACAGCTGTCATACGGAATGTAGATCTCGACTATCATTTCTCTTCAGGAACTAGTGTTCAAGGAGCGATAGTTTCAGAGTTATTACAGTATTAAGTTTGACAGCTGTCAACCGAAATTTAGATGTCGACGAGCACTATCATTTCTCTTCAGAAACTAGTGTTCTAGAAGTGATAGTTTAAGAGTTATTACAGTATTAAGTTTGACAGCTGTCAACCGAAATGTAGATGTCGACGAGCACTATCATTTCTCTTTAGGAACTAGTATTCTAGCACAAATATTTTCAGAGTTATTACAGTTTTAAGTGTGACAGGTGCCATCCAAAATGTAGATTTCTACGAGTACCAGCATTTCTTTTTAGAAACTAGTGTTCTAGAACCAAACATGCCTTATTTATAATTCGGGATGAACTGAGAAGAGAATGACGACAGGATCACGAAAGCGAAACAACTCCGATAATGTTAAAGAATCAGAAAAAGGGGAGGGGCTTACGCATCACCTGTCAAACTTTCTTTGACAAGGTCAGTTTCCTATTTCATTCACACGCGTTGTATCTGTACTAAAAAAGTAGACAGATATATGTGTGTCAACTGTGTCACATAAAGAGGAAAGATTCGAACTGTTGGTAAAAAGAAACAGTCAGATGTGACGTTTCATGTTGACATCTACTGACATCGCACCGCACGCTGCACGATGGGGCCAAATTGAAAAACGTAGACAAAATTCATACAGAACTGACATTTCGGGCTTCAATTGCGGGTGTTGCCCCATCATGCAGTGCGCCGCGCGGCGCGCTGCACAGTGGGACATTCCGCCATCTGTCAATGTACTTGCATACAAATTGCTCGGCGTGTAACAAGTTTTGCCACATCGTGCAGTGCACTGCGCAGCGCACTGCATGAGTGTGCGTTCAAGAGTAGGAAGGCCTCGTGACCTACCGGTTGGAATCAGCCGGCAACAGGAGTCCACAAATTGACATTGAGTGGTTACTATTTACTTACACTGGATGATGAATAGGATTTCAACTTATAAAATACACCAATAAAAAAGGGCAAATCACCTTCGCGCCTCGCCACCTCAGCTAAGTAGGTACTGCTATAACCTCCTATTTAACTACAAAATCCACAAAAGGCAAAGGGCATCTCCGGACCACCCAGGCGCCAGGGCCGTACTTAAAAGATCCTAGAGTCGCGGACCGTTAATTTTTATAGGCACCATTCGGAAGTTCAATGCCACCAACGCACTCGCTGCTACAACTGCGGCTGACTGATGGAGTCTGCTATTAATCGCAGCAATAAAAGGGAGCAATGCCAGCGTTAGGAGTGGTCAGGGTTTTGAGTAATAAATAGAAGTAATATAGGTAAATATTGTCCTTTTGGTACTTCACTGAGTCACTACAAACGAGCAGACAGCCTACTTGAAGGTAACCGGTAACAGTCACCCATAAGATCTATCTATCTAGTTCCTGTCAAAAGGATATTGGATATGAGAAAAATATAAGAAATTGTGGATATGAGGAGGACAGTCACATCCCAATTGACCCCACACCCATTGCCGCTCAGCGTTATTTTTATATGACAGGTCCAGTAGCTAAATTAATATAAAATGCAATCTAAAAATGTATTCTCACTAATGCAGAGAAGGCCAATAGGTCCTAGTTTTAAACCGCTCGCATCGAGTTCAACAACTTATCATTTTCAGTATGGAAAATTCAATATTTTGATGATTTACCCTATATTTGTACCTTCCAATGTCGGTATTGCCAATGTAATTTTAAGAATATAGACATTTTCATGCACAAAGTTAAACATTTTGACTCGAGACGAGCGGTTCAAAAATAGAGCCCAGTTTGTTACAAGCTTTTAACGGGGATATTAGATTAAAAAAATCGCGATATTTTCCGACGAAACCGTCGCGAGTAGTCGTCCAGCGCATGTTTTGCCACCATTCATGATTTTATTAAATGTATTCCACCATTCATGAATTTGTTATCGTATAACATGTTTACGTACACGTTGAACGTTAGATATAAATCCCTTGATAGTCAACCGTTCAAAATAACAGAGCGACCAAGTAGATACGTTCACAGTAAATACACAGTTATGTCAAACACTGTCACTGTCGCTGTGCGTAAACAGCACAATGGCAGCGTGAACTTGACATTGCCTAGCTATGTGCGCGCGCGCCGGCCGGAAGTGGCGCCCGCGCCGCCGGAAACAGCTGAAGGGGTAACGTTGTTTCGGGGAACGCTCCCGCGCAAACGCAGCTAATTTTATGAAGCAGTGCCCGCCGCGCCCTTTAGGTACCGTGTTTATTTACATTTGTGTCTGTTTTATCGCCAGAAAAGGGGACTGATGTAGCACGTCTTATGGTAAGTTGGATGTGCTACGGCTACGGCGTAAAAATTACGACATCAATAGATGGTTGATCCACTGTTCATTCAAATCCCGCTGGTCCCTTTCCGCCTTCGGGATTCAAGAGGCGGGCAGACTTTAACACTTTTATGTAGTAGATATATCAGTTATTCGCATGCTGGTTTAACCTTGTAATGTGTAAGGAATGGAATGTTTTGCCTGCTAACGTGTTTTCCGGGAAGTACAACGGATTCCTTCAATGATAGAGTGAATGGGCTGTTTGAATCTAGGCAAGATGTAAGTTTTAGTATTACGACAGACGCAGACTGGAGTCACCTAGCGACTCCACTGCGACTGACGATCGGAACGGAAAGCTACGTTCGGCTGGTTGCGCAGCATTTGAAGTACTGCACCGGTCTACGAGCGCTGGCCGAACGTAGCCAACGGGTTCAGTCTGCAACTGTCATTAATTTGCATCTTGGCTAGACCCGCAGGCATGCTCCATTTTCGATCGCAAAGTTGCTTGCCTTCAGGTGGGATGGCGATGAAATGCCTGAATTTGGGTTATTAACTCCTGTATAAGGGAGTTTAGGTACTGCTGCTGATGATACAGGTAAAAAATAACTAAGTGTAGTACATTTTTTCTTACTTGGCATAAGTAGTAAACAAATATGGCGTATCGATAAAGTTTGACATTTCAGAGTGTTGGGAATCATTGAGTGAAACTAAGAATCCATTTAGCGAATGAATGAAATGAGCGAAACTTATAGATTGAATTCATAAGTAGGTACGGTGAGGAAATTAATGTTACAGGCTAGACAACAACGCCGACAATGACGCCGGTGCAGATAATTTTTGGCATTTCAAACCATAAAACAGTTTGCGCTTGTATCGGTATATCGAAGGAAATAAAGATAGCTCGCTTGTCTGTTTGTCTATCGTATTACATAAAAAAAATTACATGCACACAAATAATACAGGTACAGTTAGAAACATAATTACTAATTTAACCAAAAAACTAAACCTTTACAAATAATTCATTGTAAAGCCAAATTAACATTTCGTTTCAATAATCTGTGACCGGGAATTTTGTGAGATTTAGTATTTTGGCTAAAATATGTTTGTAAGGTTTTTAGAGGAAATTAATGCGTATGTGTATAAACTAATGTCTACGATTCATTGTTGTGGTTTAAATGAGTGATTCTTTTGGAATGGCGTTATTTGTGGTCGCGTGATATTTGTTTACTACTTATGCCATGTAAGGAAAAATTTACTTTAGTACCTAACATACATATTCATAATAACCCTGAAAAAAAGATTGCAGGCTTACTATTTCAAAGTATGCCGTATATTCTGAAACCTAATTTAACAATCAATAATAGAACAAAAGGACCTCCCGGGACCTCACAGATTCTAACCCCACCCCGTTCACAGGCAACATAATACAGAACAGACAAAACAAATCACTAGCACGCATTCCGAACCTCACAAATTATATCCGATGCTGTGAGAGCGTGATGTGAACCAGAACAGATGATCACCATTACTCGTGGTAAGTAATAGTTCCCCATTATAGAGCGTTCCGGGAGCGCGGGAAGCCGCTGCGCAGATCCGGCGCCCGCGCATCTGTCCGCGATTCCCACACCCTCAGAGTTTTTTTCACCAAATTTCCGATATCGACTTTTTCTATCTCGTTTTATTGTCTACGGAGATGTTTTTTTATGCAGATCTGATGGAGTGACTGTTACACGGAAACTGGGATGCAGGACAGTTCTGAATACATCATATTTTTTTAAACTGTGTATGTTGGTACCGATGGGTAGAGATAAGTAAGTACCGGGCAGAACATCTACCATGCATACGCTTAAGTTACATCACTTGAAACATAGTTGCAGAAGGGTTGTCACTATTGAGACCTTATTTTTGAAACTGGAGCAAAATATAAACAATGCTGCTAAGCCTCTACCTACCTACCTAGATCTACCGACTAAACACAACAAAAAAAATATAAAATTGGACTCTCCAAAAAACGTAGGTTGGTGTATGTATTCAAAGTAGCAATTTTGTAATTTTCTCTTAATGAGATAAATGTTGCAAAACAATATCAAATATTGCTCCAAAAACTGCGCAACAGCAATAATCCAGCAAACAAATAGGCGATAGTGTCAAAACATGACACCATAGAGAACCTATTCGGCGAAAACCGCAAAATTTAATCGTGGGCGCGACCTGCCTTCTATTATTGGGCAAGTAATAATTCCCAGTGATACCACGCAGCGAGGTGGAGTGGCGAAATGGCGGACAGGTGGCTGCATCCAATTCCCACACGGCACAATGGCATTTTTTTCATAGCAACAAGTGGTATCCCAGCCTCTCGCAGTCGGGATAGAAAAAAAATAATGAGCCAACTAGAGTGCATTCATATTCATACCGTGATTTCTATCGACATAGACCACATAAAATGGTGAGGTAAAGAAAATGGACATGATATCATAGAAATTGGAAGATGTGTGTAATACCCGTGACAAGACCAGCATGGCAGATAAAGGTTTATTACTTCCAACATCTGTGAGTACGAGTAGAGGGACTTTGCTGCTGGTAAATATTATGATGAAACTGTTTAGATAGCGTTTTATCCGTCAATAATGTGCCCATGTGCAGAGCATGCCTAGAGGAAGAAGAAACAGCTGCCCATGTCCTGCTAAAATGTAGTGGCGTGGCTTCTTATATAGGTCTAAGTATTTAGGACAACCAACCACCCTCTCGGATATTTTCCGGAGACTGAAGGATTTCTTGAATTTCCTTAAGGAATAGGGTTGGCACGAACATTAGTGTTACCCAAACTATAATTTCCATCCTCACGTAAAAGAGGCGCAGTGTCGACGAGTTACGGTAAATGTCCGGGTATATAGTAGGACCACGCCAAATCCGAATCTATTTAAAAAAAAAAAAAAAACTCTGTATGGCAACTAATACCATGTCTTTTATCCGTCATAGAACGTCATTCATAAAAGTCATAACAAAGAATTTGACTGCTTTGAAAAATATTGTTGAGGCGATTGGCACATTGGAGCGTAGCATTCATTCTGGCGAAATTTGGAAATATGTGTAATAATTATAGTGTTTTATATACAATAAAAAAATTAGGAATTCTCCAAATTGATATATTCTTTTCATAAAATTATATTATTTAAGCGAAAAATAATTAGAGAACTGAGTAAGCGAAAAATAATTAGGGAACGGAATACCTATTTGACAATCCTAGAGGCCTCACTTCACAGCAGCGGCCTATTTGACGCCTTTTTATGTGGAAAGTACTGCGCCAAAAACGTATCTGACCAGCAGCCCGTGTCAAATGTGACAAAGAAAAAAAACGACGGATCCGCATGAACACGCGTCGATGCGTTTTCAGTGTGTTCGACTATGAGTACTTTCCATAGAAACCGATGACCGCTCAAATAACTTTATGTCACGCACTAACGCACGTCACGCACAACTGTACGGTGCTGCGTTCCAGTGTGCGGATCGCCTAAATAATAATGGACAATGACTGACAAGGACAGATTATCCAATAGATATTGCCATATCCACATTTTATATTTTCTACCACTGTCAGTTGATTCGGACTAAGCGTGGTCCTATTATATCTATCTATCCGTCAATAATGAAATAATTATAATCGTAAAAAATCTAATAGGTAAGTAACTTTATAATACTCTCGCCGTTGATTATATTACTAAGGAAGCATCAGGCAGGGCATTATATTCTGCAACTTGCTAACATAGGTGCAACATAATAATAGCAATGGTACAACATTGTTATTCCGACAAACAGTTTCTAAAGGAACTGAAATGTTTCTAATTTTATTAAACGCCATCGACATGCGTTCACCTCTAGTTCTTCACACAGCGCACGTAACTTAGCTTCTTCCGTACTGTAACAACTACTCCGGTTATATCTACTGTCTAGTTACTGTAAAGATGTGCTATATGTGAGAAGTATTGCATTTCATTTACAAAGTAGGCTAGAATATATTAACAGCAACAGAAAGAGGTAACTCCAACCTCTCCGGTTGGTTCCCTACCTTTTCAACCATTTCTTATTTATTTCATCTGACACTAAATCGAAACAGCCTTCAGTCCGTTTCACGTAGAAAGCCCGTCAAGTGCAGTAACATTTCTACGTCTACAGCTATGTATGTATGTATGTAAACTCCACCTTACAGAATATCGCAGCTAAATAATACTCTTTTAAATAGTATTGTGTTTCTGCCGGTGAGTAAGGTTTCCAGTGCTCCATGGGGTGGGGATTTGGGGAACCGTGGCTTTGGCAGTGGAGTGGCATTTGCTTTTTGCTGCCAGAGCAACGTGTTATAGAGGTGGGCAACGCATTAGCGATACTCTTGGTGTTGCTAATGTCTATAGGCAGCGGTGACCACTTTCCATCAGGTGACCCGCTTGCCTGTTTGCCTACCGTATGACATAAAAAAAAAAAAAAAAAAAAAAACTCTTTATTGCATATAACTACATAAAGAACAATAACAAAAGAAAATAAATATACATTGCAAAGGCGGGCTTATCCCACAATGGGATTTCTTCCAGCTAACCTTACCTTGGATAGTCCGAAATGAGCTATTTAACGAGCGGTGGTAGCAATATCGAGTTTTGTGCAACTTTAAATATAACTATAATGTTGAATACTATATACCACATAAATATACTCTACCATAAACTATAATACTATATACTATATACTATATACCTAACATACTATAAATATATAATAGTTAAAAATAAAATAAAGCTCTATTGAATACTCAGGAAGTGCTTCTTCAAACGATCCTTGAAGGAGCATGATGTCCGAGAATTCTGTATGTCTTCCGGTAGTGCGTTCCACAGACGCGCAGAAAACACCTGGAACGCCTTTCCGTAACTCGCTGAGCCGTGAGATGGAATCGCTATCATCATTATTATCATCATCTTGGCGTTATGTCCCGGTTGCGCTCCCACGGAGCACGCGAGGGCCCAGGGTCCGCCTTCCTGCTATTCTTGGCCCACCTCGCTCGGTCTTCGGCATCGCTAGTGGTGAGCTTATTGGCACGCATATCGTTCTTGACTACGTCAAGCCATCGCTTCTCCTTCCCTTGCCCGGCGAGGGCGGCATGGCCAGACACTTGTTCCCCACATAACTTGCCGGTCTGCGCAAGACATACCATCGAAGGTGGCACTCTTGCAGCTTATCTGCCTGACAAACTTTATCCAGTCAAAATCTGCATGTCCAAAAACAGAAAATGCAGGGGTGTATTCTTTGATCTGTTTCCCTCAATGAGATTTCTCAGGGCAAATACGGGGTCCATGGTCCCACAACTGGGCCGAAACCCATACTGACACTCCGAGATTGTACATTCCCGTCGGATCCGAGAGTCCACAATGCGTTCGAAGAGCTTCATGGTGTGAGACATCACCTTTATATCGCGGTAGTTGGTGCACTTTCGCACCGAGCCCTTGCCCTTATGGACTGGAGTAATAATACACATCTTCCCGGTGAGGAGAATGCGGTTATAAAGGTCGGTAATCCTTACCGACCTTAATAACCGCTCACATTACGAGAGCCCATCGATTTCCACGCCTCAATAGGGACTCCATCGGGTCCGACGGCTTTCCGATTCTTCATGTGGCGAAGAGCTGCCACGACTTCCTCAGGCGTTATCGATGGCACGAGTCCTTGGTTCTGAGGGAGGTCCGGTGGCTGCACCTCTTTGTGCTGCTTGTTGAGCAGCTCGTGGAAGTACGAGCGCCATCTCTCCTTCACCGCGCGGTCATCGCATAACAGGTTACCGCTAGGGTCATTAACACAGCGGCACGTGGAAATGTCCTTTGCCGCTGTGTCCTGTGTCGATCATGCCAACTTGTAAATGAGTTTCTGCCCCTCAGACGATTTCAATTTATTGTGCAAAGGACGTAAGTGGTCTCGTTTGCTGGCACGTTTGGCATCCCTGTACGCAGCGTGGTCTTCAAGAGATCTGAACGCTTGCCACTTTTTAAAGAGGGCTTTCTTCAGCCTGGTCTCCCTCTGGACTGTATCGTTTCACCACCAGGTCTCCTTGTTAAGCCTGCGACCACCCCTAGACACAAGCACCGTCCGCGCTGCCCGTGCGATAGCTGCCCGAGTTCTGTCCCAGAGTTGTTGGACGGGTTCACCGTCTGTCGCAACAGTAAGGTCGCTGACAGCAGCGGCGAACTCGTGGGACTTGGTTCCTTCAAGCAGCCACCACCGGGTTTGGCGTCGGCACTGCTCCCGGTATTTGCCTCGGGGCTTGCCGTCCATCACAAGGACCCGGTGCTGGGCAGTGAGACTCTCTCTAGGTATAGCTTTACAGGTGGCTACTTTGCCTTACAAAGTGTCTTTGTAAACGCTCGGGAGAATCATAGACATTTCCGAAAAGGTAGAGTTTCCGTGGCCGAATCGAACGGGATTCTGAATAAGAGTTTTCGAATCGATCGACACGGATTCGCCGCTCACGAATTTCGGGCCGAACCGTTCGGCAACGGTTTCGAATGATTGTGAATACGGCTACAGATCGCCACCCACAACAATACCCTGTGACAACGAAATGTTTCGTAGTACTTCCCCGAATTGTTCCCAACCTGAACTTGAAACCTTACTTACCGGCACTATTTAAAAGAGTATTGTTTAGCTTCGGTATTCTGTAAGGTGGAGGTACTTCCCCAGTCGGGCGGCTCCAATACGAACGGGCTTTGCCCTACCTCTCTTTACCTGAAAATGGGCAGCATGGTGAGCTTTCTGTTCTTTTGCGTATAATACTGCGATATCCAATTCGCTTGCCAAGAGTGGTGACGAAGATGAAACTATCCAGCTAAGTAGTGGATGAAGCTTCAACAAGCGACTGTTGCGAAAGCTATAAAGTCGGGCCCTCAATCCCGAAACATTCACAAAGGTGATAGCTAAAAAAACCCAGATCCGCCAGAAATTTTATATAAGTATGCCGTTTTTATATTCATTATATGTACAGCAAACATATATAATAATTTACTGCAAAATCTATGTGGTATAAGTACTAGATATTTCGTTTATAGATGATACAATCTCCATACAAAAAATCAATAATTGATTTATATAAGAGCAATTATTGCTCTTCATTAATCTCGCTATAACTCGAAAACGTCTGGACCGATTTTAATAGTTCTTCTTTTGTTTTGTTGGTTATAATACAGGGGTAGTTTGTACGAAAAAATAAACAGGGCAGATAGGGGTAAAGTAGCCTGCAACTTTGCCCTTTTTTTCTTTGAGTTTAAACGATCCCAATATTATAGCGATCAAAACAAAAAAAGAATTATTCAAATCGGTCTAGCCGTTTTCGAGTTTTAGCAAGACTAGCACTAATAAAAGTCATAAAAAATCAATGTAGGTACGATTCTTATTCAGTATAATAACTTCTATATTACAAGGTTTCCTCGGCTGATTTTTTAAAAAGATAATGAGTTTACTATAGTGAACCCATTTTTATTCATTTGGTTGCTGGCGATTCTGGGTCTTTTGTCTATGACTTTTTAGCCTTGGCTTGCCCTTTCTTGGATTTAGAAACTCCAAAGTTTGGGCGTTTTCAGTTGCACGATAACAAAAATCGCAGCGGCCTTTTACCGTTTACGTATGAGAATCGCAAAAATTCGTGCGAATCTTGGTGAACTGGGTAGTTAGAACTATATTGATAGCGAAATAAGAAACCTAACCTAACATTCAACAGAACGGTACTTATCAACCTTTGCTTCGCTTAACACAAATGACCCAATCTCAACAGAGAACCAACTCTGCGTTAAATAAGTGAGCACAATACACGGAAACAGTCAACTAACGATCTAGGAAACAGCAAAACACGCCGGGAGACATAACTCGAGTCTTGACGAGTGGTGATGCAACACTGCGGTTGACTACCCACTGTTTAGTTATTACTCGTTGTGTTATCTTCGGTATTATCCGTTCAGACAGGTCTCTTATTCGATAGGTGTAGAGGTATCGAATTTAAATTGATCTGTAATCTGGAAGAAGCGAAAAGCGGGGAAAAAGTATGAGTGATTTGTATTATCGTTTGCGTATATTTAGTACTCCATGTTAACTGTCGACTACTGTCGATTGCACTCTGTTATATAAAAAAAGCTAGAGTACTGCCACATGTACGTACCATTGTACCTAATGACCTGATCTGCCTAATCCTGAATCATGATCAAGGTGGATCCCGGGACCGGTATTGGCGACGCCAAGATGAATATTATTTTTATAATAAGTTTGTGGACGCCAAAGAGCGAAAAAATAAAAAAATTGCTTAGCCATGAAGGTAGCTAATTTTCCAATATTTTTGGGGGACGCCCTTGCACACTCATCATCACAGCCCATAACAATCCACTGCAGGACTTCGGGCCTCTCCCACAAAGGGGAGGTCATTGCCATAATTTCCACGCTTGGCAGGCGGGTTGGAGATCGCAGTGCAGTTGATGTAAATCTACCCAGAAAGATGCTGCTGCCCATCTTTCGGATTTGTCCCTTAGTCGCCTATTATGACACCTACGGGAAGAGATGGGGTGGTGCTATTCTTTGACGTGGCGGCACCACACACCACGCACACTACTTATACAAAAAAAGTGCTCGAAAGCAATTATTCGGAACACCTCGCAACAACACATATACTTTCTGTGAGTGTCTAATTGAGAATAATGAGTTTTTAGTCGCGCTGCTTGGACGCCAATATTTACTCAGTGCCAATAGTGTGGGTATTCGCTGGTGGAGACTTCCAACTTAACTACACTCTGACTTTGTTTGAGTGAGTTGCCTACATGTGGTCGTTGGCGCAACAACAATAATGTGAAGCGATGTTACAGGTGTCACAGTTGATTGAGCGGTGAGTATTCGCGAAATTACTCTCGCCTTTCCTCGGAACAATTCGAACTATTGATTCGCAGAGCGTACCAATCGTGAAAACGTTAGGATTTCGTAGAAGCCGTGTCGGACGGAGTATTCAGTAATAAGCGAAGGATTAATCCAGTATTCACATTCCCAAGGGAAATACCTAATTCTCGTGCCCACACTGCCCGCTTGTATTTAGACTAAAATTTTCTGTAACGCTGTAAGTATGTTAACTTTTTGCTTCTCTGACGTACAGTTAAGCTTCAGAGTAAACGGGCTCCACTAAAAACAAAATTGCACTCTAGCGGCTAAGCGATTTATTGGTTGGGTTACGTTATCACTCTTGAAATTGAATAGTTTAAACTGCTGCAGTGCAGGACCGCTCGTAATAAATGATGAGCACATAATAAGTATGAGTTATTGAAGTAACCCACTTCAGTACATAGGTATAGTAGGTAGATGCAGTTTATCACTGACAGGTTATGGACGATTGGACGTGCAGACCCAATAATATTAAATTCCATTCCAAGCCCTTCCATTCAGTTTCCCTTCCAACAAGACGACTATATTGTCTTATAGGCCAAACAGCTACTAGGACCTTATCGATCAAGACGATATACCCAGCCAGCCACCCAGACAGAAGTGGGCTGAGAAATAGCAACTTTACGAGTATCTTATCGCCGCCAGGTCATCTCAATGTATGATGTCTTAGACAGGCGCGGATCCAGGATTTGGTTGAGGGGGGGGGCAAAAGTCGAAATTATAGGTTATTCTCTAATTATAGGGTCAATGAGGGAGCGGCCTGAGTAAAAAAATTTTGCTTTTTTTATTGGAATGAACAGTAAATTAATGAGCGAGCGGAGCGAGTTCGAAATTTTTGACATTATGGCTTGAAGTAATTGAAATTATTGAATGAGCAATTGGAGCGCGCACGAAAATATTAACATTATAGTTCTGAAAAGCTGGGGTGATTGTTAAAATGAATATTTGAGCGAGCGTAGCGAGTTTTGAAATAAGTTACAAAACCTATTTTTTATTTTTGGGTAGGGTGTTTTGAAATATTGGTGAATAGTATCACAAAACTGAAGGCAATAAACGAGCGAGCGACCCGAGCTCGAAATTTTGTACATTTCTGTTCTAAAAAGTCAGTGATTCATAAAATCAATAAATAAATTGAGCGAGCGCAGCGAGCTTCGAATTTTTACCCTTTTGGCTCATAAAACCGTAGGCGATTGTAAGTCAGAGTCGGGGTTGAGGGGGGGGCAATTACAACCATTGCCCCCTGGATCCGCGCCTGGTCTCAGAGGCTACACTCCTAAGTTCATGATGTCTTCCAAGCTCACAGGCCTATTGCTAACGAATAACGGGCGTAGAGTAGAGACAAAAAGCACTTGTTTCGCGCCGCGCGGATCGTCTTTAGTCTTTAAACTAGAGATGTAACGGATATCCGGCCACTATCCGGTATCCGGCCTATCCGGCCATAATTTACTATCCGGCCGGATACCGGATAATGCGTTAATATCCGGCCGGATACCGGATAGTAAAAAATGTATGAAAAGCCCATAAAAGTGATTTTGCTCATCGGAAATATATGCCCTTCTGTAGCAGTCGAGTAAAAAGTCGTATCAAAACGTTTAAAAATTAATCAAAGAACTATTGATTATGTCGGCATCGGCATCTATTCTACTCATATCGTTCATTTGGTAGGTTAGCAAAAAATTTTAATAGTTTTATGGTCTCTTCTTTTTGCACTATTCCTTTTCCATTAGCTGGAGTCAGCTCTCCTTGTCTGCTTCCTTCATTTCTTTCTATTTTAAGCAGTAGCAGCGTGAATAATATTGTCCTTAAGGTCCCGTTGGTCCGCCGTCAGCCAGGTGGCGTGTGGGTGTCTTCCGCGTCAGCGAGTCGTCGTCGCCAAATTTAGGGCTACTTGCACTAAGGTGATATTTGGGGCGGCGGAGCACATGCTCACACCATCGCATTGAGCGTTCTTAAATTTTCTCGGGCTTAGGTGTGACTTTGTAACTTCCACGTGTGTGGACATTAGGTACGTACTTTGCCCAACAGGGTGACACCCGCTGATCAGCATAAATACTCATTTTTGTCGTGTGTCGGTTTGAAAAGTGCTGTTTAGTATTATAATGTACTTAGTGTAATAATTTAAAGTCAATCAAGATATATATTGATATTATAGATATGAAAAAATATTATCCTGGATTAAAATATGAATATCTTTATATTTAGAGGTAGTATACGATGTCGTTTATCCTCTACGATGCTGTGGGCTAATGTGTAAGCCCGTATTTTGAAACTATCAATCCGTATAAGGGCGGAAGAATTGTTCAGTTCAACGTTCAAATTATTCACATTAAACGAAAACTTTAAATTACATAAAGAAATAAATATTCGTGGACAAATTCACACAGCGCCATCTAGCCCCAAACTAAGCAAAGCTTGTGCTGTGGGTGCTAGATAACTGATATACTACTTAAATACTGTTAAATACATACTTATTATACATAGAACACCCAGACCCGTAACAGAAATTAAAATTCATAATTTCAATTTCTGCCCGGCCGGGAATCGAACCCGGGACCTCTTGCGTGGCAGACCATGTGACATGTGACGAATGTGACCATTGAACCACTCAGGTCGTCTAAACACATGCAGTCGTATAAAGTCCCACGCCGCGATTACAGCTTGTACAAATTTGTTCAGAGACTATGTCCTGTGAATATCCGGCCGCCGGATATCCGGATATCCGGCTAGGAGGCTGGCCGGATATCCGGTATCCGGTATCCGGCCAAACAACTATCCGTTTCATCTCTACTTTAAACCTTCCGAAACCGATACGAATTTTGTTCTTCTACGAATAAAATACCGTCAAGTGTGCGTATCGCCTCCGCTAACGATTGGCGAGCTCGTTGCGGTGCTCAAGTTGGATTGGCCTCACAGTACGAAGGCGGTCACCCATCCAGTTACCGGCATCGGCGTGTGTATTATAATACAGGCATGAAATGCATGTTTCATGTATGAGGTATCAGCTTTAGAACCTTATTCTTAACAAAGAACCTGTGAAATGGAATAGTCGAGATGTCTCCATGGAGCTTGGAATGAAACCAATATATACATTTATTATTTAAACAGCTGATAACGCCATCTACCGTCATCACAGCAAAACAATATAAATTCTGTTACCTTGAACACCGTACTCCAATAATGAGTGTTATTGCGATTCCTGAAATCGACTAGATGTCGCTACTAGCACGACATAGGTACCTAAGCAAGACGAATCCAGGATTCAGCTTTACAGTGCAGGCATAATGTTGAATATCGTGTGTACGTTTTCAAACGAGCCATGTAAATTATTCATCATTTTTTATGATTTTTTATAGGCTTATATATGGAGGCCAACGAGTACGCAGCTCATCTGATGGTAGGTAAGTGACCACCGCCGCCCATGGGCATAATTGATGGACATTCGTAACACCAGCGGGTGTCGCGAATGCGTTATCGGATCAATCGGAAAATCCCTATGAAAATTCAATAAGTCATATTTTAGTTTAAATGATAACTAGAGAATGGTTTGTATAATAAAATTGTGTTAAAAACTATCAAAATTTGGGAATGGCCCAAATACAACCAACCACACCTCAGCCAGTGGTGTTCTTTTAATGAATCTTAAAAATCCCAATCAGCAGTCTTAGTTGTAATTCTGCATTTATGGAAATACAAAGACAAATATTTTTGTATGAAATTGTAATTATAATAAATAATCCAAAAGTACAGTATAGCCATTGTCAACATAAATTCCCTAACACTGAGGTACATGACGTCATACATTTCTAAAGATAAATTAACTATGGTACATTATATTATTACATAATTGTATCAGTGTTATAAATGCTCCATCTTCAGCCACATTGTCACTTACAAACAGGTGATATGGCGGTCAAATGCCTGTCTTGTCTAATATAAAAAAATACCCACTTAGAAAATATAATATACACTTAGGAATTAAATAATATTTATTTAATCTACTTATAGCCTCATAGGAGCATTATTTATGCTCTTTGAATAAGTTATATAAAACAGAACACAGTCTGTACAACGGCAGTCCAACCACTGTAAAGTAATCACCCTCAATCCTCTCCACAAAAGTACCGCCAAAACCCTGAATGCCGTAGGCTCCTGCTTTATCCCTGATGAGAAAGAATTTAATAATCAAGGCTACAACTATCAATTACCATATTGTAATATTTTTGTAAGGTGTGTATACGTCATACTTACATTGGTTCTCCTGTAGCTATATAACCTCTAATCTGGTCATCATCCAATTTGCCAAAGATTACATTTGTCGACTCTGAGAACTTCACTATCTTATTATTTGCCTTCACCACTACTCCGGTGTACACCGTGTGCCCTCGACCTGATAAACTGATTGAGAACAAAATACATGTGATTTTACACTTACAAATAAATGATAAATCGGAATATTGAATTTATTATCTAACCTGGAGAGCATTTCAAAGGCTTCTGCAGGAGAACTGGGTTTTCCAAACATTTCTCTGTCCAGTGTGACCATTGTGTCAGCCCCAATGACCACATCTGGAGTTTGTCCCTGACTCTTTAGTCTCGTTTCTACTTCCAGAACTTTCTGCAGCGCTGTTTCTTCTACATATTCAGAGTATTCTTTAAATTGTTTTGGATCTAAATTTTCTTCAAACAGTGATGGGCATAGTTTTACGTCGAGGCCCTGTGACAATGTAACATGTATATGATTTAATAACTTTTTTAAATATACCTCTTAAAACCTTAATTCACAACAAATCTAGCTAGTGAAAAGAAAACACATACTACCTAACTTTTTGCTAATAGGACGGCCTCTCAGGAACTTTACTCGAATGAAGTGCTAGAGATAGGTGATAAATTACGTCACTAGTTTCGGCGACATGTAAGTATAATTTTACGCCATTGTCGTGACATGCCACCGATAAAGGTACAGTGGGTCTGGGAAATTACGCGGCTGACGAACTAGCTAGACTAGGATCCGATACAATACTGATGGGTCTGGAACCGTATATGCCTGTACCATTAACGTGGACTCGTCAACACCTATGAGAGAAAACTAAGGTAATACAAAATTAAACATGCTCTTGAAAGCACCGTGTGCAGAGCATGCCTAGAGGAAGAAGAAACAGCTGCCCATGTCCTGCTTAAATGCAGTAGCATGGCTCCATATAGGTATTTCGGACAACCAACCACCCTTTCGGAGATCTTCCGGAGGCCGAAGAGTCCCTTAAATTTTCTAGAGGAATTGGGTAGGCAGGAACCCATGCTATAATTTACACCTTCACGTAAAAGAGGCATCGAGTTACGGAAATTGTCCGGGCATATCTAATCTGAACTAATCTAACATACAACCGATTGCACATTTTTTGTCAATATTTAATGTATATAAATGTACTTGTATTCACTTTGGGCAATAAATGAAACTGAATCAGAATCTGTGGAACTCCTGATGAAAAGATACTGATGATCACTCGAGTGAAGTTCCTGAGAGGCCGTCCTATTTGCAGAAAAATCAGAGTTTTAGACTACATACAGGTTAGTTAGGTTATGCTTACGATATGTTGGATTAGTTCTTTCCGACGTGGTGAACCACTGGCTAAAATTATATTCTTCTGTTTCAAAATGTGCATCACTGGTTGCAACATCTTGACTGGATGGATATGGAAATTTAATTATCAATATTAGTCAAACCAAACCTCAATCTGTTCTCATTAGAAGCACAAAATTTAAGGAAATCAACGTTTCCGGGATTATTCCCTACGACCTTCCCTAAAAATTATTCATCTAGCCTATTCAATAATTATCTGCCGCTGTGGTATTTTCTAAGCATTTTTCCAAAATCCTAAATTTCCAAGGATATTTATATTTTTAAATAACTAAAGTCGCGCGCGCAGCAGGGTTGCCAGGTGTGTTTTCTCATATTTCCCCAGATTCATAATTATTTTTCCCCAAAAAGATACCTTATTCAGAAAAACCCCCAAACTTGATTTGGTGCAATAAACAAATAAATAGGTACACAATAAATGCATTATTTCTTTGTTTTACTGAATGAATAAATAAAAAATACCTAAACTTCACTAAACAAATTTAACAATTCAATGTCTTCCTCTCCGGTTGAGTAGACGTTTTCGCTATTGAGCTTATTGTTACATGCATGGGGCTCAATATTTCCCTTAAGTCTTTTTCCCCAAAAGTTTCCCCAAAGATTCTGTCTACCCAGTTTTTCCCCAGGAGTTAACTTTTTCCCCAAAATTGCAAAATATACCCCCAATCTGGCAAGCCTGGCGCGCAGACCTGCCTGCTTGACAGATTGCACCACAGACCACAGACAGACAAGACGATCCACAGACTATCGAGCTGACCACTTAAATTTTTTGACCATTTTCAGTGTTGACAGCTGTCTAGTTATAATTTCCAACTGAATTAAAATCCAGTGTGCTTTTTTTGTATACAATACCTATACTGCGCTATACTAGTAGTTTTCATCCGTTCCAATTTGAATATAATAAAATTGGAAGGAGCAAATTCATTGTAAACGTGTATTGTGCCACACTAGGCCGATCCGGCCCATTAATGCATGTCATTGAATATTATATGGATCAAACTTATTAAATTATTCATTAAGTCAATTATTGCTATAATTGTAAACTCAGGTTTATTTATTTATTAAAACTTCATTGTCATTAAGGTACAAAGGCGGAGTTACAGGTATACAGTTTTATCTTCCAGTCAACCAGAAATCTATTGCAAAAATTTATAAAGTTGAGCCCCAAGGAGCAATAACTTCCAAAAACCGTTGAATTATTAAATCTAAAATAAATTACATCGAAAAGAAGATAAATATCAATACCTTAAAGTCAATATCATCATCCTAGTGTAGAAAATTCTTGTATGACTGGCGGCACTGCTTTTTAAGTTAAAGTTTGACAAGTTGTTGAGACATTGCCGAGATAGGCATGACAAATGTTATTTAATAATCGATGATTTGAATGTTGTGGTTGGTATTATTGAACATTGCGTGCAGAATAAAATTATTTTATAGAGAAAAAACGTGGCCAACATAATAACATAAAAAATAATTAAAATATTATAAAAAAAAAAAAACAATTAAATGTTAGTACTAGAGATGAAACGGATATCCGACCTTAATTTACTATCCGGCCGGATACCGGATAGCTCGTTAATATCCGGCCGGATACCGGTTAGTAAAAAGTAAAAGAAGTCAAAAATGTATGAAAATTTCATCGTCGTCAACAAATTTAGGGCTATTTGCACCATAGCGGTCTTTTGGGTGACAGAGCACATACCCATACCATCGCATTCGGCGTTCTCTAAATTTCTCGGGGATATATGAGACATTAGATACGTACTTTGAATAGCGTAAAAAAGCGCATTTTAGTCGTGTGTTGTTTTGACAAGTGTTGTTTAGTATAATATTTTTTCCAAAGTCAATCAAGGTTTATACTGGATGAAAAATACATATTTAGAGGTAATAAACGATGTCATTTATCCTCCAATATGCTGGGGGCATGTGTAAGCCCGTATTTTAAAACCACGAATCCTTTCGAGGTCGAAAGAATTGTTTAGTTCAACGTTCAAATTTTTCTAAGGATGCCTTGAAATCACCCATGCAGTCTCACAGAAACAATTTGTTCAGAGTAAATGTTCAGCCGGATATCCGGCTATCCGGCTAAGAGGCTGGCCGGATATCCGGTATCCGGTATCCGGCCAAACCACTATCCGTTTCATCTCTAGTTAGTACTAACATACCCATATAGTTTGTTATTATATTTTATGGAAACAAAGAGTGAATCAGTAATTGGCTTATGTATGTATGGAATAATAGACATTTATAATAAAAGAAAGTTTATAATATGTTTATAATGAACAAAATAAAAATAAATATTTTGTGTCAATTTTTTACTATCTCTACCTATTTTACCGAATTTATAGTAAATCCTACCAACCTTGCATTACTGCCACAGGTTATAGAATGACAGACCATAGTCAAAGTTATTACTCATTGTACTCTATTCCTCTCTCTATCTAATTTGTGAACTTTTCTATCTAGTCTATTACGAATCAAATGCCTGCCAGTGAAGGATTCCATCAGTGTATTATCGTGGATTTTGCGACTTTTTCTTCATACGATACTGTCTCACACGTGCATTTATGTGATGGAAACATAATTTATTAAAAATGAAGTCCGTTGTGGCTTATATCCGTACATTACTTGGTTGGTGTGATGAAGATACTGCAATTAGAACGAGCTTCAAACGCGACAGGTATGACATTTGTTGTTTACAATAATTCAGTTAGTTATGGCGGCAAAGGTTGCCGAAAACTGTATTTAGCGTGTTCATTGGGCCATCAAAAATGTACAGGATCCCGTTGAAGCTCGCTTCAAAGTTCTGGCAGTGAGTAAGAGCCTTGTGAAGTCTGCTAATTTTTATGATGCCAGCGTGTACATTACTTTTCTCGCTTACAGGACCGACGACGACTGTTTGCCCGATGATGATTCCCCGGCACTGAAGAGATTGAAGCAACTAAAACGAACTAGTTTTCCAGATGTTATGGCGTCTAATGGTGAGACCTTGTTTTTCGTGTAAATAAACAGTATGTGGCGAAACCTAACAACCTATTATTTTTGTTACTTATAGATATCTGGAACAGGGAGGAGAGGAGTAAAAAAGTGAGATATGTGCCAATACAAGTAGAGGCTGGTCATCCCAGCACCTCTACTCCAATAGATATTGGTGGGAAGGCTGCAAGCAAAATTAGAACAGTGCCAGTGCAACTAGTCGGTGTGACAGAAAATGGTGTTTCAACACCAGCAAGGAAACCCCGCATGCACACTCCAGTTAGGCCCGTTGTGCATGCTGTTCTAGACGATGATGAGGCAGAGGTATGACATTTATTTCATTACTATTCACTTTTCAGAACTATGTCCTCTAGTCACATACTTTCTCTAAATCTCATACTAATTCAATCTGGGACTTGTCTTTAGACAGGATAGAGAAAATAGAAGGTATAGTTGAAATCATTGAGCACACAAGATTACACTTGATGTAAGCTAAATTAACCAAGTTATCTTCTGTATGTTTTTCTGTCAATTTAGTGTGTAACCTGCAGAAAGTGACATAAATAATACCTTTACAAAGTTAGAAGAAAAATGGATTACTGAAATAGAATACTAAAAGTAACAAGGCAGTCTTGTTTGACTTCTTTGTTTGAAATACTAACAATTTTATTCCAGGTGACATGGGAAAAGAAACCAACAAAACCAAAGAGTCCCAAACTCCTGTACGTCAATTTGGATGATGAGGAAAGTGATACCAATAATGATGATGTTGTTTTTGTTGAGAAATTCACAACACCACCACCTGTGAAACCATATAAATACTTCACATTAAACAATGATGTGGATGATGCAACAGAAGATGATGATGTAATATTCTACAGGCTGAAGAAAAATGACAGGAACTCTCCAAAACCATTGAACAAATTTAGAACAGCACCTGGCATTACTAAATCATATAAGAAAGCCCCAACTCCTGTGCCTAGATGGATGCAAATGGCTTCAAAGCCTTCTAATCTGTCACAGGTTAGAAGTAGATACCTAGGTAATGGCAGTGCACGGTCAACACTATCAGAAGTATTTAATTTAGATGAAAAAAGAAATTACCAAGAATTGATACGGAGGGTTGCTGAAACAACCAAACCTATGGCAACACGAAAACCTGCTGAAATAATAAACATTGCAGAAGAAGCTGCATCTTTCAGGAAAACATTGAGGTCACAGAGACAAGCATTGAATGACATAAAATTTGTTGAAAGAGACATTCTATCTGAGAAAGAAAATGAAACTACGAAGGAATATGATCCTGTGACAGTGGCCTCGATAAACTCCTCAGATTCTGAAGTTGAAGTTGTCCCATCCGAGTCATCAACTTCTTCGGTAAGGATTGACCCGGTGAACTCATTTCGAGATTCCTTGAAGGGCAGGGCTGTAGTAAGTGATGACTTCCTCTCTAAATTAAATTCGAAATATAGAAAAAAGAAATTAGAAACTCAGGAGAAACTTTCAGACGCTCGACGAGAATCTGACATCATATCTAAAGTAAACTATGAACAAAAGTTAGCTCATTTAGAACATAAGTTAAAGTATGAACTGAGTATACCTGAGAGCCTTATAGAAGAGCCACAGCCAGTGGCTGAGCTTCCCGAGCTAACTCCAGAGCAGGAGAAGCTGATTAGCCGGGCACTGGGGCCGGGCCCAGCGGGACAACTCCTCGTTGAGAAGTTTAATTTAAGGATACATAGGTATGTTATTCTACTACTTCCTTTTTTTATTCTAAATATTAATTTCCTGTGATTAGCTGTACAAAACCAGGCCTAACCTATTTATTTGTTGAGTTGTTTACACTTTGTTCAACTGCTCTTCTAGAGTCCATAAGGCTCAATTCACACCAGAGTGCAGCCTGCAGCCAGCATCTCCACCACCACACCATTCTAAGCCTTATCTCCATTAGGAAATCTTAAGAGCTTGGAAAATCGCCCTGCACGGCGCCACTTGGATTAAGCCTTTCTAATAGAGATAAAGTTTAAAATCGCTGCTTTTCTGGTAAAACGCGAATCCGGCTCAGATAAATTTTCCATGAATGTAAACAAACACTCCATTCCAATTCAATATTAAATGCTTACAAAACTGAAGCACTGTTCTTTTGTTTGTTTACGTCCATGGCAAATCGATCTGAGACAATGTATAACAGTCCACAAGTTGACTTGTTCCTCCTTAACATTTTTAGACTTTTATTTAACAGCCAGAATAGTGCAAAGCCTAGAATTCTAACGTTATATGCGATTTCTACGCGGACGAAGTCGTGCCCAGAAGGGGCACCATATTTGAAAGGCATATTCCAGTAAGAGTCTTAAGTATGATTTTCTTTTCTTCACAGACGTGACTTGCAAACACTAGCAGGTCTCAATTGGCTAAACGACGAGGTGATCAACTTCTACATGAATTTGCTGATGCAACGCGCCGAGGATCGGCAGGACCTCCCTAGGGTGTACGCAGCCAACACATTCTTCTATCCGAAGCTGATACAAAGCGGACAGGCGGGCCTGAGGCGGTGGACCAGGAAGGTTTGTCACCTCACCATTATGTTTGACTGATCGTGATTATTCGCGATTTACGCACGTTTTTGGAAGCACTTGACATTGGTTTGCGGTGGAGTGACGCTAACACTGCATGCAATAAGGATGATGACTGGGTTAACATTTTTTAATTGTAATTGGTCCGTCAGCAAGGTTATTAAAAATATTATACATGTATTTTTATATATCTTAATTCATTAAAAAATTACAAAGATAAAGCTTATAAAATCAGGAGTGGGGGCTCGTGAAAGAAAGAATCTTTATTAGACGACGACACGCTGTTACAAACACAACGCTGTTACAAAATCCTAGACTCCCATTAGCATTCACCACTGGTGAGTGAGCGTACTCCTTGGCCACTGGCAACCTCGCGTTTCTCCTCCTTGCTGAGCTAAATGCTTCCCACAGCTGCCACTTCGGTGCAAGCTGACCTTCGCCGAAGATAATTTCATAATTATCAAGACATGTCATATGCTTAAATGTTTGAACCAAACACTAGATAGAATACTATATAGATACAATAAAGAATACTATGACTTTACCATTTAACCAAGTGGGATGACAGTCTAATCATCAGCGTCAACTTGAGGTGACGGTCTAACAATATAACGTAATTTTTTTTGTCAGGTGGACGTATTCGCAAACGACCTAATGGTGGTGCCAGTCCACCTGGGGGTGCACTGGTGCCTCAGCCTGGTGGACTTCCGCAAGAAGCAGATCTCGTACCTGGACAGCATGGGCGGCCGCAACAACCAGTGTCTCGACGCCCTGATGCAGTACCTCAGAGACGAACACCAGGACAAGAAGGGGCAGCCCTTCAACGGTGACGGCTGGAAGTCAGTCTGTCTCAGCAAGGTTAGTATATCCTCGTTCTTAGACCTTCCTGCTGTGTGACACCATAATGTCATCGATATGTCGATAATATCGACAGTTAATAAAGAGAGTCAAGTGACAGAACACGCAGAATGGAGGTCATACTCCAAAAATAAATATGACTTCAGGTAGTCTCTGTTCATTAGTACAATCTGGACTTCTTAAAGCTCTGACCTATGCAAATAGTCTGTTTCTGGATAATCATGATCCATCTTCGGCCTCATTGTCGCTTTCCATCAGATGAAAATGACAGTCAAATGCCTGCCCAGTAAGTAGTAAAACAATGGCAGTCATGGTGATTTTTGTTACACCATAGACGTTCATCCATCTCGTACCACTTTGCTCACACATGGATCTTTTGTTAACCTACCGTTCGTGTCGTTGCAGGACATTCCTCAGCAAATGAACGGCAGCGATTGCGGCATGTTCACGTGCACGTTCGCGGAGTTCTCGTGCCGGAACGCGCCGTACTCGTTCACGCAGACGCACATGCCGTATTTGCGCCGCAAGATGGCGCTGGAGATACTACAAGGCCGGCTACTGCTGTAAACGTCGGCTACTGCTGCGAAAAGTGCCGGAAATGTAAAACGGACAGTGCAAAACAGTGACTTTGACTACTATAATTCAGTTTTATTTATGTAGTGCAGATGAAAGTGTTTTGAAGAATTATGAAAGAAACTTGATAGTATGAACGGACAAGGTATCTTTATATTTTGAATGTGGTATATGTTTTGTCATAATTTTTTGGGTAATGTCCACCTTGATGTCATTTTCTCGAGAAACTGAATTACTTTTCTCGGTAGAGTATCTCAATCACGAAATGTATGATTTATAATCGAGTTGATTACATTTGGAATACTTGTCCTTGCTCATTGTTATGTTTTTGAGCACTTAATGCAATTGAGTGCGTAAAAATCAGTAACAAAGGCAGTGAGTTAACCGGATATAAATTTGAAACAATGTGTTATTTTTTTATGTTTTCATATTTTTATGCTTAAGTCATTTAAAAAAGCATAAGAATACAATAATACAGACTTATTTGCTTATATATGTGCACAGTCTGTCAGATGCTTGGTTTGCAAATGAAAAGGGACAAATTCCATTAATTCGGAAGAGTATTAACAGGTCTGATTTTCCTACTGCTTTCTATATTCTGACTGTATCTCCTTTCAACAATACTTATAAGCAGACATCACAATACATATACAAACATTACTTCCTGGATAAGTATTTATACTAAATAGATACTAAATATCTATTTAGGTGAAACCATTATATCAATATTGATTATTTTTTGCATTGTAAAACAAATTCCGCTACAATTTAACTGTAACAATAACTGGATATTAGATTTAATTTTGAGTTGTGGACGTATCTCAGAAATAATATTGTACATAGTAATTAACGATATAGATTATTTCGTCATTTCTATGCATGCCTGAAAAATTGAAAATAATATTTTCAAACTATAATGACAGGCTCACGCTGTGATTTTTTTAAATAATCACATAATTACTACACCTATTTAAACAGCTCATGGAGAGATACTGAAAACATTATTTTCTTTTTGTATCATCATATGCTTCATGTTTATAAAATATTGTTAATTTAATTCTTCTTCATATTAAACTAGATTTATATTAATTAATATGAAATCCTAAAATAGACAGATAATATTTGTATGTTTCCTACTTGATAAGGTCAATCAAATAAGCATTGTTGTTTTAGGCAATATTCATATAAGACAAATAAGAGGAAATTGCTAAATAAATGTGCTTATTTTGTTGGCTACATTATAACTGTGGCAAAGAGCTCGTTCATAACATTACAAATTAACTGAAAATCTTTCTAATAAGGAAAACGATAATTTTAATCAGTATCGTTAAATTAGATATCGACGCTAAAAGAAATAATATATCAATTTTTGTTTTTACAGTAAAGATCTACTAAACGTACTACCTATATTCGATTACTCACAGCACTCTATGTAATATATTTTTGAAATCAGAAAATTTTGCTTGTCAGTGTCGTTTCCAACGTAGGTGGACTTATTGTTATTGGATTTTTATCTATTGCTAATACATCACTTTTGAGCACACTCTTTGCCATTTTCATAATTGTACAAGCAGCGCTGACTTGAACGCATCAGTGAGTGATATTGTTCAGTTCACGTTCAACTGAAACCCGTTTTGTAAAACTGTATAAATAAAACTATGAATGGAATTTTCCGTTGTTTCTTAACCATTCCTTATAGAAACCATTTATATTTCGGTTGGTTGTAATGGCCCAATAAAACTCCTTCACTTACGTTCTTATATGAGTGTATAAAAACGTAAGTTTATCACCCTTTTTTTTTTATCAAAGCAATAAAAGGCTTATAATTTTTACACTTTGCTTAATTTAGAAGCAAACAGCGCGAAAGCAAGATCAAAGAGGAATGACACCAAATCAAAATCAAAGAAGAATCACGCCTTTTGGAAAGCAGAGCGACATGTAACATAATATAAGTTATACAAAAATGGACCTTATTCTTGAGCAATACATTCCACTTTGATCTTGCTCTCACGCTTTTTTCTTCTGAATTTAGCATTTCGGACGTCTCTATGTAGTCGACCTTTTGGTAGATATCTATTTTGGGGTATAGATGCCGCTGTCAGAGTTTAAATTAACCGGTTAATAAACGGCTAGCTTGTTAAACAATTATTTAATTGAAAGATGAAGTTTAAAAGTAAGTTTACGGGAGCTCCTCCATACATTCAATACTCAATACTCAAATGTTTATTACATTATCATAACGCTGGCTTAACCTAAAGAACGTGAATAAAACCTATCCATCCAGCTGCTACGTAGATACTTTTTGGTTCTAAATAAACATACAAAATAATTAATTTCGTCAAACACACTACGAATTTACACCAGGTGGCGCTACTAATGCGTAAGGCGCTGAAAGTACTGATATAAACAAGTAAGACATCAACACAGATGCAACATTTTTGTTTTTATTATTCGACTGTCATTATCAAACCGGAGGCTTCAGCGAGAGTTGATTAGTGTTTTTAAAAGATCTAAACTGTGAAGCTACATTAAAATTAAAGGTCATTTAGAACATTGTTTATTTGAATTTTCTAAACTATAAATTCTTGAAGATGATCACAAATATCACAATTGACTACAAAGTCAGCATCTTACACAAAACACGATTTCGAAAAAAGTTACAGCCAATAAACATTTAACTTGTAATTTGTCTTAGAATTGTCCTTGTTACGTTACGGCGAGGCCCAGGCCACTGCATTAGGTTGGCACCTATTCCGAATATTAGGCGTCTACACGAAACTTCAGCGTTCATCCACACCGTTTTTAGAAGTCGCAGAATATATTTTTTATTGACTAGTGAGGCACACGGACGGACGGTCCACCCGATGGAAAACGGCTACCGTCGTGGACAAAATCTGCAACATAAGGGGAGCTGATGCGCTGCCGGCCTTTGAGGTACCTGTAGACAAGCCTTTTGAAGAACCCCCTGTTGTAGCGCAAAGGAAAGACTTGGGAAGAATACTAGGCGTCTCGAAACTTCAGTGTTTGCCATCTACGCTAAAAGTCTGCAGTGACCTGTATCAATCGTAGTTTCCCGCCCTGCAGCAGTGCGATGCCCGAGTCGTTGGTGCCGCCGCAGTAGTGAGACGAGGAGAAGACGGACACGAGACGCCCGCGCAGCTGACACTGCAGGGATAGACAAGTGTGTCTGTAAAGCCTGGGTCGGACGATTTATAGCTGCTACTTTCCGCCAACAAAAAATTGGGTCGTGTGAACGTGCTCGAGCTAAAATTAGCCTAGCAATAAATAATAGTGACAAGCAGGATAGTTGATAAAATTTGCGGGAGTAAAACCGGTCCTCAAGGAAAACAGAGGATTTCAAGGGTATGTTCCGGGTTTCCTACATTATGCATGCAACTGCTTCCAAAATCAGGCTACTCGTAAACAAAGGTACGCGGTAGGAAACACAAAACATACATTTATAGTTTTCTATACCTATACATTTTCGCCTGTTGAGGGAACTCATTACCTGTCCTACGATATTGAAACCGTCACACTCATTGTAAAAGTATGTTCCTGGTTTCCTACCACGTACATTGAAAAAGATATGTAATGTCCTACTCAATAAAGATATTGTTACTTTTTTATTTTTGTACCTACCTCTGTTTACATACAATTGCATGCATTGGAGCGTCGTAGTGGCCGAGTAGTTAAGGTATCCGACTCGTAAGCGAGAGATACCGGGTTCGAATCCCACTGCGGTCATGTACCAATGACTCTTTTCTATCTGGTCGGGTTCCCCTGGTCAGTGTCAGTCGCTCCACTGTTCTGCCTAATCCTGGATCATAGTCAAGGCGGACCCCAGCGGACCCAGATGCGCGAGAGCACAACCGGGACATTAACACCGAGATGATGATGATTCAGTTGCATGCATAATGGTCACGCGACGAAAGATACTCGGTAGGAAAACCGGCCATACTTTTAAAATGCGTGGTAACGACCGTGATAGTATTTTTGATACCACAAAGGTGGCAAACAAGGACGGCCTGTCTGATGCTAAACAGTCACCGCAGCCAATGGACGTTTGCAACACCAGGGGCATCACCCACGCGTTGCCGACCCCGTAAAAACCTTTTCACCCCTTTCCTGAAGAACTCCATGTTGTACTCTCCAGGTAGGTAGGTAGGTAGGGTCACTCACGCTGAACCCGAACTGCTGCATCTCGTGCGCGCGCACGACGTGCGACAGCTGGTTGGCGAGCAGGAACCGGTCCAGCGCCGTCTGGTCGAACACGTGGCCCGTGCCGCGCTTCGCGTTCGCCGCGAAGCCCTCGTTGGCCGTCAGCTCGAGCGCTAAGGTGGCCGTCATCTTGTTCGGCCTGGGGGTGACAACGGGGTTTCATGTAAGTCCCTTGGTTAATATATATTTTTTTATGTCATACTGTAGGCAAACATGCGAGCGGGCCACCTGATGGAAAGTGGTCACCACTGCCTATAGACATAAGCAACACCGAGAGTATCGCTAATGCGTTGCACACCTCTATAACACGTTACTCTGGCAGCAAAAAGGCAAATGTCCCTCCACTGCCAAAGCCACGGTTCCCCATATTCCCACCCCATGGAGCAACCTTACTCACCGGCAGAAACACAATACTATTTAAAAGAGTATTGTTTAGCTGTGGTGTTCTGTAAGGTGGAGGTACTTCCCCAGTCGGGCGGCTCCAATTCAAACAGGATACCCCGCTATGCTTTACCTCTCTTAAAATAGCGGAACTAGTGGAACTACACACCATATTATAAGGATAGGTATAGCTTGGTTAGAGACACCAAATTAAGAACGGCCCGCCCCAAGTTTGTTTTCTATTTTGTGCTAGAGACCACAGCGCCACTCTTCATAGGAACTAAATGTTGAAACAGATTATTAAATTGCATAGACGGATTAAATGTCGATACTTGACAGCAACTTTTGTATTATTTTTAGACTAGGTGCGGATCTACAGCAAACTCAAAAGGACACTGATATTTGACACTCAGCCACTTACTCACATCCGAAAGCGACTTTATTTTATACTACAAGGATTATTATAGGTAGTATCAACTGCAACAGTTGACAGTTGGTCGACGCCACCCGAAGCGGAACGTCTGGCAATAGTCTTATTAAACTTAAAGGGGACTTAATGCGAACTTTGTAAGATGAATGTTTGGATGTCTGTTACCTGTGATTTAATATGGCTGCAATATAGCTTGTAGCCCAGAATAGCACAAAGGCTATAATAAATCCCGAAATTCAATGTGGTTCCCGCGGGTACGGGTCGGGAACGTTATAACCGAATTTTACGGGAACGAAGTCGCGGGCATAATCTAGTTTAATAATAATAAAGATTACTGGGCAATTACTTGACGGGATCGTTCCACAGCAGCTCCCAGGCGATGGTGCTCTGCTCCGCGGGCCGGGAGAGCGGCACCGGCACCTTGTCGATGGCCGTGATCAGCGGACACACCCACGGCGGCGGGATGCCCCCGTGGCAACAGAACACCTGGGTATTTAGGCCGTCATCATCACAGCCCATAACAGTCCACTGCAGGGCTGAGGGCCGCTCCCACGAAAGAGGAGGTTAATGCTATAATCTCTACGCTTGGCAATAGAAAACGCTGCTGCTGCCAATTTTCCATCCTACGGAGACTTTAGATCTTTTGCCTCGAAAACATTAATCGCCTTGTACGACACCCACGATTGTAAGGGGTTGGTGCTATTCTACTCTGCCGGACACCACACACCCAAAATTAGGCATTTATAGGTATTATTGATATTTAATAGTAAGTACTAAAAGGATCTACCTACAAGTTTTTATTTTTTTATTGAGGATCACCAACAATTTATGCACTCATACATAAATATGCAATGTACCTAGTATTACACAGATATGTTTTGAGTCAGTAAGTAAAGCGATGTCAGGAACCCTTTAGGGTTTATTATACATAAGGTAGGAGAGCGTCGGTGGGGGGCTCCAACTCGTACCCCGAGGTACCGGGTTCGATCCCTGGTGTGGTAGGTAACTAGGTAAGGCTCGTCTAGTCTAAGATGACGCGCCCCACTACTTCGTTAGTTGATTTCGATGTGTGAGTGCAAATATTGATTACGACACTTTATCTGTGTGGGAGCCAATGAACGACGCGTTCTCCTACGTTTGAATATCACCGGCAACTGAATGACCAATTACAACGGCATTTGTATATGTATTGCGTCCACATTTTAAACTTGCTTGTGTGCGTTAATGCGATAGTGGGGCGCGTCATTTTAGATTAGACGAGCTCTACAAAGGTAGACGGTCCATCAAGCTGTCTCCATTCACAGAGAAAAGGCATAGGTAGTGAAATCGCCAAGTTCGTGTTAGAATACTTATGCAAGTAAGTAGATTCAAGTCACTGAATTTCCAATCGAGTAAATAAATATAAAGTGTTTACGTATTACCTTATCGTCAACAACTGCTGCAAGCGGCAATGCATCGAAGACTTGATTAATTGCATTCCATATTTTTGTACCTTCCTGATCGCCGTATTTAGTAATGCATTCTCTGAAAGAAGTAATAGGATTTTTTTAGAATATAGAACATAACATAATTTATATACCACATCTCTTGATCTAAATTGCCGAAGATCGGGCAAAGAGGAGAAAGCAAAGCAGGAAAGCGGACCCTGACAGTAGCCGGGATTTACCGCTCGGATGATGATGATGATATCTTGATCTAAATCAAAAAGAGCCGGCCAAAAATAAAGTTTATCTCTTTTATTCATATTTCGCACACTCTCCGAAATGTTACCTGTAGAAAACCGACAGACGCGCAACCCTACGCCGATGCTCGAGGCTCTGCAGTCTAGCTTTAATCAACTGCGGGTCACAAATTATCTTATTTGCACGTTTTCCACCAGAGGTGGTAGCCGTACTCCATGCAGGATTAGATTGTTGGTGGATGGTTGTCGATAATTTCCACAGGAACAGCCCGACAAGTTGGAATTAGATGGAATTGACTCCTTTTGGCGGAAAACAAACACGCCTGAGGTTTGGTTGCGTTGAACGCCACCAGATTGGTTTCACCCCAATCAGAGACTGCCTTGAGAGCTTTGTCCAAACGAACAACCATAGCCTCTCGACAAGACTAAATATCGTCCCTGTTGGCTTTTGCCTCTGACAGATATCTATCCCTTACTGTGCTGTCGTCTGCGTACCCAAAGTTACCTAGTACAAGCAGATTGTCATGAAATATTCGACAACACGTACACATGGAACGTGAACATCTTCTGTATGTCCCTGGTCTCGTGGTTGCCGCGGATCAAGGCGATGCCGCGAGGGCGCTGCAGCTTCGCGGCGAGCAGGTACGCCATCAGCTCGGCGCCGTGCGGCCCTCGGTCCACGTAGTCCCCGAGGAAGAGGATCGTGGCCGGCGCCAGCGCAGGCCCGCTGGGCCACAGCGCCGTCTCCATGGAGAGCAACGCCTTCAGGTTTCCGTGCAAGTCTCCTGCGTGACGGGAAATAGAGCTGTGTCATCTACATTTTTGTAATACTGAAAAGCAGTTTCTTACAGACAACCTTTGGGCAGTAGGTAATAGAGCAAGAACGGGAAATTAGAAAAACGTCTTATTTTAATTTCTCAAAGTTGGTCATGTCATCAATTATTTTTAGGGTATGTTCCGGTTTTCCTACCGCGTACCTTTGTTGGCGAGTAGCCCGATATTTCGACGCAGTTGCATGCATCACGGCCACAGGACGACAGACCATTATGCATGCAACTGCGTCAAAATATCCCGTCAACATAGGTACGCGGCAGGAAACCCGGAACTTTACCCTTAAAATATGTGATAATGCACGATAGTTTCAAACATTATGTTAATTCATCAATTGTTATATATAAACATGTCTATCCAACCGACCTATAGCGTATACTGGTGCATTGAGCCGCATCAAACGACTCTCCGATGCGCAGATCGGCCTCACCGCCTCCGCGAGCCGCAGCAGCATCGCACCCATATTCTGCTCCTCCGCTGGGCAGCTCCACGTCCACGCCGGCTTGGTCGACGGTATCATCGTGTTGCTTGTCTTTTTCTTTAATAACAGAGAATGCAATAGGCACAAAACATCTACCCACGTAAAATATTAACTGCATGGTCATGGTACAGCATACATACCTCATGCATGCATAAGACCTATGAATAGTCTTTAATATAAATGACCAATATTACATACTACTAAATTGATGATATTTGGGATAAATCTTGCCAAATACGGTATAACTTCAAAATGGCAGATTAACATACAGCAGGTAGCTTCTCAATAGCAGTAGCAAAGTAGTGTACTGCAGCCATGGCCTCCACGGGACACGAGCTCGGGCCCAACACTTCCAGCGACGGAGCCGCACCCAATAACGGGACCATCTTTGTTGTGGATGGGCTCACTGCATCCTCTTAAAATAATAAAGATTTAAGTAAATGTTAAGATATTGCACGGTAGACATCGTTCGCCCATAGTATAAAGAAATCAAATTAAGATAAATCAATAGAATTGCTATGAGCGGCGCGCGCGACTTTGTCGACATGCAGATGTCGTTTCCCCATAGTGTCTGACACCTGAAAGTTATTGCACAGTAGTAGAGTTCTGCGCAGTAGTGGCCAAGGTGGTGACTAGCGCTCTCGATAATTCGTGCCTTACATGGTAAATCTATTTACGTATTTTATTTTGATTTCTGTGGTTCCAGTATTGTAGCTTGCATACACTAGATTACGTTGGATAGGTGAGCGCACCCCGTCCCTACGGGGTGTCGCATCCGATGAAACCTGAAAAGCCCTTCCGGCTGTTTTTAGTACGTATGCTACTAGGTTTTTCTGTCGAGTCGTGCATAACCAGTCCAGCCGGCCGGCTGGTACTCATGAGAGTTCACCTCCTCCCTCCCAACCGCTATAATGGAGGGTGCCCTATTCCTTTGCGCTGGGCGCAAAAAAAAGGGTGGAGAGGCTTTCGAGATTCTAGTATTTTAAACAGAACTTCATAAATACTATTTGCTAACCCAATTAAAGTACCTTCAAAGTTCCTTAGTTCAAGCAGCTCGCTCTGATTGGCGCGTCGCAGGCGCACTGTGAATACGGCCATGCTGTAGTCAGCGCGAGCCATGGAGCGCCGCAGCGACCCGGGGACGGACGAGCTTTCCAACGCCAACATGCCCGCGGGCGCGCCGGGTGCTGCACACTCAGAAACCAATTTCGACAACCGAATTTCACACTTCACATTAAACTCATATCAGTGTTAAATACTTGAGAAACTCACTCGTGACCTGATGTGACTTTGTAACCGAAGGACGTCGCATGTCTTTGTCTCTTTCCCTGGGCAACGAAGTTATTCAGTTAATGAAGCGACATAGACATATTTAGATTAACAGTGGACAGGGAAAATATATAAAAACAACATAATAAATAAATTAACCGTTGATTTTGTATATCTAGTACAACAGCAAACAAGCTTGAAACCGCAAAGAAAGAAGCTGCTGTGTATCATATCTACTATAATGCTGCACAAATTATAATTCGGGTAGATATTCAGGATTGTACTTACTGCAAGTCAACTAGGTATCCCGATATACTTCTAGGAGCGCGCAGCAATGAGCTGGTGCCACGAAGCCGTAGTTCACCTACGCCTCGTAGAAACTCATTCAAAGGAAGCTGTGTATTGGGCAGCAATCCAAGTTGTCTGCAAATATAATTCTTAAGTGGTTGCACTATATACTTTGGGTATAATATCGAATTTAGCACGTTAGCAAGTAACACCTTAAACAATTGTCCGCATCTCTGGCCACGCTCAAGCCGTCTGTTGGTAGCTGCCTAGCCGAACGCGTCGCCCCTACCAACTCTTTAAATTCCTCATACTCGAGCTTCAAGTCGCGATTGGTATCGAAGTATCTGTGAAGAAATACTTAAATTATTAGAATATGTTAATGAATAAATTGTAATCGTCATAATAATCTACTAGACTAATATTTTTGCCTTAACCTACCCTACCCTAGAAATGAAACTAACCGAAATATATATCTGCATCGTATTTCGGCTGGTATGCCACTGTGTTGCGTAGCCGGCTCCAAGGCTGCAGTCCAGAGCATTAGTTCCAGAAATGATAACCCGCCTCGACCATTTATATCCGCAGCTCTATAGTATGAAAGACGTAGAAAATATCATTAACATACATCATGGTACATTTTGTGTTGCCATGAAACAGTAGGTAATTAAAACGTAAGTAGAGCTCGTCTAATCTAAAATGACGCGCCCCACTATCGCATTAACGCACACAAGCAAGTTTAAAATATGGACGCAATACATATACAAATGCCGTTGTAATTGGTCATTCAGTTGCCGGTGAGACACCAACGTAGGAGCTCGCGTCGTTCGATTGGAGCAGTCGACGCTCCCACACAGATGAAGTGTCGTTATTAATATTTGCACTCACTCATCGAAATCAACTAACTAAGTAGTGGGGCGCGTCATTTTAGACTAGGCGAGCTTCTACTTATAATGCCACTCTAAGAAAAGCTTGATACCTGAAGAGGCTGAAACACTGCGTACGCTGCCAACCAAGTTCAATCATAAACTGGGTGAATATATTCATGCTCATGTACAGTGCGGGATAAACCATCAGCAAGAACTCGCGGTATAGCCGCATCTGGTCTGAGGCATTAAAAATCTATTAGTCTCTATCAATACACAGTCGCAGCCGGCAATGTGGCTGAGGGAATATTTTTGTACGGTCTAAATTAGTTACGTTTACCATCTTTATTGTAGTTGGCAGCCTGAAGCAGTTGATAGTTGGGTGAGGCTAGCACAACGGCGGCGCCAGCGGCTGCTACTGCCTCAGTACCTAATATCATGTTCTCTTCGCAGATCTCTATCAGAAGACCGCTGTCTCCGCTCTATTTAAAGGAATTAATAACATTGTAACAGTAAGAAATTACTCATGAAATAAAACTCATATCTCGTCACAAAAATAAGTCTTACCCAACAATCGGAGTCATACGGCATTTCACCGATGGCCATCTGTGTAAAGGCCAATACCTCGGGACTCTTGAAGTTGCTATGTGCGCGCTGACGCTCCACCTCTGCCGCACTCAGCCATTGGGCGCGATTTTTATGACCCTGATTTGATGAAACGTACCTACTACGATATCGCAGAAACGTAAGGGTTTGTAGAGTAGAAACGTTAGAGATCATATTGAACTACAGTACAGATACTGATAGATACCAATAAAAAATCAATTATTTTGTTTTTAGTACGTACATTGAATTGTAGCTATTGAGTAGTCGAACTATTGAGTGAGCTTATTTATCAAAACACTCGCTAACGCACTGAAAGATTACCTACTTACCTTTAATTTTATTTTCTTTTTGACCTCGTGCTTCAATGATACTTTGAACACAGCGTGGTACACGCTTGCGAGAGGATGCAGAGGCAACCAAATTTTATACACTCGCATCGGAATGCAAGGACATGTAGATTCTGCCCCAAAAAGCTAATGGAAACAAAATGGAATGCGTGATATTAAATTCACAAGCTACCGTGGGTCCTACCCTATTATTTTAGTAGATCGGTAGGTTAGTGTCCGCCCGCCCTGTACCTTTTTAGAAGAGCAACAGATATGACGATCGTGAAGTGGTTTCTTTTAATTTAAACTTATTTCTTTCACATACAATATGTATCTTTTAACAACAATCTATTGTGATTAACTTTACAATGTGTAGACCAATTTTTCAAATTCTGGAACTTAACCTAGCGCACTACCGCGCGCCTAGATAAATGGTACAATCCACGAGAAGTTCAAACCTAATTTACGCGGTCTTCTTCTTATCGTGTCAATAATGAAATAGGATAGTTTATTATTATTTATATTTTTCCAGTCCAAAACAGAGACGCGGACGGCACTGTCTGAGGCTTCAAATATAATGTTCGAGCGAACAGAGTCTGGGTGGGGACCGTAGGCAGACTAGCAAATGCGCCATGATTTGAGACGCGCAGGCGTTTTCGGCGGGAGTGACATACCCCCATCTGCACAAGTTTTCTTTTGATCAGCCGACAAGTGTTCATCGTCTTCCAAATCGGCCAGGGCAGTTCATAACCAGCACAATGTTAAGTAGGTTAATTAACGAGGTTTAGATAGATTATATTTTGACCGTTGTATAAAACAAAAGTACCTACGTCGATAGTTTACTGTGCTACCATATAGATACAATACAAAAAATACACACACCTCAAAATTAATCTTGCTTGCTGTGATCTTCCAACAGTTTTTCTCGGATTTATAGGAGGGCAACCAATACTCTCCTGAGGTTTCCTTCGTAAGCAGATACGACTTGTCCGCCGGGCAGTATGCTAGCAGCGACACTACATCACTGAGCTCTTTGTAGTGCTTGAACATGGTTATTCAATGGGAAATAACTGAAAATTTAGTAAAATTCCTAAACTTTATGTTTAGATCTCGCTGTTGTTATTTATGTTATTGTGACTTGTGACATGATTGTGACAAAGGCAAAGCAACAAGCATAGATAAAAAAAATTATATGCAGTAGGGAAAAGGGAACCAAAAGAGTTAGAACCTAAACCTCAAGGAAACAATAGTAAACATCTCTATGCAATGAAAATTTTATATTTAAATATACCATCAGTGGAGAATTCATTGCATCCGTTGGGATATCGTTAGTTATTCATGGTAAGTTCAACCGTGGTTTGACAAGCAATACGAAGGCAGACACTCAGAAGACACTTCAAACTTATTCACCCCTCTTTTCGCATGAGGTTAAAATAATATGTTGGACAACGCCATCTGTGTGATGTTTAAAGAAACAGGGTCCATTTAATGCTCAACCATATAGGAAAATAGTTTTTATAGTAACTAAGAGATGTCGCTTCCATCCTGTCCCCATTCACTTAGTCCAGTGCCACAAATTTAATTGTATCAATGATAGCGTCGCTGTTGTTGCAACAAAGTCAGTAGTCAAAGTAGTTCCAGTTTTAGCCACTAGGTCAGGTAAGTTTGTGGCACTCTAAGTACGAATAGGCACAAATAGAAAATGTGTGAGACTAAACATCACAAAAACCTTGCATGAAAATTATGACAATCTCAACAACAAGTACAAAATATGCTGTATGTGTGTACAGTATTGATCAAAGAAGTACATTGCATATAGTTTCGTTATCGATATGTATAGAAAGTGACGTAGCGATCACGCCACCTTTCGAGCCCGATTCTGCCCTTGTGATTGGTTGACCGTCCTGACTATCCTCCCCCACCTCCTTTTGGAAATGACACATTCAACATGTTTAGTGCTGTGAAAGATAACTCGATAAACATATCGAACTTCATAATCGATTATCAAGATTTGTTAAATAAATATTAAAACATGAAAGTGACGAAATCTTTTGTCATTTAAAAATATTAATATCAACAAAATTGTTGCGAACTTTTGCAAGTATTGTAGTAATATTAGCGACGGCCTTTAGCAAACGAGTGTGACCGAAGTAACGATTGTATAAAATCGATTCACGACGCACATGTCAAAAAAAATAAACAACAAAGTGCAACACTAATTCGGTTTCGCAGGACGTTGCGGGCTTCTTGTTGAAATAGTGTTTACATCAAGTTTATTTGATAATTCAGTGATAATTTACAAGTGTTATATTTTCATCCTGCGCTTATAGACCTAAGGTAAGTGTTATTACGATAAGTTCATAAACATCTTTTGTCTGACTAAGATTTCACAACCAACGTTTCTATAACCTATAAAGTTATTTTTGAGTTTTATTTGTTTTCTGGTGTATGTGCTGATTTCCATTACATTCAATTATGCAAAATTATAACGAACTATTGTTATCTGCAAGTTAAATTAATTCAATATTATTATTTCGTTTTGCAAACTCGATTGAACCAGGTAACGTAACCGAGGCGCGCGATTTTATTTTACGATCGAAAATTCTCTCGTCTTTTCACTTTCGTAATATTTAGGCGTATCTTCTGAATTAAAATGAATCGCATAATAGGCATATAATCGCTACGTTTACCGTACTACCACGTTAACGAACTCGATTCTTCATCTTCAAGTACCTAAGTGCTTAATTCATCTTACTATTTCAATATCTAATTGGATTTTTGCTCCCAATGTTTATTATGCTGCTTTTATCTGGGTAAGTGACAATAATGATAGGAATTACTGTTATTAGTTATGAGTTATAAATTTGTCACTCCGTGTTTGACCATATGATAACCCTGTGTCTCATTTGCCAGTCACAGCCTCATAATGCTCTTATCAGCACCAAGAGTGATGGCTGTGTCGAGATTAATTTGTTATTACTGATTTTATTTTTGTTGTTTTTACTTACAAAATACTAACATCACTTTCTTAATGTGGAAGAATTGTTTAGGGTTTTGCTAAATAACATTTTCTAGTCAATACAATCAGTAACAGTATGTTTGCAGTGTAGAATATATATAAAAGGGACTTTATTTTGACATTCCATGGAACCAATATGTTAATTTTTTTTATATAATGTAACAAAAGAATACATTATATTTTTGTTGTCCAAAACAAATAATAAAAACTCAATAAATATTATTATTTCATAATATTGGGATATTAATTTCAAAAACTGAAATATAGAGGTAATGGTCATTCTGATTGTTCTTATAGGATGAAACTACTTGTAATTTTTAACATGACATCCCATTAACTAAAACCATTAATTTAAAATACAACTACAGTAAGATGAAACAATAAGCTTTTTGTGTTTATTTGAAAACAGAAAAGGTATATTTTTTGGGTCATGTTTATTTTCTACTGCTCAGCTTAGCCGAGGTACAAAGTAGTTTTAAGTTTAAGTATCTACTTATGTAAAATTTTAACATTAGTGGGTACTTTTAATTTAACAGTGTAATTTTAGACTTAAGTTTCTTGAATCAATTATTTATTTATTTATTATTTAGTTACTATAAATGTTCTTAGGCTTAAAGATATTTATTATTACATCAGAAAATAACTTACATAGTTTAATTAGATTGTTCCTACTGCCACTAAAACACTTCACTTCAAGTAGGATTATGTATATTAACTATCTCTTTTTCTTTATGTACAACATTCTTTTAATATGAACAAATATTTGTTCAATTTTGTCTTAAATTCAATGTTAGTCTCCATAGTTTTTATAGTAGATGGTAACTTGTTCTTATACAACATTTCTTCTGAATCACTCTCAATTTTTGAAATACCTAAGCGAACAAGCAGACACCAAACTTATTATTTTGGGCCTAAATAGTAAATTTTAATAATAATAATAATATGGATACTTTTCACCAAATTTTTTGAATAGAATAGTATAATTTATGGTAAACATGATATACATAAATATATCTTATTAGTTAAGTATTACAGAATAGCTCATACAAGTTCAGCCAGTGTCAACGGGAATGCAAAGGTCACACAGTGTTCGCCTTGTTCTACCTTATACTCTAGGAATTCCTTGACCGAATAAAAACAGCGCTCCATTTGTTCTTATAGGAATGGGTTCTTTTATACTTATAGGAATCTTATTAAATATACTTATTGCCATCAAACCACATTGTTTCAAGCATAACGACGAAGAGACACCAATATGGGTCCAAGTTCTTCCAAACTGTCATTGTAGCATTGCACAACTGTTGCTAGAACCCCAATTTAAAATTGGTGGTACTGATGGTCCCGGGGGGGCCAGCACCGCCAGCGATTACCCGCAGCGGCCGGAAGATCAAAGTGCGCGCGAGCGGCCTTGTGGCGGCCTCCCCACGTGGCTAATCACGCTCTCTGGTCCAAGCGTTTACGCGCAGAACGTGCCGTGTTGCGCGGTTTATGCGAATTATTGCTAGTATTGCGACGTGCCACCTCTGGGCGGCAGACGGACCGACTGTGTACTTGGACTGGACGGATGTTTGTCAAAGTTGGGAAATTTTAAAATTTCGCATAAAAAATGCATATTTAGCGCTTACTCTTGAAACGTAATCGATACAAGAATATGCATACCGTAAAAAATGTACGTCCTTTTTAATTTTTTTCAAATTTCAAGTACTTAAGTAGCACAGGGATGTAATTCCTAATTTTGGACATAGCTTAATCTCGTCGTCGAAGACGTTCACGCAAATTTGCATACTGTAAAAAATGGAACGCCTCCAACTGTCACGTCCACTCAGTCTAACAATATTATCACGATGCGCTAGCACGTGCCTCTTTGTTTTGTCTCTGCTTGTGAAATGAGCTCCCTGGGCTAAACGGTCTTATCTAGCTAACTATATCTAAATTCTAGATCTAGAGCCATGGTCATTGGTCATGGAATGATGAGTGTGTTCTTGTAATTAGGTAGAGCTCGTCTAGTCTAAGATGACGCGCCCCACTACTTAGTTAGTTGATTTCGATGTGTGAGTGCAAATATTGATAACGACACTTCATCTGTGTGGGAGCCAATGAACGACGCGTGCTCCTACGTTTGAATCTCACCGGCAACTGAATGACCAATTACAATGGGATTTGTATATGTATTGCGTCCATATTTTAAACTTGCTTGTGTGCGGTAATGCGATAGTGGGGCGCGTCATTTTAGATTAGACGAGCTCTACCTACCTATTTTGTCAAAACGTCAACGGATCGTGGTCAAGGCGGACTCCGCGCCTTCGCGCGCAAGAGCAATACTGGGATATTAGCGACTATATGATTATTATTATTGGTGTGATCTTGTAGCAGGACATAAACTCCGCTAATTTACAAATTTTGACACGTTTTTAGTATTCTGCTACTGTTACTAATGGCTCGATTGAATACGTACATCCACAAAACTCGTATTTTGGTTGCATTTAATCCAACAGTTGAATGAAACAAAGTTGAAATTGACAAACTTAACAGTACATAAATTTTTTTATTGAAAAGACAAAGTACGACACCAGTCACATGACATTCGCTTGGTACTTTGTAACTGTTTCAAAAAGCGGAATACCAACGGATACATTTTATGATAATGAGTACAGACGTAACGATGTATTGTATTTTCAATTTTCATTAACGTTATAAGAGCGAATACCGATTCTCTGCGTCCTAGCTAGTCGCACGTTCGAAGTACAAGCTCACAGCCACGTCACACATCATCCGATGTGTGATAAACTATTCCATCGTTACATCCGAGTAAACAAGTAAGCATGTTCAGTTTAATAAAACTCAGTGAGCTGATATTGACAGGTTTGCTATGAAAAATCAATATATACCTAATATGCGAAGAGAAGAAAACTTTCAATCCCTTTTTTAACACCATACGTTATGCCGCACGGAGTGGTTTCTTATTTTCTTTTTTTCCACAACGCAAAGGAAATGGGCATCCTCCGGGCTAACAGGGGAGAAGGAAGTGAACTCTCAAAGAGTACCTGCCGGCTGGCAGGCTGGTTATGCACGACTCGCTATAAAAAGCCTAAGCGCATACGTGCTAAACAACCCCTTGGGGCTGCCTGTAGACGGGAAGGCTTTTCAGGCTTCATCGGATGCGATACCCCATGGGGATGGTAGTCTCACATTTGACTTACATAGTTGGAAGTTCTTGCGGAGAAGGTATCTTATTTTGATTTCTGTGGGAGAAGGGTTAGAGTTTGATATTTATGTGTACCTAACTAGCGACCCGCCCCGGCTTCGCACGTGTTTTCTCGGGTTTTCATTACTACCATATGCATGTACTTAGGTATACATGTAAAACTTCCGGAAGAAAATCTTTAAATGATGGTAAAACGCATGAAATAAAATACGTCGCGTGATTTAGGACGAGAGACAGACAAACAGTCAGACAGACGCAGAAAGCGACTTTATTTTATTCTTAATAAGGACGTGTTATCTACTAGCTAGCAAATTTCAAAAGCAAAGTTTTATTATTATGTTGCAATAATGTAAAATAACTTGGCTCACAATGACGAAGTTTATTTAGTATCGCATCATCTAATCGCAGTATTCAGGGGCATATCCACAATATTTGCAAGTTCATTCTGGGTTGGTAACAAAACAGTAGTGGACATAGTGCAAAGAATATTTTATGCCTGACACATTATGGTTATGGTATCATAAGTTGTAGTGGGCAGAGGCCTTCAGCTTGCATACAAAACTTATTGTTGCCTACAACCTAAATGCGTGAATCGTAGATGTTACGGCGACAGTTACAGCTTACCATCAGGTTTGCCGTCTGCTTCTTTGTCACTACACTAAGTAGCATAAAAAATATTCCACTGGAATTATTGAGAACATTCTATATTTTCCACGTGTTTCCTCTAAATTTGTTTTACTTTGCTTGAGAGTCACAATCATCGTCGCGACATGCGTGTGTTGTGTGACATAAAACAAAAGGTGACGATCTTCGTCGTAGGCGTTGGTTTGTTCGCAAACCATGACGCTAGACGTAGTTTCCCATTCGATTGCTCATAGAAAACTGAGAACGTATGTGTAGATCTCCGAGTGATGAGTGTTTCCGAGCGCGCTCTTTACAAATGTAGCTTGATTATATCTGTACATTGTATAAAACAAAGTCGCTTTCTGCAGTCTGAACGAATGAATAAATAACGCTTTATTGCCCAATCAAGGAATACAATGGGTACTTTAAATTAACAGCAGGAGAAGCAACAGGCGACCTTATCGCTTAAAGCGATTTCTTCCAGGCAACCTTTTTGGATAGATAACTGTCGACAGAAGTACTAGAATACTAAAGTACCTGATAAGAAATGTATACTGAAGTACTAGAAGGTATACTGAAGTACTAGATAAGAAAATAAACCATGTATCCATGTACGCTTAGATATTTTAAATTACACAACGGATTGTAATGCGGTTTTTAACAACAGATAGAGTGATTCAAGAGGATGGTTTATAGGCAAGAAAAAAAGGGTAGGTAGAGGTAGGGTAGGGATAGGACACCACGCGAAGAATTCCATACAACCGTGCCGTGTAACTTTAAAACGATATATTTAAAGGTATTCTGACATACCATAAGCACAGATATTAGTTTCTGGATCACGTCTACAAAATTTCATTTTCTTTGATAGCGTAATATCGAAAATATGACGTAACAACGTTTGCATGGCGCACGCCTAGGAAACACTAGCCTTATGTAGGTGTGGGCAGAGATTAATCTTCATTAAATTGATTTACACTTATTCGCGTCTGTGTAATGAAGACGGGCAATTTGCCGAAGTAATACTAGCTCGTTTTTATTATCGAAGTCAACTCGTAGTGCGTATTCTTCGTCTCTTCTACTTATTCTTTGCTGACTACTGATATTATGTATACTGTATGACTGCAAACCATCTCATATTATATGTATAAAAACATTTTTTTTAATTATGGTCTTACCAGATTAAAATTTTTCTTGTTCATCTACAACTACTAATAATTCCTGTAACATACTCGAAAGCAGACTTTTATCACGCCAATCTACAAAATTTTAATGAAGTATTTTATGATACAGCATTTCCCATACCATTTATTCTAAAATAACTATCATTAGGAATACAACACTTTGAATTTCTGGTCGGCCGTATAAGTAGCTGAATACCGAACTATGCCGTTATCTGTGGATTGAGGGTGAGTGAACTGCGCTGTATGGAATTATATCCTCGCTAAACAGAATATTTTTTTATGTAATTTGAGTTTGTAAATGTGAATGTTTTTTCTTGTTTGAAGCATATAAATAGATAAATGTGAAGGTAGTGAAATGAATTTCACGCCGCTTGATATCCTCGGTAACAGAAATAACCGCAGCTTACTTTCAGCAAAATTGAGAAAATTATAGGTACGATAGTTTAACATGATAATATTAGTGTAGATAATATCGTCATCATCATCATAGCCCTAGCGCTTATCCCGACCTCTGCCAGGGTCTGCTTTCCTAGCAGAGGAAATTCTCCACTTCGCCCGATCCTCGGCGTATGCAAATGTTAAAACACTTGTGTCAAATGATTATTACACGAGGCGTAACATTCACATTTTATTACCCACTCGTATTTTTTAACTTTATCGCTAAATAGGACATGAAAAGGGCGTGACTATTACATACATTTCTATGGTTTAACTAACTGTAGTGTTGTAGCAAATGTAATTTAAAATCATTAAACGCAGTTCATTGGAAACAATCTGAATCATTCTTTTGTATATATTTTTTGGACAAATGACAATTTATCGCTTCATTGTGTCCCAGGAATCTTCACTCACCCCAATTCGTTAGTCATATCACAGTCATTTGACAAAAGGGGTTATCGCTTATGCGCTGTCGGTGTACCGTGTACACCAGTCCCTTTGGAGCGAGCGCCCTTTGCTCATGCTATCTGCGGACCTTGGCCTGCCTGCCGATACCAGAGTGCGGGTTCAATGTCGCGTGAATACTTGCTATACAAATACACAGATAGCCGAATACAAGTGTTACGGTTGAATCATCACAGCGCAGCCAGATAACACTGCAAGGCTTGATTTGTGTAATGTGTTGGGCGCCTGTGATTAGATTGACCAATCGTGTCTGCGTGTTAATAATTAAATGGGACAAGGATTCTGTTGCTAGTCAATAACAGGCTAGTGGAGATTACGTTAATGTTGGAATTGGTAGGGCTTGGCTACGTAGCGGTCAGGTAAAACGCGATTTAAAACCTACTTACACTGGGTAAACTAAATAGGGCGGGATATGTGTAAATGTGTGATGACCTGAGTGGTTCAGTGGTTTATGTCGGTCTGCCACGTCCCGGGTTCGATTCCCGGCCGAGCAGAAATTAAAATGTTGAATTTAATGTTTTGTTTGGGTCTGGGTGTTATGTAGTATAATAAGTATGTAAGTAGTTTATCAGTTGTCTAGCACTTTATAATACAAGCTTTGTTTACTATGGGGCTACATGGCGCTGTGTGAATTGCAAGGCATATTTATTTATTTAAATGGCATACGGGACATATACATATTTATTTATTTATTTTATTTATTTCCATACAGTTTAACAGCAATAAAATTTAGTTATAATTGTACAATTGTATAAAAAATAACACAGTCATATTTTATATTACTCGTATATATTTCATAAAAAATGTGTTTAAACGAGACAAGGTATGTAAAATAAATATTTGTCGAACGTGTGTTAGTGACCGACAAGTACCTACTCGTACGTAGCACGGTGAAGTGTAATAATCGATTAACCTATTTGACTTGCAATTAAATGCAGATCGTTTACCATCCGTTAGCCCAGATGCTGGTTTTGTCTCCCTCGACTTTTAAAAAAAAAGGAATATGTATTTTCTCGCAGCTTTTGTCATGCGCACAAACGTGTCTGTCGTCTCGACGAATGAAGTGCATAACATCTGTTACGATCAGAATAACGTAAATACAGAAAAATTAATAAATTATTATCTATTACAGAGCAATAATAAATTCTAAAAAGAAAGCCAAGAAAAAAATAGAATTGCACAATAATTTCGGATACCTAGTACGGACCTACGACGATAACAATAATAGATCAGTTATAAGGCTAATTGTTTTAATTTTCTGTTTAAGTAATGTAATTGTGTAGTAAGTAATAAAAATATTAATCAGAATTTATTTCCCGTTCTAATACCTAAAACCTTTTAAATTTTCCTTGTAGATTACATAAAAAATTCTGGGAGGAAAACAAAATCCTCTGAGGAATATAATTTCCTTATAGATAACTGTAAAATAAAACAATTATCGGTAGGGAAAATTTAATCCTCGGAAACAACTAGTTATACTGGGGGAAAAGAAAATTCACAGGTAACCAGTTATCTGACCATGGTTCTCCAAGGAACAAGTTGTTCGTGTAAAATTCGAACAACTTGTTCAGTAGGAATAACATTAAATTACGGATAAAACTATATCTTTCTAATAGGTGAGAGTCTGACGCCAACAATTCATTAAAAAACCCAGCAGTCTATTCGAAAACCGGACAGGTGGGAACCCTGGCTAGAGGTCCTAGGTTCCCGGGCTATTTTCGGACTGTACGGACTTCGCCCCGTGCCGTAACAGTCCGAACGCCTTCCTGTTCCCGCGGCATCCGCTCCGCGACGGTGGCCATGCGACGCTGTGTTCAGACGACTGTGTTTTCAACCCCTGACGAAAAAAGAGGGTGTTATAAGTTTGACGCGTGTATCTGTGGCTTCGTAACTCCCGAGCGGATGGATGAATTTCGATGCAGTTTTCTATATTTGAAAGCCAGTTTTATTGAGATGTGAAAGCTAGTGTTTCGTTAAAATTGGTTTAGTAGTTTAGGAAATGTTGTATACTTTGGACGGCGGTTGTTTGACGTTTTTCTGTCGCATTGGTTATACTTACTTTATTGAACTCCCAAATGTAACGTTTTCTTTGCACTATGATCGTTCAAGAGGTATATGTGACGTTGCTTTAGAGGGGCAACGCGCTGGTGGCGACTCTGATGTCCATAGGCGGCTATGACCACTTTCAATCAGGTGGCCTCATAGAGAAAATATTTACTAACGTAATAGAGCAGCCATCACAAACAAAAATATTGTACCAACCTGTCACGTGCGGGAGGTGCGGGGGGAGGCTGCTAAGTCATAGAATGACCGATGAAATGTTATCATTTTCTTGATTTTTGGCCCTCGAATGGTTCGTACAGTTTTTAATGCACAAGATGGCGTTTTTTTGAATATCCAAGCCACTGTCAGATTGATCCGCGTCGCGCAATGTCTCAGAACTGACTGCGGCCACTGTTGTCCATGGACCGCAAAGCGTGGTTCAAAGAAAATACTTGCGGTGTCTCCTCTATTACTTTAGTAAATATTTTCTCTATGGGTGGCCTACTTGGCTGCTTGGTGCCTGTTAACAATCTATGCAGCAATTTACTTCGCCCTCGCGATCTCGTCCTCAAACCATAATTAAAATCGAAAATACAAACTAGTAGTGTCTTAGACGCTACTCAAAACAGCATGGTTACAAATACAACTTACCGTATACCCTTTAATTAGAACATTGGCCACCCTACACGCATGCGTAGATCGTCGATGCACGATCGCAGTGTCACGTGCTATTAAGGATCACTCGGTCACTTTGTCTTACTTCCCCCACTCGTGACTCCTATACAAAGGATTAGATCACTGTTTAGCCCACAGCGGAACTGATGCGGCATTGCAGAGAGAAGGGCCTTTAGTGACCCTAGCACAAGTGTGTCCGCGAGAAAGCGTTTGTCTCTTTCTCCCAATACTAAGACGAAAGAGATAGCAATACCTATGTCGCGCTTTTTCTCGCTTATCGCGCGCGAGAGCAACTTGTGCTAGGCCTAGGCTAGGTTGCGATTAAATTACCTACACCCAATCGAAAGCTCATGGAAACCTCTTGTAGACGAATTAGGTGTGATTTGTTACTTTTATTTAATGAATATTTTACCGAGATTAATATAATAATTGACAGCAAAGAAATTTACGCGAAACAGAGCCTTAAAGTAACATCGGTTATTTATATGATGAACATCTGTTGATTTGATTGATGATGAATGTGTAGGTAGAAGACCATTTTACTTTACCTACAGAATGTAGGAATAAAGGAGGAAAATCAAAGGCGTTTAGAAATCATACGCGCAATCAAAGGTAGACTACAAAGTCTGACAACAACGATCATGAGTTTGATAATGTCATTTTATCGTGTCTTTCTTGAATGAATATAAAACGAATGAATTCTAAAGCGTAAACGTTTCACGGAGCCCTTTATGCTCAAATGAAACATGACCTTCACTACCTTTTTTGCTTTAAATATCTCGGTTTATTACAGGATCAATGAAATAAGATAAAAACCAGCTACTGTCATGGGCTGGTATATCGCCTCTGGTATCGTGATTTATAACCATGCGAATCAAAATCAATAACATGGCTTATCTCCCGTGGCTCCACTTTGTTTTGGCGTGCCTTCTGTGTGGATTCGAGTTATCTTGAACCATGTACAATATTAAATAAATAGTTATTTTAATGTTGTACGGTAGGTAAACAGGCAAGCGGGCCACCTGCTGGAAAATGGTCACCATTGCCTATAGACATTAGCAACACCAGGGGTGTCGCCACTGCGTTGCCCACCTCTATAACACGTTGCTCTGGCAGCAAAAAGGCAAATGCCCCTCCACTGCCAAAGCTACGGTTCCCCAAATCCCCACCCCATGGAGCACTGGAGACCTTACTCACCGGCAGTAACACAATATTATTTAAAATGGTATTGTTTGGCTGCGGTATTCTGTAAGGTGAGGGTATTTCCCCAGTCGAGCGGCTCCGATTCGAACGGGATTCCCGCTATGCCCTACCTCTCATAATATATTGCTTCGAGTTCCTCGGGGACGAACGAACGAATCTTTTAGCTGTTACAAATCTCTTAATTATTTCCAGTGACTGAGATTACTGAGAACTTGTATTATGCTCTTTTAAATAGTGTTGTGTTTCTGCCGGTGAGTAAGGTTTCCAGAGCTCCATGGGGTGGAAATTTGGGGAACCGTGGCTATGGCAGTGGAGGGATATTTGCCTTTTTGCTGCCAGAGTAACACCTCTATAACAGGTGGGCAACGCATTGGCGATAGTCTCGGTGTTGCTAATGTCTATAGGCAGTGGTAACCGCTTTCCATCAGGTGGCCCGCTTGCCGTTTTGCCTATCACATGAAAAAACATATGTTTTATCTATTTTGATATGGATTTAATCTACACAATCTAGATGCCTGCCATCCGACTAACGTACGGGTTTCGCGAGCTGCGATACCGCGCTCGTGCAATATGCGATATAGTCTCCCTACCGAAGTCTTTCCTTTGCACTATAACTTCAGGGTCTTCAAAAGGCGTATCAAGACCGGCACAGCATCCGCTCCCCGTAGGTGGCTCATGTCCTGGACGACAGTAGGTACATGAGCCAACCAACAGCTGCTCAACAGTATTAATTGTACTGAATTTTGCCAAATGTAATAAGCGCGTTAGATAATCAAATTCTCGGTCGTCAAATTCCTTTCTGCGGGGCTATTGGCTAACTCAGTTGACAACTGTATTTGACACTAGATAATTCTACACCACGTCATCTATGTTGAAAACTGGCAATAGCGTCTACCAAATTAGAGTAGTGTCAGATTTTTTTATCCTATAGATAGCCGATAGGCCCTCAGGTCTGGATGTAATCTGTACAGTGAACGATATTTTACGCCACTATCTATCACCTTTTGTCTTTAATCCTTTAAGCCTTATGTAAGCAGAGATACTGCTGAGCAGCTGTTGAGTAAGTCGTTGGCACAAAGTGAGTTCGAATTTACCGTTCACCTCATCTTCTATACAATGAAATTGACTCATAAAACATGTTATTTCTGCAGGCAAACAGATTGCAATAACTGATAAATCGTGTTTCACATAAATAGACTATTACACTGTAATGTAAATGCAGAAGTGTGTCTGTTTATGAGTTTTTTTAGTTAAGCTATATTTTTTCATTGATTATAAATTTATAAACATTTGGAGTTCTGAAATTCAACATTAGACTATTGACAAATGAAGATAGCGAAATAACTTACTTTTGAAACTGCTAAAACAGCCCTTTATGTACACTATTAAACAATAATATCGTTAATTCAAAACGAGCAAAATACATTTTTTTAGGAACCTTATTTCGAACTAGTGGGGTTTCGGCGCGACTTTGTGTAGCGTTCTACTCCTACCCTACCCTACCCTACTATACCCTATCCCTACCCCTACCCCTACTCTTTTTTCTTTCATACAAACCTTGCCCTGACAATAAGCATATTTCCAATAGGTATCTAAAGCATTCCTAGCTTGAAATAGGTTCTTAGAAAAGAGGATATGAACACTGGGTAAATACGTTGTATTGGATAATATTGTATTTGTCAATGGTTTTCCACCAATTTAGATAATGTAATAAGTTATTGCAAACAAAACAAACATAAATTTTACTGAGTCAGTTCGTTTCATGGACGTTAGCATAAAGAATGGACGTAATATAAATATGTAATTTGTATTAAAATGGAACATAGTGCCTACTTATATAAGTATTTCTTTGTACATTACGTTCAACCTTTAACAGTTATGTTTATACATATTAATAAACATTTTATTTTTAAGTTTAGTATTAGTTGGCTGCATGAAATCACTGCCACCATCATACAGATTAAAAAGAGATTACCAAAATTGTAGGAGCGCCATCTATTGATGCCTTTTGAAACCAACTGACAATACCTACTGGAAAACTCTTCATTACAGACACAATAAAAATTTTTTTTTTTTTTTTTTAATTTGAATTTGTGTTGCCGTTCTGAAATTATACGCAAACATGTATATACATTATTGCTATTTTCCTATGAAACTCTAATTTATGAAGATAAAATATAGCCTATGTTACAAAACAAACAAACAACCCGCTTGCTTGTTTGTCTGCCGTATTACATTAAAAAACCGACAATCATTCAAGTATATCTCACCAACCTTCACAGTCGTATCACTATAACTGTAGTTTACATCACGGCTTTCGTTTGGAAAGTACCTATAAAGTTGAAAGTGTGACCGAGACCTTCCCCAACATCACGATTATAAGAACCTTGGCCGTCCTTAACTGGTCTCCCTCCCCTCCCGCCGTTCATGACAATTAGGAGCCCCGCGGGGGAGGCCGGTGTCGGCAGCTAATGGATATCGTGCTTCTTGTAGTGTCTTTAATGTATGGACCTAGGGATGTGATTATTGCTTTCGCCGAATAAATATTTTATGTGCATTTTTTTAATATTAGGTAGGAAATAGACAGTGGGACGGTAACTTAACAACTAATTCCAATCTGATATTGCAAAAAAATCGTCAAACTTATAGTATTATATTATAGTTCCATGGGGTGGGGATTTGGTAACCGTGGCTTTGGCAGTGGAGTGGCATTTGCCTTGTTGCTGCCAGAGCAACGTGTTATAGAGAACAGAAAAAAAACAGACTTTTGCCTCATCATTTGAGTTGAATTAATCCAGAATATTGACATCCTGGTGATGCAGGCGGTCTCATTAGGCTTAACGCAGCTCTGCCACAGATAAAAATTAAGAACGACAGTTACATTTTCCCATAGCGCGGGCGGGGAGTCGTCATTTGTCTCTATGGTTGAAAAAAAAAACATACTCTACGCCATTGATACCTACGCGATTTGACCGACTACGTAACGACTAACAAGTACATCTACGGTCGCCTTAACGTGAGGGACATCGATACGAATGAAGAGACTCACATTCGTCGTACCTCATTCGCGATATTGCCAACACTAGCACATCGGCGGCCGAGTGCGCACGCACCGCCGCGTGGCCGCGCCGCCCGCGCTATTTCTGCTCCAGCGGCTCTGGTTCGACCAACAGGGTTGCCTGGATCTGGTTCAAGGAGCAGTATTAATAGACGAGACACAGTTGGCGATTGTATGGGTTTTTTTTTAGGTGATTAAAGAATTCACGCAAACAAGAGCGACAGTCTTGGCTCGGTTTAGTCACCTAGTGGCTGATGAGCATTGTCATTTTAGTTACTTTTAAACATTATAGGAAAATTCTTTACTGAATTGGGAGAGACTGAAGTTCAACAGTGGACTGTAATGGAATGATTGTTGTATTAAAAGAATGTGTTGATATGTATAGGCAATGAACTTTTGAAGTGAAAGAAATTAGATACGCCTTACGCGGTTATTTGATGCTGACAAGTTGTACGTACACCATCGTGTAGGCTTGTTAAATGGTGATAAATTTCAAAATGTGACACCTATTAAAAACCTTTTTAATTTTCAATTAATGTATTGCTCTGGGAGAATCCTCTCGGGTCGAACGGTTTTCAATTTTTATTTTCGGCACGAAAAATTCATTGCATTTCTTTTGAACTACATGAATATACCAAAATATGATATGTATACCTAGCAGATGAAATGCGAGAAACGATACATACATAATTAATTATTCGTCCTGACAGATCTCTCTCGAGAAGCGATCCGAAGTAAGAATTCCAATTTGAATACAATTTAATTTGTATTAATCGAGGTTTATGTGTATTTTACGACTTGATAATCGATCATTGAGTGCTATACGAACGAATGTCGTAAACCAGGTAATCTTATAAAACATAATGTGTTATAAAATCTTTATCCTTTATTCCGTCTATACATTAACATTGCGTCCGTTATCAACTCTGTTTATATCTTGTCCAATCAAATCGGAATAGAAGTTCGTTTAAGTTCATCGTGTCCATTGTTTATTTATGCCGGCGAGTGACGCGGCAGCCCTAGACGCGGGCCAGACGGCCGGGCCCGGCGGGGTATGTCTTCTATACACAACACACTGAATGGGTGCGTGGCTGGGCTAGGCCCCTATCCCAATCAACTGCCAAATTCCGCCATAGAAATTTAATTGGATCGGGTCAATCAATGCGCGCCAATCAGCTCTTCACAGCTCTGCGACAAATGTAACGTAATTTGCACAGAACACATGAAAGTAATAAATTTTAACTGCTTCTTCTGTGTGGCCGATGAGCTGATACAATTCTTAAGGCACTTTCTCGTCTGCGTTGACCTCACAGTGTCTCAAACGCCTTTAGTTTCTGAGATAAAAGTTAATCATACTTTTATTATAAAAAAAAGACAAATCGAATCAAGTGATTTGATGTAATTTCCAGTACATTTTACCTGTTCCCGTATCAAGCCGCAAGCTCACGTCGAGATTGCTGAGCTTGGAAAAGTGAATCTTCAAACAAACTTGTCGATTCATACTTCGTCTACAATCATATGTAATCATCTTTCTCTTTACAATATTAAACAAATGAAAGATAAGCAATCGAGAGCACCACGTGGCGCGCATGATCCGCCACGCAGCAAGTTTGTCTCTGCAGCGGCTGATTCGCGGCCGGCTTCCCTCCGTCTCGCCTCCGACCAAACTACGACTTAGTTTCCGAACGCGCGCCGCCCGGCACATACGTGCGTGCGTTCACCGACATCCAAATACCCTATTTTTGTATTACCAGTTTTCTTTCCAAAGTGGCTGTGATAAATCGATAAGTGATATTAGTTACGTAGATATTTTTTTACGAAGTTATCCCACGACGACGGTGAGTTACTTTTTTAAATACTCAAGCTCAGATGTACTGTATACGCACGTGCACTTTGAAACCTACCTCTTGGCTGGTTTTTGAATTTCGAATTTATTCAAAAAAGTTTTTATATTTAACTTTTTCTTCATCATTTGCCGATTGTGATCGGCCAGTAGGTAGTTAACAACTTTCACTTTTACCGTCAGCCGTCACCGCCTTTTGCGAACAGCTGAACCTGCTAACCGTTGCCCTATTGATAAATAGTGGCGTGATTCACAACATCTGTTATGTCACCGCCGCGCCACTGGGTCAATAGCACGTTGGAAATGAGATGCAAATAATAGGTACAGACCTATACTCCGGTGTTCCAGAGCCAAGCTCAGATAGAGATTGTAACAAATAAACTGGTCTGTATCTGTTACGCAGCTGCCTTGTGTAGTAGTCGCAATAATCGTCCGTACCAAATTGCAAGTCATGTAAATTCGAAAGCCTTGGTCCGTCTAAAGTTTTAAAGATGTGATATATGTCCCGATATGGCAGACGCTGAATGTCATATTCGCAAAAATTCATCGTGCCTTTAGATTATCTTCGTCAAATGCCTTGTTAGTAAATAACAAATTAGCCTCAACCAAGTCTAGAAAGCTTTTGTGTTAACCTCGTCGCCAGGCGACTTGAAAATTGTTGAAAGAAAATAACCCTTTGCCCTGACCCTTATCCCTGGATTCTCCTAGGTTAGGGCTGCCATACGTCCCGGTATGAAGCGTTGTGTCATAGTAAAAAAAGTAGGGTTACTCCGAACAAGGTACTTCGGCGGCTTGTCATCCTTCTTTTCTTTTTTTTACTGTGTCCCGGTGCCATAGTCAGCAAGTCATTTGTCTCGGTAATTACAAAACTCGTAAGCTACCGTTGCGTAAGTGACGTGACTCCGATCTGTAGTGGAGTGTAGGCGAGAGGACTCGAATGAGACTTTTGTTTGGTCATACTGGGATTGATTTAGGATTGTAAAAGCCAAAATTACAAATTTACGCTGAGCTCGCTCTTTCATTAGTACAATGTTACTTATTATGTTCACCCCAGCTTTTGAGGCAAAATTCGAAACATTTCGAACTCGCATCTAGAGCCTAGGTAGGGTACATACAACATGTCTCTCGGAATCACGTTGCCTGCCTGACGAAGTCAACCCTGCTTGGGAATGTTGTTGAGGTCGCACTATATAAAACAACTGAAAACGCCAATACCCATTTTCTGATCTAAAGAGGTGCTAGCTGGTTAGTTTGTAAGACTAGTCGCTTTTTACGATACCCATAGTTGAGACTCTGCCAAATATCACACGGTTAAAGAAAATAGACTTCTTGGATTATGGTGATTATAGCGTGCAGAATTAATTAATATTTAGCACTTTCTATAACATAAAACATTACAATAAGTAATCGTATTCAGTTCACCTTAATCTTGACAAAGGGAAAACGCAAACGAACCAATCGCTAAAACATAAAAAAAAATTGCTCCTTTGATTTACGAAATTGAAGCTTCATTGAACTCTCCCCAGTAGAAAACATTACAAAATTTTCTTGAAAGCAGGATGCGGGCGTGACACGGAATTAATATTGGGGACTCGGTAACAAAGCGCTTGTAGTATGTATATTGCGTGTGGCCATAATAAATTCATTGATTGGTAAGACACTATAGAACACCATTGGAAAAGTTTTAATGGCTCAAATCAATAATGCTATATCGCCTGGAAATTCTGGTCACTGATTTTCATAGCGATAGTCACTCAATGATCAGTTACTGGTTTATTTTATTACCATTTAGCATGTATTGTTATCTTTAAAGCTAAATAACGACTTAGCTTTTATGTTCCTCTATTGACTATGTATTGTAATGTCTTCTTCTGACCTTCAACGCGACCATGAATGGTTTACGACAGATCGTAATCATTTCCATGTTGACGTCCATCATACAACAAATTGACATACACCTTTTACTAACCGCTTCAATTCCCGTAAGTCTAGAATAACTTAAACTTATTAAAATGTAAGTCCGTCAACCCGCACATTGTGTCATCGAAATTTTAAGTAAAGGTTGATGATGAATGAAGGTAATAATTCAAGTTCATTATAAAAATAACAATTTTAATTAATAACTCGCCTTTGACCTGCCGGTAATGGAGTAAACATGGCTGCATACGCCCGTATAAGGCAGATAAAGTAGTCATAGTCCGAAGGTTATCGATGTTAGCGCCTATATAGTTAGCACTAAGCTCGATAACCCAGATGATAACCCTCGACGATGCCGGCAGGATGCGGAGATGTGCCGCTTGTCTCCGCCCGGATGTCGATATGGATGTGTCTGTTGAGGCTGATACTGCATCCAGAAGTTCTTTAGATAGCGTTCGGAGTTATGACATCGCGCCAATCAAGGTTAACCAAGGTCTTGGGGATCCTGAGACTGGTAGCAGTCTACATATACCGGTATATTTTAGATAAATGACATTGAACAACGTTCGAAATGTTTGAACAGAAAATGACAATTGTGTTGTATCCGCCTTGAAGGCTAAACAAATTGATTACAATCAAATAAAACCGAAATATGCTAGATGGATATTTTGGTGTCGGAAGCTAAGATCCTTTTTGGGTCGCTGAGCCAGCGCAGTAAGTTATAAGATGGATATTACTTTGTTATTTCGCTGGTGCTCATTTCATATGAGTGATATAACTGATTACACTCGGTGACTGCTCTGCTGTGGGTGTAGATAGTGGATGTCGAGCTGGAAGCTCCGATAACGATAAACTCATCGCTGACATTGACATTGACCTCTGACCGTTCGCGCTGGCCACGGGACTTCATTTACATTTTCACGCATCGAGCGTGTGTCCCTATCTAGCAAACCGGAGGTTAGCGCCGTGCATATCTTCCGCATTAATCGTAAAGTAACTAAGAAGAACCTCGCATTTTACGGAAACTACGGAATTAACGGATACCCTTATTACAAATGCTAATATTAAGGTCTCAGGATTGCGAAATGCTAATGACGACTTTGTAATTTTTTGCACGAACTTGGACATGTATTTTTTACATATTTAATCACACGACTTTTGGTTGACGTAACCTGTTGCCATTGCGCGTTTTTATTTAGAAAAAAAGTTGCCTCCACCTTTAGACCTGCACCTACCAAGACCGGTGTTACTAGCGCCGATGTTGGAGTATGTGGTATCGTAACAGATTCTTGTGGTAATCTAACCGGTATTGAAAAATCGTGTTGTAGTTCCTTGTTTACTGTTTGTTTGCTATCATCAGTTTAGCTGTAGCGTACGCGAAACTTGGCATTTGCCCGAACTATATCAAGGTCGAGCGGCGGATTGGTTCGAATCAGAGCGAGGCTTTGCGTCCTTGTATTTGTCGAAAAAGCATTGTCTGTTGCGCCCCTTTGTGTAAAGAATTCGGGCTAATGCCAATCTCCGATGCTGGCACCTTCATTAGCATGTATCAAAAAGTTAGTAACAATGGATGTGTAAATTGTGCTGTATCACGAAAAAACTACTAAACGGATATTCGTATGGCATTTTAAGTCGTATAACAATATGATTATAAAAACATCACAAAGTTATTTTCTCCCTCAAATCTTGTAATGTAGAGGATTGCGTCATATTTAAGGGTGAACAGGTCTGCCGGATGGCCACTATATTTTGTAAGAGAACAGTCGCGAGCAACATGCTCAACATCCTGCACGGCGACTTTACACTCACACGCTAGCGACTCCCGCCATCCGCACTTCGATCTATAGTTAGCCAGTCGTGTAACTATAATTTCCGAATTCCCCGTTGGGATTACCGCGGTAAGAAAAGAACAGTTCCATGCGGACGAAGTCGCGGGAAAAAGCTAGTATGGTAATACTAATGCTATACTCATTATATGGCAGACTTGATACTCAAACTAATGATAGCCAAGTTCGTTCACTCCGCCCGAGTAAAGTCGAGTTACGTCACCTGCTCGCGTAACCACTCCTTTGGTCTTTGAAACGTGCTTTTTATTGTTTTTTAACTCGTCCACTAATTGTCTTCACTTTTTCTGTAGTGATCCTTATCGCGATCAACGAGCAGGAAACATAAACAACTAATGTATCAAATTATGTTATGAGGAAAACACTTCCTTATGTTGACACCAGACCAAAGTCCATGTTTTAGAATTTCCTTTTAACTGTGTATCATGTTGATAAACAACCTTAGCATTGCTTGGATTTAATCAATATAACTATTGATCCATTTTAGGTGGTCCCACATTTTCGTGTCAATCGTACACTTCAAATACACTTATTAAATTTAAGATATTTGAAAACTTTATCGCGGTCAAGACTTAGGTCCTAAATGCATGAATCGTAGATGTTATGGGCGACAATTATCGCTTGCCATTAGGTGGGCTGGCTGCTGGTTGCTCGTTTGTTACTGTGTAAAATAAAAAAGGTAGATATCACAGCTTCGAACATATGACACGGTATGTTATGTTTTCTGTACCAAACTCCAAATTGAATTATTACGAGATAATGGCTCGGCTGATAATGGCTGAGTCGGCTCGGGTCACGCCGGATCTAGATTAAAGAGGCGCAACTGATCCGTCAACAGTGTCCTTTATGTGGCCACTGAATAGGTCTGTTGTGTCAATAGGCAACGCGTGATGCGCGTATAATGGCGGTCCAAAGTCCGTGTTTTCGTTCGCGAGTTCTCGGGAGCGGCGCGGGCGCCGGGTCGCTACTGGACTTTCGCACCACATTGTCTGGCCGTATCTATCTATACCTATACTTGTCGAATCCAGTATGTTTTCTTTATCTGTTATGGGCTTTGATAAAGCTGAGGAATCAGCAACAGTGCCTACGTCGTTGAGGCAGTTTGAGCCCTCAACCCTTGTAGTGACAGTCACTTGCGGTTCTACATTTTTGTTTTATAATTAAAGTTGAATCTATGATTCGTATAGATATTATAGATGACATGTACGTACTCCGGTCGATTGATTGAGAAATCTGCGAGCGCAATGAACGAAATGTGACAGCTCGTTGCAAAGTTGAAATATTGATGATATCTTCCGAGACACACAGCACATCCTACACTCCATCGTTGCGATCAAGGATAGAGTCGCGCTACCTTGTCTCTAGGATTGGATAACAAAAACAGAGGACAATCTGCCTCATCAGCAGTGACGGTTTTCGTTATCCGGTTTGAACAGAAATCGCGGTTAATCAAAATAAACGAATGATATTGATATTTTGCAAACAAGCCGCGATCGGGCGCGTTTATTCGGTAGAGAAACACCTGTGTAACGAGCTTCGTTAGCGTTGCCCGCACTTGCTCCCCGGAGCCCGGTTGCGGTGGGTGGTTGCTTGTGGTCAGTTCGTTGGGCTATTTTGGCGCCTCGCGTTAGAAGAAGACTTCAATTCTGAAGATACTTTGTTCGCGCGTTCTGGTTTCATGTGAAGCGTCATGCAGTAAGTGATATGAAATGTTTCTTGTATTGCGTGCTGCGGTTTCTGTTGTGTGGTGACGGGTCTTGTTCTTGTGATTGTTTTGAAATGCAGTTGATTTAGGTTGTGCGGTTTTCGTTGTTGTCATAATATTACTTTGATATATTGCAGTGGTTCCCAAATAACTTTGTCCTCATACCGACCTTACGCTTGCGTAGGGATACGCGCACTACCCCTACACACTAATACTTCATACTCGAGCGCATATTCGTATAATTCAAATTTTTAGGCTTTAGATTCCCTAAAGGGGTTCGTACCACTCATACCCTGTCCTTTCGGGCACGGTTACCCATGGCAACAACTGTTTTATTATGATTCGTTTTATTTTATCAAGAATTTAACCTTTGTATTTTACTGGGCATCCTATATATTATATTTCATAATAACTTTAGCCTGCATTTCTCTGCGCAAACCTTAATACCTACACCGCCACGGTTTAACCACAAAAAGTTAACTTTCGCAATTATAATGTTGTAGGTAAGGTTGAAGAGGGTACATAATAATTTGTTCCGAACGTATGATATCACCGCCGCTTCCAGGATCACCTCAAAGTCGCATTGTTTGGCTCACGTCTGGCATAATTGCGTTCTATCTAATTGTTACGACCTACGACACCTGAGATCTTGTTCAATGTTAATTGCATTAGGATGCGAGTACTTCCTCAGAAATCAGTTTGCCTATCGGTGAAAACCGCATAAAAGTCACCGTTTTCAGTAATTTTTGAGCTTATCGCGAACAGACAGACGGACACGGCGTGGGACTTTGTTTTATATTATTGTTTTTGCTTGTGTTAGCGTTGACAAAGTAGCCCTTCTCGTCTTTCAGAAGTTAATTTGAATGCAATGTTAATTAAATGCAATGTAGATGTTATTATTATTTTTATATTGTATTATTTGTATTGTTATTATAGTTGCGGTTACTATTGTAGCAGTGGTGTTAATATACTTTTTATTGGATTGTTTTTTCAACATCAGGAATGGATAAGGTATTACAACATTTCATTGCTGTAAGTAAATGTTAATTGTAAAAGGTTTACCCTAACTAATAGGTACGTAACACTTCAACGGATCTCTGAGAAAATATTATGTATTTAATTCCATAGTATTCGTTGGTAAGCTACATTTCTAGCTACCGTGTTATTGTTCTTTCTAACGCTGGATGTCCATTCGTCTCCGGTAACGATTTGTATGGCGGAACATTCACACCACGCCAATTCCTTGTTAGCATAACATGCCAGTTACCACAAAACACAAAAGTATTTTCCCAGGAGACCCAATTACACATATCTCCTCGTACAATTTCGTGTAGGTACTAGGGTGTCACGTACGCCTTGTGCTTTGACCTATTCTTATGTCGATCCGGTGCACTTTTTCCTTTGAACTAACTACTATAATGGAATCAGAGTGTGTGTGGGGAAGTCCTTGGAGGCACAGAAGAATACCTATTTTAAATAGTATTGTTTTCCTTCCGGCGAGTAAGGTCTACAGCTAGGGTTGCCAAATAAACTATATTTTAGTCATACAGCGTAAACACTGTCGATCGTGTCATCGGAAACCTTCGTTAGTTGTTGGTAACTAACGAGTTGCACTCAGGTGCCCTGCGACACTCAATTTGTATTGATGTAACTATGAAAATGTCTTCGATTTAATTGTATTTAGAAAACCTTTCTATAACAAAGGATCTATATTTATTACATGGATACTGTTTTTTGACAAAAAAAGAAATTACTATATTCTTCATGAACATTTTTGGCAATCTTATCTCCAGTGCTCCATGGGAACCGTGGCAGTGGTGGCATTTCCCTATTTGCTCCCGGAGCAACGTGTTCCGTGGTTTTAGACATGGGCAATGGCAGTAGGCAGCTGCGGCCCCTTTGCCTATCTCTACCAATTTTTTTAGGAGCCGTCGGCTTTCTCTGCAGGGCAAAGGCCTCTCTCCTATTTTTCCACTTCCTTCTCTACCAATTAACATTAAAAAAATAATGTCTCACTGGCCAGTACCTAACCTACTCTTGGCCAACAACAACGATGACACGAACGCCTTTTGACCTTTGCACCGCGGCGCACGGCGCTATCACTGCCACAGTGTGAAATTGCACGCCGTCACACGAACCTTGCATTCTACACTTCCGCGGTTTGCGTGTACCGCGGACTTTGGTCCCTGAGTGTAGCTTTCCTGGAAGCCGGTTGGCAGCTGAGAGATATCGTGATGCAATGGTTGCGTTGACTAGTCAAATGCACGAGTGAAATTGGGTTGAAAATAGCTCGGCTTTTTCTGTGTGGGACGTCTAACTTTAGTCTACTGTTCTGGCGGATCCTGTTTCTATTCCGAGACATAAGTAACATTTTCCGGGATAGGTTTAGTAGTTTCAGAAGACAGCGCGTTCAAACAAACAAACCTCATCCTGAGTTTTATACGTTTCTAGCTTTCTGTCGTGTGACTACACGTTATGTCGCGCAATTGGGAGAAGGCGAGTAGCTTACAACAGACCTTAATCTAGCTACCTACACAAATTTTAGTCAAATCCGTTCATCCGTCTAGGCGTGAAGAGGGAACAAACATACACACACAAACTTTCTAGTTTCTAGTGTGTTATTATAGTACCTATTACTATAAATTACATGAAGTGACAACACAAAGTGTTAAATATATAAATTATGTTGTAAATTTTAATCACCGAGTGCATGAATACGTGATCGGGCATACGCTGTAATAATACACATTGCGGGCTACAACATGGTGTGAGGTTAGCGCATAGTGTTTGTGCGCAGGTTATAATCTAATTTGCACATTGCGGTCACTATTCCGACCAGAATGCGGGTTAAACTGAATGTGAATTAAACAGACGCGACGCAATGTGTCATCGTCGTCGTCAGCGTTACTGTAATTGGGTCGTAGGTAATCGGCAATTAACCTCGTGATGAATTAAATATTCGACCGTCTGATCGTATTGTTTTTGGGTTTTCGGGTGATAGCGATCCTTGTTTGTTTGTTGGGGCAGCGGGTTAGGATAGTGCTATCTGACGTGATTTAAAGAGGGGGTGTAGTTACTAAACAGATTTACCGCATTTGATCGCATAGTATCCCATCTGCCAAAATTTTAGTTTTTACTTTGGATCATACTTCTGAGTCACTTGTCAAATGTGGTACACCTTGTGTGTTATGCTGGATCGAGCTGCAATATTGTCTGAATTAACAGTATTAACGTGTAGGTACCTAACTTATTCAGTAGTATGTGTGTTTCTATTTGCTTTAAATACCTAAATAAATAAAATACAGTTCAGACTGCGCGGTGCAATCGGTGTGGCGTTCAGTCCAAATGATTTGTGACAGTCCATTTATTTAGAGCTAAATTGGATGCAGATTCATTACGCTTCTAATGCAATTCCTGAACATATGCATCAGTACGATTTTGCTAAATAAATCCATATAATAATGATCTGAAACAAACCTCTCTCTAACATCCTCAATCAAGTGACCGAACCAATCATCCAGAATGCGAAACCCCAAGCTCTAAACAGGTAAAGCACTGAATCGCCGAAGTGTTTCCTCAAGACAGTCTAGCCTACTCGTCCAGACCTAGATTCCTGCGCGTGACACAGTCCGCCTGCACTGGTTTGGCTCAAAGGCGTCGCGTGGACGAAAATAGCGCGGGGGCTCGGCGCAGGCGTGGCGCCTCGCGTCGCACCAGATACATCTCAAGATCAGCACAATCTCGAGATGGCTGATTAAGCGATAAGGGACTGAAGAGCAAATACACATAAATCTGCACTATTACCGCTATTACCCAACTTTGACGAGGGAATGCTTGGAGTTATGTAATGTAAACTGTTCGAAGTACGAAGGTCTAGACTGGCGGGATATTACGTAGTCTGAGGCTAAACAGAAACTATGTCTAAGCAATTTATCTTAGCTAAGACAAACATTTGTATTAGTCTCGGCAGTGTGGTTTCGAGAATACTGTCGTAGACTTGGACTGAAGTTTGATTTTCAAATGTCAGACAAATTCTGGTTTATTTGTGGGAGTAGGTACTGTTGGTTTGATGAGTAGACTTATTCTAAGTAGGGTTTACTTACTAAAGTATCTAGGTATGAAGTAGCTGTCATTCACAAGTAGGTATCGCGTATAAAGCCACTCGTAACTAGATAGTTATTAACTGGTTAGCAGGTAGGTTTCTATATTATATTCAACGTAAAGGGTATTGAATATACATTGTCGCTTGTGACATAACGGTGCCTGCACCTGCTCGGGCGTAAAGTTACAAGACTTACACGTGTCCCTGCATCCTTATGCGTTGCGAGTTACCGTGTGCGTTCCTTACAGCGTTTGCTTGCACAACTTGACCTTTAGCATTAACTTATTTCTTCTAACGGGAGCCATCTAACATTAAGCTTAAAAGACTCCAATCACTGTTGTTTTATGGAAATTGTGAGAAAGTAAATAAATATTTCATTCTCACTTATACTTAGACTTCGCGTCGTCTATAAGCTTGCTGTAGGTAACTAGGTCTTGGTTGATATTTTGATTTGGTTATGACCTTTAGCATTTACTTACCCTTAGAGAATCCGCGTCGTCTATAAGCTTGCTTAAAATGTGGGGATATGTAACTAGGTCTTGGTTGATATTTGAACTTAGTTATGACCTTTAGCCTTAGAAACTCCGCGCGTCTATAAAGTTATTACGCGTCTATAATGTTAAACGTCTATATAGTTAAGACGGAAAGCGGTCACCAAGATAGGTCTAGGACATCTGCAACCATAACACATTATTTACTTTTATGTGGACCACACTAATTGACAGTATGCTAACAACGCTGAAACCCCAATATCAATCAAAACATTTATAGCGACGACATCGCGAATCCGCGATATGCAAACATCCATTTGACTGGTGGATTTGGAGGCAACAGCTAGACAAAATGGAATAAAATATACTGTTACTGTATCATTCTTTATACCAAAACCCGGATCATAATATTAGGCACATACATGTATACATAAAGCTTACACCTGTGTCCCACAGGTGGAGTAGGCAGAGACTATGGACCGCCACTTTGCTTTATCCTGACACAATTCCCTAGCCTCGCATATATCCACAACTCTTTCCATACATCTTCTTTTATTCTTACCACTTCGGACCCCAGCTATAATATTAGAATTTCGTAGAAAATAATGTTGAATATGGAATCCCAGCAAATAGCACTTACATACACTTTAAAGTCTCCCACGCCACCTACCGGCCGCGGCGCTTTGATTTGACTGCTCTCCGACCGTTATACCTACTTCAAAGGTCACAATCTGACCTTTGATGTAGGTATACATTGCAAAAGAGGTTCGTTAGCAATTTATTCTGTCTCCATGTCATCATCATATCAACTGGAAGACGCTTACTGCTGGATATAGGCCTCCCTCAGAGATCTCCGCAAAGGCCGGTCGGTTTCCGCATCCAGCTAGCATCTGCTAGCTTTACCAGGGGGTGGGAGGCCTACCCACACTAGGCACGTGGGGGGGGGACTCCATGTACTATTTTTTCAAGATTCATGCAACAAACCTTGAGTCGGTTTCGACACCCACCTCTATATTATGATAGTAAATCATCTTCTTTATATATTTTTAACATGTCACGATTGTTATGTACATTTTTAAACAGCGACGCATGTAATGAATCCATTGTTTGTTCATTTTACTTACTGTGTAAATGTTTCTGTTGCAGGTTAAAGCGTACAGACATGTTCATAGACGAGAATGAGACGTGAGTATTCTATGTTTGCCTATGTTTTATTTACTTCTAGATGTTATTACGTTTATTTTCTTTGACATTGACTTTTTATCGCATACACGGGCGCGACGGGCTAGCGTGGTGGAATTTGTTTCCCAAAATGCGTAACGATATGGTATGCGGTGTGGTGGAATGGATTTTGTTGTGCCTATAGTGCCTAGCCTACTATAGACGTAAAAGTCAATTATGTCGTCAAAAGTCAACTTAGTATTGATATCGTTAGAGTTACTTACACCAGTGGAACCAACACTGGATTCACACCTTATTCGTAAATAAAATATGAAGTTATTGTCAATCCACTGTCCTCCTTGAACTTTTGATTTGCATTGCTAAAATGTCATAATTTAATTGGAAAACAACATTCTTCTGAAATACACTCACTGGCACAAAAAATATGCGTTAAAGTCTGATTTGGAACGCCACAAATGTATGACGAAATTTGAGAAATTTTTGGCTTTGCGGATTTTTCTGCGATAAGTGTAGTTTATAGCTGGCGACTGGATAATCAAATTCTATGAATGAATAGTAAATTTTTGCCAATTACTTTGTATAGCTTAGCTAGGCGGGTGATACTTCGTCTACACTTCTTTTTTTCACACTATACTCTTCGAATTACGCATTTACTATTTACTATACTAAATTTGACGATTGATCGTTATCGATAGTGTGATGCGGTCTATGAACTGTATTAAGTAAACAAAAGGAACACAATATGTATATCCTTTGTGTTGTGGATTAATTGTATCGGCAGTTCAACAACCGACTATCTGCCGATACACAACGGCTTTTCTTCATGAATGAGGTTGATGTATATTATGATAAAATTGCTGCACTGTGTAGTGTAGATATATGTAATTCGCAATAAGGTCCTCGTATTATTTGTTTGTTGCCTGCCTATACTTTATTGTTACTTGCTTCTTTATTATTTGTGACTAATGTTCGCCCTAAATTTCGTTCGTGAGGACCAGCCGCCGTGTAGTCGGAAGATTAACGCGCACAAACGCATATACAGATAATTCCAAATATTATTGTTATGGATTTAAGAAATATACCTATATTTTCTCTTAAATATCTTCGATTCGATTTTTTGTCTGTAACTTTGTGCGCGTAAATTCAGGTTCTACGTTACTGTAAGAACTACATTGAATTTCGGGAAAAACTATAGCTTATGATACTCGCTGATAAAGTAGCTTTTTGTAGGTAAAATAATTTTTAAAATAGGTTAAGTAGTTTTTGAGTTTATCCATTACGACGTTCGTTAAGAACGTTTCTCGCTCGTGCGATTCAGATGTGGAATGAGCTCCCAGCCTCAGTGTTTCCTTTGGACTATGATATGGGATCGTTCAAGAGGTATATTAGAGGTCTCTTCAGAGGCGGGCAACGCATTGGTGACTCCCCTGGTGTTGCTGATGTCCATAGGCGGCGGTGACCACTTTCCAACAGGTGGCCCGCCTGCCTGTTTGTCTGCCGTATAACATAAAAAAAAAACATTCAATCAAATATTTTCTCTTTATAGGTATAGATGTGTCACATACATCGATCAGTTACATTTAGTTGTAGTCTATTATGTAGGTTCCATGACTAATGGGTGTTCCCATTACCAATTTTCACCAGAAGTAGTGATTCATATTAATAATAAAATAGTATAAAACAAAGTCGTTTTCCGCCGTCTGCCTCTATGTATCTATGTATGTATTTATGTACGATTAGATCTTATAAACTACGCAATGGAATTTATTTCGATTTTCAACAATAGATAGAGTGATTAAAAAAAGGATTTAAAAAAAGGGGTAGGTAGGGGTACAGTGGTAGGGGCCAAATAGGTGTAGGTACGCGAACGAAGTCGCGTCGGGTCCAATAGTTCATAATAAAATAACTCTACCTCGTCTGGTAAACAGGAAAAGTCGCTAAATACTTTCATATAACATGAATCACATAGTCATAATAATTTATCACGCTGGGTATTATAATGAAGTTATATCAGGATTATTCAATTTGGTTATCTAAACCTACTGCTTTACTGCTTATTGATTGTCGGGGCCACTTGTTGTCATCTTAACTATAATATTATAAAGAGAAAAGGTATGGTTTTTTGTGTGTGTTTGTAACAGATAAACTCAAAAACCCACTTAGCCGATTACTCACATTATCAGCGAACAACTTCGGCTGTATCTTGTTTTGCAATGTTGAAAATTGCAGTAATAAGTAAGTCAAGCCAACAAAATTTGTCTATAAAAGGTGAGCCATAAGCTTGTCTACCATCACCTTAGTGGTATAAAAACGTCATATATGTTGGAGGTGATCTCGGAGACTGATCATCTTCGGGATAAAGTCTCGATGTTTGTGGAAAGTGATCCAGGTTTTAGAATATCAGGTAATTACAGTGGAGCGACTGTCATCTGACCTCCTTGACCCTGCTGACAGGGGAACCTGACTAGATTGTATCATGGTTACCTGAATGTGTCCGGTTTTATCACGATGTTTTGTTTCACCGTGAGAACATCGATTAGTGTTAAACTAGTGTACATAACACACAAAAGAGTAATTGGGGTACGAACCCCACGAGTACGAGTCGGACCCCTTAACCATTAGGCCTCCAACGCACCCGGGGTGATTTCCAAAACTAGTAAACCGATTTCGAAAAGAAGCTACATTCTTTCGGTGTGTCATAGTGTACCTAATGCCTTTTAAAATAACAGAATAAATAAGAAAGTGAAACCCGCGGGGGACCGCTAGTCATCTCATAAAAAGTCTCTGTCATGTATCACACGCGATAGGTACATGACATTATGAAAAATTATAGCTCCAGTAAAGATAAGTAAGATTAGATACAAAAATACGATTGAATACTTTGTCCTGATTGAGTAGGCAATGAATCCGTATGCTTATCTAATCCAGTAATATGTTGTAATAATTTAGTTGCCGTGAACAGGATACGCTATATATATCCGGACATTATCGCCAACGAAAATTCTTCTATTAGTAGCTTTCAATTACGAGCATTTATTATTTACGAGTCGTGTTAAATTACTATAATTTTACGTCGCATATGTTAGTTATGTTAAAATACTTTAATTTTACGTCGCATATGTTTGTTATGTCCTTTTAATTGTAGAAATTGTTTTAAAAACATATAGGTACCATCTTTTCTTATTTAATCCTAAATCGAGACCGGCAATCTTGTCTCGTCCAGTAATTATTTTGCAAGTCGAAACACGCAATGAGTGTATGTGACGATTAAATATTTCTTAACATATAATGCAGCTGGCCATTGCGTGGGCAATTGCAGAATACTGTGTTTGTCTGACTACACTATTTAATGGCAGCTCCAAAAAGTCTTAGATGCCGCAATTTTTAGACGCCGGCAACGGATCTGAGGCTGTGGTCAAGATTATGAGATAGTGATACCTGAGTTACCCGCCTGTTGAAACCATTGAACCGCTTCATTGCTAGTAGGTATGCCAAATCCTATATATTTTTGGTCAAGATACTATATCGTCCTTTGCCTGCCCTTATCTCATTCATTTGGGGTTGGCAACCCTACTAGCAATGAAGCGGTTCAATGGTTTCAACAGGCGGGTACACGCGACACTATGTTTACTTTCCCCATTCACCACTATCCGCTGCCATCTCCACGCTCACATAATACTATATGGTGTTGGAAAAATATGTAGTACCCAAATCTACTATATTCTAGCAATACACTTTCTTCGGGTATAATAAGAACCATTTGGTAAAAAAATACACTTTTTCTCAAAATCTCATTTAATTTTTTTCCTATGTGGTGTCCGATAGAATAGCACCAACCACTTCGGCAAAGGTACCCACAATATACAGTTTCTTTACACGCTAAATCGAAATCTACTATTTATTTAGTTCATTACACAGTTTTACAGCAGTTAAATACATTTAAAAGATAAGTACATAATGATTGAAATGCCTATGACAAAACTGCATTTTAAAATTTTTATATGTAGCCACTAAGCACTAAGCAGTTTTGCAGATAGAATATATCCTTGAAATTGTTTGACAACTCTAATTGCAGCCATTTGCACCGCCCAGCGGCGTCTCCGGCTTGTGAATGAGTGAGTCAAGAAACTCGCATGCACCACAACAGTCTAAACAACAACACCTATGTCTGATAAGTCAGATAACCTACTACTATATCTGGCGCGATATCCGCCGCCTCGCGAGATAAGCCAACCTATAAAGTATTGCTGATCGAGACAGGACCTTTCAGTACGACGCGCGACGAGCGGAGGCAACAGTTCCGTGTGTATGTTCAGTGTGGCGTTTGCGTAATAGTTGCGTCGAATCTGTGGTCTGACAAGCCGGAAGTGACAATATGCTGGACGACAAGTGAGTTGTTTTTAACCACCAAAGGAACAAGAGGGTGTTATGAGGTTGACGTGTGTATCTGTGGCATCGGAGCTCCCGAATAGATGGACCGATTTGGATTCGGTTTTCTGTATTTGCCTCTTCTTCTTGTACGTTCTTGTTGTTTCATTAAAATCGGTATAGTAGTTCAAAAATGATACGGTTTGCTGTATTTGAAAGCTAGTTTGATCGAGATAGTTCTTAGTTTTGTTTAATAAAAATTGGTTAAGCAGTTTAGTGGTAGCCGAGTGGTGCCCGGCAGAGTAGAATAGTACCAACCCCTTACACTCGTGGGTGTCGTACAAGGCGACTAATGTTTTCGAGGCAAAAGATCTTAGAGTCTCCGTAGACTGGAAAATGGGCAGCAGCGTTTTCCATTGTTATATTTACAACACTGCGATCTCCAACCCGCCTGCCAAGCGTGGAGATTATGGCAAAAACCTTCCCTTTCGTGGGAGAGGCCTTAAGTCCTGCAGTGGACTGTTATGGGCTGTGATGATGATGATGATGAAGCAGTTTAGAAAATATTTGTGTATATGTAAACTTGGTGGGGGGCTATTCGACTTTTCTGTCGGTTAAATATGAGCATTCGCGGCTCCCCGGATGTTAGGGTGTCTATATGATACTGGTTGTTTCGTCCCGAGATTTCTAGTTGGTACATATTTTAGGCATTCCTTATATAGGAGTGACTATAGAGGCAGATACCACATTATCCCAGTTGCTAGGGTGACAAACCTCATTCACTTCCTCAACGAATAATTTAAATAAAGTATTGTTTTCTAAAAATACGAGGACATGTATATCCTCATAGTCATACTGTTGTGACAAACTAGCATGAACACCAGGAAAAAGCACTTAAAAAACAAATCAATTGTATGGAAAAAAAATTTAGCTAGCAACATTTGTAACTTTGTAATGTGTTTATAGTATCAGAAAGCCCTCTTTTGCACGCATATTGTAACATCTACGCAACTACGGAACCCTACACTCCACGTGGCGCGACACGTCTTGGCCGGATTTTAATAATCTATCTGAGTAATTGAAAAAATATTTTAAGTTATCATCCCTATTTATATAATTAGATAATTCAAAGTGAATCATTTGGGAGTGTTCCGAGCGATTACGAGACCGATTCCGAGGTATTTTAAAATAAACAATTGCCATATCGAATACGTTATCTGATAAAGTTTTCCTTCACGCATTATTTTAAGTACTTACATAATTTTCCTAATCTAACATCGGCAATATTCTCCAACTGTAATATCATGAAATTTAATACCGCACCGTTGCCATCTAAATTTCAGTGTATTCAAGCTTCATTTTACGTTTTGTTTTTAGGGCAGCACTGTTGTTGTAAGCAATATTAATACGCTAATTCCACTTTATTAGTTACAAGCGACCCGCCTTTCCTCATGAATCACTCTGTCTATTGGTAAAAACAGCAGGAAAATCCGTTCGTTAGTTTTTGAGTAAATCCCGAACAGACAAACGCTGCGTGGGACTTTGTTTTATAATATGTAATGAACTTAGCTTTCGACGCGGGCGTCGGATATTGGTACATGTTAGTAATCTGTGCTGATATTGTAATTTATTCGCTGGTAATTTAAAACAATAAAGTAACAAGGGATATGGAAATAATAGTCAAATTAGCATCTTGCACTACACAGCGCACAATAAACACCTAACGCCCTAACCTACTTACGATTAACCGTATAACCTACAGAAAATTGGTTCCAGTATTTACTTTATTGCTCTGTTATTAAGCATCATTATCCCACATGTAATCGACTATGCTATAAGGTTAAACCGCAAAGACACTGTTATTCTTTAAATTGCACTGCACTTACGTACACTTACTTACGTACGCTACTCTTGTACGCTAATTATTCAGAGGATACCAACCTTTTTTCCCTCGGTTTTAAGGTTCCTCGCTCGAACAAGGATCTCTTATCTTGAGACACTTGGATAGCGCCCCGTTTGAGAACCATTGAGCTCATAACCAATGCAGTTGTGGTCCACATGTTGCTCTCGACTTGAACTCACTTTGAAGTACAAATGCATCCCATTTCCAGCGCAGTGAGCTAAACGAACGTCATTTCGTCTCAGTATGGTTTAATTTTGATATGAGAAAATACATACTTTATTGTCTTTTCTAGTAGATTTCAGCCCGGTTTCACATGTAAAATACAATTTTCAAGACTTCGTTGTTTGTGAATATACACCTGGTGAAAGTTGCATAATACCGACAACTGTTTTCACGCGGTTTCGCTCGCGTGCACGGTGTTTCAGTAGGTTTAAGTTTCACGTTTATAAAAATTATACATATAATTTCTCGAGTAATAAAGGAGGTAAAAAGATTATAATTTTTTACGTTTGTTCTTGCCCATATATGTATGTAATTTCATGCCACCACGGTGGTAAAACATGTGGACCGTCTAATGGCATTAAGAGTCAGGGTTGCGCTGGATGATTATCGAAGAAAATGATGTTATTGTTACGACGACAGGGATCTTATTGTCACGACGACAGGCCCGCTGAATATCAGATAGCTAGGTTATGTATCCAAACGCATTAATACGCAAAGTTATTTGACAATAGCTGGATAAATGGTCAATGAAAATAGTACTTCCAACCATGCCCTGCGCACACGCAGCCGAGCTGCCCACGAGGTGGCGACGCCGGCGGTGGCCTGCGCACGCGGCGGCGGCGATCTCGACACGTTGTCTTCAGAAATAGTCTCGCGGGCCGCGAGTGCAAAGTCCGAGGCGACCGCCAAGGCCCCGCCGGCGGCTCAGCGCGACATTATCAATTACCATGATAAAACGTGATACAATTTCTAGCTGATACTTTGATTTCACTAGCTACTTTATTAAGCGACAGTATGTATAGCTATGGCATAGCTAGGTGGTTTTTGGGGGGATAAAAGAGCAATTTTGCTTTAAACAACATTTTACAGTGTGATGTAAATCAAACTTGTTACTGTTTGATAAAATATATGGTTAAGATAAGAAAGAAAGAAGAGACATTTATTACACATAGCACACCACGACACAATAACAGTTTCAGTTACAGACAAAGGAAACATTAATAATTAAGACATATAAAATAATACGTAGCCTCCTATGCCACTGGGTGCCGCGGCGGCCAGCATAAATGGTACCCACTCAGCATGTGCTGTGATGCGCAAGAAGCGACTCACAGCGCTGGTATTCTGTGGGGCCCACTTTTGTTGATACGGCATGATACCATATTAATTTATTGTTGCTTTTTTTCTACAATTTACTCGCGGGTAGATAAATAGTAACTTCATTATTCACTTTGCCTTGGCTAACTAGACAGATTACATTGTGCGTGATTCGTTCCACCCCTCGGCACAGTGCGATATGTATGCAACGCTTATTACCTATTCTATGCATGTAGATTAGGTAATAAGCGTTGGCGAAAATTATGTCTGGTTGTAGCTATTTAGTCGAGAGTTTGTATAATGTTAGACTGCTAGATCACTTTGAACTTGCTTCGCCTAATACTCTTATCATAGCATAACTCATGAATACACCTTTATCCCTTTGCGACTCCTATTTAGGTATTCATTTATTAGCATTTCTGTCTAGAACGATAACGAAAACACGATTGCCATCGATAATGCCAACGCTTAAACAAACCCAATTCTGCTGACGTGGCGCAGTGAACGCCAAATCCGCTGTAATATCTAGCTTTTCCAATACCTAACAGTTGATTGATGAGTCCGCCCGAGCCGAAATGTTGTGACTGGTAAAGGTCACGTCGCCACCTCCAATCTCCGCCTAATAATACGGTGATTTATCACTAAGGACCTTGTTGAGGATAAATAAACCTCACTCGTGTTTCGGATCAGACTGTACTGCCAGCTAAGAAACGTACGAAGTTGATTTTTTACTTTGCATCTACTAAGGGCGTGTCGACGTCAAAATTTAATATCCGTAGCCACCTGGTACCATTCCCGTACTCGTAAAATCTAATAGTATAGAGAGGTCACCCCAATATTACCTCCAACATCAACCTAACCTGTTCCAAATCACCAAATTCCATTGGCTGTCCTACTTTTATGAACTGATCGTTCGCACCCCAACGTTTTGTTGTGTCAAGGTCCTGCCAGCACACTTCGCTGGCTACCAGTATATCGAATTACGCTGAACGTCGTTACGGATATCTCGTCCTTGTGTCTTCGCCGTAGATTTAGGTAGCGACAGCTGGACGGAAAGCCCCGACGAAATCTTCCAAACTACTGAACCTAAATCAAACATGTTCATTAAACAAATTCGTGTAAAATTTCGATGCTGCTCAACGCAACACAACGTCTCTTTTTGCGTGTAGGTTAAACATTGTAAACCCTTAAATATTGAATGCGAAACCGGGCCGGCCGTGTTTGCTGCTTACAATGTTTTAGAATTGAACGTGAATAGTTATATTATTCACGTACGCATAGTGTGACACATGATTCTATGAATGTAGTCACTTGTGTGTCATTTTTACTGGTTAAATAAGTTTCTATCTTATAACAATCATCATTAAGCAATTGCTAGGAATAAATAAATATGATTCGCTAAATTACGTGATAGTTATCCATATAAGTAGCTTACCTTGCCGTACCTTCCTCTATGCACCGAGGTAACATGACAGGTATATTGTTATACTTTACCTATACGATGATTGAGGAAAATGCCATACAGTGATGGCGTGGCATGACGCGATGTCAAAGATCTTTTGAAGCCAGCTCATTCGTGACTGTGACAGCAGCACGGTCAGGAGATCAAAGGGCGGAGTGTGACTGGCCTTACTTACTTCCTCTTTTGCGAAGGATAACCGATATGTACATAACGTTTTCCAATGGGGGTAGGCAGAAACGATGACCGAAAACCGATCGTGGTTATCGGAATATCGCGTGAATCGAATTGCAATAGACCGAAAATAAAACAATTTTCGCATTCATCTGGGCTGTTGTCGGGTGTTTGAATTTGGTTGTGTTCGTTTCAAGTAAGGCGCTGACGCTAAATCCGGTACAAATTCAATTATTTCCCAATTAACCGGGGTTCCACAATCACCGTACTGTTTTCGCCAACGACTTCAATTACATTGCGTTGTTACCGTCAAAGACTGGAGTCCCATTTACCCACATCCGTACGAGTGACCATTTGAAAACGCAACTGCGGCCGCTGGTAAGCTGTCGTGTGTCTAGGTTAGGCATGTAGGTCGTATCGCTCGTAACGGCGAGTAAAACACGCACAAGTAATTAGTATTAGATTATTTTTACCTCCCGACGCAAAAGAGAGGTGTTATGTGTATCTGTTTATCTGCTTATCATCGTAGCTCCCGAACGGATAGACCAATTTGAATGCAGTTTTCTCTATTTGAAAGCCCGTTTAATCCAAATTGTTCTCAGTTTTGTTTCATTAATATTGGTTCAGTAGTTTAGAAAATATTTGAGTTTAAGTAAACTTAGACGGGGGTTATCGGACTTTTTCTGTCGCTTAGGTTATCATATTGTAGTGAGTAGCCGAAAGGGGTGATAACGGGTCGCTAGTGATTTTAGACCTACGCAGGTAAGATCGACGTAGATGAAAGGTGATAAAACTACAAGTTGATTATTTGGTCCTGATTTGTCAAGCCTCGGACATCCGCCTGGAAAAGTAGCCTTATCTATTTCTGCCGCAAAGTTGTCTTTGGGTACAGGTTCCGGTTTGTAAGATAACAGGCGTTAGGCATGTTGGCTTTTTTATGTTATACGGCAGACAAACAGGCAAGCGGGCCACCTGATGGAAAGTGGTCCTTACAGTGACGACGTCGTCGCACCTACCGTACGAGTATTCTGCATTTTTGTTACATTAAATTATTGGCAGGAGTGAATGGAAGCGTTGGGAGGGGAAGACCGAGACGTAGATATCTTGATGAAATCGAAGATATTTTAAAGAAAGGTCAGGTCAAGAGTACCCTAGAACGAGAATGTACGAAAAGGTTAAGCAAGGTAGCAAGTGGAACAATGTGATCTCTGCCTACCCCCACGGGAAAAGGCATGACATTGATCTAGGTGTGTAAATTTTGGGGGCCGGTTACTGTTTTTCCATTAGGCAGGCTTATATACACAAGTAAGAATAGGCCTTTGGGTCCAACCCCGTGCGGTCATTTTACAGGACATGTGATCTAACATACAAGACAATGCGGGTTTATCATGAAAGTTTAATATCTTTTAACTTTGCTTTTAACTAATTTAAATTTAAAAAGCTTCAACGTTGCTCTAAAAAAATTACACGCTAGCGCGGCGTGTGATGGCGTTATGGAAGCGGTGATAGATAACACCACGCACGGTCCCAAGATAACGATCAAGAACGGACTGGGTCAGGTGTGATTGTGTTTGTATGCCCGATAAATAAACTTTCGAAGACCTTCGGAGTAGATATTATGATTGGTTTTAGTATTAAAACGTTTATTATTAGACATTATATTTGATTATCTCGACATTTTCTTGCCTAATTTATTGCTCAATGCATTTTATTTTGTGTAGAAAATTCTGTTATATATTTTTATTTTATAAATGTGTAATGAATTGTGTAAACGTGTAAAACAGTAATAAAATGAATCTAATTCTAAAATCTAAATCAAAGACAAACCCGTCGTCTTTCTTGATGTCGTCGTAAACGATCGTTGTTACCCTACTACGGAAAGCCAAAAGGAAGGATTATGATTTTAGCAGTCTGGTTAAACAGTCTCGGGAGCATCCATGACCTGACATTATCGTCGGACTACGAAATTAACCATAGAAATAACTCTCATTTATTTGCTTATTCTAGTTTTGTCGGAAAACTGAATAGAGCGTCTTCCTATGTTCTAACAGAAAACGGACAAATAAGCAACCTACCTGCACCTTTATGATACCGCCAAACACCGCATGACAGCTCTTCCAACAGTTCATCATGGTTCCACGAACAAACAACGGTTCGAAGTCCAACATAATAATACCTTCTTATTTACGAGTTAAATATATCCTTGTGTCTCGGGTTTAGTTTCGCTTCGGAAATGTTTCATCAGGGAGCCACTTATACTTTTAGATGAGACTTGGAGACAAAGCGCCTACGCTCATTCTGGGCGCTTGCTTCGCCATTCTAACGCTTACAGGCCAGCAAGTTTCTCTTCGATCTAGCTAGTCTGTCTAGCTAGGTACTGCTGTCTAGGACGGCTTTTGTAAAATAATGATGCCCATTTTCTTCAATTTACACTAGCAGTCCATTGCGATTTTCATCTGCGCGCAGTTCGGATCTGTGTAAACATTCAACTATCCCGCGAGACCGTATTATTTTTCGGGATGAAAAGCCTATGACACTCAGGAATAATCTAGGTTCCTATTAATGAAAGAACTTTCAAAATCTGTTTACAAACAGTTTCGGATATAACCCATAAGATAAGCCTATTTATAATATTAGTATAAATACAATACATCACACAAACATACAGATACAACATATAACAACGTAGACGCTGAATGTACATCTTAAATGAAAGCTTACTTCTAAAATATCAAAGTAGTGTTCATTAATGGACAAAAATCAATGTGAGTAATGTGGTGTCATGCGGCTACTACAAACTAGAATTCAGCTCTGATTCAAAGCTGAAGCGAGCCCGCTGTGCTAAATTTTCAGCTGAATCCTACAGTGCGTGCGTCACGGTCCATTATACTTTGAAAGGGCACTCTGATAATCCCGCGGATGACGTCAATGGCGTTCCGGTTGGATTGGACCTTGATACAAGCTGCAAATTATAGCTAGGATGTACCCTCGCCTCTCGCTTTTGTCGCTCCCGTGATTGGCACATGCGAGTACGCATGCGTGCGTCGCGGGTCACGGCCGCGACCGTGCGACGCTATCAACAGATGCACCCGCCCGCCCGCCCCGCGCCCGCTCTGGCCGTGCCAGCACCGCAGTCGGCACTGACCTATCTTCCTTCCCTGGGAAGTACACAGTGCCGCTTCATTGTCCTTGAACAGACAGCGAAGAGAATCAGAGAAGCTCGACTTCTCGCAAACGTTTTGTTCAATGTAAACTTATTTATTTATTCAAACTTTATGCACTAAAGGTAAAAACATTGGCAGCCTTAAAGCTAAAGTAGCCTTATCCACCAGTCAATCGTGAAAAATATGTGATCAAAAAATAGGTACGTCATACTCAGATTTTAGATATTTTGGCCATCTACGGGCACGTCTAGGCATATCTGGCTGGTATTTTGCACAGAATCGGGTCATTTGCATGTACGGTATTTGGCGTTTCTGGTACAATGCGTCCAAATGAATTGTATTTTCTAATTAGTTTTCTCACTACTTCCTCATTCCCTTCCCTTGAATACTAGTACAAAATGATTTCTATTCTGACCTAGTCAGTCAATCCACTATTGAACCAAGTGCACGTTTCGCAAACAAACCTTGAGGACTTAACCCTGTTTCTAAATTCATAAGGCTAGTAGTTTTACTTCAATCTCCTAATTGAGCCTGCAATCAAGTAACTTGTCTCGTTACGGGAGCGGCCGTGGAGGCCTTGGTCTCCATATTGCGACATACACATTTTCCGCTTCACTAACCTTTTATGATTTTTCTGACTCGAGCCTTATTTAATAAACTTTAGCGCGATGTCATCGCTCTCCTAAAACGATGCTTATCCATAAACGTGGTGGTTGAGGACTTCTCCTTCGATTTGATGGCCACATACCTGTCCTGTATTATAGGCTCCTCCTAAAGTGTCTGCTATAACTGCATATCTGCATGATATGTCTTATTTGCGGAGTAATTGCACTCTAATGATATCAAGACATTCATTATAGCTACTTTTTCCTACTTACGCGTAGATTTTCTCCGTAATTTCTTTAGTTACATATGCGAATAGGACGTGTTTGAAGTCGTTCTCTTCAAGTAATGTGGCTGTGGTATCGGCACGAGAGCGATGAGCCGTGAATTATTACTTATTACAGTCGCTTTGTCGCGACTACTCACCATGAATATGAAAATACCGCATCTCACAATCGTAAAACGTACCAACAAGGTCTTCTAATTATTATTACGATAAGGAAGTAAAGGAGGAAATTTATCTCTGCCAAAGAATAATTTGTAAATACAGCACGGCTAGCATAAATGTGTTCTCGTGTGCAATAAGCGAGAAAAGGCGCAACATAGGTACAGATGTCTGTTTCATCTAATGCGCTTATTACACATTCCTAAATTCAGAAACAAAAAGCGTGAGAGCCAATCAAAGTGGAATGTATTGCTCATAGAATAAGATCCATTTTTGTATCACTTATATTATGTAACGTGTCGCTCCGCTTTTCAAAAATCCGTGATACAAAAATGGACCTTATTCTATGAGTAATACATTTCACTTTGATTTGCTCTCACGCTTTTTGTTACTGAATTTAGGAATGTGTAATAAGCGCATTAGTATGGAGAGAAGCAAACGTGGGGACTCGCGGTGCGAGCTATGTCGCGGGCACACTTGTGCTACCCGTGCTGACCACTGTTTCCTCGATCCATTTCATCGATCGATTATTTCGGTCTATTAGGAGTATATAGTAACTATCGTATGTCTTTTCGGAATGACCCTCAGAGTGTCCGTTTGTTTAGCTTTATCCTTTATAGATAGAAACACAGTTGAGCAGACCGTAAACAAGTTTATCTATGTGGGAGGCATTGCGAAAAAGAAGGGTACGATTAGTGGGTCGTTGCCCTCCGCCCATGTGGCAATTAATATGTGACTGTATGTATGACTAAAGAATACTAAACGCTTTTTCGGATGTCGAATATCACTGGCGCAGAGTCATGGCCGTTCGACGCGGTGAGCAGCGGTAAACCCGAAATATGTGATATGACTATTTAGCTAGATAAGTCACGCCACATCTTTATCAATATTATTGTATTTTCCAAGTTTCCTTTATGTTTCATCATTATACTAATATTTTTCATCCGTATCACTTCAAATTATGTAATATGTTCCTAAAATGGAAGATGATAATGTATCTCCTTATTTCCTCCAGTCTATCCTTCCATACCTTTCCGTTGTTTACCTGCCGTGTCGTTGAAATGAGCTGACATCGTTACCGTGGCAGGTTATTGGAAAAGTTTGTAGGTTCCAAGTAGATACACAACTTGGCTGCTTGTTTGTAAGGTGATGCGAAGGTTGCCGAGCCGTCTTCGATGACTAAGTAAACGTGTTCGGTTTACTTTGGCTCATTCGCATGTTATTTTGCGTACATTTACGACCTTTCATCCGTTTTGAAGATCTGGACGCACTGTTGCTGTGTAAGGCATACAAGCTTATACATATAGTTATTATAATATAATCTGAGAAGGCAATGAACCGCGCGGAGTCATGAATTTGTAAATAACGGTAGTTATTATTAGCTACAGTTACCGCTTTATACTAAGCTGGACTATTTGTTTATTTATCTGTGGCAAGCCGTTAGGAAAGGATTTCTCCCGAACATGACTTCGTCCGCCACGCTAGGCCAATGTTGCCTGTAGAAAAACTAAAAATTACCATACTACATAATATGTATGTTCGTTCCAATTTCTTACGAGACTGTGTTTCTATCGAGTACAAGAGCGCCCTCTCAGTCTGTAATTGTAGTTATACTAACTCGTTTCAGCCTTATTAGTATGTCGGTTTGTCGCGCGAGATATAGTTTTGCGTCTCGCTTACTTCACCGCAAATCGAAAAAGCTAAGTAAGTAGCTAGAGATTTTGCATTAATGTGCGCAACAAAGCCCATCATACTACGCAGGCTGTTTTACAACTGCGGGTTTGGCCAACCAACTTTCCGACTAACCGAAAATAAAAGGTTATTATTATTTGACCGATGGGACAGTAAAGTTCTTGAGTGGCGACCATATTACGGAAGACGCAGCGTAAGTAGGCTTTGTGGGAACAAGGTGGACCGACGATCTGGTACAGATCGCAGGTACCAGCTGGATGCGGAAGTCATAGGACCGGCCGCCGTGGAGATCTCTGGGGGAGGCCTATGCCCAGCAGTGTGCGACTTTTGGCTGATATAATTATGATGTTGATTATTATTTGACTAACTAAGTTTTCCTTTGTCCCCGTCCAGGCCGGAGTCGTTCTGGGTGTCGGCGGTGCTGCGCGCCATCCGCGCGGTGACGCTGGTGCTGGACATCCTGACGTTCCCCGTGCACCTGGTGTGGCAGCAGCCGTGGCGGAAGCGCGCGCTCTCCAGACGGATCAAGGTCCGTGCTTTATTTGTCTTTAAGATTGTGTCAGCCCCGTAAGGGGAACGTTGTTCATAGAGAGTTTATGTGATGTTATTTATCCATTCTTTCAAGGGTTTGACGTTTTTAATCGCAGAGTGCGCAAATGAGCATGAAATGGATTTCTACATGTTAATAATATAAAACAATGCAATGACAAAGAAAATAATGGAATCATAAAGCAACAATAATAATGAATAAATATGCTGGACAAATTCAGAGCCATCTGGCCCCAAAGTAAGCAAAGCGTGGCGACTGGCATGTTAACCAACTGAACCGCTCAGGTCGTCAATCGTCGTCATCGCCATCTAATAATAAAAAACGTCGTTTCCTAAGGTCGTACGCAGCCGATGGCTGCATAAGGCACAGACTCGATCGGTGGGGAAGACGTGAGGGGGCTTATGTTCACATCGTCGTCCTGCACGTCGTGTAGACGTCCAGCGTCCCGGTCTTCTTCTTCGTCGAGTCAATTTTTCGAAAACCCTAGATTTGGCATGCCCAGTAGTTGGCCACGGCAACGGCATTATCAGTCGCCAGGAACAGTTCCTCCCTAGTGCAGGTAGCAGGACAAAGAGCACAAGAAAGCAGATGCTCCATGGTTTGGGAATGAGCTCCACAGTCGCATCGCTGCTGTGTGTGGTCAATGAAACCCCACTTAGCCAGAGAGTCTTTGCAGCGGCCAACCTGCGTCCGTAAACGGTTAAGCGACTTCCAAGTTGGCCACTGCGTCCCGGTGATGATGAAGAATAAAACATTGGACTCACAAGCTGGTTCTCACCCCACAGGCCCGCATAATCGAGTCCTCGCCTCGCAGCCTGACCGTGCGCTCGGTGTCGGCGCCGTGCGAGCTGCACGTGCGGCTGATCCGCGACGGCGTCTCCACCATGGAGGCCATGCTGCGGGCCGCGGCCGCGCGCTGGGCCGGCCGCCGCTGCCTGGGCACCAGGGCTGTGTTGGGCGAGGAGGACGAGGTCCAGCCCAATGGCAGGGTCTTTAAGAAGGTAAGCGCTAACATCCAAATGCTTTATTAGTAACAGTCACACGTCAAAGTGGCAAGTTGGTACTTAGGAAGTACCTTTGTAATAAGTACATTACAATTAATTGTAATTTACAATGTCGACGCCGTAGATTAAACTAGATTATTCGTAATAAAATATTAAAATGACATAATTTCAAATTATTAAAAATCATTCGTAATAATTAAATCATTCGCTATACACCCTGCAGCCTGCTTCAAACGTCATCATGATCATCTCGGCGTTAAAGTCCCGGTTGTGCTTTCGAGAACAAGGGCCCAAGGGTCCGCCTTGACTATGATCCACGATTTGGCAGATCAGGTAATTACAGTAGAGCGACTGCCATCTGACTTCCGTGACCCAGCTACCAGCAACCTGACCAGATTGTATCATGATTACAAATTCAGTTGCCTGAATTTGTAGGTTTCATCACGATGTTTTCCTTTATCGTAAGAGTATGCTTCAAACATGTAATATCCCTTATTTTAATCTGTTACTCCGAAGTGCTTTTTATAAAATCTAGCGTCATTATCATCTTGGCGTTAAGTCCCGGTTATTCCCCCGCGTGCCGCGCGGCAGGGTCAGGGTCCGCCTTACCTAAAATCTACCGTGATTATTATAAAAATAACTCGAGTCAATCGAGCGTAGTGAGCTCGTAATTTTTTACTTATCCCTTAAAGCCTTGCGCGATTTTAATAAAAGTAACGTAAATCAATAAGTGGACGATGTTAGCGATCTCGAAATTTTTAACATTTCGCTTATAGGTTAATTTTCACGCAATTTCAATGAAGGAGTGTTCGTGGAGGGCCATAAGTTGTTTCATTGTCAATAAAACGTTACTAGATAGTTAAGCGAAAGGGGAATAAAAGCCTATTGAATCGCAGTTCAATTACTTCTTTAGTAGTTGTCCTCGCCCTGGCATGAAATTCTCTATCGAATATTTTATTTTTTTAAAGCCAGCACCGACTGCTCGTCGGTCGGCTGCAACAGCAACAATACCAATGCCACTCTCGTCACCCCGTCTCCGGGTCCTTTTGTTTGTACGAGCTATCGCCTAGACTATTTATTTATTTCAAATCAGTTTACATACACAGCTTATGCCTGATTAATGTAAACAAAATAAACAGTAAAACTATATATAAAAGAAGAAAATATAATAAACAATGCCACCCTCCCCTCCCCAGTTTAACATGGGCGAGTACAGCTGGCGCTCGTTCACGGACGTGGAGCGCGAAGCCCGTCTGTTCGCGGGCGGGCTGCGCGAGCTGGGCGCCGCGCCCACCGTGCCCGTCGTCATGTTCGCCGAGACCCGCGCCGAGTGGATGGTCGCCGCCCACGGCTGCTTCAAGCAGAGCATACCAGGTATGGATCAACTACGTTTGTCGCGATTGGCACGTTTAAACATACAAAAACATCATTAATAATGTTTTTTTGTTGGTCGCGACTGTCGCGTTTCAACATACAAAAACATCATCGACCTTTTTTTTTTGTTATACGGTAGGTGGCCCTGCTGGAAAGTGGTCACCGCCGCCTGTAGACGTTAGCAACGCCAGGGGTGTCGCCAATGCGTTTCCCACCTCTACGACACGTTGCTCTGGCGGCAAAAAGGCAAATGGCCCTCCATTGTCAAAGCCACTGTTTCCCAAATCTCAACCCCATGGAGCAATTTATTATTTAAAATAGTATTGTTTGGCTGTGGTATTCTGTAAGGTGGAGCTACTTCCCTAATCAGGTGGCTCCGATTCGAACGGGATTCCCCGCTATGCCCTACCTCTCTTAAATTACACTGACAATTGGATGACTTCTCAACCTAGCAGCTTGTAGTTGACCGCTTTTATAATTTGTAACGTGATAATATTATCATGGACGTGCACGATATAAGGGAGAGGTGGCTTGAAAGGGATTTACTAGAGGAGCCTCTGCAACAAATATGTCCTCTTCTTGCCACCTCTATCCTATATCGTGGACGTCCAGGATAATATCGTTACATTACAAATTATAAAAGCACCCGTTCGTAACTTCGCTATTTCATTCATAAGTTGGTATTTATCAGTGAAATAGATTGGTTGACGGTACTGAATGCGCGAGTCGCCGCAGGAGGAAGTTAGCTGCACCCGACATTTCTATATTGTTCGGCTATGTGCATCTTAACGAATAAATATTTTCATTTCATTTCGTCTCGTATTCATTGGGCCGAAGACTGAATATGTTTCCCATGCAGACATACAAATATATGATTTGTGCCCCAGAATTGCTTATTATTCTTATTATCTTTAATCAGGCAGACAGTTGATTAACAACTGATTAACATAATCCTGCTGATCCTGTTTTTGAAATCGATGTTTGTAGTCGATAAACTCCGAAACTACGCATTGACGTTTGTTACTGAACGGATTGTGATAAAGTTTCGCAACCTTGTAAATTATGTAACTTATTGGCCCTGCGTTATACTCGTGAACGGGTGCTGCCTTGGTGGACTGGCTTACTCTTGCTGTAGTTTTAGGTGGTTTTACTTAATTTTACTAGACATATTTATATAATATATTGAGCACGGTCCGGCTCTGCCTGGCATTGCCGGGCACGGTCCGGTCGTGACTGGCGTGGGGTGGGTTTGCTGCTGCCATGGGGCGGCCAGCGTGTCACTGTGTGCTTCCTTCCTACTTTCCTACTCTCCTCCTTTTTGACGATTGCAAGAGATATTTAATGACCTAATCAATCAATTTTGAATATGAATTTTTTGAATTTTATGCACCTAACCCAAAATAACACAATAAGCTACTCGTATTATCATGCGTAGAATTAGGTTATTCCGTATGCGGAAAACCTCGCGGGCAAAAACTACTAACCATAAAAGATCAGTCATCCCATCTGCTCCTTATCCAGACGTACTATACGCACACCTACCACCCAAGTCCTCAAAAAAGGACCATATATCCACCAACTACACTCCCCGCTCTCCCACCGCAGTGGTGACGATCTACGCGACGCTGGGCGACGAGGCGATCGCGCACGGCATCAACGAGACGGAGGTCTCCACCGTCATCACCACGCACGACCTGCTGCCCAAGTTCAAGAAGATACTCGCCAAGACGCCCAAGGTATGGATGACACCCCTCGATAGTACGCGGCGACCCCTCCTCCACTCAGTGAACAGGGTCCAAGGTCTTTGTTAACAGGGTCACCTCAGATAGCAGGCGCTCCACTGTAATTACCTTATCTCTAAAAGAAATCTCTTCCAGTAGGCCTACAAAAGAGATATGGGAAAATTAAAAGCAGATAAGACGTGCACAATTACTACAATTATAATACTATAACTAAATACATACATAAAATTATATACTAACTATACTAATATACCATAAAAATAAAATAAACATATACCATAATAACTAATATAATATAACATACAATGTAAGTGACACAGAGTCGATTGGCGTGGAAGGAAAACCGTCAGGCGGGCTGTACGCTTGTTTGCCATCGTGGTACATTAAAGAAAAGTCAGTGTCTTTACCACCGTGTACCAAGCAAAGGTCGTCTCTATTGTGTAGGTAATAGGGTCGAAGATCGTCTATAAAAGGGGTGAATTTCTTTCCCATTAGGTTTTTAGCTATTAAATGGGTCGAAAGGAAACTTACTGTGATTTGATTAGATCTATTATCAGCAATAAATAATTACAAGTTGTTTTGGGGCCGATTTTTCAATCCCCAGATAACACATATCAGTGTGATAAGTTATTATGCGAATTAAATACAATCGTTCATGTTTTATCAGTGATGCAATAGTCTGTTTTAATTTGGTAGTACTCTATTCTAGTATTTTTATGTTAGTGTGGGTCATAATAACATAATCTGGATCCACGTGTAACTAATAGACAGAAATGCTCACAATCTTTTTTATTATAATTTTTAGATAATAGTCAAGCGGCCCACCACGGAATATTACCAGTGAGGTGGTCACCGCTGCCTATATATGAACTGTATATAAAGAAATTGTTTACCGTAATACATAGTCCATACAACATACTAATACTAACGGTCTACCCACAGGTGGACACCATAGTGTACATGGAGGACCCGCTGAAGACGACCGAGACGGAGGGCTACAAGCCGGGCATCAGAATATTCGCCTACAAAGAAGTGCTCCGGAAGGGACTGTACTCTAAAATCGGTGAGAAACTTAACAATTTAGTTGCGCAGTTGGTAAATGTTGAGGTTCAGTGACGCTGCAAAAGGAGAGGGTATTATGAGCGTGATTGGTCTCGTGTGTGTTGGTATGTGTCTCCCTAACGGCTGAACCCATTTTGGTGCGTTCTTTTTTTTTCATTTGGAAGTCAGTTTAATCAATATGTGCATAGCTTTGTTTCATTGCAATCAGTTTAGTAATTTGAAACAAAAATTATTTATAATAATAAATATGCTTGGACAAATTCACTCAGCGCCATCTAGCTCCAAAGTAAGCAAAGCTTGTGTTTATGGGTTTTACTAAACAGATAAACTACTTATATACTTTTTATTTACATACATATTACACCCTAACAGGAATTGAAATTAATTATTTCAATTTCTGCTCGGCCAGGAATTGAACCAACTGAAACGCTCAGGTTTTCGAATATTACATCTGATCTGTGTTTGCAGAGCCGGTGCCGCCTTCGCCGCAGGACACTGCCATCATCATGTACACGAGCGGCTCCACGGGCGTGCCCAAGGGAGTCGTGCTCTCACACCAGAATATGATCGCCACGCTCAAGGTTATTATCCAATTATATCATGCTATGGATGTCATATCATGGCTTTTTACGAGCCTGAGCAGTCTGCCTGGGTGCCTGATGGTAACCGGTAACGGTTGCCCGTCATATCTACTGTATAAGGCGGTGATACTCCCCCGGGCGGACTCCTCGGGCTTGACAGCTTACCACCTAACGCAACCCTTGGTACTTGGTCGCTATGACCTATTGATCCTCTTCCATGTATTGAAAGTGGCTGAACCAGCTTTTGTGGTGACTTCTTTTATAAAGAACTAGCCGCCATCTCACCTGGGTCTCAAGTCAGCTAATTACGAAATCTTGATTGAATTGTAATTGTAAAAAAAACGCGTCGAACTGCCATCGAACCATTAGTAACAGTGGCAGAACACCAAAAACGTGACCAACTGCAAGGGACGAAGCGGCCGATGATGGAGCAAGCCTGTCAACGCCCGCCTAGTCACTCTGTCCTTATGATGATATGACAATAATGATTGGTATTGTTTCCCAGGGCTTCGCGGACGCGGTCCCGATCCGCGACGAGGACATCCTGATGGGGTTCCTGCCGCTCGCGCACGTCTTTGAACTGTTGGCTGAGAGCATCTGCATCATCGCAGGTATCTAAGCGCTAGCTGAATGGATAAGGAGACCATTAACAGGCCTATGTAAAAGAACCCAAGTATGCAAGCCGGCCAACAAAATTGTAGTAGCTATTTCGACAGCAGGCATAATTCTGAACAGTTTTTATTAGGACAGTTAAGCTATACGATAATCCCTAGAGTTGTTATTTAAATGGTACGAGATACCAGAAGTATCAAGTTAATCAAGTATCATTACTGTAAGAAGTCTGAGTATCCATAGTGTAAATTAATAAATAATAATAATTAATAAATTTTCGACTCGACTCGGCGATGTCAATCCATCGCTTCTTGGGTCTTCCGCGATACCTCTTTCCTGGTACCGGTGATTTTATTGATATCAATCACTAAGCATCTGGTTGCTCCCCCAGGCGTGGCGATCGGCTACTCGACGCCGCTGACGATGCTGGACTCGTCCTCCAAGATCATGAAGGGCACCGCCGGCGACGCCACCATACTGCAGCCCACCTGCATCACCACTGTGCCGGTGAGTCACTGACCATGTTTATAAAATATGGATTTTCGCAGTTTTAACCCACCAGATGACGCCACTGGCAAGTCGAGGAAGTATGTTAACCCTTTCCACGCGACGGCCCAAAAATATGTCGTTTAGGTAGTGTTATGAACATAATACATGTCAATATATCGTGTTAATGTTCGTTTGTGCAATTAAAATAATGGTGAATTATAACTTATTTTCTTCTCTGATATTTCAATCTTTGGTGTCATGGGCACGGAAACGAGATGTCACATATATGTGACTTTGGCGTTGAATAGGTTAAAATACTCTCGTGCAATCACGGACTTGTAATAGTATAAGTCTTGTATTATTACAGGTCAGTAAATCTGTTCCAGTCAATGACAGGGCTTTATTTTGACATCATACCTCACGTCTCAGTAGCGCCGTGTGTTGGATTTTGGAATTATGAACACGCTCAATGCAATTTCGCGAAATGCCATATAAAATGACAAATTCTCAGAAAGTCATATCGCAAATCGTAACATTAGCATTTCTGTGAACTACACTCATCACCTAGCCCAATGGTATCAGATAAGACCTTGTTTTTGAAGCTCGCCTCGAGTCGAACAGTTTTCAAAATTGAATATTTCAGCATGACTTCACTACATAGTATAAAACAAAGTCGCTTTCTCTGTCCCTATGTCCCTTTGTATGCTTAAATCTTTGAAACTACGCAACGGATTTTGATGCGGGTTTCAACAGCAGATAAAGTGATTCAAGAGGAAGGTTTATAAGCAAGTAGAAAGAGGGTAGGTAGGAGTAAAGTAGGTGTACGCGAATGAAGTCGCGCCGGGTCCACTAGTTTAAATTAAATTGGTACCGAAAGGCGAAAGGATCCAAAAAAAAAATTTTCCTTATTTATTTTGCCATTGACTGTGGCATTTTGAGGCATGGCTTCTTCCGAATGTCGTCATGTCAAAGTGTCATTTTGCGAATGTTGCGTTGAGCGCCGCATTTCTCAGGTTTAACAGCCGTGGGCCGTGGAATTGTTCAACACTGTTGCTAACTTTCAATTCCGTCGGCCATGGGCACTACACATAGTAAAAACCATACAACCCTACCCTAACCCACCCACCTTTCCCTTCCAGCTGATAATGGACCGCATATCGAAAGGCATATCGGACAAGGTGTCCCGCAGCGGGGCGTTCGCGAGCGCGTTCTTCAAGTGGGCCTACGGCTACAAGCAGGCCTGGATGCGGCGCGGCTACGACACCCCAGTGCTCAACCGGATCGTGAGTATATACACTACTAATACCTACTTACTACTAAATTGCATCACTATATAGGACAGTTTGGCAATTGAGCGCGCGCGCTTGCGTTTTAGCGGGGTTCGAATATCATCAAAAATATGTTTTCGTTACTAAAGCATTTGTTATTTAATTTTGTGACAGTTTCGATACTGTCTCGCGTTGGCCATGATAACATACTTGCTATAACAACTATAGGCTAATTACGTAACTCTGTTGCCAACAATTATCTGATTTCAATTATTGAAATTGTTACTTTTTTCTGTATCACCGATTTTATGGGTGTAGTTGCTAACAAAGTTTCATTGCAGTAAACTGAAACATAAATCGATGAAACGGAATCGCAAAAGTATCAAATTCAATTATTGAAATCAGAAAATCGTTAGCTACGTGATAAGCGAACAGAGGTTCTAGCAAGTATATAACGGGTTAATGACGCGGGATATTGTAAGTATCTAGGAGTGAGAGTTTATTCAAGTCTGCGCCATCCCGCTCACCGGTGGGTAGACTAATCGGAATAAACAGCAATGCGATTAGTGCCCTGCTGGACTTAAGCCTCCTTTCTTCACATTAGTCTGGGCAGGTGGCCGATCAGTTTGTTTGATGACCTTAATCTGAACTCGTCCCCCCTTCCTCTCCAGGTATTCACGAAGGTATCATCCCTCCTGGGCGGTCGCGTCCGTCTGATGATCAGCGGGGGGGCTCCCCTCGCCCCGGACACTCACGCGCAGGTCCGCATCTGCCTCTGCTGCGACGTGATCGCCGGCTACGGACTCACCGAGACCACGTCGTGCGCTACTGCCATGGACCCCTTCGACAGGTGGGTGGTCACAAACCAACAGGGACCGGGCCCTAAGTCATATGGACCGTATTGGACCTACAGAGCGTACGCGAGTCATATCCATCGGAACCGTCAGTCTAACTCGAATGGATTATAACACACCGCCATCTCCGCCAACCGAATGAGATGGCGATGTATCGATCCATCAATAATTGCTACTCGAATTATTTACGCGGTCGTGTCCGATGGACGTGAACTCGTGCGCGCATAGTACAGTAAAACGGATTGACAATAGCGGACATTGATCAAAACGATAGACATAACGCTTTACGAGTAAATAGTCATATTCGTTAGAGCTCGTCTAAGCTGAAATGACGCGCCTCACTATTGCATTAACAAATTTACAACAACAAATTTAACACAACAACAAACACGTTTTAACAAGCAAATTTAAAATATGGACGCAACACATATACAAATGCCGTTGTAATTGGTCATTCAGTTGCCGGTGAGACTCAAACGTGAGCAGACGACGCTCCCACACAGATGAAGTGTCGTTATTAATATTTGCACTCACACGTCGAAATCAACTAATTAAGTAATGGGGCGCGTCATTTCAGCTTAGACAAGCTTTACAATATAACAAAATAAAAAAGTTTAGAACATTTTTGTGTGTCTTTAGAAATAATGGCAGTATATGACCAAGAAATCATCACGCAACAAATTATTGCTTTGTTGTAGTCCGGTTTGAAGGATAACGTCGCCAACGTAATTACAGGTCTGAGACGTATAATCTTGTCCTCACGATGACGGCGCACTTGCGGTTCTGCGTGAAACCTAAATGCATAAATCGTAGACGTAATGGGCGACAGTTACCGCTTCACATCGGGTGTTATCCCGTTCGAATTGGAGCCGCCCGACTGGGGAAGTATCTCCACCTTACAGAATACCGCAGCTAAACAATACTCTTTTAAATAGTATTGTGTTTCTGCCGGTGAGTAAGGTTTCCAGTTCTCCATGGGGTGGGGATTTGGGGAACCGTGGCTTTGGCAGTGGAGGGGCATTTGCCTTTTTGCTGCCAGAATAACGTATTATAAAGGTGGGCAACGCATTGACGATACTCTCGGTGTTGCTAATGTCTATAGGCAGTGGTGACCACTTTCAATCAGGTGGTCGGCCCGCTTGCCTGTTTGCCTATCGGATAACATAAAAAAAAAACTCTCGAAACATACTTACAAGCCATACCGTTCCCCAGGTCGACGGGCCGCGTGGGCGCGCCCAACACGGGCACGGACATCAAGCTCGTCAACTGGGAGGAGGGCAACTACCGCGTCGACAACAAACCCTTCCCGCAGGTGGGTACATGGTCATGTGTAGCCTCTTTTTTGGTAGAAGAATAGATATAATCGTGGACGAATTTAATCGGCTTGTCTTGGATAACGGTAGTCGCTTTGCATCAAGTGGACCGTCCGTCCGTGTGCCTCTATAAGCAATATAAAAACACTGCGCCATCTAGCCCTAAACTAAACAAAGCTGTACTATGGGTGCTGGTTAACTGATATAGTATAGTCATCATCACAGTTATAAATATAACAATGGAAAAAGATGCTGCCTAATTTCCATCTTATATAATATAGTAATACTTTGAAATACGTACCTGTTACACCCATTACGATCTTCTTCGTGCTCGACAATCATGTTTGGCCGTATTCGTACGTCTTTTTAAAAATATCAGAATAGGTTTGATCGATCGCAGTGACATTAACTCAAAGTGTATAGCCACGTATCTCTTAGCCCGTGGCAAAAAAATAAACTAATTTTCACTATTAGATACGGTAACAAAATGAGTGATAGAGAGCCCTTCCCTATTTCAATGCTTCGTACCAGTCATTGTACTCCATCGAACAAACAAAAATAGTGGTTAATGTAACTCGCATTTAAAAAAAGGAGTATTAAAACATATTCATCACAAGCCTACCCTCACTATTTACAATAAACGAAATCTAACAATCTCCCCGCACCCTTTTACCAGGGCGAGATAGTGATCGGAGGCGAGAGCGTGGCCGAGGGCTACTTCCGCAACCCGGACAAGACCCGCGAGGAGTTCGTGTCCGACGGAGACACGCGCTGGTTCCGCTCCGGGGACATCGGGGAGCTGCACCACGACGGCTGCATCAAGATCATCGGTGAGGATACCATACACACCATATATAAACGCCACACACGAAATATACGCCACACAGTATACACACGTCACGCGCTATATACACGCTACATACGATTCACACCTCAAACACTAGACACAGGCCACAACATTAGACACACGCCACACCCGCTAAGTCACGATACACACTATATACACGACACACACGATATACATTCCACACACATTATAAACGCCATACACGGTTAGGAATGGAAATACAAACGGGCGCTATGCGTCGTACGACACTAAAATATGCTAAACACCATACGACACAGGTCCTTAATCGCCATAATAATATAAATAAATATTCGTGTAAAAATTCACACAGCGCCATCTAGCCCCAAACTAAGCAAAGCTTGTACTATGGGTGCTAGATAACTGATATACTACTTAAATACATTTTAAATACATACTTATTATACATAGAACACCCAGACCCGTAACAGAAATAAAAATTCATAATTTCAATTTCTGCCCGGCCGGGAATCGAACCCGGGACCTCTTGCGTGGCAGACCGGCATGTTGACCATTGAACCACTCAGGTCGTCACAATATAGCACATACTTTACGCCATGATAGTGACAAATAATAATTTATGCTACACAATTATACATTCCATGCAACACGAAACACCTTTTTAATCTGTTTTATTACGGCTCTTTTACACAAGACCAATTATCGAGCCAGTCCAGAAGCCAATCCAATAAGAATAATCATTGACTTTGGAGTATCATCAAAATCCAAGTCAATGGCTGGCTTGCATATTGTTTTCATTAGACTAGTTTACCAGACTGACCCGGTTATTGGCTTCCTATGAAAGGGCTTGTAGCATTTCCCCTCACCACAATCTTACATAGCCTAAACTAACATACCCCCACAATCTCCTCCCAGACCGCAAGAAGGACCTGGTGAAGCTGCAAGCCGGCGAGTACGTCTCCCTCGGCAAAGTGGAAGCTGAACTCAAGACCTGCTCCATAGTGGAGAACATCTGCGTGTACGGGGACTCGTCCAAGATGTTCACGGTAGCACTGGTGGTGCCCAACCCCCAGCATCTTGCTGACCTGGCGCGGAAGGTGGGGCTCCCCGATATGGACTTCGAGCAACTCTGCCACAACAGCGCCATGGAGAAGGCGGTCGTCAAGGAGCTGGCGGATCACTCTAGGAAATGTGAGTATTGGAGGCTTTGACTGCCTGATTGCAAGCGGCAAGGAAGCGCAGTACATTTACCCCTGACTAGGTCTGACGCTGTTCGTATGACCGAGAGGTCGAAAGGATCCTGGGTGGAGGAGGGTTATTGTCCACGGCTGGAGACTTTTTTTTAAATTTATTTCTTATACCACTAAGGTGGCAAACAAGCGTACGGCCTGCCTGATGGTAAGCAGTCACCGCAGCCCTGTGGACGCTTGCAATATCAGGGGCATCACCCACGCTTTGCTGACCCCGTAAAAACCTTATTACCCCTTTCTTGAACAACTCCATGTTGTACTCTCCAGGGAAAACCTCTCCAGGTAGTTCATTCCATGACCTTTGTGTGCGTAGGAAAAAGTTCCTTTGGAACCGCACAGTTCGCGACCAATTTGGCTCCAAGGTGTGAGGATGAACCCCTCTATTTGCCTCTTAACGGAAACGCCGTTGTGATAATTGTGTTCGGCGGTGATATGTGAATATAATTGCGCCTTTGTCTTGTGTGCTTTCTGTTTCTGAAAGTAATATTTTTTTTTTTTTTTTTATAACAAACAAGTCGGGCATTTGACCGCCATCTCACCTGTTGGTAAGTGACGATGCGGCCGAAGATGAAGCATGCCCGTCTTGGAACAGCCTATTCACTCTAGCCTTAAAGGCATCCAGATTATATTGATCAGGGAACACACTCGCAGGCAAAGCGTTCCATTCCTTAGCCGTACGCATTATAAAGGTCGAGCCAAAGCGGTTCGTGCGGATGGCTGGAAGATCCACGACATAAGGATGAAGCGCTCGCCCGGATCGCGTTTCCCGATGGCGGAAAGGGGCCGGCGGAATGAGGTCGTGCAGCTGCTTCGCACACTCTCCGAAATGTAATCTGTAGAAGACCGACAGACGCGCAACCCTACGCCGATTTTCGAGGCTCTGCAGCCTAGCCTTAATCAACCGCGGGTCACAAATTATCTTCTTTGCACGTTTTTCCACCGAATCCAAAGCCGCCAGTTGATATTTAGCTGATCCATCCCAGAGGTGGCAGCAGTACTCCATGCAGGACCGCACTTGTGCTTGATATAACTGAAGCAACTGCCTAGAAGTGAAGTACCGCCTAACCTTCGAGAGGATACCAAGTTTAAAGATAAAATAAAAATAAAAAGCCTAAGATAAAAAGCCTAATCGATACGACTACACTCGTGTGCTCTCGCGCGCGATAACCGAGAAAAGGCCCGACATCAAATTGCTATCTCTTTCATCTTAGTATTGAGAGAAGGAAACAAACGCTCTCTCGCGGCGCAAGCTGTGTCTCGGGCACACTTGTGCCAGCCATATCAGTAAATAATTCAGACAATAGCTTTGATAGCATTCTAAACGGTCCGTTGGTGTTCGTTCCAGGCGGTTTGGAGAAGTTCGAAGTGCCGGCGGCGGTGCACCTCTGCACCGAGGTGTGGTCCCCGGACATGGGGCTGGTGACGGCCGCGTTCAAGATCAAAAGGAAAGACATCCAGGAGCGCTACAAGGAGGACATCAAGCGGATGTACGCCTCGTGAGGCCCGCGGGGCTGCTAGGCGCGCTCGGCCGCGGGGACCCGAAGGCGCCCGAGCGGCCCCGAGCGGCCCCGGGCGGCCCCGAGCGGCCCGAGCGCCGCCGCCCGGTTCGTTCCTGCGCCGAACACTCCCGCGCATTTGCGCTGTACATTCGGGTGAATAGTTTTATAGTTGGATACCCAAATTAGGAAAGAGGCGGCTAGGCATTTAAAATTAAGTTTTATTTAACTTATCTTATTTTATTTATAATGTAATAATTATTATTTGACAATGCAATTAATTAAATTGTATTGGTCCATCTACGGCCTGTAGATCACAATTTATTTATTTATTTATTTAAATAAATTGATTCGATTCCTACTTTGATATTCCAACGAAACTGTAGCGTCACACTCCCCGGTTACAGCGCAATTGCGCCGTCGCACCAAGTCGTTGCGTATAAACACTGATCGCATAAACGCTGGGATCGCTAGTTCGAATCGTATTCTGTACATAAGCCGTAGTCCGCGACGCGGGCGCCTCTGTGAGGCGCGACGTTTCGGTCCCAAATTGGATCCCACTAGCTTGTAGATTTGTAAATTATTTATGAAGAGATTAGGCCTCAATTTTTATATATATATAGAAATATTTGTATATGTAGCACACATCACATGGTAAATAACGGCAAAAAAATTGTAAAATACGAATTGTTAAAAAGAAAATACGCCAAACGTTTTTGAAATTCAAATAGTGGAACAATTTATAAATATCAAAATATATCTTAGAACTTCGTATACTTAAAAAAAACATAATAAATAGAACACTGCAATCGGTTCTAAGTTTCTATATCGTTAAGTATTGTAAATATTTCTTCTTTCTTAAATAATAAAAAAATGGTAGTTTCGTGCAAAATTAGCGTGTTTGCGGGACGTATGGTTGGTAGAGCGCGAGTTTTCGCGACTGGGAATGTTTTGTGATTTGGCCCGGCGCCATATTGTTGTTGTATGGTAGATCTGACGTCAGGCTACAGACCGGCCGGTGGGCCGTGCGACCAAACTGCACCAATAAATCTTGAAGCGGTTTGTCGCGCGACCTGCCACGGGGCTGCCGTGGACTTGCTAACCATCGCCCGGTCCCGCCGGCAGCTACTATGGCCAGGGCCCGCGGCAGCCCTGCACTGCTAGCTCAAATGCCCGCGACACGACAAGAGAGCGTCTGTGTCCTTTTCTCAACACTAAGATGCAGGGCCGCATTTAGGGGAGGGCAACCGGGGCGAAAGCCCCGGGGCCTCCACAAACGGGGGGCCCCCACAATAGAGACTTCGGAAAAAAACAACTTTCAAATTCCAATTAGTAAACACTAGTAAACATCTTTTCCTTTGATATTTTTTTTTTTGCTTTTACCGTTACCTACAGCCTGCAGTACTTTGTACATACATAATTATTTGATTATAATTACACTTAATTTATAATTTTTTAATTACACTTAATTACAATAAATTATTTATTGAAAAACACGACTTAAAAAAATATTTCACTTTATTTGGAAAATAATTTAGGGCGAGGGGCCTCCGCTCCTTCGTTGCCCCGAGGCCTCTGGACCTCTAAATCCGGCCCTGCTAAGATGAACGAGATAGCAATATCTATGTCGCGCTTTTTTCGCGTAAGAGAACACTTGCGCTAGCCGCGCTGAGAGCCCGTTAGAATAAGTCTCGTAGTACTTAGGGGTCGGGGTTACTTTGCCACTGTTCTGATAATAATTTTTGCAATAAATATTAATTTAGTTAGTTTGCGAGTGTTGTTGAGTGGTGTGGGCTCAGTTGCATAATCTATTAGCCAAATGGTGCGTTTTAATTTGTATTGTTTTAGATACAAAGCGGCCGCGGCGACGCGCGGCCGGGATATTTAAATTGTTGATTAGTTTTACTTGTGCAATCATGGCTACTGTTTGAAATTAGCATTTATGTTTCTGAACGCATTTCGCTTAACATTTATGATTGTATCTTATAAACGTACATTTTTATGTATAATAAAATAATGTCTCCGTGTTCGAGTAATGTTGCCTAGGCGTGTATTCTAGGTACGGTTACCCAATGAAATATAGAATTCCATGAATGTATTTAATGTGAATTACAATTGTATGTTACTGTAATAGGTAGCATCATATTTTTCGATGTATAACCATATTGAAATTACAAAATATTATTATAAATGTAACATCTATGATGTTGGTAGTTTTGCTCAGTTTGTGATTGTATTTTGTGTTTGAAATTCTTAAACCTGAAGAAATTTTGTATTATTTATTCAATAAATGTTAATAAAATCATTAGTTCATTTTTTAATTAAATTCCCATCATTCTGGATTAAATCATGAACGTCTGAAACGTCATCAAAGGGCTGAACAGATTTGGATGAAATTTCGTTGCATCATACCTTGTTATTTTAGAAAGATAGAAGAACAATTTATTTCCATAAAAGATTTAGAATAGCACCGACGTTTATCCCACTGACGTGTTGTTAAAAGGCAACACAGCAATATCATCTGCCTATACAGGAAACTTGAACCAAACCCGGAATGGTATCTCAATTACTCTAGGCACCTGCCACCATCCCGGCACCACACGTATCTTTCTTGTGGGCCCCATGGTGGCTATGGCGCCTCCATGTCTGGTCTGTGGGGAGGATACTTCACCCATCACAGCTTTGACGTAGAGGGGCAATTTCCGGTGATTCGATTTTTTTAAACTAATCCAATCTGGTACGGCTCCCCTATTAACATATTCACGGAGGCCAGATGGCAGTCTGTTCACTGTAATTACCTGATTAACAAATCCTGGACCATGGTCAAAGCGGACCTCGCGCACGATAGCACAACCAGGACACTATGGTAACGCTAAGATGACCAGATTTTTTATACCTACCACTAAGGTAGCAATAGCAAGCAGTTAACGCCGCCTATGGACGTTTGCAATATCAGGGGTATCATTCCCGTGTTGCCAACCCATTAAAAACCGTTTCACTCTTTTCTTGAAGAATGTAGTATTCTCCAAAACCTCTCATGCCTTGTGTGCGTGAGAAAAAGTTTCTGTGTCACCGCTCCGGTTCAATTAGGTTACAAGATGTGAGGATACCCTGCCAGTCGATGGCGAGCAGTGCGATGATAGAACGTAGCTGTAGTTCCTCACCATGCAGATAGACAAGTGCGACAGTAAGAGAGTCCATTATAGGCCCATTGATAAGATACCGCCCGCACCAACCTGTTCTCGTGCGGCTTTTCATTTCGGCTGGTGCCGTTACCTTGTTCATCACCTGTATAACCCGCGTCACGAAAGAAGAGACTTCTCAAATGGCAGTGGAGGGGATACAGCGCAAGTCGAACCACGTGACCCGCCAAGTCTCTTCTTATTTGACACTAGTTGTAACTAAAGTAAGAAACAAAATTGAAGAAAAAAAAGATGAAGTTAAACACCGTTTTATCCATATATTTGAGAACCTGAGTAGTTCAGTTGATTAACAAGCAGAAATTGAAATGATGATTTTTAATTTCTATCAAGGGTCTGTCTGGGTGGCATATCAATACATAGTATAAAACGAAGTCGCCTCCCGCCGTCTGTATCTATGGACGCTTAGATCTTTTAAACTACGCAACGAATTTTAATGCGGTTTTCAACAATAGATAGAGTGAAAAAAAGGGTAGGTAGGGGTAAAGTAGGTGTAGGCTAGGAGTACGACGCCTAGCGAACGAAGACGCGCCACTAGTATCTAGCACCCGTAACACAAAATTTGCTTACTTTGGGTCTAGATGGCACTGTGTGAATTGTCCAAGCATTTTTATATATTTATTCACTACAAATTATAGTTCCATCTGTACCTCTCGGATGAGTCAAAGGTATCGTGAGCTTTCAAGAAACTTCCTACTACGTACGAACATTAAAAGTAAAGGCCACGCGGCAACACATTTGCTATTTACACATTGACTCTTGTGTAATGTTGCCGATGTCCATGGGCGGCGGCATGTATCTCGAACGGTGGCCGTTATTCAGTGGCGTTACAGTCATACAAGCCCAAAAGCCGGGCTTGCCTTATAAAAATAATTATCGATCAAAAATCAAAGCGAATGCGAGCGCTAACTATTTAAAGTTCGCGCTCCTAATACTTTTCAACACCGCCGCGCCGAAAAGCAGCGCCATCGTGCGCCTAGGTTACGAATCACGATCCGAACGCACACGCAAGTTGAGACTGAGTTGAATTGAGACGCGGCCAGTCATCTCGCTCGCACGCGCTGGCTTGTAAGCGGGCTTCGATTCCGGCCGGTATGTCTCTTTCTTACATATGAAAACTGTCCTATAATGAGATATAACATAGCCTCCTTCATCTTTGAAGGAGGCTATGGATATAACTATACGTTTGTTTATATAGTAAATTGTACGAGACTTTAAACCCTGCATGCGTATGAAGTTGTACACGGATGCAACTTCGCGCATGCGCAGTAGGTACGTTTGTTGAATGCTGGAACATGTACCAACTTCACTGTTGTTTTGTTTGAGCGGATAAGTAATTAGTTTTTTGTGGTGTTTGTGTTGTGTTTTGTAGTAAAAGTGATTTAATTGGATTGATCAACAATAGAGGAAGTAAAGCCCCTTGTGATGATTTAAAATGTGCACAAGTTTTGATTTGCATGGAAAAGGTAAAGTTTTTAAACATCGCTCAGAAAATAACAAATTATTTCCTCGCCAAAACCTACGCCCGATTTACGTACCTATTTCTCAGATTATTAAATCGCTTATAAGACAATTTCATAGATCGGTGTACCAAACTTATTGGATTGTTGGTTGTTCTCTCTCACAAGTTATATTGCTGGAATAAAACTGAAGAGTGATAAATGAGGATTGATCAGTAATGTGGCAAAAAGATGGATTTATTTTTAATAACCGTAAAAACTACAAAAACTTCATTTCTCGGCTTGCCTTACTCTGAAACCCTAGGCACGCCACTGCCGTTATTGCGCAGAAGTAATAAATATGATGTCGTGGGGGAGGAAACGGGGCGCAGGACGGACACAGCGTAATGCGTAAGCGCTGATTGGCTGTGTGCCGACTGAATTGGTGCGCGACCGTTACACCTAATAGTGCCGACTTTTAGCGGTCACTTTGTTTATATCATCGAAATAATATGCAAAGCACTCTGCACTCTGTACAGTTAGATGATATCCAGTTGTGATAACAATTAATTGTAAACGCATGCTGTGTTTACCTATCATTGGTTTTATACCTAAAACTAAATAAATGCTGTTATTTTACATACTACAAGATAACCATAAATCGTCTCTACTCTAGAAAACCGCGCTACCGCGTTTCTTTAATTGATCGCTAAATGTCGGTACCGTTATTGAAGGAAACCAAAGAAGTGGCAAAACAGGTGGCGAATCGACGTATTATTTTAATCAGCTTTCCGCCCGCGTGGAGTATATAGTACATCCGTTTAGGCGTGCAGAGGTAACAAATATAGATAGTGGGATAAAGCATAAATAAAAACAACAATTTCTATAATCTTAATTCTGTTTATTACAATAAACAATAATTACTAGCGACACCCGAGAGTCGCTCCGTCCGAAATCCTTACCGCTAGGCAGCGCCGCTAGGCGGTGCTCATCTTGCAGAGGTGGCGCAGCTGCATGATCTTGATGTCGTCGGAGCCGAACTTGACGACGCCCTCCTGGTTCTCGATGGAGATGAGCTGGCCGACGGCCTCGCGGTCCTCGCCGGCGATGACCTTGACGCGGTCCCCGGACTGCGGCACGACGGGCTCCAGCTGGTCCGCGAGCACGTTGACGACGCGGTCGTCGGCGGGCAGCCACAGCGCGCACAGCCCGCCCGACAGGCCGCGCACCACGCCCGCGCGCCCCGCCAGCGCCTCGTCCTCGTGCCCCGCGCGCACGCGCACCTCCACCTCCGTCGTGTGCCAGTCCGCCGCCGGGCCCTCCGCCGCGCCCGGCGTGCCCGGCCCGGCGCCCGGGTACGGCGAGCGCGGCGAGTAGCCCGCCGGCGACGGGGTGCCCGGGTAGCCGGCCGGGTAGCCCGACCCGCCCGCGCCCCCCCCGGCGCCCGCGCCGCCCGCGCCCGGCGACGGCGACGGCTGGTACGGGCTGTACGTGTGGTCCGAGCCGTACATGGTGCCCGGCGTCTGCGGCGTGAAGGGGCCCGCGCGGGCGTACGCCGCCGCCGGGTCGTAGCCGGGGCTGGGCGAGCCGTCGTCCAGCCCGTAGTCGAAGTCGGCGGGGCGCGCGGGCGTGGCGGCCGCGGCGGGGTCCCACGCGCCGTGCGCCGGCGTGCGGCTGCCGTCGTGCGAGGGCGTGGCCGAGCCGTAGTGCGGCGTGCGGTTGCCCACGTCGTAGATGGGCGTCTGCGAGCCGTGCATGGGCGTCTTGATGCCGGTGTCGCGGTAGGTGGGCGTGGCGGCGCCCAGCGTGGGCGTGCGGCCGGGCGTGCGGCTGTAGAAGGAGGCGGAGCCGTCCTTGGCGGCGGCGCCCACGCTGGCGATGTGCGAGCGGTCCACGGAGATGGTCTGGCAGGTGGAGTGCAGCTCGACGCGCGCCGTGCTGCCGGTGGCGTCCTTGACGATGCCGACGTTCCCCTTGTAGGGCCCGCCGGTGATCTTGATGGTGTTCCCGATGAGCTCGCGGTCGCGCGTGGCGCCGCCGCGGCCGTGTCCGCCGCGCCCGCCGCCGCGGCCGCGCGGGGTCCCGCCGCCGCCGCCGCCGCCCCCGCCGCGGCCGCCGTGCATGGGCGACTGGATCCGCGGCGACATGAAGCCGAGCGCGAGCGCGTTCCCGGCGGCGCTGTTCTTGTTCCCGCCGGCGAGCTGGAGGTGGCGCGTCTTGCAGACGAAGATGCCGCCGTTGTCGAGGTACATCCGCGACTGGAGGAACGCGAAGTTCCGGTAGAGGTGCTTGATCTCGCCGTTGCGGCCGGCGTGCGGGCCGTCGATCACCTTGACGATGTCCTTCTTCTGGATGGTGTTCTGCTCGGAGTCGAGGGCCATGGTGAAGCGGTTCTCGCGGCGCTTCTGCAGCGCCTGCGGCTTGCACTCGATGACCTTCCCCTGCATGCCGAGCACGTGGAAGTTCTCCTTCTCGAGGCGCACGATCACGCCCACCGTGGCGGGGTCCAGCTGCACCATGTCGCCCCACTGGAATCGTATACACACGATACTATTAAAATAGGATAGAAACAGGAAAGCAAGTAATGGTAAGTCCGTCACAACTATCCTGTAAAAGTTGACCGTTTTACAGGATGGTAATGACAGATACGAATTGAAGCATATTATTATTCTTCACAACCACCTAGCACCCGCCTGGCTAACGCGGTACTCCCAAGCTTTTGGTAAGAGGAAGGGAAATGAATCTGTCAAGGCTTGCATTGTTTGTGTTCCAGTTTGTAAACTCATTGTAGTTCATTTAACTACGTTGGAGTGTCGGTGGAACCGGGACATTAACGCTAAGAAAATTTTTTTAGTTACAAGCGCGAGAACATAGTCCTTAGATACACGCCTTTAGACATTTTAAGGGCACTCTTCGGGTTACTTATCGCGTACCTTGATTTACGAATGAAGAAGCCCAGGGAAAACTTTTAAGATGTCTATCAATGACTGCGATAGTTTACCGACACGAGCGATTGTCACGACTAACGTGTAGATGGAAGACAGGCACCCACCTGAAACTGTCCGAGAGAATCGACGCCGGTGGCCATATCGGAGCAGAGCTGCAAATCGCGAGGCAGCACTTCCAGCTCATGCATGGTGAGGTCCGACACCAACACCACGCGGTGAGGCTCCACTCGCACTATCAAGCCCGTGTCACCCTCGTACCTCCCCGCCAGCACCTTCACGTGATCACCCTGCTTGAAGTACTTCCTCAACTCATTAGGCTTGAACACCAGAGGGTCTTTCAGCGCGTCGTGCTTCGGCATCACGGTTATCATGGAGCCGTCGATCGCAATAATCCTCGCTTGCAGGTTCGCCAGGTCCCCGGAGCACACCTCCACGTTGTCGCCCATCGAGAACGAGTGCAGGCTGGTCGGGTCGTCCTTCGCCGGCGCGGCCAACTCGATGTCGATCCCTTCCGGCTGCTCCTCGAACCTCTCCAGCTCGGTCAGCGTCGGCTTCACACCCTCCGCAAGGATCGCTGACATCGTGAAGTTTTTGTACAGGAAACCCTTCCGCGAATATCTGTTGCCCTCGAATATCAAAAAGTCACCGTCCGACGTGACCTCGCCGCCGATCGCCCGGATAGCCTCCGGGTCGAACGGTTTCGCGGCCGGTCTTCTCTTCTTTTTCCTTTTCGCCGCTTCGCTCTCGCTCTGGACGGTTCTGAGCGCTCCTCGCAGTCTCGTGTAGTCTATCCTCGGCAGCAGCTTCAGATGCACCTGATTCTGAGCCAGGTCCACGTAGTCCACTTGCGCTATGTCGTCCTTGTACAGACCTCTCTTTAACCTGACCCACTGCTTGGGCTTGAGACCGGTTTGTTCCTTAACGACTCTAAGGACGTCCGTCATTTCCTTGATCGGGACCATGTCCTGTTTCCAGATGCCCATCCTGAGCGTACCGACGTTGTTTATTATCGATTTGACGTGAGTCTGTTTGTACGCTTCTATGTATATGTAGCCCTTGACACCCTCGGGTGCCACCACCGATTTTATTTGGAACGGTTCTTCCGAGAACTGATAAGCTATGAACTTCCTCATTAGGAGCAGGACCGTTGCCTTTTCCTCTCCTATCCTGCACTTTACCATCCATAGATTGGGATCTTTGATACCAGGCAGAAGTGTTTGTTGCGTAATTTCATCCGACATTTCCTCGCCACCCTCGCCAAAGTGTCTGAGGGCTGCGGATTCGTCGGCATATTTGTTCCTGAGATACTCTTCGATTTCCTCTTCCTTCTGTGAGTCCCAGAGGCTGGTGCCGCGCCGACGGCCTTCTATCTCCCGGGCCGTCGGGCCTATTTCGTCAACTTCGTTTCCGACAATACCCATTTCTTGCGCGCCCTCTTCCCATTCGTCATCTTCGTCAACTTCGTCGTCCACCTGCAAAGGAAATGATAAGATTAAGCAATGACGCATGCAACTGCGTCCAATATTAATAAACAATTGTGGTAGGAATTCAACCAAAATACGTTTTTGTTTTAATAAACATATTTTATGTAACAAATGAAAGCAACCCAACACTGTAAGGCATAGCCTAACATTAACATGTCATATTGTCGTTGAGAACAACTGTTCATAGTCTGAGGACTGATTGAATAAGAATAAGAATAATAAGAAATAAAAATACTGTTATTTTCGCTGCTAAATAAACTTTAATGTAATGAAATTTTAATGAATTCGAACTTTGGACTACAGCAAACTATAATCGATTTAATATAAACACATAAACATACCTCAGCCTCGTCAATAATGAATCCTCCATATCGGGCGTCCTTCTTGCGTTTCTTCCTGTGACGCGCTTCATCTTCGTCCTCGTCGTACTCCTCAGAGTCAACCAAATCCTCGCCTTCCGGTTCTTGCTCGTCCTGCAGGGGAAATCATAATAATTATTTATTGGAACAAAATATGCATAGCATTTTAAATATCCATATTATGTGTTCATAATTGTTAACTTTTTCCAATCACATTATTCCAACTATAATTAACTTCCAAATATTTGTATTGACTCTGGATTGTACACACAATGTCCAGTAATCATATAGGTTGAGACTAAATGGAGCTGTGTGTATTAACTCAAATTTAAAAACGCGTTCCATGTTGGTTTTTTTACAAACATACGGAAAAGAAAGATATTGTTTAGTGAGCTTATCCAGGTAGGAGATTTAACAATTGACCAGCAACTTGCTTTAATAAATATAAATGTGTGGCTGTACTGTATCTGTTTGCATTACTGTATGTGAAATATAAATATTATGTTTTACCTCAACTTCTTCATCACCAGACGCTTCTTTAGCCTCATCATCTCTGTTGCGGCTGTGGCGGCTCGCATCCGATCCTGCTGAACGGCTTCTGCAATTAAAAATTAGATTTTATATTAGTTTCACTGGATACTAATTGACTGACAAGTTAATACTGACACATTTACTAGATGGCCCACCGCGAGTTCATTCACATGTTGTCCAACCCTACCCAATAAACCTTGCTCTTAATAGACTTTGTCTATTGTTGAAAACCGCATTTCAATACGTTGTGCAATTTAAAAGATCATATTTATATTCATTTATTCGTAGTAATTATCATACATAGTAATTTAAAATAGTTTCCTGAATATAATTTCTAATAGTTAATGCCAATATTAAAATACAATCAATTAAAATAATCTAAAATAATAATCAATCATCATGGTTCGAAATTGTCAAATGTGAAATTCAATAATTATAATTAAATTACAGTACACAATTACAAATACTTAAAAATGACAAATATAAAATTTTGTTATAATAAAAAATGTCAAATACAATGTCGAAAACTATATGTGCAATATTAATTAATCAAAATATCAATATCAAATATCAGATACATACAATATTGCATGTCATAGAAATAAATAAAAATATATTATAGTATATTATTCAATTGCATTCAGTATATTATTAAATTAAATTGCAGTATCTCCGGGACACAGCTCGCGCTGCGAGAGAGCCTTTGTTTCCTTCTCTCAATACTAATAGAAAGAAATAGCAGTATATTTTTAGCTTATCGCCCACGAGAGCTGCTCGTGCTAGCCGTACTGGAGTGACTAAATGTAAGTAAAGCCTTGGTTTTGGTTAATTCTTGGTTTAGATGTTTTTCACAGATAGACAATATGACTGAATATGTTTTTTTTTACACCACTAAGGTGGCAAACAAGCTTGCGGCCTGCCTAATGGTAAGCAGTCACCACAGATTATGGACGTTTGCAATACCAGGGGCATCACCCACGCGTTGCCGACCCCGTAAAAACCATAATACCCCTTTCTTGAAGAACTCCATGTTGTACTCTCCAGGGAAAACCTCTGCATTCCACAACCTTAGTGTGCGTGGGAGAAAGTTCTTCTGAAACCGCACAGTTCGCGACCAATTTGGCTCCAAGGTGAGAGGATGAACTCGATGTCGATGGCGAGCGGTGCGATGATAGAATGTAGCTGTAGGCATCATGTCAAACAGTTCTTAAGAACAAACACCGTTGTACAAGCGGTAGAACACACAAAGGAAGGCGAAATCCCTCCGCTGACTCAGCGGCTCAATACCACTTGTGAGCGTAGCGTAGCGTTGTTATCGACAATTCTCACAGCGCGCTTTTGGATCGAGTTACAAGGACCAAGCAGATATGCCGGTGCTCCCGCCAATAGATGAGAGCAATACTCCAGATGGGGTCTGACTTGAGCCTTGTAAAGGAGAAGCCGTTGCTCCGGCGTGAAGTATTGCTTTGATCTGTTAAGCACACCCAGCTTTTTAGATGCGTGCATGACCTTTTCTTCCAAATGATTGCGAAACTGGACATCACTGGAGATGTCGACACCTAGGATATGTATGCTCTTAGATATGGTAAGCGGTGTATCCTGGAACTGAGGAGCTACAACGAATAGAGTTTTCTTGGCGGTGAACGCGCATACTTGTGTCTTAGTGGGGTTGAATTGGACTAGATTTAGTCGTCCCCAATCGGAGATTCTATATAAAGTACTCTCGATTTTAGACACAAGTACTTCGCGACTTTCATCCACTATGGCACGAGGGATATTCGCACGACCCGTATAAAAGGCGTCTCCAGTAGTGTCATCCGCATAGCAATGAATGCCGTCAATGGACAGCATATCATTGATATGAAGGAGGAACACAGTTGGAGACAGCACCGAGCCTTGCGGGACACCAGCATTAATGTCCAAGCTATCGGAGCAACAGCCGTCACCTACTGCAATGATGCATCTGCTGGACAAACAGCTAGTTACCCACTTGCACAATCCCTCGGGAAGCCCGTATGATGGTAACTTCGATAGAAGACACCTATGCCAGACCCGATCGAGCGCCTTCGCTATATCTAGACCAACAGCCAGTGCCTCACCTTGACTCTCAACAGCTAAAGCCCAACGGTGTGTTAGATACGAATGGCCGATTAAACCACGGCCGTCTCCGTGACCCAGCAGCCACTAGCGGGTTAGGAATGAAGCAGTCCATACCCGCTAAGATGGTCTCGACCACTGTGGTGGCCTTCATAGATACGACGTGTAAAACTAACGCAATCCATCCCAGTCTGCTGACTTATAGTGCCAGACACGACGCCATCCAGTGGGCCCGGGAGAGTCGGATAGTGTACAAGGCACTTGTGTGCGCACAAGGCAATGATCCGACGAGCCAAGAGGCGCATCTACGGAGATGGAGTACCCACTGGGGCGCGTAGTCAAAATTATTTAATATGTGCCTAAAATATGGCGTGTACCCAAAAACATTTAAACACGTCAAAGTATGCCCCATATACAAAGGTAAAGGTAAACAAAAATATGTTAACTCCTATAGACCGATATCTGTTATACCAGCTAAAGTTTTTGAAAACGGTCTAACTTTGAGACTTACACAGTTTCTACATGAAACTGGAGGTATATCTGACCGGCAGTTTGCATACCGCGCCGGTTACTCCACAACTATGATGGTTCGCGAGGTAGTTGGCAGCGTCTTACGCGCTCGAGAGCAGGTTCAGCAGGTAGCACTTCTGTGCTGTGATCTATCCAAGGCTTTCGATGTCGCGGATCATGAGGCTCTCATAACTAAGCTAGAACATTACGGCATAAGAGGCCCAGCACTCTCGGTGTTTGTTGACTTCATTAGGGCAAGACATCAATATGTTGTATCTGGTGATGACGGTGAGAGGTCAGATGATCTCTCCGCTGATAGGGGAGTTCCACAAGGGTCATCGCTGTCAAATTTAGCATTCTCAATATTATTAAATGACTTACCGGAATATCTCACGGAGGTAGACGTATATGTATACGCGGATGATGTGGCGGTGGTTGTCACGGCTTCATCTATTGACGAGCTTAATCAAAAATTGGACGCAGTTGCCCAACGTCTTGTGACCTGGTTTCGAGCGAACGGGCTAATGTTAAATTTGAGCAAAACGCAGGTGCTCCATTTCAATCTCGGTGGTCGTGGGAATCAATGTTGACGGGATCACCATCGAGCAGGTTGAATCTGTCTCTCTGCTTGGTTTTCAGATAGATCAGGGCCTAACCTGGCAGATCCACATTGACAAATTATGTGGAAAATTGGGAGGAGCGTGTTTCGCATTGAGTAGACTCAATTCGACCTTGCCGACTGAAGTAGTGCGAACATGTTATTTTTCCTCGGTCCAGTCTCTAGCTCAGTACGGTCTGGAATTGTGGGGTCGTGCGGCAGAGTGGGAGCGAGTCTTTCGCATGCAAAAGCGTGCTGTGAGAATAGTAGCCCGGGTGGCTAGTGACGAACCAGCCAAGTCTCTCTTTGTTAAATTCGGTATTATGACATTACCGTCCTTATTGATATTCGAAGTGGCCAAATATGTAATGCTTAATATCGATAAATACGAGAGGCTTGGGGAGGGTCATAGGCACAAACGTCCGCCACTCGGCTCGGCTGCGGAGCATCCCGCATAAACTGTCGCGGCGCGCGCGCACGGCGCACGTGATGGGCCCGGCCGTGTACAACCGGCTGCCGCCCGAAGTTGTCGCCTCCACCAGCATGCCTATCTTTACTAACAGGCTGCGCAATTGGCTTATCAAGCAGGCATTCTATAGTTATAATGAATTTTTAGAACTAAGGATATTGACATAGATGTATAATGTATTACTATTATTTTATTATTAATCATTATTGTTATTTTTAAAATCCATAGCTTGACATACTTATACTGTAATTGACTTGTAATTAACAATTATCAATAAAACATGAATGAATGAATGAATAGTCAGCAGAAGGTCTAGCAAGGAGCTTGTATGGTCCTCAACATCTGGGATTCTAGTTGGCGAGCGAATCAATTGTGAGAGACCATAGACCAGAGCAAATTCATGAGCAGACCTTCCCGCATAGTTAGTAGACCGAGAACCGAGCCACTCCGTATAGTAGGCATTAAAATCTCCTAAACCCACTAACTTAGCTGAAGGATACTGCTCAAAGACTTTATCAGTCGTCACTTTCAGGAGCTCAAAAAGTCGCATCGTGTCCGAGTCACCGCCATGAGACCTGTATAGGGCTGCGTAGATACAGGTTTGGCCACAGTAATCCACACAAACCCACATAATTGACAGGTCCCTGTCTTCAAGGCCATGTAAACGGCTGCAACAGATATCCTCCCGAATGAACATACACACCCCGGCACGACGCACAAAATTATGCTCGAGCTTGTACCCGGGGTAGGTTAGATATGATGTATCAGCCGGGCAGGATATCCGTGTCTCAAGGTGTTCATGGACTGCGTTGACCCCTAATATTGCAAAAGTCCACCTTCAGAGTGGATGGGGTTGCCGCTGTTTAACAGTTTTTCTTCTTTTCTTGGCCATGTTTGGGGTTTTAAATGGGAAACGTTGCTCTGGCAGCAAATAGGCAAAGGGGCTGTCATAACTGCCACGGAGTCTAGCAAGTGTGCGGTCTGCTGGCGCGGCGGGCGAAAGGGCCTCTAGTCCCCCCTGCGTAACATACGAGTCCACTCCGGTCTCCTCCTCCGGCACGAAAATTACTATGGCGTCAAACCTGTAGGTACTTAAACCAACACCACTGTATCACTAGGCATACAGCACTAAATAAATTTAGGGTCCATATAAAAAATAATACCCCACAACTAAGGTAATATATCAGTAGAGTCTAGTCTAAGATGACGCGCCCCACTACTTAGTTAGTTGATTTCGATGTGTGAGTGCAAATATTAAAAACGACACTTCATCTGTGTGGGATCCAATGAACGGCGCGTGCTCCGACGTTTGAATCTTACCGGCAACTGAATGACCAATTACAACGGCATTTGTATATGTATTGCGTCCAATTTTAAACTTGTTTGTGTGCGTTAATGCGATAGTGGGGCGCGTCATTTTAAGCTCTACCACAGCTGGTATCCCTAAAACACTTGTTACCTGGACAAATAAAAAGTATCATGAAATGCCAGACTGAAGCTTGAATTAACTTATTCCCAATTTGGTCGAATAGGTATTGTTGACCGCAATGAAGATTGTCGCAACAAACAAAACTGCATATTCTGACAAGGACAAAAAGAAATATCTTTGTCCTTTTCATTCCTAGCAGATTTTGTATGATGAAATCTCGTTCATGCATGGTATTATTATAAGCTTATCATCTCTATATTATTCTCCCTCTACGAACTGAATTGAGATGAGTAATTTACTGTATAGTTAGGGTCATCATGAGTCATTCACAGACAAGTTCAGACTTGCCTTCTTTTAATGAACTGCAAATACCCATATACTATGAAATACATTTTGTTTTACCACAATTTTTGGGATGTTTGTCTGGTATCTGTAAGCAGTTTTCACACATGTTCAATGTGTGAAAACACAAACTAAGCCCGATTACATATTATTTAAAATTGTGATGAGCAAAAATAACCCTGTGTTTTGGGTTAGAGGATACGAAAAGGGGCAACTCTTCATTTTTATCTTTTTTCCTCAGCGCTCCCCTTGCTATACCCTCACCGTGTTTTGTTTGTAGACGTGATTTCGTTAAGGGTCATGTACCAAGGGACCATAGTATCCTTTGAAATCCATGAGTGAAATGACTGTCATGCATGACCTTAAGAAAACAAACCGAGCAGTGATTTTTGTCACTGTGTCTGTATATTTCAGAAATTTAATGAAGCTTTTAGCTATAATTCTTCATTCTTATCTTTATGGAAGCAAATAAATATGAATATAAATATAAATGTTTTCATCTGAACTGATGACAAGTCCATCTATAAGTTTGTTAACGTACCTGGAACGTGATCTTGAGCGAGACCGGGAGTTGGATCTGGACTTTCTAGATGGAGTGCGCGAAGGGCTGCGACTCCCTGAGCGTGACCGCGACCGCGATCGAGACACGGAGCGCGACCGCGAGCGCCCCGAATGCCGAGACGCGGCGCTTCGCCGCGATCCAACACTGCCGGCCTCTGAGCCACTCCCAGAGAAATTACTTCCCTCCGAGTCCGACATCGTCACTTTACTGAACACCACTGCCGCAAATGTTAATTGTAACCCATTTATAAGTGAAAAGCAGAATAAATAAAATCTACACACGAATACATACAAATCGCTGACAAGCAGTAAAAAAGTAAAAATGTCAAAAAAAAGAAAAAAGTATTAAACGTCATAAACCTACCATTTGTCAAAAATGGTTGATGTTGTTGGCCGGTTTAGGCCTGCGCCATACTAGCCGTTTTCATTAGTTCCGTTAAGAATAGAATGAAAACGGAAGGTACAAATTCAATGTAAACGCGATATATTGTGCCACACTAGACTGGTCCGTCCCGTTCCGGTAAAAAAACTGATGCGAAAGATATGGAGAGCAACGCCCTTCCATCCATTCGCACCGGTAAGAAAGAGCGTGGCTTATATATAGCTTAACCGGCGACAAAGGTGACCCGTCAATGGTGGCGCTAGTTCTGCGTTTTATGTAGTAGCATCGGAAGCATGTAGAAGCGTGTTCAAATGCCACCAACAATGCGGCATGGATAATAAGGAACGTGACGTAAAAAGAAACTAAGATGGCCCTATTGTAAAATTAGAATAATGACGTTTCAGAGAAAGACTTAACGCCCTCCTTCATGAAATTATGATTCTTGTCAAATGTGTCAACATTTGACGTAGTAGACGTTGACACCTAAGTTGGACATAAGTTTGCTTGGCTTATTAAATATATTCTATATGACGTATCACGGTCAATATAATGGAATAATGTGGTCAATAGTACGGACTCATGACGAAGAAAACGGAAGAGGGAGTACGCCCTCTGGTGGAGCGTGCTGACAGAGTCTCGACGGCACGACTTGGGCGGAGTGGCGACCATTCTTGGCGCGACCGCCGCCGAGGAATAACGCGTCTTGAAACTGTCCCCACATTTCGTTTGTTAACGTTTGAAGTTCGTTTATAGAAAGTGTTATTTACGTTTAAAAATAAAATTACCATTCCAAATCACCTTTGAAATAAGAAAGTAAATTACCTCAACTGCCTACATTTGTAATACCGCTCTGATTTCTAGTGAAATTATAAGTGATGTGCAAAAATGAATTGGAATAAATACAGTGGAGTAAATGTGAACCTTTTCTTTAAATTATCTGGACGAATACGATCTAATACTGATATCACCACCCTGATGACAATGATCCTGATACACCCCTTTCCTTCACGCGACGACATATAAAGGCTTTATATACAGGATGTCCTTACGCTCTGGACAAAGCCGAATACTACTAGCATAGTAGGGTATTTTAAACAAAAATACAATGTATCATAACAATCAGTCCAGTATTTACTAAAAAATCAACGATTTTAAATTTATCTGTCAGCAGCAACCTGTAGATATAGTTGCATGGTCTAGAAAGTACCCTAAACATTGCAAACTCTTTTGAATTGCATTGGAACTCCACTTCATATGACAGCATGAAATAAAAAAAATTGTATTGAAATTTGACAATTAAAATTCAAGTGCGGGAGATAATTTTCATCATGATTAACAATTTCGACAAACTTAAACCACAAGTTCAGGCTAATAGTGACCAAAAAAATTCTGTAATGTACACGTATGTGAGCCGTAACTTCTTGATACTTACTTTTCTATCTACAAAAGTACTCGCTCAAGTCCTACCCTAAATCAGATAAAATAAAAAGTACTCATAACGGCTACCCTGCCGAATCAAAACGGAATAAAATGGGCTGTGTGGTGTAATATACGACAAAACGATGTAAAGAACGCCTCTTTCTTGCAAGTGCGAATGTATAGAACGGTGACGCTCTCCGTCTCTATCGCAGCTGCTTTCTTACCAGTCTACTTATCGAGACGAACTAGTGTAATTTGCACCTGCGCTGGGGCTGCGGCCTCAGCTGCAGAAGACCTCAAGCGGAGGAAATACGAAAGTCTAGCGCAAGACTTCGTATTTCAGCCGTTTGAGGTGGAAACGTTGAGACCGTGGGGCCCTGGGGCCCTGGTACAAAAAAGTTATTTGCAGAACTTTCCAAAAAATTAAATGAAGCCACTGGTGACCGGAGAGCTGGCTCGTTCCTCGGGCAACGGATTAGCATCGCTATTCAACGAGGCAACGCAGCCAGCTTTCTGGGCACCATTCTGGGTGACAGCGATGTGGACGACTTTTTAATTTTTAGTATTATTTTATTTGTATTAGTGTATATTTTTGCTATTTTAAACGTAGGTATTAATGTATAGGTATTTTTATTATAACTGTAAATATTTTAATGTCAGTAATAATCAATAAATTGTTTGAATGAGCAACTTAATTTTAAGTTAATCATCATTTACACGGTTGAAGTGTTAAGTAGTAAGCAGCTAGTGTTTTATCTCATACCAACCCATGGACTTACTTCCCAAATACCAACCACTAAATCACAGACCCCTAAACCACTTAATCGTCTGTTTACACACGACATGTGGAAAGTACAGCACATGGCTACGCCCAGCGAGGGAAACATGCGGTGCGGGCACAGACATACTAGACTAAACACAAATCACAAATATTCTCTGTTCGCTCACTCTACAATGATTATGAATCTTGCTATCCTGTTTTTTCGTCTATTCATATAAGCTCTAAGAAAATGACGCGCGCAATGTTTTGAACGTTCGTCATGCTTTGATCCTAGGCTCAAGCCAACAACGACCTGACGTTTCTTTTGAAACATCGGTGCACAGAAATGAAACAATTCATTTCTGTGCATCGGTTAAAGTAAATTTTATAATGTCTTAATAAAATTTAAATCAAACCATTTAACGGACGGTGTAATTTAGTACATATTAATGTGAAAAATTATGGAAATACACGTGAATTATCTTTTCATCGGTAAGTAATTTCATTCGTGGTCGCGGCGATCGGGAATCAATTTTAGAAATTGTGACAAAAATATGCATCGTAATAGTGTGAATTTGCAATAATTGAAATGCTTTACCTTAAAACAACATGCCATTAAAGATAGATTTAAATTATTGGCAAATTGAGCAATATTTCGGTGATCGAAAATATTTTGATGCTAACAGGGTCGGATTTAGTATTAATTGTATAAAATTTTAATACTCAAATCTTGTAAATAGCGGTCCTCAATTTTATATGTATAAATTAGGGTTTCATACCAAAAATGTACCTAAATGACAATTTTAATGTTCTGACATTTTTGAAACAATTTAACGGATTAGATCGCGTATTTAAGTTTATTTACATTTATTTGTTTTTCTAGGTTTCCTAAAGACCAGACATGGCGATGTCTGGTTTGCAAATTCGAAGTGTTGCATCGTAAACATTTTGAAGAACAAGATAATAAGTAGAGGCAAGTCCCTTCAGTCCTGGTGTATCATCATTATATGAATTGTTACTGTTTAATATATTAAACCTATCCTTTTCATCATTTTCTTTTTTTTATGACTATGTCCTCTAGAGGGCATCGTCTTCAATTTATTGTGAAGTCACATAGGTCAACCTGTGGATACTTCTAACGTCTAAATAATACATAAAACAATATAAGATTCATAATGGCGGCCACTGCTTTCCAATATTGGACTTTTTAAACTAGTTTTCTTGGACTAATCGTTTCTGAGTAACTTATTACGTTTTTAATAAATTGAATAAATGGGGGTAAATCGATTTGTTGCATGTTCGAAAGTTTATCAGCTATTGTAAAGAAAACTGAAAAGTATGTATGATGCATAACCATTTGATTATGCAAACCAAAGGTTTTATACCCCTGGATAATCTCTTTGACATTGACAGTTGTGTGTTTACATTTTTGATCTTTAATTTCATCTCCAACGGGAGCGGCTCAGTCAGCTTTCTAGACATTATCCCCATGGACAATTATTATTTTTTTTCTTTATAAAAATTCTAATAAATAAATATTAGAGTTAAATAACTGAATCAGTAATTTTAATAAATAAATATTAGAGTTAAATAACTGAAAAAATAAAATAGGAAAGCAACCAGTTTCATTTATTTATTCATTCTTAAATTCGAATGTGAAATTTTAAAGTACTAGTTGTCAACTTTTATATTTTCTACCAAAACAGTAGAAAACATAGAAGTTGACAAGTAGTTTGATGGTAGTTTGGTATACGTTTCGATTCACGTATTGTACGCATTCATAGTTTGAGGAATATTCCGAAGATTTAATAGAACAATACTTATTTTTTTATCTCTGTGGCATATACATAGTTTTGATAGTTTATTTTATTGTACATGTGAATCTAAAAGTTTTACGATTAATTTGTAGGTGTTTTCTAATTTTATTTGCTTTTTGTACGCATCAATCAATTTTGTCTATGATAATGATAACTTGATGAAATCTGCAAAAAAAAGAAAATTTTGTCTATTGATTCATTTCGAGCCCCACCGAGATTGTGGATTTTTTGTAATATTTTCACAAATTTTGTATTACTGTGTAGGATTTCTACTTAAACACATAATTTAAGATAACATATTCAAGACTGACTACAGATTTCTTACGTGTAAGTGTCGAATTCGACATTTCGTGTCTCAATACTGAGGGACCTCTTTACTAATCGCTGGCTTTCGATCGGTATTTCGCACGTCCTGGTATAAACAATAACTAGTTTTTGTTGGTGTTCTGCAATCGATCGCGTGTCGTGTACCGTGCGAAGTTTGTGAGCTGTGTGTTCAGTGCAGTGCTCGCCGGACAGTGCGATGAAGGCAAAGTGGTAGTGAGGGCGGAGCGCTAGGTCCGCGCACGGCGTCTGGGCGCCGGGCGCGAGTGACATGTTGGAGACGCGGTCGGTACGCACCGCAGACTCGGTGTGGGCCAACAAGCCGCTGCCGGCGCCGCACGCCATGGCCAACACCAGGCATGGGAAGAATGCTCAGGTAGGCTTGACCTCACCACCTCCCACTACACCATTCACGACGACCTACACCATTCTCGACGACCTACACCATTCACTATGACCTACACATGGATTATTACCTGTTTCAAAAGTTATTACTGTTATTACTTATTAGAAATGTATTACTTATTTAGCCATTATGTATACCTTTTCAGGATGATGTGTGCTATGTAGTTGCTAAGTATGACTACGCAGCACAGGGAGCTCAGGAGTTGGACTTGCGTAAGAACGAGCGCTACTTACTCTTAGATGACTCAAAGCACTGGTGGCGGGTGCAAAATGCCCGCAGTCAGTCCGGTTACGTGCCTAGCAATTATGTTAAGAAGGAGAAGCCTTCTTTGTTTGACAGGTAAAGTGCATAGTTGTATTTTATAATTATTTGCCAATAAGAAATCTTGATCAAGTGTAAACTATATTGGAGACTTAAGCAGAGTTTCAAAGGTCCGTGGCTCTTTGATCACTGCTGTAGATCCTGGCTATACAGCCTAACTTGCAGCAGTGAGAATTTAATTCATTACTCAAAAGTAATTATTAATATTTTTGCAAAATTTGTCATGACATCCTACTCCTACTCTACCCTACCTTACACCTATCCTACCGTACCCCACACCTATCCTACACTACCCCACACCTATTCTACACTACCGTAGGGTAGGTGTAGACCTATCCTACCATATCCTACACCTACACTTCACCTTGACCCTACACCTTTTTTTCTCGCATACAAACCTTGTTCTCTAAATTACAAATGCAACAAAAAAATTAATTACCTAAATAGCTTTAGTCATTCTGAAGCATGCAACATTTTGATACCTTGGGTTATATTATTCCATTTTTTCCTAGGTATCTAAAATTTTTTGAAGATAAAGTTTTGCCTATGTTACAGCTTTCTAATTTAATAGATATAATTTTTTTAATTGGTTAATTAGTTTTTGAGTTTATCCATTACAAACGAACTAACAAACAATCAAATCTTTCCTCTTTATAATATATATATATACTATATATCATAAACTTGTAATAAGTTAGATATAATAAATAAAGCACTACTACAACTTTACTGAATCTGAACAATGGACTTTTCATATAATGCTTATTTAATAATTGATAATTATCACAATATAGCTATAGAGCACTATATAAATATCTATATAGGTTTGGTGTGGATATTCTACAATTCAGTGATCACTTTCTAATTTTCTATAAATAACCAACATAATGCATATTCAATTATGTTGTCTCTTGAGAATATGACAATTTAAAATTAAGATGGGTACATAAATTATAATGAAATCAGTTTCTGACATAAGGAAGGAAGTTAATATTATTCATTTACAATTTATTATGAATTAAACACTCAGTTGCTTGTTGACACAGATGATTTCATTGATGTATTCAAAAGTAAAAACAATATAATTAAACGAATTAAATTAATTCATATAACTTCAAATTAATGTTGTTGTATTTGTATTTAAAATGTTACATAATAATAAAAATAAATGGGAGTGATTGGTCATAAAATGAATGACCAATGTGACTCTGTAAGTCTGTAATACTATTGACAGAGTAGCATTATATGATTTTGGCTTGTAACTGGCTTGTTATTCAAGCTAGCTGTGATTTGTGACGCATTCAGATAAGTAAATACTGTCGGTTGCTTCAAGCCAGAGAGTATTTATTAATCTTTAGTACTTAAATCATAAATATTTATAATAAAATAACTGAATAGTAAAAAATAATATAAAATAAAATGAAGAAATAAATAAATAATTATTAATAAATAGCCAGCATAATTACTTGTGTGAGTCGAACTGGCTTACAGAGGGTTCCATATCATTAATGCAAATACTTTTTAGGTCAATATCATAATATCAATGATACTAGAGCAACTAGTAAATTTTCAAATTCTATTAAATTCTAAACCTTTGTTTCAATTCATTGTCCAATTCATGCTTTAACAATTTATGGTGTTCGTTGTGATACTATTGTATAATAATCATACAAAGTTTCGTGGTTGTATGTATTGTCGTTTTTACTATAACAAGAAACCTCCGAAAGAGGCACACATAACATTTATTTAGAAAAAAATTTAATGTCCTGTCCTGTAACTGGATGTCACCGTTGAGGGATATAGGCCTGTGACAGACATTCTCCATTTTGTCAGGTTTGGGCAAAGCTATATCCTCGCGTAAGCTATTGACTCTCGCATCCGTCTCGGCGATGTCAAAGCATCGCTTCTTAGGCCTTCCGCGGGACCTGTCTCACTTCCATTTATTGTTTTGGCATTCGCCGTCGCCGTTCACACGGTCTTGCTATAATTTATCTAATGCTATAGATGTGAGTAAATATGTATATATCGTTTCGGGGTGCCAATCAGCTCCGAAAACTGTTCACCCAGACTCCGGGTCCCCAGCGGAAGACCTTGGTCAACCTCGCCGAGCCAACGGTATCAGGAGGCATATCTAACTAGTGGCAAGCTCATTGCGGTGGTGAGGTTCGACTAGCCTCAAAGTACGAAGTGGTCATCCATCCAGTTCCCAAACATTGCAAGCATTACTTAACCTTGGTTATCGGTCTCGCAAGGACAGTGCCACTAGACTTTTTTTAAACTAGAAATAACGAATGGTTCCTTATTCGCCGGATTCCAAACTGAAACATTAATAAATAATAATAGTACGTAAACTGACAATTTACAAATCCGCCGTTTGGAACCTGTCAAGTTCCGACTCCGACGAGTTTGGAATCCGGCGAAAAAGGAACCATTCGAAATTAGTACTGCCACTAACATTTGACAAATAAAACCAACCCTGTAGTTGCTTGTCTTGTATATACCAAACACAGCTTTGCCAGATATGCGCAAGTGGCGTTAATTACTAGCTAACAGTGTCCACTCCATAGCGCAGATAGCTAATAAAATATGCTACAATTTACAGAAGGAATGTAGTTAATTGGAGTAGGCAAGTGACTGGTGCAGTTTGAAAGGATGTGGATTATGTTAAATTGACTTGTCGTTAATATTCTCAATGTTACACTATCAGTTATTTCATTGGGTTTTATTAATATACTATGGTAATATAACATTATCTCATAAGAAAATACATTTCACTATAGGACTTACTTAAATGATTACAAAATGACAGCAATAAGTACAACATTGACAGAAAAGGTTCAGTGAATAGTCTTTACGCCTTTTTCCATCCCAACACGGCTAGCACAAGGGTGGCCGCGACACGAGATAGCATTTGTTTCCATATCTCAATACTAACATCATGGAGATAGCAGTATCTACGTCGTGCTTTTCTCGCTTATCACGCTCGAGAGCACGCTTGTGCGAGCCGTGCAGATGGGGTTCGTACGATCATCATATCAGTCAGAAGACGCCCACTGCTGGGCATAGGCCTCCCCCAGAGATCTCCACAAAGGCCGGTCCTGTGCTTTCCGCATCCAGCTGGTACCTGCGATCCTTACCAGGACGTCGGTCCACCTTGTAGGAGGCCTATCCACGCTGCGTCTACCGGTACGTGGTCGCCACTCGAGAACTTTACTGCCCCATCGGCCATCTGTTCTTCGAGTTATGTGCCCTGCCCACTGCCACTTCAGTCTGGCAATCCTTAGAGCTACGTCGGTGACCTTGGTTCGCTTGCGGATCTCCTCATTTCTGACCCGATCGCGCAAAGAAACTCCGAGCATAGCTCTTTCCATTGCCCTTTGGGTAACAGTGAGCTTTCTTATAAGGCCCAGGTTCGTACGACACCCTCTCACTATTCCGGTACTCACTACTTCCTCACGTGTTCTCACCGTAACCCTCTCCCGTTTCAGTATTAAGAAGAAAGTGAAGAAGGGCTCTGGCTCGAAGACCCTCCCGTCTAACAGCTCTCCGGTCCGCGGGGGTGGCGGCCCGGACTCCCCCGGCGCGCGCCGCATCGAGCCCACGGAGGCTCTGGGCACCGCAGTGGTGAAGTACAACTATCAGGCGCAGCAGCCGGACGAGCTGTCGCTGACGAAAGGCACCAGGATCCTGATACTGGAGAAGAGCAACGATGGCTGGTGGCGGGGACAGTACCAGGGGCACACTGGGTGGTGAGTGCTTGGTCGCATGGTCTGTCTTTCATTGTGTGAGGTGTCATCTTTGGTGCCACAGGTTCCCAACTTAATGCCCAATTAAGTTATTAAGTTTGCCCGCGCAACTCTCTGCGCAGCACTCGACTCTTGACGTGAATATAAAAAGAATTTTGTGCAAAGTTGCACGTATTTGTCGACGTTGCTCGTTCATATCTACAGAGAAATTATATTGGACTCACTGTAGTGCAAACGGTCACTCGCCTCTGTACTCGTACCCGCCATTCTACACTTTCCATCCATGTAAATAAGGCGTTCTTGCATGAAGAACCAGCGGAATTTAACATGTGATCATATAATTAAACCCTGATGCATAAGGAATTCCAACCAGGGAGTCTGCCTGGACTGATGAAAGTATGGATACACTTTCACTAACATGCAATAGTCTGTGAAGCAGCACCACTTACAACTTCGCCGTTCTAAAGAAAACATCTGCTTATGGAAAAAATGTTTGAAAAGACTGGCACAGGCGAGAATGGCAGACGCGAATAGGCTGACATGTATTGATATGTAATGATGTGCTTTGCAGGTTCCCATCCAACTATACGAGCGAGGAAGGTGATCCGGAGGACCCGGTCCACACGTACGCCATGGCTGAGAACGTTCTAGATATTGTGGTGAGTGGCCTTTCACATAATTTACCAACGTAACTCCTGAGCCAGTACAACATTAATGACCCCACTAGGATATTATTAGTATTGCTGTCAATGAACGGCGGTGATTCCTTCCTATCTGGTTATTTGTTGTTGTTGGTAAAGTGGCAAACAAGCTTACGGCTTGCCTGATGTTAAGCAGTCACCGCAGCCTATGGACGTTTGCAATACCAGGGGCATCACCCACGTGTTGCCAACCTCGTAAAATCCTTTTTACCCCTTTCTTGAAGGACTCGCATGTTGTACCCTCCCTCGGTGTTGCTAAAAAAAGATAAACCAAATAAATAAATCATGCTGCCTAGCCTATTCATACATAGTATCAGTTAATTATAAAGATTTTTTATGGAGTCTGCAGTACGTAAGTACCGCTGTAATTGCAAACATCCATGCTGCTGTAACTAATAATACTAAAAATAAATTTATTCAAATAAAATTAAACAAAAATTACAATTTTATCAAAAACTACAGCATACCTATGAATGATAAATGGATACAATTACCAATAAAATCAATTTTACATATGTGTATATATTACTCTAATGTTACTCTTGCCCAAATAACACTAGGTACTTAATTTCAGTTATTGTTAATTTGGACACCTAAACTAAGTAAATGATTTATTTTAATCTTAACTGCTTACCATCAGGCAGCCCTTAATCTTGTCTACCTCCTCAATGGTGTAAACCTCCATCTCAACCCCTCCTCTCTCCACCAGGTGGCGCTCTACTCGTTCACGTCGAACAACGAGCAGGAGCTCTCCTTCGAGAAAGGCGACCGGCTCGAGATAGTGGAGCGGCCGCCGTCGGACCCGGAGTGGTATCGCGCGCGCGACTCGCGGGGACACACCGGCCTGGTGCCCAGGAACTACCTACAGGAGCTGGCTGATTACCTCACGCAGCCTTATGGGTGGGTTGGCTGCAGAAACTCGCTATCATCATATCAGCCGAAAGACCATAGGCCTCCCCCAGAGATCTCCACAAAGGCCAGTCCTGTGCCTTCTGCATCCAGCTGGTACCTCCGATCTTTACCAGGTCGTCTGCCCACCTTGTGGGAGACCTACCCACGCTGCGTCCAATATGCAATAATATCCTCGCTATAGCAAGCTCAAAAATACCGCAGCTGAACTATGGTTATCGTCATAATCTTGGCGTTTATGTCCCGGTTGTGCTCTCGCGTGCGCGAACCGGGGCTTTGGGGGAGCGAGCGCTAGGGCTCCGCCTTGACCATGATCCAGAATTTGGTAATCGAGGGATCGGGTAATTACAGTGCAGTGACTGCCGTCTGACCTACGTGTCCCTAAACTTGTTTGTCTATCAAATAACGTAATAAAATGTCTACAGCTAAATACCAACTTGGCCACCACGGATTCAATCGGTTAATTCGGGACGAGTGTAATTCTGAATATCAAAGTTCAAAGTAACTATGTAGTGTGTGTAAAGTATATGAGTACGAATTAGTTAATTGAGAACGTCCAGGTTAACGACGAGCTCAATACGCAGTTTTTCGAAGTTCAGAGAGAAATTTCAGAAGGTCCGTACATTGCAATGATGAACATTCTCAATGCGTATCTATATACTTTATGAACACAGTACATCGCTATTTTGAATTTCGATATTCAGTATTACACTCATCAGTCGGGATCGAGACCGATCGAGAGTTATAGGCTTCGGACCAAGACCATTCCATAATATGGAGGTGCTTTCCCAATCTTACGGCTCCTATCTGAACTTGACATCCCCTCTCACCTCTAAAATTCGTCCACAGCGAGTCCCCGGGACCCGCGGGGGCCGGGTCCGGGAGCGGGGGCCCGGCGCCGGGCAGCGGCCCCGCGGGCCGGCCGTGGTACTACGGCGCGATCACTCGCACGCACTGCGACGCACTGCTCAACCAGCACGGCCATGATGGCGACTTCCTCATCAGGGATTCGGAGACCAATGTGAGTGACAAGTTGATTTTTTTTATTTGCCAACATGCTTTACACTTTTTGATACATTTAAATATTACATTCACTGATCAGATCAGTCATGTTCTAAAAAAGCTGGGGTCCGAAGTGGTAAGAATAAAGAGATGTATGAAAAGAATTATGGATATATGCGAGGCTAGGGAATTGTGTCAGGTCAGGATAGAGCACAGTGGCGGTCCATAGGCTCTGCCTACCCCACCTGTGGGACACAGGCGTCAGCTTTATGTATGTATGAATGTAAATATTATATGAAATATCCTAAACACTTAAATGTAAATCCATTAACAGGCAAACTTACGTTCACAGTAGAATCGGTCGCGCTTAATTAGAAAATAAATCTAAATCTACCGCCACTCAAACTTGTCAACTAAACATTGTTAGTGTAAATGACAAGAGAACATACTTAGAATATTGTAAAAATATTAAATGTAATATAAGTAACTGTTATTATGTGTGTATTACAAGTAAATGTTTCATCGGGTTATTAGGTTTATTACCACGGTTAGTATCATTTTTACATCGATATTTCGACGAAGTTGCGTCATGGTCACGAGGAGACTGGTAAAAATAATACTGACTGTAATAACCCGATAACATGTGCGTTGAAAGTGTAGTGAATAACCACGAAAGTCTTAAAACCTACGAGTTTCTGTGTTATTTATAGTTTTCCGCCCGCGGCTCCGCCCGCGTGGACTAAACGTTTTATGGCGCGAGGTGGGAGGATCAAAAGTAACTCTCGGCCAGTACGGCCGTACGTTAATCTAATGTTTATCATCAATTAAAATTAATCGATGATTAACATTGACAAGCGTTTCAGAAATTGAACGTTAGTCTTATTTCAGACGCTAATCTAGCTACTTATCAAATTTTATCCACAGAAGAGGTAACACACACACCGACAGATAAACATTCGCATTTATAATCACTACATAGTATAAAACAAAGTCGCTTTATCTGTCCCTATGTCCCTTTGTATGCTTAAATCTTTGAAACTACGCAACGGATTTTGATGCGGTTTTTTTTAATAGATAGAGTGATTCAAGAGGAAGGTTTTTAAGTAAGAAAAAAAGGGTAGGTAAGGGTAAAATAGGTGTACGCGTACGAAGTCGCGCCGGGTCCACTAGTATATAATATAAGTAAGCAGTTAATGAAAAACGTTACTAAATTACTAGTGACTTCTAAACCTATACAACGTTTAAGAATGCAAAGTTCATCAGCTGTTTGCTCCCAAGTGTCAATGACCTCTCGGCCAGCTGCCAGGTCATTGACACTAACGCACAGTTTACAGAAATGTGTAGGTTTTGTCACAACGTTTTTGCCACCGACGCTCACCCTCTAATGTGCGTATTTGTGTGTGTCTTTGACAACCTGAGTGGTTCAGTGGTCTGCCACGCAAGAGATCCCGTGTTCGATTCCCGGCCAGGAAGATATTGAAATAATGAATTTGCATTTTTATTACTAGTCTAGATGTTCTATGTACAGGGTGTCCCGTAAGTCGACGTCAAGCCGAAATCGGATGATAGTCCAAATCATAATAGTTACTAGAAAAATAAAAAGTAAAATCTAAGTCTTGAATTTTTTAAATTATAGGCATTTCTTGTTTTTTCGAGAAAATGTACACCCTGTGATGGTTTTTTAGCTCCTGTTGCTACAATTCTTAACTTTTTTTCAATTTTATTTTTCTTATGTAATCCCGAATAGTGCTAATCTAACCTATTACTTAGAATTCTAAGTCAACTGCTCCAGCTTGGAAGAAAGTGTCACATTATGCCGTACAATGAATAGACAATTAATATTTCGTCCAACTTTAACGGACTGTACTGAAAAAAAAAAGTACTACGCCATGTTGGCAAGTAGCACGAAAAGTTGACGCATTTAATAAGGATTCTAAAATGGTATAATACTTACTACATTATTTCTTTGATTACGGGGGAAAATATTCCTTCATGAAACCCAGTTTCGAAAAAATTTTCATTACCTACTAAAAATTATTCTAGTGCGTTCAAAGCTTGCCTAAGACCGAGTGAGACGGAGAGTCATTCATGAAATGTGAGTGAGACAGGTAGTGATCTTTCAAGTCAGAGATGCTAACTTTTTGTTAAATTTAGGACAAATTTTCCTTAAGTTTAAAATTAAATACCAATTAGATGCAAAGGTTTATTATTTACAAAAGATGTTCAAACTGCCTTCCTTCACCTGCAATACAAGCTCGACATCTTCTTAAAAAAGATCGGATTATCACACGGGCAAATCTTCCGTTGTTGACAAATTCAGCTGCTTCCGTAATTCTTTGCCGAAGCTCAGCTACATTTTCGATTGGCTTAAAATAAACTTTCTCTTTCACTGCTCCCCAGTAAAAAAAAATCTAATGAATTTAAGTCCGGTGAACGGGCTGGCCACGATATCGTACCAGACCGACCTATCCATCTGCCCGGATATTCTTCATTGAGAAATGCTCTAACTGAGCGGGCATAGTGCGCTGGGCAGCCATCTTGTTGATACCACATCTCTCTGTAAATACTGAGTGGCACGTCTTCCAGTAAACTAGGTAAACTGTTTTGTAAAAAATCTAAATAAACTTCAGCAGTCAAGATCTCTGGCAACTCAAAAGGTCCTATGACTCTTCCATTTAAAATTCCGGTCCACATGTTTATTTTAAAACGATACTGAGATCTATCTTGTCTCATTAAATTCGGATTCTCTACATGCCACTCGTGTAAGTTGTGTAGGTTCATGTAACCGTCTTTTTTAAATGTCGATTCATCCGACCACAAAATTTTCTCTAAGAATCGGGGGTCTTCCCGGTGTCTTTGTAGCATCGTTTGACAAAACGCAACCCGAAGTTGATAATCCTGAGGATGCAGGGTTTGTACTTGCTGTACATGGTATGGGTGGAGCTCATGTTTTTGTAAAATTCGGTGAGCTATAGTTTTGGGCACTCCTGTGCTTTGCTGGATTGCACGTACCGAAATACTTGGATCTTCTTCAACTGCTTGAAGTACTACGTCCTCGTAAGGTAAGGCAAGGAACTTCTTCCTTCACCATGTGGTCGGTTTGGAAGTATGCCTTCTGTGGAGAGTAGACGGTGCACATTTGTAAAAACTCGGTGATCTGGATAACGATCAGCATTTGGGTACCTCTCGCGATACAGTCTAGCCGCAGCACTAGCATTCCCTCTGCATTCGCCATAAATAAAGTGCATGTTGGCATATTCCTGAGTGGTGTACACAGGCATGGTGGCACTACGCAATCACACGATAGTCCAGGAGAAAGCAAAGGTCGTTGTAAAGAGATCGAAACTGTCCAAATCACAAGCAAACAAACAAGTCCAATAAACGAAGCAAAAAGTCGAAAGTACGAAATAACACGAACGAATACGGAAAGATGCGTAGTAAACGAAGGAGCGTAACGTACTGATCTGTATTGCGTGTGCCAATATTAAAAAAGTGGCGTCACTATCTATCTCGCTCACACTTCATAAAATGACTTTCTCTGTATCTGACTCATTAGCGTCACTATCTGTCTCGCTCACCCATTAGAATATTTGACTCGAAAGCATCACTAGCTGTCTCACTCACACTTCATGAATGACTCTCCGTCTCACTCGGTCTTAGGCAAGCTTTGAACGCACTAGAATAATTTTTAGTAGGTAATGAAAAAATTTTCGAAACTGGGTTTCTTGAAGGAATTTTTTTCCCCCGTAATCAAAGAAATAATGTAGCAAGTATTATACCATTTTAGAATCCTTATTAAATGCGTCAACTTTTCGTGCTACTTGCCAACATGGCGTAGTACTTTTTTTTTTCAGTACAGTCCGTTAAAGTTGGACGAAATATTAATTGTCTATTCATTGTACGGCATAATGTGACACTTTCTTCCAAGCTGGAGAAGTTGACTTAGAATTCTAAGTAATAGGTTAGATTAGCACTATTCGGGATTACATAAGAAAAATAAAATTGAAAAAAAGTTGAGATTTGTAGCAACAGGAACTAAAAAACCATCACAGGTGTACATTTTCTCGAAAAAAAAAAGAAATGCCTATAATTTAAAAAATTCAAGGCTTAGATTTTATTTTTTATTTTTCTAGTAACTATTATGATTTGGACTATCACCCGATTCCGGCTTGACGTCGACTTACGGGACACCCTGTATAATAAGTATGTATTTAAAAAGTATATAAGTAATATTTCAATTATCTAGAACCATCAGTATAAGCTATGCTTAGTTTGGGGCTAGATGGCGGTGTTTTTTTTTTTAAATAATTGGACTAGCCAGGGATTTCACCGCCACCTCACCAGGTGACGATGCGGCCGATGATGGACCATGCCTATCTAGGAACAGCCTTTTGTGTGTGAATATGTCCTAGATTTTTTTTAATCTGCAATATACGTAATTTGGTTTTTTTCCCCCGTCAGGTGGGCGACTTCTCGGTGTCGCTGAAGGCGCCCGGGCGCAACAAGCACTTCCGCGTGCACGTGGAGGGCGCGCTGTACTGCATCGGCCAGCGGAAGTTCCCCGCGCTCGACCTGCTCGTGCAGCACTACCAGCGCGCGCCCATCTACACCAACAAACAGGTACGCCGTCCGCCGTCCGCCGTCCGCCGTCCGCCAGACACACAGACACACACTCCCCCGCGCACGTGGAGGGCGCGCTGTACTGCATCGGCCAGCGGAAGTTCCCCGCGCTCGACCTGCTCGTGCAGCACTACCAGCGCGCGCCCATCTACACCAACAAACAGGTACGCCGTCCGCCGTCCGCCGTCCGCCGTCCGCCAGACACACAGACACACACTCCCCCGCGCACGTGGAGGGCGCGCTGTACTGCATCGGCCAGCGGAAGTTCCCCGCGCTCGACCTGCTCGTGCAGCACTACCAGCGCGCGCCCATCTACACCAACAAACAGGTACGCCGTCCGCCGTCCGCCGTCCGCCGTCCGCCAGACACACAGACACACACTCCCCCGCGCACGTGGAGGGCGCGCTGTACTGCATCGGCCAGCGGAAGTTCCCCGCGCTCGACCTGCTCGTGCAGCACTACCAGCGCGCGCCCATCTACACCAACAAACAGGTACGCCGTCCGCCGTCCGCCGTCCGCCAGACACACAGACACACACTCCCCCGCGCACGTGGAGGGCGCGCTGTACTGCATCGGCCAGCGGAAGTTCCCCGCGCTCGACCTGCTCGTGCAGCACTACCAGCGCGCGCCCATCTACACCAACAAACAGGTACGCCGTCCGCCGTCCGCCGTCCGCCGTCCGCCAGACACACAGACACACACTCCCCCGCGCACGTGGAGGGCGCGCTGTACTGCATCGGCCAGCGGAAGTTCCCCGCGCTCGACCTGCTCGTGCAGCACTACCAGCGCGCGCCCATCTACACCAACAAACAGGTACGCCGTCCGCCGTCCGCCGTCCGCCAGACACACAGACACACACTCCCCCGCGCACGTGGAGGGCGCGCTGTACTGCATCGGCCAGCGGAAGTTCCCCGCGCTCGACCTGCTCGTGCAGCACTACCAGCGCGCGCCCATCTACACCAACAAACAGGTACGCCGTCCGCCGTCCGCCGTCCGCCAGACACACAGACACACACTCCCCCGCGCACGTGGAGGGCGCGCTGTACTGCATCGGCCAGCGGAAGTTCCCCGCGCTCGACCTGCTCGTGCAGCACTACCAGCGCGCGCCCATCTACACCAACAAACAGGTACGCCGTCCGCCGTCCGCCGTCCGCCAGACACACAGACACACACTCCCCCGCGCACGTGGAGGGCGCGCTGTACTGCATCGGCCAGCGGAAGTTCCCCGCGCTCGACCTGCTCGTGCAGCACTACCAGCGCGCGCCCATCTACACCAACAAACAGGTACGCCGTCCGCCGTCCGCCGTCCGCCAGACACACAGACACACACTCCCCCGCGCACGTGGAGGGCGCGCTGTACTGCATCGGCCAGCGGAAGTTCCCCGCGCTCGACCTGCTCGTGCAGCACTACCAGCGCGCGCCCATCTACACCAACAAACAGGTACGCCGTCCGCCGTCCGCCGTCCGCCGTCCGCCAGACACACAGACACACACTCCCCCGCGCACGTGGAGGGCGCGCTGTACTGCATCGGCCAGCGGAAGTTCCCCGCGCTCGACCTGCTCGTGCAGCACTACCAGCGCGCGCCCATCTACACCAACAAACAGGTACGCCGTCCGCCGTCCGCCGTCCGCCAGACACACAGACACACACTCCCCCGCGCACGTGGAGGGCGCGCTGTACTGCATCGGCCAGCGGAAGTTCCCCGCGCTCGACCTGCTCGTGCAGCACTACCAGCGCGCGCCCATCTACACCAACAAACAGGTACGCCGTCCGCCGTCCGCCGTCCGCCGTCCGCCAGACACACAGACACACACTCCCCCGCGCACGTGGAGGGCGCGCTGTACTGCATCGGCCAGCGGAAGTTCCCCGCGCTCGACCTGCTCGTGCAGCACTACCAGCGCGCGCCCATCTACACCAACAAACAGGTACGCCGTCCGCCGTCCGCCGTCCGCCAGACACACAGACACACACTCCCCCGCGCACGTGGAGGGCGCGCTGTACTGCATCGGCCAGCGGAAGTTCCCCGCGCTCGACCTGCTCGTGCAGCACTACCAGCGCGCGCCCATCTACACCAACAAACAGGTACGCCGTCCGCCGTCCGCCGTCCGCCAGACACACAGACACACACTCCCCCGCGCACGTGGAGGGCGCGCTGTACTGCATCGGCCAGCGGAAGTTCCCCGCGCTCGACCTGCTCGTGCAGCACTACCAGCGCGCGCCCATCTACACCAACAAACAGGTACGCCGTCCGCCGTCCGCCGTCCGCCAGACACACAGACACACACTCCCCCGCGCACGTGGAGGGCGCGCTGTACTGCATCGGCCAGCGGAAGTTCCCCGCGCTCGACCTGCTCGTGCAGCACTACCAGCGCGCGCCCATCTACACCAACAAACAGGTACGCCGTCCGCCGTCCGCCGTCCGCCGTCCGCCAGACACACAGACACACACTCCCCCGCGCACGTGGAGGGCGCGCTGTACTGCATCGGCCAGCGGAAGTTCCCCGCGCTCGACCTGCTCGTGCAGCACTACCAGCGCGCGCCCATCTACACCAACAAACAGGTACGCCGTCCGCCGTCCGCCGTCCGCCAGACACACAGACACACACTCCCACGCGAATAACTCTACATTTCAGACCTAATATTGTTTATAATTCTGAGTTGTTACTATGTACATTGGCCGTGTGGTGTCTGGCAGAGTAGAATAGCACCAACCCCTTACACACTTGGGTGTCGTACAAGGCGACTAATGTTTTCGAGGCATAAGATCAAGAGTCTCCGTAGTCTGGAAAATGGGCAGCAGCATTTTCCATTGTTATATTTAAACACTGCGAACTCCAACCCGCCTGCCAAGCGTGGAGATTATGGCAATAACCTCCCCTTTCGTGGGAGAGGCCCTAAGTCCTGCAGTGGACTGTTACGGGCTGTGATGATGATGATGACTATGTACATTAGTTGAATACTAACCGATGCTCTTACGGTGAGGGAAAACATCGCGATGAAACCTGCACGTTCAGGCGACTGGATGTGTAACCATGATCCAGTCTGGTCAGGTTGCCCAGGTAGCAGGGTCACGGAGGTCAGATGGCAGTCGCTCCACTGTAACTGCCTGACCTGCCAAATCCTGGATCATGGTCAAGGCGGACCCCGGGCCGTCGTGCGCGAGAGCACAACCGGGATATTAACGCCAAGATTTTTTTTATTGATTATAATTTACAAAACATCTTCTATGAAATGGATGCACTTCCTGTTTCTATTTTGCACATTTGTAATCTTCTCTATAATTTATTTTAATTAAACATAATAAGACAGTTTGCTCTGGGGTGGAGACCCGGTGACCTGTAGCACAGGTTTCCCTAGTTCAGGCACCAGTCCCCCCAAATATGTATACGTATCCAACATGTTAATAATGTACCTAGTTTCATAAAAAAATAAAAATATTATGTAAACGTTGTTGTGGAGAAATAAATAATAATAATAATAATAATATAATTCATTTAATTAATTATTTATTATTATTTAGTACTAATAACAGACGTTCCATTTTGGCTGGAGCCGACCAACTTGTATAAAATAAAATCGATTTTGAGTGCGGAGGACGTGGACGGCTCGCCCGCGCATCCGTATTAATCCAAAAACAACTTTATTTTGGTTGGCCAACCAAATCTTTTTTAATCGGACTGTCTGTTACTAGTTTAAATACAGTTCGACCGCCCCATCTCTTGCCAAGGTGAAAGTGTTGCATTAAAACAATCAGAGTTTCGGGTTCGGGTTCCTTAACGCGTACCTTTGTTTGCGAGTAGCCCGATATTTCGACGCAGTTGCATGCGTCTAATGCATCACTGTCACAGAACAACACAAGCTATGGCGGAACAACCTGGAGAGTACTTGTTATAACGTGTAATATTCTGTCCACAGGGTGAGAAGTTATACCTAGTGCGGCCGCTGCCGCGCGCGGGGCAGGCTTGCTGAGCCCCCACCCCCGCCCCCCTCCCCCCGGGCCCCCTCGCCCCCCGCGCCCCCCGCGCCCCCCGCGCCCCCCGCGCCGCCACAACAGTCTCAAGTCGCGGCGGGGGCGTAGCCCTACACCCACGGTACGTCCTCGGCACTATAGGAGACACCTCTCCGCCTGGGATACCCAAAATATATCGTCTATGGTCCACCGGTTCAGGTCGTTGGCACTATAGGAGACACCTCTCCACCTGGAACACCAAAAAATATATATCGTCTATGGTCCACCGTTCACTGCGCGGTATTTCCTGTTCTAACAAGCGAGTTCTTAATTCAAAATGTTTTCTAATTACCTTCGGTACTAATATCAGCTTCAGTGTAACTGTCAATTCGAAATAACGGTTCAGGGGCCTTACCATGAACTCTTATAGCAGGACCTAAACAGAACTGCCCTGCTTAGAACGAGACAGCGCTATACGTGTCACATAAGCTTGTCTCGTTCAAACCGAAAGCAATTCTGCTTAGGTCCTGCTATAAGAGTTCATGGTAAGCCCTCAGTAACGGCGTATTGCATACGTTTTATAGTAACGTGTTAGGGCGTTTACGCACTCACTTTGTCTTCATCTTCTTCTTGGGGATGAGGATCAGGATGATAATAAGTTTGGGGATGGGGATGGGGATGGATGAACCGAATACCTGTGAGTGCGTAAACGCCCAAATTGTAAGTTTGTGCAAGCGTTTTGTAATCCGATATAGGGCGACTTGGGAACCGTTTCGCGATACAAAATGATATGGTGTGTTTTGCTTGAATAATATTTTTAACATTAAGTTGGGCGTGGCGTCCATTTAATTGAAACGAATGATTTTTAAACGTCCCTATTGGCGTGGCAGGCCATAATTACATTTTTTATTTATGGGGTAGTTATAAATAATAAGCAAAAATCGATCAAAATTATCAAATTCTTACTTTGCTCCGCGTTTCAAAACGCGTGACACGATAATTAAAACTTTTTTCTAAACAAGCATTACATAATTATGTAGCTGGCCGCAGTTACCATAAGGTGAGATGGCGGTCGAACGGCTTGGCTGTGATAATAAAAAGAATATTGCAGTAGGGAAAATTGAATTTGATTCAATAAAACTTAACTTAGAGGCTACCCGCTCTTCAACCTACCTTAACCTTGTAAAAGCATTTTGTATCTTGAAACGTTCCCCTAATAAAACGACGACCCCATAGGCGTAATAAACTAATTAATAGAATTAATTGTCAAAGAAAATGTGTGTCGGTCGATTAATAACGGAATCTGTTATAATTTATCATATAACCAAGACGGAGCGACTTATCTCGAGATATAACTTAGACGTCGTATCTCGAAATAAGTCGCTTCGTTGCCCTGTAATCTTATGCCTAGTATAATAAAAAAATATGACGTTGATGCAACGTCGAAAGTACGATAATATTATTAATGAAATAATAAACCAAAAATTGGCTTCTTTACCGCATCTCTATATAGTTAAGAGCGTTTTTCTATATCATATTGTTTAGCTAAGTAATCCTTAAGTGAATTAGAGTATCCGTCAGATGAGTTTATATGGACGATGCGGCGTCTAATGTATTTAATATAAACAAAGGCGGAGAAATGCGATTTTTCCGTAGCAGAGACACTTACCCGACTTTATGGATTGATCGCTGATCTTGTATGGGGTAAAATAATCTTTTTTTTTTACTTCTTTTTTCAATAAGCTTTTATCTCTACTATAGTAACGAAAACAGACAAGTACATTCTCGTCCAAATGTTGTTTTCAGTTCACAAAACTTTTTAAGTTTTGTTATTACGCTAACTTTTTATAATGGTTGGTATTACCTATATCTTATTCAACGATGATAGAGCTCGAATTCGATTCTTTATTGGCAATGGTTTTAATTTAAAAAGCGGGAGGAAATTCGTACCTTTTACTACCTGTCTCTGTTGCTCCCGCGTAAATATTACGCATCACTCTCAGAGACACAAGGACGATATGCATCACATCTGTGCGAGAGTGATGCATCATATTTACGGGGGGAGACAGAAACAAGTAGTAACAGGTCAATGTACGAATTTCTTCCTGCTCGCGATCTCATTATGACCATTTTCAACGCACAAAAGCGTAACTACAGTATTATTTTGTCTGTCTTTGTTACCATATCTGAGGTATAGTAAGTGCCATATTTGATCTAAACACCTTTTACACGAGTAATTTAAAAATTATAATGTATTGTAATTTTATATTAGCAGTTTATTAAAACTTCACCTATTTGTACCTGGTTGGTACCTAATTAGGTACCTAATTGTACCTGAAGGTACAAAAACTGCGGCAATGATTAAATACCGGACAAAGAGATTTCCTATATGTACCATCATCAGATTATAGTAAATATGTCTGCAACCATTGATAACATGTATCACGCGGCATTTCTTTTTTGTTATATTCGACCTTATTATTTTGTGAAACAATGTATGTTTTCCTGTGATATCTTAATCTAAAGTGCTAGATCAAATATGGCGCAGTACCGTCTCTAATAAGTAAATAAATGTGATGGGCGGCCACGTTAGTTAATATAGTCAACGTCAGGGAAACAAAGGAAGGCTCGTCGCCACAAACTCATCTGACCCGGTTGAAGTGAAAATACTTAGTAACAAAATTATATTCTAACAAGCCAGTAAAATAACATGGATATTCTTTCTTATTTCCAAGTATTTAGTTAAACGTAACATTTGAAAATTGAGCATTATTCTAATATAAGTTACCAGTTATGTCTTTGTAAAATAATATGATATATTACTAAAACAACCTATTTCGTTGAAGAAGTAGGCTGTCAATCGGCCATATCTAATTGTGTATACCAGAGAACAATTTTATTTAGTCGGATTTTACGTTGAATTAAGGCAGATATTCAGAGACTGTACAGAGTGAAGTGAGGGAACTCGGACCGGTGTCAAAAATTACGTTAAAAGCATTATTTAAATACATAACCCTATTTCTGAGGCAGTCTGCGTAAATACCCCAATGAAAACGTGCGTATTAAAGTACAGGAAACTCTTTTATACATGGAATTATTAAGATACCTACTAGCTAGAACTTAAATTCATAGATAAAACAATTTCCTTTGTATAACACCGCCGTAGTAGGTACATTTGATTTGACACTTGAGGGCTACGTCCGCACTGACAGGTGTCATGCTTAGCGCAAAGCGCAGTGCATATCAAGTAGCAAATGCGCGCAGTACGGCCGGCTGCGAACATTCTGTAACGTTAGTATTACTTCGCTACTCGTTACTAACTAGCGTCTAGACTCGATGTGCTAAGCAAGCGACCTGTCAGTACTGACGTATCCTATGCGCCTGAGTTTCCTCTTACCTCCATTTCTGAATCTCAGCCTAACACTGCCACCGCGCCAGATGAATTTGAGGCTACAGTGGCGGGGTCTAGAGACTGCAATGCGCTCAAAGAGGCTTACGTCCTCAAACGACTGTATTATATTATGCTGGATTAGGAAGGTTGGAATGTCTGAGATTGTATGGACTTGGATGTGTTTTGGTAGTGGCTCTCGTCGGATGTTACGTCGGTTTTGGCATATCGACATATGTATTAGCTAGAACATCTATGTAATACCGATGCTGGAGAAATGTCTCAAACGATATCCTCCAGTGTTCCCCAATGGTCTAATCGTCGGTCTACCGTGCTCCGCGACTTCGTCGTCGCAAAATTAGGTAATTTTCAGATTAGTAGCTTATGTCGCTTCCATCTCCTTAAATACATAAGAGTCTTTTAAATCCAAAAAGAATAAATTTATTTGACTATTGACTATTATCAAATATCCAAATTGCTCGCAAACAGTTGCGTCAAATATACAGTCATACAGACAGGCAGAATTACTTTCACATTTATACTTTTGTATCGGATTAGATAATCCCCTAAAATCTATCAAAATTCAAAATTTATTTATTGATTAGGACATTAAATATTTCTTTCAATCGTCAAAAAGGAGGGGAAGTAGGAAAGTAGGAAGGAAGCACACAGTGACACGCTGGCCGCCCCATGGCAGCAGCAAACTTACCCCACGCCAGTCACGCCTGGACCGTGCCCGGCAATGCCAGGCCGTGTCGAGACTATAGCACGATGCATAAAAATACTAGACCAATTAATGTCTCGGGAACTAGCGTGACCTACGACATCTGTTTAGATTGTCGGTCGCTATCAAAACACATCTGTGGTCGGGCAAAGAATGAATTTACGCAACATATTATTATGTAAGATAGCGGTATGTCACCAAGTCTGAGTATGATAGTCTCAGGATGATATGGAACGGTCTGCGTGAGTTTCTCCAACTATTTATAGTCTTTTTGACAACGAATATGACCCGTTTACTTGTAGTTAATCGGTACTTGATTTGTTGAAATTCAATAAGGTATTTATGTAAATTGTAAGCCATTTGATTCTGTTTAATGTTTCTTTTATGTAAGAAAACTTTTAATTGAGCTATGTTTTTGTACAGTTAGCTTCGGAAGTAGCTAAGCGACCAGACTGTTCAGAATGATCTGTCCAAACGGAGACAACTGTGCTTTATCTAAATGGGAAACAGCTATATTTTGAATCACATTGTGAAGGTTCCAAATAGTCCCATTTTTTAAATCGTCACGCAGTCTTGAATGGTCCTAGATCATTGCATCATACATACATACATAACGTTTCGGCTCTGCTCCATAGGAGCACGCAGAGATCACCATCGTTCCACATGCTACGGTCCTGACACAGTCATCAACCTTTTCCTACCTTTCAGACCTTTCTTTAAAACCTCGTCATTGGTCCTCTCTACATGACCAAACTAACTTAGTATTCCTTCTCTATTCTCTCGCACGTTCCCTTATTATATTATTCCGTATTTTTTCCTTTTATACCATTCATACTTCTTCGTTAACTAGCAATAGGACTGCCCGCCTAGGACCATACGAGTCTGCGTACTAAACCGTCATGAACTGTGTCTATACGGAAACGGACATTTTTGTCGTGAAAATAAGGTTTAAAAGGTCATCGGATCAAACTGGACTGTTATTTCAATTAGCTTTGGCTTATTTTGAAGCTGACAAATACCTAATTGAATGTCAGTGACCCAGTACAGTTTTTGTTAATATATTAGTGTAAAGTGTAGGGGTTGGAATCTCTAGAGGGTGGTTTCCTCTGGCTTGGCGTTCGCTAGTCAATACGCTGCATCACAACCCGAAAATGTTTTTTTATCTGAGCTCTGAAAGTGTTCTAGGTTTATAGTGTCTTTGTTATTTTGAAAGCTGTCAGAACTGTTTTCAACAGAGTGGGGAGGTCATTGCCGTTGGAGGATCTAACGGAATAATAGTACAAATACATACATTGTGTAGAAGTACTTTAAAGATGAGAAGCGTCGATGGCCGAGTGGTTAGGGTATCCGACTCGTAAGCGAGAGGTACCGGGTTCGAATCCCATTGCGGCCATGTACCAATGACTCTTTTCTAAGTTATGTACATTCGTTGAATGCTAACCGAGGATCGTACGTGAGGAAAAACGTGATGAAACCTGCACATTCAGGTGACTGAATGATGATCCAATCTGGTCAGGTTCCCCTGGTAGCAGGGTCACGTAGGTCTGATGGTAGCCGCTCCACTGTAATTCACTGATCTACCAAATCCTCGAACATGGTGAAGGCAGACCCTGGGCCCTCGTGCGAGAGCACAACCGGGACATTAACGCCAAGATGATGGCTTTTAACACAAATTGTAAGGAAAGTTTCACAAAGCTGAGACTGGCGTATGTTAGTTTCTTGTTGACCTCCCAACGCAGACAGGACACTTTAAATGCTAGCACACTATCAGGGCTGTAACGCTGAAGTCTTAGTTTATTTTGCATCATATATTTTTGTTAATATAAATGTATAAATTTTAAATGAACAATATAAGTTGTGAGTATGTTACTTCGGCAGCTGATCGTTGTTTTGTTTACTTGGTAAGATTTTAGTACCTATTTGTAGATAAAAAAAACATTAGGTCAAGATATTTGTAGAGCACTTCCTTACGAATGAGTTTGTCTATGTCCTAGACTGTATGGCATAGACAAAACAGAGATTCATATTGAGGTGAATCCTATTGAACACCATTATGGAAAATACATGTTATAAGCGCAAGGATCATTCGTTTTGGTATTTGATGCGTAGTTTAGAGACGAACAATATACAAAATGAAAATTACGAATCACATCGATTTTATGTTCCAATTTAGGTGTATTAATTTTTATACATTGTACATTTAGACAACCTAACTTACAGTACTAACACTAAAGTCGTCATAAGATCTAAGTCCTAAATGAGTATAATCGACTATCTTCGGCCTTTATGGTTTTATTACCCTTGAAAATTTAGTTAATATACCGTATAATGGACGGCAAAACGTAAAGTAGTATCAATGAAAAGGTTTTGTGTTAACACAGGTTGTGAGAGAAGCAGCTAGCTCCTATTTTACAGTGCAAGTTTATAGTCAAAGTAGGCTTAGGTGCACGCTTCGGGCAACTGGAAAATTGTATGCGAAAATCTCTCATACTTTGACTGATCGTATACTTTTTAAAGTCACGAACGCGTGCACCCGCGCATGCCTACAGTCAAAATATAGTATTATTTAATACCTCTTTCTTACTGCCAATGATTGTTTTTGTAATTTTTATTTGAAGCCCTCGACGTATCGTATCTATTTGTCCAGTTTAGTTTTTAAAGTAGGTACCTAATAGCGAAGCTGCCAAACATTTGATGTTACTTTTATGGGTGCCAACTCATCTTGAAGTCACGCCTCTTTCAGTCGTACATAGTGAAAAGCGATAAAACAGAAAAATATTAATTAGAAAAATTCACACGACTGACGTAACAAGTGCATAAAGTTAATCATTTTTATCCGAGTATGATTTTTGTTAACGCTTGCTGCTTAATAGTTAAATACCTTCTAATATGAGCTCTGGACAAGCTGTAATAAAGCCGTGATTCTAATAATACGGTAGAAGTGCCCGAGGATAATGTTGGGACCCGCTATCCTACACTTGTACAGGATGGTGGGTGAAATAAGGCCTACGAGTTCGCCTAGGAACTCAATCGTCATAACCAAAATATTTGTTGTCCTCTTCATTAGAGAAATACAGTTTCTTTGTTGAGATCTCTCCACAGTCCACACTCAATGAGGATTTTAACGATTTCCGATGGCGCTAGTGAGGCGTAAGGTCTGTTGTCAAAATACTGCTACGCTATTGGATAGATATAACAGCTGTAAAATGACGGATCCATTCCAGACCCATTCTAACCACTAACGAGCTCTATTTTTACATCAGACCTCACGTCGTGGTAGCGCCATCTTGTGGATTTTGGAATCGCAAAAACCCTCATTGATAGATTATCGGTAATGATCTGCAAATGGTGTGCAGTAATCTGCAACTAGAAATGTAACAGTGTACATGGCGTTCACTGTTGAACGGCTAATTATTCCAGTTTATCCAGAGCTTATACTAGCCTAGCGAAACAAGTACGTCCACATTTCCGCAATGTTAAACACTCCATGCTAAAAGTATTAACAGAATAGCTTAGTAATTATTTTTCTAAGAGGTTTTTCTTTTGTATCGAGCCGTATGCACCAAGTGTAGGGATTTTGTATGCGATTTAGCGTTAAGGTTCGCAGGCGTAAAGCAGAGCCGAGAGTGTATTCCGTTTATGCATTTTACCGCATTTAGTCTATTGTTTGATTGTGTAATCGATTGTGTGTGTAAATTGCCTTATTCCTCGAGGAAAACACTCTCGTAACCTTCAACGTCTGCACTAACGGCACACTATATTAACTGAATGTGATACATTTGAGATATGACTTGGATTTCAATCCAAACGCGATTGTTGACGATCGCGTCCCGGTAGACATTTTTTTATACAATGTGATTTATTTGACTAGTTTATTTCGTTTTGAAAGGATGCTTGTTAGCTTATTTATTTCATTAGACGTTGACCACGTTGACAATGACAAGTCCTTTTGGGTTATGGTGTTTTGAATATCTTCTAGTATCTGAAGCTTTTGCTTAGTTTCTCAAATAACTCTGTAGCAATAACACAGATCGAAGTGATATCTCAAACAGATGGTGTAGTAAGTGATTAGATCTTTTTGATGTATTTAATACGTTTTATACTCAGTAATGTAATTAGAATTAAAAGTTGACAGCGAGAACTCATTAAAGTTAGGGATTTAGTGAAATTGGGATAGGCGTACAAAATCTGTTCGGTCAACGTTTGGTAGTCAGAGCCCTTGCCACATGGCAGAGTATACTTTGCTTCATTGAGTTTGCAAGACCTACAGGGATGTTGTGTTGACATGTGCCTTCGGGCACAAAAAACTATACGAGCATTCGCTTTTTAGGTCTTTTGTGTTACCTTCATGGGCAGAGTATGGGCTATGGGAATAAAGTAAGGATAATTCAGTCTTCCGCTCGCACGAAGACTAGTTCTTTGGAACATTTTTGTATTAAAGAAAGCCTATTCGTTCACGAAATTGCACCGTATAAATACTTGAATTGAAATGGCACAAAATCATATTCGCCTCGGATTCTAGCGACGTTTGAGTTAAAAAGTAAATTGGAGATATATCTGAGTTAGTTAAGATGTAAATTACTTGAGTACGGAAAGATGGGAACGAGTATTGTAGTGATTGTCGGAATATTGTTGAAGTTAACAGGAGCTTTATGGAACATTGCCAAATGTGTTACGGGAAACGCTGACTTACATTCCTTGGCTTCTTTACACAAATTAACTGTTGATAGAGAGTGTTCGAGGCTATACATTATTACGTTATTTTCTAATAAAATAGTAGGTTTTGAAGGTATTGTTTATTACGTTTTGTGTATTACCTTTTATATCGATTTACTTTGTGAAGGCAATGTGTTACTTGTCAATTACATACAGTGCTGTTAGGTTGCATATTTTGACATTATTTTGTATACAATGTCAGTTTGTTTATATAATCCAATTATTGTTAAACCGCATAATATTATTGAGTAAACTAAGATAATACACCTCGTTCACTCTCTCGGACTAATCAAATGCTTTGTATAAATGTCTGGTAATCATCAACTTACCATTATGAATCAAAATTGTAATAATTGATTAATCGTATGAGTTTAATTAATATAAGTTTAGATGTAATAGAGTGATTCGGTTTTTTATTTTTATATTGCTCAAATTATATATTTTATTTAGAATTTTGTAACCACGTGTTTGTATGTTTTCGTGTATATTGTCTTATGTAACGAGCATGATATGGATACCAACGTAAGTGCAGTGTATAATATTTAACAATATAATTTATTTATTAATTTGCAATCATGTATTTTATTTCAAATTACCATTGCCCATTGTTAGCTGTCTCCCGCGGCTATCGTGTTCATGGGTCGTAAATCATTTTAGGGACGTAAAGTGCCCTATAATACTCTTGAAGAGTAGTTTCCTATTAGTGAAGGAATTTTTGCAACAGTTTTATTTACAATACAATAACAAAAAAAAATGAAGTAAACAACACTGGAGACTATTATTAGGGTCCCCGTGGCGCTGTTCGTGAGCATTTAGCGTAAGTGGACCCTTCTCAGCATAATGTCGTGGGCGCTTGACGCGAACCACAACCCTGGAGTTCCCGCCCGGTTTAACTTTTACCGACTATGTATTTAGGTACTAACTTATACATGGGAACTCAGGAACTGATATAAATATACTGTCTCAGTAACCCCCTACCCCTAACGACGGTCACCATTGGTGACAGCGTCATTGCATCGACATAATATCCAAAATAAAGTAATTAGCTAATGCGTCTGGGAATGCCAATCAATGTTTAATCAATTAGGTAGTGAGAGCGATTCTACTTAGAAAGTGGAAGTATCGTTGATGATTTAAAAATCGAAATGTTGTCACGAAGAGACAAGCTTCTGATTCAGCCGTGGGAGGATCGCAGATTCAAGGATCACCGGTCTAAAGTAAGTTCTCGTTATAAATGTTTGTCATTATCAAGTTAGGGAAATATACCAACGTGTTCTTTCAACTCTATTAAACCTATACAAGTTATAATGTTGGAGAACATAACCTGTTGTATCTAATTGTTGTAGTACCCACCGGGGTGTTACCCGACAAGTTGCTCTTTATATTATAATGTAGTCTTGGGACATATCTAATCTTCAAATGGATCTAGTAGAGGGCAAATATATTTCAAGAGCTGTAGAATGTGGATAACAAATGAGTAGGCATTGATTTAGGTACTACCGCCGCAATGTGAGTAGGACTCATTAGTTCTAGTAGGTACAAGTATGTACAAGTACCTACCTCTACCAAATATTACCTTGGTTGCTACTGGGGACAAGGTCCTGCGGGAGACCCAAGAACCGTTGGATTGACAACGGACGCGAGAGCTAACGGTTTACGACGTGAGTCACGATGATACCAAAGATCGGACAAAGTGGAGAAGAAAGTGTAAGAAAGCGGAAGGGTATGCTGCCAGAGCAGACATTGACCGCTCGGATGATGAGATGACTTAGGCAGCTTTTCTCTTCTTCTGTCAAAAATATCCAGTAATTTCCAACTCTCCTTCCCGCACGCCTCACAAGGTGCGTTCGGCCTTGCCGGCCATAGACGCGCGCGCTCCGCCCCAGCGCCCTCACGTGGCGCTCAAACTGAAGAAGTGCCAGCGCGAAGCGGAGCGCGCCGCCAAGATCCAGAGCGACAACTACGGGCTTCTACAACGGCTCGGCGCCATTATGAGGGCCAACCGGCTGGATAACCACTGGGAGAAGCCGCTGCCTAAGTGAGGAATTGAGGATAATGAAATATAAGTAATCATCTAGGCGTTAACGTCCCGGTTGTGCGAGAGGGCTCGGGGTCCGCCTTGATAATTTTTTTGTTATATGTCAGATAAACAGGCAAGCGGGCCATCTGATGGAAAGTGGTCAGCGCCGCCTATGGACATCAGCAACACCAGGGGACTTACCATCCATGATTTAGAATTGGCAGGTCAGGTAATTAGTCTAGCGACTGTCATCTCCGGCCGTATGGTGTCCGGCAAAGTACAATAGCACCAACGCCTTCACACGCGAGTGTTGCACAAGGCGACTAATGTTTTTAAGGCAAAACTAGAAGAGTCTCCGTAAGTTGGAAAATGGGCAGCAGCGTTTTCCAGTTATATTTATAACACTGCGATCTCCAACCCGCCAGCCAAGCGTGGAGATTATGGCAATAACCTCTCTCGCGGGAGAGGCCCTAAGTCCTGCAGTGGACTGTTATGATGATGACTGTCATGACTTCCGTGACCTTGTTAACCTTAACCAGTTTAACCTTACCGGATTGAATCATGGTTACCTACGCATTCAGTCGCCTGAATTTCCCTCACTCAATTACCAAGAAATTACCTCAAATAATGTACATAACTCAGAGTCATTATTACATGTCGGCATTAGTGTTTGACGGTACATCTTAGTCGAAATTGGACCCCTTTGAGGTTGAATATCTCAAAAACTGTAGGATGTATTTTTTGTGCGTATGAACATACAGCATCGGCTTGCATAGGTCTCTGCCCTATCACATATTGGTCCAAGGTACTACAATACAGTCTAGTCTCGTTTTAGGCAGTATGATAAAAAGGGATAATTTCAACGCCTTCTCTCTAAATTCATACCATGTCCTCCCCAGCTTGAACCACAAAGTGGGCATGTTCTACGAGGCGGGCGCGCTGCGGGAGCGGCTGACGGCGCGCTCGCAGGGCTCCCTCGACGACGCCTACGATAACGTCAAGTGCTACGCTTGCGAGCGTCGGAAGGTATGATCGTATGGATTTTTATGTAACACAGCAGACAGGCAGGGCCACCTGATGGAAAGTGGTCACCGCCGCCTTTGGACATCAGCAACAAACGGGTGGGGCTATCAATGCGTTGCCCGCCTCTATGGAGACCTCTAATATACCTCTTAAACGATCCCATGTCCAAAGGAAACACTGGCTGTGGGTGTGGGGTGGTACGGTCCAAGCAGAGTTAGGTAAAGGGGTAAGGTGCTGCTCATTTATGCTTGCTTATAACCACTTACCATCGTCCGCATCGTCACTGAGGTACCGGAGGTGAGATGCAAGGATTTTGGCCACCGACACCAAAAGACGCCACTCATGCAGATTCTGAACTGATTCCTACCACCTGAGTCTCTCAAGATGGGACAGGTCCTGTAGAACAGCAAGCGTCTAACTGGACGTTTCCCATTCGGCCGCCAGTGGGCTCCATTCAAAGTGCGATCTTTTTCCATTCTCGATATGATCGAGCCAGGTTGAAAAATATAAGCGTTATCATTTAGATCTACTTGCATATAAGCTTACAAGCCAAGTTGCATCGCTACTGCCCAATCGGTTTACACTTCTGTATTTGCCTACTTTTCTAAGCAATGTGAATTGGGCATTATGCCAATAACCTAACCGACATGTCTGAATCCCGTGACAAAGTTTACCACATAATACTCAAAACTACTGAACCGATTTTAATGAAACTAAGAGATGATGGCAAAAGCCTCCACTCAAGTAGGAGACGAGTTGTTAAATTATTTATGACAACTTGAATTAGTCATACGGCGCACACAGTTTTGACAAACACACGAGTCGTAATCTAACCAACAGAAAACGTTTACATTTACTTGAGTATATTTTCTAAACTACTGAACTGATTTAAAAGTAACAAAGCTAAGAACCATTTCGAGTAAACTTCCTTTCAAATAAAGAAAACCGTATCAAAATCGGTCCATCTGTTCGGAAGCTACGATGCCACAGACAGACACACGTCAAACTTTTAACACCCATATTTTTTCGTCGGGAGTTAAAAATGAAAACAGACATCCCATAATAATACCAGTACTGAGAAAGTGACTTGGAGTGTCGTTTTACCTTCTAAGAGGTTCGGAACTCTAAAAATACAAAGTAAAACATTTCGTTAAAATTTCGTAATAATTGTCTTGTTTATTTTCAGAAAACAGCAGAATTGCACTTGTATGCTGGCACAGCAGAACAAGATTCCCTGCCTTCGATTTTTTCGCATCTACCTTTACAATAAGTGATAGCGACTGAAACTGTCAATGTATTTATTTCTACAATGTTTTAAATAAATAAATTGCTAACAGAGGAATGGTGTTTTTTCAAAAAACAAGTTTCTTTTTGGACAGAATTTATTGGTATAGATACAAATGGACTCATTATGAAGAACATAATTCATAGAAGACAATAAAAAAAACATGGCATCAAGTCCCAAAGACTGGTGATATTATTGAAGAGTTAAAATGGAAACATAAATATTATGTTATTATAAAAAGCGTTTAATCGCAAGCAGAATACACTGGCGCGTATCCCGCGCACGCGGCACTTACTTTAAAGCTACCCACTTCATGTCCGACGTCTATTTTATCATTTTAATACGAAATCGAAAAACAAGATGAAAAAATTTGAAACATCACAATAGAGTTGTATCACAACGAAGCCTCAGCACCCGGGATTTACGACAACACGAGCTTTACAACGGCGGGTGCTGCGGCCTTTTTGCTCTCGCGCCGGCGCGCCCGGCCGCCGGCGGTGCCGCTCCGTGCGACGCTTACGGATAATCTAATAACGATTTAACTTAGAATTACTATAATATAATCGAAGTAACGTCCGGGCGGCCGTTTCGGTACGTCAAGAGTGGTCCTCTACGGCGGCAGGGCTGCGTTAGAACCGGAAGGGCTCGTGCGGCGCCGCGCCCGCGGCCGGCTCGAACTGGAACACCGACTCCGCCGTCGCCGGCGCCAGCGTCGCGTCCTCCTCCTGACAACAAACAAGGGTGAGGGTCAGCAAAGTCTAGCTCTGGCACTGGCACTGTAGAGCGAATCACCGTGGCACGAAAATAACAATGTTGGACAGTTATTGTAGCGTATGGATGAGTAACAAAATCCAGTTTGCCTGGTATCAACTGGGGCCTTACCGCAACTCGAATTGAACGTTGCCATCTTTAGCCTACTAACTAATCGTAGCAAGGCAGCTCCGTTTAATTGAGTTAGGTGGTAAGGCCCCTGGATATACAAGCCCGCCGCCCGCCTGGGATACGATACGATAACATCCCCCAGTACGAAGTTATCGCATGCCATAGCGGATATTTGGAATACCCCCCCTGTCGGGGCCGCAATGTCAATCCATCGCTTCTCAGGTCTCCCGCGGGGCGTCTTTCCTGATACCCGGCATGTTTAGGCACCACGTATCCCTGGGGCTTACGCAACACATAACCAAACTAGCGTAGGCGAGCCTCTTCGATTGTATAAGCAATGTCTCTCACGCCAACGCTACCACGAATGAACTCGTTATGAACTCGGTCAAGTCGCGTAACGCCGCACATCCACAGCAACATTTTCATTTCGTTAGCGTGTACTTCGCGAAAGTGCTTCGCAGCCATAGCGCATTACAGGTCTAATTATGCTCTTAAATATCAACCCATTGAGCTTGAAATACCCCGATATTGAAGATTAATTCCATTTGTTTCAAGAGTTTCGTTGTTTAGATGTTGGAGGTAATCTACGAAACCACTGAACCAATTTAGGATAGTTGAATGTTTACACAGATCTGAACAGCGCGCGGGGACGACTATACTTTTTACATGCATTCCATGTATGTAAACCCCACTTTTATATACCTCGTCAATTTGCCAAAACACAATTAACCTCATGGGTCACGGTACTGCTACAGTTTCAGTAGTAAGCAAATAATCACTTACAACATACCACTTACTACTTTGTTTAAAATGAATCTTTGACGAAAGCATACCAATTTATTGAATCGAAATAGTACTCACATCGCCGGCGAAGTATTGCTCGATGATATCGTACGCCATCTTGTAGATTTCCACCTTCTCGTGACTCTGCAATAGTTCGATCTTGTCGATGCCGCCGCATTCCTCGATCATGCTCGCGACCTGCTCGGCGTTGTCGCCGGCCATCTTCAGCATGTTACTTAGGCCGTCTAGCACCACCTGAGGATCGAAGGTTATGGCTCTTAAAAATCAATTATTTCATACATTAAGGGAGGTGGTGGATTGACGATACGGAAGGCACAGGACTGGTCTTTGTGGAGATATCTGCGGGAGGGCTATGCCCAGCAGTAGGCGTCTTTCGGCTGATATAATGATGAATAGTGAAGAGAAGAGCTTCTCCCGCCATGGAAAAATAATAAATTTTCTCTCAGAGATGGAGTAGGTTTTGGGCTCGTTTATGGACACACGCTTGACTTCCGGCGCCCGCACGAATTCAAACTAATCAGGCAGGTGGTAGGACTCTGTCAGGCCTGAGGAGCCTGCCTGAGTGAGTATGGCGGGACAAAAAAGTGGTCTTGGCTTTGACATAAGATCCCGTGTCATCAAAATGTCACTAAGAGTGAGGGTAGAATATTATTGCTAGGGGAAATGTAACAAAAATGCGTGAGTCGTAGGTGTTATGGCGATTGTCGGCTCATTTGTCAGTGTTACATAAAAAAAATTCAACCTCTCACAGTTTTAGGTAGGTTGCGTTGTGCGGCGTTCCTACAGTGGAAATCTTGGTTTGATATTGAACAAAGCAGCCAAACGCGAAATGTAAAACAAACGTCCGAAAGAATGAATCATCAAACAACTTTCTCCATGAACGCTATCTTACATTGCCATAATAAAAAATATGTTATGTTTGAATTAACCTGCAAGGTGTGTTCATAAACTAGGCCTTAGGTTTAGGGTGTATTAGTGAGCCATAGTGACTTATGCTTAACTAAACACATAGTCCGATCTCTGTGTGATTTAGGTGTAAAACTGTATCTATGTAAAATACATCATCATCATATGTCCCAGATGTGCAGTCAGATAAATACAGTGGTGCGACTGCCATCTGACCTCCGTGACCCCGATAACAGAGAACGGGGGTTCTTTATATATTACTGCTGTATCAAAGATCCAAATAAAACTTGCTCCTGACAGTGGCAATGCAGCTGCAGTCACGCAATATAATAACACAAGATCAAATTAATGTATGAATCACAGTTGTTATGCCTTATGAGTGACTATTACCACTTTCCAGGGGCTGTTTGATTTGGTTGTTTAAAAACATCACTCATCACTGGATGAGATGCTGAATCTCATATTTTGTGCAGGTATTATACATCATGGGAACATCATTCTTCTGCCAGGTTTGATCACCTGTGGGTATTTGTTAAACTTTGAAAGCAATAATTTTCCCAATTTCATTTAGAGAGTTTTAACTGACAACTTTGAAATTTATGCAGTTATGATTTAAAAAATTTGGATTTGTGGTAGTCAAAGTTTCTGGTATATGAATGTACATTTCATAAAGACCAAACACATTCATTTTTGCACTGAATTAATAAACAAAAATATACAGCAAACACCCAAATTCAGATGTAAAAATAATGCAAGTACTTTATAATTTATCATGTAAAGATATGCAGTAAGAACAACAAGATACAATCTTAATCAGTTGTTCAACTGCCAGACTGATAATAACAAAAATATGCAAGATGTGATTGTTATTGTTTTAAAGTCACAGATTTGTAGTCATGAAGGCATATTATAGGCAACACACACATATTTTGTAGACTTCTTGAGAACATGAATATTGATGTACAAAGATACATAAAGCAGAACAGAGGGAAAACTTATAATTAAATCATTGCAAAAATGCAGAGATACTCACATTGATAACCTGCGTATCCTTGCAAGAAAGTAGATTGCAGAATGGTGGTATTACTCCGCAGTTGATTAGGGCTGCAACTTGCTCTTTGGTTCCACTTATACTGAGGTTAGACACTGCCCAGGCGGCTTCCTTCTGCGTCTGGAACTCTCCCTTGCTAAGGTTATCCACAATCTTGGGCAGGAGGCCAGCGTCAATCACTGCCTGCACCTGGTGTTTGTTGCCCGCTGTGATGTTTGACAGGAACCATACTGCCTCTTTGCATATCTTTTCCTTCTGTAAATGGGAATTTTTAATGTGAACAAACTTTGAGTTAGGAAATTAACTATTAAACGTAAAATAAGAAAAAGTAAATAGCTATATTAACTGGCTGACTTCGAAATATAAAATTTCGCAAGATATTTATATACATAACATGCAAAATATTGCTATAAAAATTATTAATGATAATCGAAGAATTAAAATGCATAAATTTTTACTTTTACATATACTTACTGGATGTGAGAGTAACCCAGGGAAATGTGAGAGTGCGTCACAGTTGAGCACAACTTGTGTTTGCTCATCTGTACCAGTCACAATGTTGCCGACAGCTCTAAGTGCTGCCGTCTGTACCTTCACTTCTTTGTGAGAGAGTAGCGGGATAAGCTTTGGCACAATGCCAGATTCTATCACCATTTGAATCTGTTCATTGCCACCGTCTGTTAGGTAGCTGATGGCCCATACGGTATCGACTAAAATCTGAAAACATTCAGTGTATCATTAGTGTGTACTCCAGTAAATAAACAATGACTTGCATACTGCAGTGAATAGTGCACTTTTCTGAGAGAGCAGAACAATTCAATAATACAACAACAGGCACCAATAAATAAGCTGTGGTTATGGAAAATATACACATATTCTGCCTTGGCTATGATATTTGGATTGTTTTTCATAGGATATTTTCTTTTATGGAAAGAATACTAATCTCAATTAAAATAGTTTTATACACAAAATTTTCTATTCCACCCACTTTAAATTTAAAAATATTTATTGCTAAAATATAAATTTAAGCAAAGGCCATAGAATTTAAATGTTATGAATCATACAATTAGAAACTGTTATGACAATGAGGACTCTAAATGCCGTGATTAGATTATGTGTGTGTAAAGACAATACTTACATTGATATCATTGTGCATGATGAGTACATTAAGTGCTGGGAGGATTTCCTGGATGGTCTTCACAGGTGGAGGGGGATCCTTACTCCTACACAGGTTCACAATTACCCACGTAACATTACGAAGAAAACTGATAGGGATATCAGGTTTGATAAAACTCAATAGAGGCTCAACAACACCCAATTCTATGACGAAGTCTCGGAGCACTGGCCCATCACCAATAATGTTTCCGAGAGCCCACACCGCCTGCTCACAAACATTTTCATGAGGGGACATGAGCAACTGCAGGAATAATGGCACAGCTCCAGCATGTACCACTTTGTTTGTTTGTGCAGATGTGCCAGATGCTATATTTGTTAATGCCCAGGCTGCTTCAAACTGTAGGCTGGGGTTGTCTGCTCTAGATAGACATTGAACTAATATGGGGAGGATTCCTGTCGCTATCAAATCGTCGATGGGAGGGTTTTTGTCGGAGGAAAGGAGTTTTCTGCACTGCTGTACAGCTGCCAACTGAACCTCGGGATTTTCCACATTGGCGACGTTCATAACCAACTCCTTGAGGTCCGTGGACGCCAACGCCCTGTCAATCTCATCCTCATCTGTGGAGTCTCCGACAGGCACATTTCGGCGTTTTTGAAGAGTTTCTTCCCTTTTGTTCTTTCGAAGCTCAACTGTCACTTCATTCCTCCGCCTGCGCATTTCCTGCAAATCACATGCAATAGGTTATAATGGAACATATACTACCTAAAGAATGTTCCAGACACATATAAACATACAAAATCACACCCAAATACTTACGTCGACATCTTTGCCAGTGTTCTTGAACACTTGCATGCGGTTTTTCGTTGGATCCGCCATTTTATTTGTGCTCGTCTTGCGGTCGAGCAATGAAACGTGGATAAATACGCAATGAAACAAACAATCAACTTAAAATTAGTCTGGTAAGAGCTAATCACACATGTTTTGACGACACAATTCGCGTTGCTGATTCATTTAACCTCGCACTAAAATCTACAACACGAAACTCGCATCATACGACAACTTCCTTTTGAAAAATTCTTTTCTTCCTTCAGTTTCTTCTTTTTTTTTCGAATAATGTTTCATAGACAAATCTCAATCGAGTTCTCTATGGTTTTCTCGCTTTGATAGGACTATCTTTGTCAGAATCAATACAATAGAAAAAGATAAAAACAGAATGTTTAGACATTGAATAGATTTGTAACGAATAACGAAAACATTAGTACCATAGTTGTCAAAAATAGAGAGGCGAACATTGCGAGATTGTAATTCAATTGATGATTGATAACCATAGAGACAACTTAAGGAATTTTTTTCGTTGTGTTTGTATGTTTATGTTGGTAGCATTGATTCAGTTGATCGAAAAGCGGTCGATTGATTTATTTTCGTATTATCGCGCTGCGTATTTTGCGACGAGAGCCGTTTTCGAAATAAATAAACTTCGCCGACTGTAATTGCAATCATGACTATATTGACAAAGCCCAGTATTGTTATCAAGAAACCAGACGGAACGAAATCTCCCTTGGTGGACGAAAATTGTGTTTGCGATGAGGTACGTATGGTATTCTTGATTATCGGTTTATTTTTTATTTTTATTGTACTACATAGTGCATACTTCTGGTACAGTATGAATGATGTGTCTGATTGAACAATTCACATTCATGCATGGTAAGCGGGCTCTGCAAACTGCAATAGGTATCTATGCAAGTATTCTGTTCTATCTATGTAGCCTACATTAATGTAGGTATAGGTATACCTACCTACCTTTGTTGTGCCCAGCACTATCCCAGTTAACTGCTTCTATTATCCGTAATATAAATTTCTACCTAGTGGATTTGTGATATTTTGGCCATAGTTAAAGGTATTGGTTTCATTCAGCACACTCTTACATTCCAAGTTCTAGTCCAACCAATCTTATTTGACACTATTTGTGTTAATTCCATTTTTGGCTATGTCTCCACTGTGTTTTGGGGGAATTAAGAATTCTTCTTAATTAAATTTGATGCTGGTACCACCAACCCTCGGGTGTGCCTGGGTGCCACAACTCAGTAGATCTTTGGGTCACCGCTGTAGATCTTAGATCTTGTGGCAGCGGTGGGAACAAGTAATCATTCGTTCAAAAAGTAGGAAACTATGCAGAACACTACATGCTATTTTATATCTAATTCTATGTGACTACGTAAATATCAATATTTATAAATTGCATAGATACCATAATGTGTATTTTTATTCTTAGGAGAAAGTCATAGTGTACCCGAAGGTGCCTGTGTACCGACCTGAGAGGCACAGCACAACGGCCCTGCTGCGCATGATGTTGGTTATATTCCTGTTGGGCTTGATCGGCATGATGAGCGGCCTGATGATCTTCCGCTACTTCCAGATCAGGAATAAAATGGCCCACTTCAAGGGATTCTGCGCTGTGCCAATTGACAACAGAGAGGTAAGTTGTGTTAAGATTTTTATCTTGACGACCTGAGTGGTTCAATGGTCAACATGCCGGTTTGCCACGCAAGAGGTCCCGGGTTCGATTCCCGGCCGGGCAGAAATTGAAATGATGAATTTTAATTTCTGTTATGGGTCTGGGTGTTCTATGTATAATAAGTATGTATTTAAAAGTATTTAAGTAGTATATCAGTTATCTAGCACCCATAGCACAAGCTTTGCTTAGTTTGGGGCTAGATGGCGCTGTGTGAATTTGTCCACGAATATTTATTTATTATTATTATTATTTATTATTTATTTATTATCATTTTGATGGATGTCTTGATAAATATTTTATATTATTTTTCCTTTAAAGTCATCACTGTTGAACTTTATTGAGTAATATTTTAATACTTACATTACTTACGGTACTTACATTTGTTTTTTGTAAGATTTTTCACCCTAAACTGTTAAACGAGTCTCCGGGACCTCAGTAAAACACCTTGCTTGGTTTACCTCGCTTCGCCAATAGTATTAGGCTAGGAGGCACACTTAAAGAGGGGCAAGCTCGTTGTGGTGTTGAAGTTGCGACTGGAAGGATCTGGGAGGTGCGACTAGGCTCAAATCACGAAACGGTCACCCAAGCAGCTCCTGGATATTGCGTTGCGACAGAGATGAAAATTATTTCAAAATATTGAAAAAAGTACATACAAAATATTCAATCGCTCAAATGCACCTCATCATCATCATCGTCCGAGCGGTTAATTCCGGCTACTGGTAGGGTCCGCTTTCCTACTTTCTTTTCTCCACTTTGCCCGATCTTCGGCATCCTCACGTCGCAAGCCGTTATGTCCCGCGTCCGACTCGGCGACGTCAATCCATCGCTTCTTAGGGTCTCCCGCGGGACCTCTTTCCTGATACAGGCAGGTTTAGACACCTATTTCCCACGTATCCCGGGGGTATACGGAACACGTGACCAAACCAGCGCAGCCGTGCGCGCCTCTTCGATATTATCCGCGATATCTCTTACGCCAAGGCTGCCACGGATGCACTCGTTACGCACCCGATCACGTCGCGTCCTCAAATGGACCTCATTTCTTTAATAATAATAATCTTCTTGGCGTTAATGTCCCGGTTGTGCTCTTGAGAACGAGGGCCTAGGGTTCGCCTTGACCATGGTGCAGGATTTGGCGATCAGGTAATTACAGTGGAGCGACTACTATCTGACCTCCGTGATCCTGCTACCAGGGGAACCTGACCAGATTGAATCATGGTTACAAATTCAGTTGCGTGGATTTGCAGGTTTTATCACGATGTTTTTTCCTCACCGTAAGAGCATTGGTTAGAATTCAACTAATGTACATAACACAGAAAACAGTCATTGGTAAATACATGGCCGCAGCTGGATACCGATCGAACCCGGTACCTCTCGCTTACGAGTTGGATACTCAACCGCCCGGTTACCGACGCTCGCCTCATTTCTCTTATAATATGGAGCTATTTATTTAGTATCAATATTCTGTGCTATTATATAAAATAAGTGGACATTTTCTGAATAAAATAAATAGGAATCCTACCTGCACGCACCAGCTATCCTACCCGTGTCGCCCCCTGAGCTCTGTCGTCTGTCTGTCAGTATGCCGCTTCAGTTAGGAAAATGACCATCTGTGGGAAAATAAACTTTAAATTATGTCTAACTAACTGCTTTTGTTTGTTGGTCAGTGGTTGGTTAGTTGGTCAGTTTCGACCACGGATATTTATTAACATTTTCCTGCTACCTAGCGCGTATAGACGGTTGAAGTCCTTTGATTAAGCTCGCTGCACAGTGGTCCACAACTCCACAGTGCAGGAATGTTGGCTGATTTGAGGATGTTGAACACCCCGTAAGTAATTAGAATACCAGCACAGCAATGAACCTTTTTTATTTCCGTGAAAATACATAAGATAATACTAACGTAACGAGATCGGTTTGGTCAGAGGCGATGGCGTACTAATGCTGCTTAGGCAAGAATAATTTATTTGCTGCTAAAAGTAGTCCTTGCCTGTAGCGAATCCAAGATGGGTCTTTTTTTCATTACGGTTCTAAGTTTGTTATACACACAGAAGTGGTAGCAACAGTGAAATGCTAGTCTTTGTCTCGAGCCAATACAGGATACATTTGTGAACAGCGCTCGAGTCTTTCAAGTGATACTATGCGTTTACAAATGGAGAAAAAGCTTGAAATGGCGTGACAGTGAAACTGTCGGCTGCTGCTATCGTGCCGCGCTGGTGTGAATTTTCAATATCGAGCTATTCTTGCTTAAGAAAGCCTATAAAATCTCGTTGCACGTCAAATCTGGACAGTTTAAGAAACCGCATAGGATGCTGAAAAACTGGACATTTTTGGATGGTTGCATTACAGACCGAAGTCATATCTAGTTGCGTCTATTCTTCAAAGGTCCAATCGTCTTGCGCGAAGACTTTCAAATTCAAACCCCGAACATATTTCGAACAGGCCATATGCTCACTACTTATTGTCATTAACCGACTTCAAAAAAAGGTGGAGTTTCATACATTGGAGACTCCTGCCATCAACCCGTAGCGTTCTTCAATTATTACAACAGCTAAAGGGAATATATTAGTCAGACGGCCGGGAAGTTCGATGTCAATCGTGATCAATTTAGAGCGAACACAACACAGCTGCGTTTCATGACCTTTAAATATATCTAATAAGTAATAATCATAGTGCAATGATGGGCGATATGAATTTAAATATCTAAATGCGTGCAATACAATACAATACATAAACATTTATTTCTCTCAAAAAGGCATTAGGTTACATACATACTACATACTTTATACATTGTACATAGCATTCGAATCCATATTGAGAGCTAGAGTCTGTAGTATGTAGTAGGTTAATGAAAACCTGTGTTACAGATCTCCAGGCTCCCAACCTCCTGCATCCCTTACAAATAAATATTTAAGCAAACAATCTTATGATGATCGAGAAAATGAAAAAAGAAAACAACAGTAAAAATAATAGATGAAAATGGAACCCAGTGTGCGTGTGTGTGTATGTGTATGTGTGCAATCGTTTATTGTCTCATTTTACAGTAAGGTGCGAGCTTATATATACTAAAGGGGGGCGAGGGGAGTGCACACACTACAATAGGAAACGATAGTCATTTGATTGCAGGTCAACTGCAAGCAAATTAAGGACGAGGCCGTAGATGGGGCATGGATGCAGGATGATTCAATTCCACCTAATTTATGATTGGGAGAAGTTGCAAATGATAACACTGTTTTATAGAAGTCTTTGACTGTGTCAACCTGACATGACGTTTATTTAAATATTATAATTTAATTAAAACGGATACTCAGGAGAAACTGAGAACTTAAATACTAAAATTGTTAATTTAGACGTTACCTATGCTTACAATCGGTTACTCTACGAAAGGCGGAATGAATAGCCGTCAATTTGGACGTCACGCCCGAGAGCCAAACAAATCATGCATGACTCATACTTGTAGACTAAGCTAATGGGTATTTTGTGAGGCCTAACGTCTGTGTTCGATTTCTGTAGCTACTATTCTATTTATAGTCAATACAAAACGGAACTTATGACTAAAACTGACTACTATTTATATACTACTAAACTTACAAATATACCTAGTTGTTTCTTAATCCTACCGGTTACGCAGTTCTTACTTCTAATGCTATTTTTGTTGCTCGTCTGACTGATGTTTATCTTTTTCTCTTTCTAGACAAGGGTTGCCTGGAAGAGATCGCTTGTAGCGATAAGGCCGCCTTTGCCCACAATGTTTGAAAACTGTTTAAAACCTGTTAAATTTTCGTTTTTGTTATTTTGTGTGCAATAAAGAGTATATCTATCTATCTACTTAAATTTGCTGCGGGTTCCATTCCAAGACAATATACTCCAAGGTGGACCGACGACCTGATAAAGGTCACAGGATCCAGCTGGATAGTGTGTAGTGGCTGAAGACAAGGCACTTTGTCTCTGGGGGAGGCCTATGCACAGCAGTGGGCGTCTTCCGGCTAATATGATGATGAGATACAATACAGCTTGTTCTCGGGGTGCGCCCATTAAAAATACTCGTAGCTACTACACAATTTGTGTGGGTAGTAACCTTTAGAGGATGGACGATTTACTTCATGTTAAGTAGTTAAAGAAAATAATGTTATCAGTAACTCATCTCGTCGTAGTTGTTTATCTAAAGTCAAGAAAAATACTATTGAATAGTTGTAGTTGTGTTTCTTATAGGCGTTCCTGCCGCTCAACATGTTAAACGTGATATCGTGCACGTCACGCCAGTTAGTACAGTAGATAATTTGGTAGGAAAAGTTGCCTGGAAAGTTTTCCGTGAGTTTGAAAATTGGTATATTTATAGAATTCGGTGTGCTCGAATTTCAACTTTGCTAATTGATATCATAACCGCTTGGGCCGCGTTATCTGTAATATCTTTTTTTTAACAATATCTCCTTATAAGCATGTTAGACAAATTTAAACTAAAGAAAGTTTTCTACATCTTATGCACGGTATTTTTTTTTGAAAAATAAATACGTACGAGCGCTGCAAAGTGCAATTCAATATACATCATCATCATCACAACCCGTAACAGTCCACTGCAGGACTTCGGGCCTCTCCCACGAGAAGGAGGTTATTGCCATAATCTCCACGCTTGGCAGGCGGGTTGGAGATCGCAGTGTTTAAATATAACAATGGAAAATGCTGCTGCCCATTTTCCAGACTACGGAGACTCTTGATCTTTTGTCTCGAAAACATTAGTCGCCTTGTACGACACCCAATTCAATATACGTTTTGGCCTAAAAAAATCATTACCATACCACAGCGATTTTTGTTTGATTGGTGGCGCCCTGGTGTTTGTGATCACTTTCCATCAGGTGACCCGCTTGCCTGCAGGCGAGCCTCTTTGATCCTATCTGCGGTATCCCTATATCATCATCACAGCCCGTAACAGTCCACTGCAGGACTAAGGGCCACGAAAGGGGAGGTTATTGCCATAATCTCCACGCTTGGCAGGCGGGTCGGAGATCGCAGTGGAAAATGCTGCTGCCCATTTTCCAGACTACAGAGACTCTTGATCTTTTGCCTCGAAAACATTAGTCGCCTTGTACGACACCCATGTGTGTATTGCCGGGCACCACACAGCAGAATATCTGTATATACCGGCACATATCACTGGCACTTGCTGACTATCCACCCCTTGCTTCCAGTTCGACCCGCAAGCCGACCAGCTGATCGAGCAGAACTACCGCGAGCATCGCGTGGTGCCGCTGCAGTGGTCCAGCGAGCCGCTCCACGTGTTCTCGGCCCCCGACCCGGACTCCGAGGACCTGCTCGCCCTGCCCGAGGAGATCAGCATCACCGACAGGGTCGAGAGCATCCGCGTGAAGGACAACGGCCGCACCATCAGTTTCGTGCACGACTTCGATGAGAATGCAACAGGTGAGTTTGGAGCTCATTGGCAGTAGATGGCGGTCCTTGCCCGCTGGTAGAGCTCGTCTAGTCTAAGATGACGCGCCCCACTACTTAGTTAGTTGATTTCGATGTGTGAGTGCAAATATTGATAACGACACTTCATCTGTGTGGGAGCCAATGATCGACGCTTTCTCCGACGTTTGAATCTTACCGGCAACTAAATGACCAATTACAACGGCATTTGTATATGTATTGCGTCCATATTTTAAACTTGCTTGTGTGCGTTAATGCGATAGTGGGGCGCGTCATTTTAAATTAGACGAGCTCTACTTTCGTTTCTTTATAATCCTTTCGCCTTTATAATATATAAGTATATTGTATACGTAAGAAGTAGGAGACGGTTTATTGCTTGCGGGACGACACTTATTACGTACAATAATAACAATATCCAATTCAACTATACTACAATCGCAAAATACTTCGGGGTGGGAGTGCGGGCTTGTCTAAGAGCATTCTTGCTTCTTCTAGAAGCTCATAGGCATCAGGTCTGGCCTTGAAGGTATCCAGCTCAATCTGTCAAACAATACCTTTGTTTTGTTATCAGCTAGATATTCCCTGAAAACGTGTAGGCTTTTTATTTTCACTGAAAACTCGCGGCAAAGTGATGCTCAGCAAATTAGATTTTGTGTGTCCTAATTTGCGTCCGAACAGTATCTACGCATGTGTTACGTACGCCATAAAACCATCAGATATGAATTAGGTACTTTGGTGTTTTTTTTGTTTATAGAGCAAAGGTAATTAGAATGCGCAGTGGTCATTGTTGGTTATGAATCAGACGAGGTTACGCTATACAAGTAGGTACGCCTTTGTAATTATTGCGTTCTTAATTATTTTGTTTATTCGTTTGTGTTGTCTGTCTGTCTGCCGCTAACCCTTAAACCACGCAATGGATTTTGATGAGGATTCACTATGAATTTAGTGAATTTAATTCCGGTAGGTTTATACAAATGCATGCATATTATGAGATTGCCCTAAAGTGACCGTGCGAAGCCGTCGCTCCGTGACAAAGAAATATTTGAGTACGTGGCGGTGATGGTATATTAAGAGGTAATAATAATAAAAAAGCATATTAGGAATGAAACATCTCACTAACAACCGAATCAATTGTAAGTGTTTACATCATGTATTTTACACCAGTTTATAGTTCCCGCGACTGCGTCCGAGCAGTTTAGGCGTGAAAACGTAATGAAAATGAAAATGAAAGAGTATTTATTGAATTAGGATTACGTTAATTAGTCTCTTTTCAAACGTCAAAAATCTAATGGAAAGCAAAGGGAAAGTAACAGACAGACAAACATACGCAGTTACTTTTGCATTTATAATTGTTCTTACAGTATACCAGACGAAAGCAAACTAATGTTACCCACCTCGCGCCTCACAATCCATTCAACCAGCCCATTGATCATGTCCATAATGATATATAACAAATTACCTGAAAAACTCCGAAATGAAACGAATAATAAAAAATTCACCCAATACTTAAAAGAACTACTTCAGACTAAAAGTTATTACAGTGTAAAAGAATATTTAGAAGATAAATTAAAGTAATTCATTGCAATATACATATAATTTTACTATTTAAGATACTATTTACATATGTATTGTATTAGAAATTATTATTATTTACGTATAATTACCTATTAAACTTCTCTATTTTAGATTTATAAACTTGTATATAATAAATAGAAAATAGGGCATTAGGTTAGATATTACAATATCGTAAATTATACTTACATAGATACTTATTATAGATAGGTACAGTTTTTGTCTGCCTATGTAAACTTTACCTAAAGTAAAACAACTTTTACTTATATTGTTTAATATTAAGCTTATTAAAGATTGCCTTGTTAATAGCCATCCGTAGGTAGATAATATACTCGTAACGACACTGTTATTAAAATTAGAAAATAATATAACCCTAGTATTTTTAAGTTTTTAATATTGTAGTGCCCGTCAGGGTCATAATTGTAAATTACTTTTATGAAGCAATCAACATTTGAGTATTGAGTATTGAGTACCTGCAGTACACGGAGATAAGCAATTACGTAGGTATCTATCGTATAGTCCATGAACAAACGCCCTCACTGCTATTGAAACATACACCAGTAACCGGAAAACACACGCTATTTAGTGATAACGGTTTGCGATACCAGTTGTTCAATAATATAAATAATAATTTTTATTTGCTTATTTATTTATTTAATTGTTTATTGCACTAAAATGGTAACAAAGACATGGCAAATATATACATGACACAAAAGGCACTACTTATTGTATTTATACAGGGTGTAAAAAGACCGATAGAATTGACTGAAATCTCATATTCTACCCATGAAACTGAACAACTTTCCCCAAGAAACATACCCGCGGAAATTAAAATTCAGCATTTCAATTTAAATAAATGAATAAATAATAAATAAAAATCGTTTATTACATCTATCTCACACATGGCACAGTACATCAGGTCATGTCATACATTTCTGCTCCGCCGGGAAACGAACCGGTGCGTGACATGTTAACCAGCTGAACCGCTCATGTCGTACTCACTCACACTCATTCCTGCAGACAGGCGAGCGGGCTCTGGCGAATTGGCTGACTAGCTTGTTGTTCGGGTTGAATGGCAGTCGCCGCACGTAAATAGCAAAACATTACAAAGTATTGAATCTAGTAGGAAAGCTTCAGGTTTACGTAATTTGCGTAAATCTGAAAGCGCTTTCAACCTAGTAGGGGGTACCCTGGTCTAGGATCATGACGAGTATAATTTGTTGAGTGAATTATTGTGCGTGACGGAGCGCCGCAGTTTATTTCGATGGGTTTATTTTTAGCAAGTGCTCCTCCCGTACGTTGGCCGTACTCACAACACGGTAACAAGGTTATTACGGGATTTGTGCACAGGAAAATCCGATTCCCGTTCGTGTATGAGAGTTGTAAAACTGAGACATAGACGTATCTTTATTTGGTCCAATTACTAATTAAAAAAACTTAAAACTAACAGAATAAGACACACACAGCAAGAAAACAATTCGAATGCAGTTGTAGTTAATTCAAAATATGAATTATTTGTAGTTACTAATAACAAATTACGTCATCTGTTATAATTTTCGATTTGCCTTGTACTCCAAGTGCGGGCGACCGCCGACGCACGGAAAGTAGATTAAAATGTAAACAGAAAAATTTGTACTCGATGCCTATTTAGTTCAATGGCTAAGGAATGGAACACGTTGCCTGCGACTGTCCCTGTCCCTGATAATTACAATCTGGACACTTCCAAGGCTACTGTGAATAGGCTGTTCCGTCTTCGGCTGCTTTGTCATTTGCCTGGTCAGCATAATAAAAAATAAAATAAATAGAGGTACTAACCACGCCCTGGAGGATACTTGTCAGCGAAGAGAATTGGCCGCCTGCATTGTACGGTCGGCGCATATGGTACGCTATGGTCAAGCATTAAATCCAAGTTCCAAAATCTCTTCATATCCTTTTTTTTTAATTAGTCTAGCCAGGTTTAGGACCGCCATCTCACGATGCGGCCGAAGATGGAGCATGCCTGTCCAAGAACAGCCTATTCACTCGAGCCTCGAAGGCGTCCAGAATATAATAAAATAAAATAAAATTTAAAGTATTATTATATCGCATCGATGCTCAACCCATTCTATTGTACTCTGAATGAATTTACAAGGGTAATATTCTACGTATAGTGTTATTATGATAATATTTAATAGGGTAATAATTTTTATATTGCTTATAAACAATTGTTGTATTTTACTTGTCTATTGCATTAGGTTAAAACCTGTACTATGTATTAAGAAGATAAATAAATAATAATCAGTGAACACATTCGCAGGCAATGTGTTGTTCCATTCCTTAGCCGGACACATTATAAATTTTACATATACCTACACTCACACCCATAGATAGTGCCACAAGTTACGATCGTCACATGCCTCTGTTGCTTCTCCCACATTCTTTAGATCTCCTCGTACCTTTACGCCGGTTCAACCTGCCATTTTTCTTTACTCTTTAAACCCCGACGAAAAAAGCGGGGTGTTATAGTTTGACGGTTTTGTGCATCTGTCTGTGGCATCGTAGCTCCCGAACGGGTGAACCGATTTGAATGCGATTTTCTCTATTTGGAACCCAGTTTAATCGAGAACATTCTTAGCTTTGTTAAATTAAAATCGGTCCAGAAGATATTTGAGTTTAAATAAACTTAGTCATAGACGTGGACATGATTTATTTTGACATCACAAAAAACCATAAGCGTTCATGAGCGTCCATAGCCGTGGGTTATCCGACATTTTCTATCGGTTAGTTAATTAATAAACTTTTCCATTTCCACCCCTAGGCATAATAGACGAGGAGCGCTGCTTCGTGACCGACCTGGACCCTCAAGCCGTGTTGGCACCTGACGTATTCCTGTTCGGAATCGAGCGCGGGGAAGGCTTCGACGTGTCCCGGGTCCGGGCTACACTGCGAGCGGTCCTGCCGGCCTTGGCGGAGATCACGCGACAGGCCAGGATGCTGGCGGAGAAGTGCCAGGGACGACCCATGTACCGCTTGCAGAAGGAGGAGGGCGTTATACGTGAGTTTCGTTCTGTTTTTCACTTAACACTTTCGCTGCGGAACGCAACAGTTGCGTCCGGAATCGGAGCTATGCGTGTGCGCACGACGCACCTAGCCGGTTAATACGCGCGCTACGACGCTTAGCACTGCTCTGGTATTTGAATTAGCAATGGAAGTGAAGACAAGATTGGCATGTTATAAATAATCACTCGTCCGTGCTTCACTGTAGGGCGCACAGAAAACCAGCGCCATAGCTCCAGCCATGGCATACGCTGAGTGTGACCCCTTTGCACGTCTTCCCATGGCACGGGTAGCGATACATTATGCTTATAATGTTACTGTTTTTTTTTTACTATTTGAATGTACCTATCCTGTTATGGGTTTGTGTGTAATAAACGTCATATATTTATTTATTTATTTAAGTGTTTATCATCGTCCTATCAGCCGGAAGACGCCCACTGCTGGGTATAGGCTGGGTAGAGATCTCCACAAGAGCCGGTCTTGCGCCTTCCGCATCCAGCTGGTACCTGCGACATTTACCAGATCGTCTGTCCACGGTGGAATGCCTACCCACGCTGCGTCTTCCGGTACTTGGTTGCCACTTTACCGCCCCACCGGACATCTGTTCTTCGGGCTAGCGGTAGTTTTACTTAAACATCGTCATCACAGCCCAGTCCACTGCAGGGCTTAGAGCAACAAAGGGGAGATTTTTACGTTTAGCGGGCGAATTAGAGATATCAGTGTTATAAATATAACAATGGAAAATGCTACTGCTCATTTTTCAGCTTGCGGATACTCTAGATATTTTGCTTCGAAAACATTAGTCGCCTTTAAAACAGAAATAAATTTACGCTTGTACGACACCCACGACCATAAAGGGTTGCTGTTCTACTCTGCCGGGCACCACACGGCCTTTTACTTAACAGTTGCCAGGAATCTGGTGCATTGAGCGTCGGTGGCCTAACGCTAGCGGGTGGGCATCGTAAATTTATATATTTACTAGCGGACCCGACAGACGTTGTCCTGTCTACACGTCTTTAATTTGAAAATTTCAAACTTTTTTTAATAAGCTAAAACATTCTGATAAAATTGTGAATCTAAACCATTCCCAGATCCCCTTGAACACACACAAAAAATTTCATCAAAATCGGTCCAGTCGTTTGAGAGAAGTTCAGTGACATACACACTCACAGAAGAATTATATATATAAAGATTTATTTTATTTAGTTTCCAATCATATAGCTAATAGACCTACAACTACCCTAAATATCAATTATTATAGCACAGAATAAACTTTATTATTATACAGTAACAATTTTACTCAAAAACACCTACTCAGTATACATTATTAGGATTTATAAAGTGCTACAAACCATACCCTGTTAATTCTACAATTTATCCTAGTATACCATGTACATTTTTCTTAAAACTGGCTAAATGGGAGGTAACGGGTTGGAACCCTAGTGCCGCAATGTACTAAACTTAGTTATGTACATTAGTTGAACACTAACCCATGCTCTAACGGTGTGGGTAAACATCGTGAGGTAACCTGCTCGTTCCGGCGACTGAATGTGTAACCATGATCAAATTTGGATAGGTTCCCCTGTTAATAGGGTCACAGAGATTAGATGCTAGTTGTTCCAATGTAACGGGCGACAACTGATTATCAGGAAATTGAGCTGCCACCATAGCCTCATAAATAACAATAATAACAATAAGAATGCCAATGAGGTAATGCCTCAAGTACGCCAAAGCCACATCCTGCCACAATATGGTATGCTACCAATTACGTTTCCTTGTTTTATGCTAATTAGTAACACCATGCGACCGATGAAAAATAATATATTTATAAATATTTTTTTATATTTTCCGTGTACCTGACTGATTGAGACATCAGGAGCGCAGCGAAATCTTTGGTACTTACTACCTTTTTTTTATACCACAAAGGTGGCAAAGCTTACGGCCTGCCTGATGGTAAGCAGTCACCGCAGCCTATGGACGTTTGCAATACCAGAGGCAATCAATACCTGCAAATGGCTAATCACAAAAAAAACGTTTTAGAAGAACACTGGAGTGTCGTACTAGGAAACAAAGTCACTTATCATTCATCATCATCTTGGCATCAACATAATTGAAATTATCATTGATACATGGCTGGGGAGCTCGGTACCTCTCGCTTACGAGTCCGCCCCGCTATCCATTAAGGCCACCGACGCTCTCAACCCAAATCACTTATCACTTATTACGACCTGAGTGGTTCAATGGTCAACATGCCGGTCTGCCACGCAAGAGGTCCCGGGTTCGATTCCCGGCCGGGCAGAAATTGAAATGATGAATTTTAATTTCTGTTACGGGTCTGGGTGTTCTATGTATAATAAGTATGTATTTAAAAGTATTTAAGTAGTATATCAGTTATCTAGCACCCATAGCACAAGCTTTGCTTAGTTTGGGGCTAGATGGCGCTGTGTGAATTTGTCCACGAATATTTATTTATATTTATTTATTTACATCACTTATCAATCCCTTCCAGTGCGCAAGCGATCCGCCGACGCCCCACCACACGACTACATCCAGTTCGCGGGGAAGCACGTGCAAGAGATCGAGATCTCCAACCTGGCTGACCTGCTCGACTACGAGCGGAACAGGGCCTAAACAGGGACCTGGCACGGGGGAACTGACCCTGGCACACTTCGAAGCGAACGATCAAGTTAGATGCCACTTTGAAGCGGATCATTAAGTTACATAGGACAGTTTGTAGCGGACAATCAAGTTGCGGAGGTCAGTTTGAAGCGAACCATCAAATTGCATGGGTTAATTGGCGAACGATCAAGTTATCTGTAACTTCAGTTATATATAACGCTTTCGTACTTAGTTACGCAGGTCAGTTTGAAGCTAAGGATTAAGTCGAATGATGGGGAGAGGCTTCTTCGAACCGAACAATCAAGTTACAGAGGCTTTTAGGAATGGTAAAAAATACATCTTGGCGTTAATGTCTCGGCTGTACTCTCGAGGACGAGGGCTCGGGGTCCGCCTTAACCATGAATAATTATATGAATGGTATGACAGCGTAAATAAAAATACAGTTCACTGAATGTCCAATTTCTTAAGGCGTAAGGGAATGTACACACTACACGATGTCACAGGTCCAATGTCCTATGTAATTTGATGGTCCATGAATGGAACAAGAGATAGAAAACGTTTAAAAGCCTGTCTATTAGTGACACACTGTGGTAAACTTGTTCGCGACCCAGAAGTGTGCCAGGAGACCGTTTTCTCGACCAAGTCTGTGCTGCGGCTCTCTGAACCACCTTTAAATGTGGACGTAGGATCTGTACTGTTTATTTGAAATTGATGTTTTATCAGGCATTATGTTCGATGAGGGCAACCGTTTTTGTGATCACTAGTTGGCGCCACTAGCGAGTAAGGTCTTGTCACTTGTCGTTTTATTGGCTGAAATCCAACTGTCAACTTTGAGCGTTTTGTTCTGGGGGTCTATAAAGGCCACATTCGCATTTCATATTATGATTCATATTAGACTACTACAAACTTATCTGATTAGGTGGCCAGTACTGGAACTAAGTGACGCCATTTTGAATTGTCATGTCTATGTCAACAACAGCGACGCTGTAGATAAGTTTGTCACACATTAATATAAATCATAATATGAAACGCTAATGTGGCCTTTTTAGACCCCCTGATTAAATATATTGGACATAGAGCACAGATGGTGCCTCCACCTATAGAGAATGTACACTAACAATCTGCCACAACTCTTTTGAAATGATTCAATGTCACACAAAAAGCTAGTACATAAAGATGACCAAGGCCACCAAATTTGATAATAGTAGTGGTTATGGAGGAATATTTGACAATTTCGTACGATTCGGATGTGGAATGAGCTCCCAGCCACAGTGTTTCCTTTGGACTATGACATGGGATCGTTCAAGAGGTATATTAGAGGTCTCATAAAAAAAATATAATATAGATTGTAACTGCAGCTGTGAGTAGACTCCTTCTATGCCTCTTATGTCCAATTTCTTTAATTACTCCAACTTACTTACTCGCCAGTAGTGCCATCTAGTGGAATTTCAAACTCGCGTTAGCCCATTTGAATGGAATTGATAAAAGAATGAATTAGATATTGGAAGTTGGAGTTGATCTGAAAGGTAAGGATGCTTTATTACGCGTTATTTATGGTCAGGAAACTATATAAAATTGGCAAGTCTAAATAAACTTTTAGTTTTGTTGATCAAGTAAAGTTATTTCGTTAAGTACCTATTATTATTTAAGTGCAACAGAATTTAATGAGTATATGATGATGTATTCACAATGAATATTATGGTTTTGTATGTCCTATGTCCACATCCAAAGTTAGTTATAATATTAATTAATCTATATTATTACTATCTTAGATAATAGTCAAATTTTTAGAGTAAGCACTTCATGACTCTTCACATTTACTTATCATGAAATATTACTTGTTTGCTAAATCTCAATGTCGTATATTTTTATTTAAGACAAGTAGATAGTTGTCACAAATGTGTAATGTATATTTTGCTCGACAATTATTTTGAATTGAAATAAAATTTCTCACATTTTACTTTTAAGATTGCACATGACAAAATATTTGGAATCTTATAATATATTATTGTAATATCTGTTTGCTGCATCGAATTATGGTAGAGACAAACTGATCCCACGTACGCAACGTAAGCAACGTATTATGAAATCTAGACTTCGAATATGCCATGGTAAGGGTGTTTCTAGGGGTAAAAAATGTTTAGTCGTTGTGTACGAGAAATCAGTTGTTGAATGTACCTTTAGACGGCGTACCAAAGATACAAATAAATGTGTATGATCTCTTTTCACCGTTGAATTTTTGAAACAGTGATTTGTGTTCCTAAACATCGGGCTTTAATTGGATGAAACATTCCTTTATTTTTCTAAATTTGTGATCAAATTATTTTGTTAACCGCTTTTGGCCTTGGGCCACCATTGTCATCTATTTGAAAATCTCAACAATCATTCCAAAAACTATTATACCTACCACTTATTTAATGAGGTAAAATATTGATCTTTCTTCTAGTTATAGATAATATTCTTAATTACCGCATATATTATTAATTATGATTGTATTTAATGAATTTATTTTTGTCAACGTTTCCTCATTTCTGTGCTATTAGTGTGTTCAGTTGTTTATAATATTATCAGGGCTCCTACTCTCTACCACCGCTCCCGACGTGTAACCATCCGTCATCGGTATCTAAATACTGAAACGAGCTGTTATGGGTTTACTGAACGTTGTCAATAGAATTTAGTGACAACGAGTCAATCACAGATTACAAGATCTAAAGCTGTTCATATCTGGTTCAACATCTAGTACAGATGAAGAGAGGCGCTGGTGTGTCTAGCTTAGCTATTACTTAGCTAATATTTTGTAGTTTCGCCGATAACCACGGGACTATAAGGATGACATTATTTATAATCTAATTGAGAAAAAATATGAGCCAATCAGATTCAGTTTTAGAAATAAATCGGTCCAGTAACAAAAAACTTCTAAATGGCGGCCACTTTTATACAATTTTGGCACGAGATTCTTGTTGGGAGTACCCAGGCACCTCCGGATATTGATTTTGAAGGCAATCGGTCCAGTAACCAAAAAGTATCTGTCCTTGTCTATAATTATATTGATTCGATGTCAGTAAACGAATGGATGCTCAGTATTTTTATCAACGGCAGCATTGGAACCGAGCGTAAGAGAGTAGTAGAGAGTTAGAGACCCAGGGCATTAGCCATCCAAAGATATTTGCACTTATTCAATCATAAAGTATATTTAACTTTATGTATTCAATAGAGAAGCTAAGTAACTAAAGTGTTGTCAGTAAATGTTAGGTTAAAATACTCGTCTCTTGATATCTATAGTACCATATTGACCTACCAAAAACCAGTATAAATAGAGCTTACATTGCTATGCCCGTCTATGAAGTCGCTAGCTCATCTTATACTGGTTATTGGTAGGTCGATAATGTCGATTTACTGTTGATAGTACATTTCTGTAGCTTTTCCGCCATGGCTCTCGAGAATACTAACGATTTTCTCCAATTTGAGAGTTATTGGACAATACATAATGTTATGAGGGGCGGAACTGTTGCCATTTTAGTCGCAGTTGTCAGATTTAAGTCCAAGAGTCAAATCGGAGTCTTGCCTCGTGGCTGGTTTTAAACAGTTGAGTTGGTTATGTGCTTTTAAGAAGAAGAGGCTTAAGTTGAAGAAAACCCGTTAGTGTATTGGAGCCTGCGAATAAATAATAACTATGTATATTTATTCGTAGATTGGTGCAGTACGCCATAAGTATTCTACGTAGATATTCACTGGAAGCATGGCTTGGTTTTTAATATTGTCGCCAAGTATAGCGTTACATTATAAGCGTTTAAATGTAAATTAGTTCTATGTATGGGATGTTAATATTTTGGCAAGTAATTAGCAGCAAATAATGCAATTCCCTTTATGTGATAGTTTACCAAAAATATTATCAGTAGCACTTATTTAGTTTTAGTTAAGAAAATATACCAGGATTGTTTTGTCTCAATGGATTTTAATTGAAATAAAGTATCTGGATATGTCAATGGAGTTTCAATTTAAGTTTTTTTTCGTTTTATCCTCCGACGAAAATAGAAGAGTGTTAAGTTAGTTAGGTGTATCTGTAGCGTTACGCTCAGGCCATGTACCAATGACTGTTTTCTGAATTATGTACATTAGTTGAATACTAACCGATGCTCTTACGGTGAGGGAAAACATCGTGATGAAACCTGCACATTCAGGCGATTTGATGTGTAATCATGATCCAATCTGGTCAGGTTCCCTTGGTAACAGGGTCATGGAGGTCAAATGGCAGTCGCTCCACTGTAATTACCTGACATGCCAAGTCCTGGATCATGGTCAAGGCGGACCCCGGGCCCTCGTGCGCGAGAGCACAACCGGGACATTAACGCCAAGATGATTTTTTTTATCTGTAGCATTGTAGCTCCCGAACGGATGGACCGAGTTCGATGCGGTTGTGTTTTTTTGAAAGCCAGTTTAATTGAGACGGTTCTTAGCTTTGTTTCATTAAAATCCGAAGTTCCAAGGGACAGCCCTTTCCATCTCAAAAAGTATCGGGATCCTTGGTGTCGACATATCGGATAACGTGCGCTTCCGGAGTCACCTAGAAGGTAAGGCCAAACTGGCTTCGAAAAAGCTTGGCGTGCTTAACCGGTCCAGGCGATACTTCACCCCAGGGCAGCGCCTGCTGCTGTACAAGGCACAGGTGCGGCCTCATATGGAGTATTGTTCCCATCTTTGGGCCGGCGAAACTGCCGACCTGCTTAATCCTTTGGACTCCGTACAGAGACGCGCCGTACGAATTGTCGACGATCCCATACAAACAAGCAAGTTAGAACCACTGGCTAACCGAAGGGACTTTGGCTCCCTGTGTGTGTTCTATCGGCTGTACAATGGGGAGTGTTCCGAGGAACTTTTCGATCTGGTGCCCACAGCACAATTCCGCCATCGCACCACCCGCCGTGGGTTGGGTACTCATCCCCACTACGTAGACCCTCTGTTGGTCACCACGCGAAGGTTCGAAAGAACGTTTCTCGCTCGTACGATTCGGATGTGGAATGAGCTCCCAGCCACAGTGTTTCCTTTGGACTATGACATGGGATCGTTCAAGAGGTATATTAGAGGTCTCTTTAGAGGCGGGCAACGCATTGGTGACTCCCCTGGTGTTGCTGATGTCCATAGGCGGCGGTGACCACTTTCCATCAGGTGGCCCGCTTGCCTGTTTGTCTGCTAAGTAACATAAAAAAAAAAAAATCGGTTTAGTAGTTTAGGAGATATTGAAGTATATATTTATTTGGTCGGAGGTTATCCGATTTTTGTCTGTCGGTAAAGATATTCTGAGATTAGAAATTATGGAAAAAAAGGCTTCCCGACACTGGACGTGTTGGCAAGCCTTTTTCAACAATCAATTACTTTTTAAATTGGCTTAGAAATTGTTGTTAAGGCTTATGGCGATATTTATTTAAGCCCTAAGAACAAGCGTCGGCGTTACTTTAGTCTGTCTCTTCTGTAGGCCTGTAGGCTGTACTTCTTTTTAGAAATAAGCAGCGCCTGTTGTGTCTTTTATTCTGTTATATTTCTCTTTATATCATTATTGTGTACAATAAACATTTAAATAAATAAATAAGCGTAGACATAAGCATAACTCTTGTGCAAATACGTAGGTATTCCTATAAACTGTGAAATAAAAAAAGAACATCTAATTATCATGAGCCGAAAGATAAAATCGAGAGCTGGACCTGCCTGCCTATAGGTAGGTAGGTAGCCTCACTTATTTTTTTTATTTGCAAAAAGTTATATAATGTATAGTAATGACTTATACAAATTGTGTTTTTACGAATATCTTTCGAAGTGTGCTTTTGTGTTTAATATAGTCATTAAAAATGGAGCGTGGGTAAGGGAGAGGCATTTTTTTCTACACGCATACAAATCGGGACTATTCGGTACATAGTAATTTTTTATTCTAGCGGGATGTATAATTTTGATCGAACAGCGAGACAAATTTCACTTTTCGAAACGTATTGCAACCCTACTATGACACATGGTAGGACGGTCCACCTGCTGGAAAGCAGCCACCGGAACATCTGCAACCTAAGGAGAGCGAATGCGGTGCCGGCCTTTGAGGTACCCGTGGACATGCTTGCTACCACTGGACATTTTGCAACTTGGACATTCAGCGCTTAAAGGGCCTGAAGAAGCCCAAGTTACTGTAAGAAAAACAAGTTTGCATGAGCGGAACAAGAAGTGATTCATAACGCTTATAAGGGAGGCGGGATCGTGCGGCAAAGAGAAAAGGAATTCCACATGGTATTTAGCAAAGCCATACATAATGGGTACGAGCGTCTCAATATGGTCGCATAGCCCCGCGGCTAATTCTAAATCGCTTTGAGGCAAGTACGAAGGTAGGTGTGGCCGTGTGGTTAAGGTATCCGACTCATAAGCAAGAGGTGTCGGGTTTGAATCCCATTGCGGCCATGACTTCACCAATCCACTTTTCTGAGTTATGTACATTAGTTGAATGCCAATCAATGCTCTTACGGTGAGGAAAAACATCGTGATGAAACTTGCACATTCAGGCGACTGAATGTGTAACCATGATCCGCGACTTACTGAGTAACCATGATCCTATCTGTAGCCGTATTCACAATGATTCGAAACCGTTTCCGAACGATTCGACACGAAATTCGTGAACGGTGAATCCTTGTCGATCGATTCGAAAACTGTTATTCAGAATCCCGATAGATTCCACGGAAACTCTACCCTCTATAACATAGGTATGAAAATTTCATCAAAATTAACTGACACCACATTTTCCTAAGAACTTTTGCGGGGTCCTTTGTCGATTCCGTATCCGAATCCGATTTCCGAGCCATTGTGAACACGGCTACTGGTCAAGTTCTCCAGGAACCGAGCAGGGTTACGAAGGTCAGATGGCAGTCGCTGTATTGTAATTATCTGATCTGCCAAATCCTGGATCATGGCCAAGGTGGACCCGGGCCCCCGAGCGCGAAAGTACAACCGAGACATCGACGCTAAGATGAGTTTAAGTAGTAAAAAAGAAAGACTTCAGGTCTGATCAAATCCATGAGTTCCGCTTGCGCCCACGGTGGCGATAAGCGAATAAAGTGAATAAATAAATAATAAATAAATAAATAATTGTAGACAAATTCACACAGCGCCATCTAGCCCCAAAGTAAGCAAAGCTTGTGTTATGGGTGCTAGATAACTGATAAATTACTTATATACTTTGAAATACATACTTATTATACATAGAATACCCAGACCCGTAACAGAAATTAAAATTGATCATTTCTATTTTTGCCCGGCCGGAATCGAACCCGGGACCTCTTGCGTGGCAGACCGGCATGTTGACCACTGAACCACTCAGGTCGTCGAGCAAAGTGACCGGCACCGCGCGCCTGCTTTAAGCCTCACATTCATTGTATGCGAATACAACTGATCGCCACAGGTGCAACCTTTCCAAAGACCCTAATCGCAATATAAAAAGCGCCCCCACAGACAAAGCACCCCACATTCGTTGTATACACAAATTGTATGTAAACAGGTGATCTAATGAAATCCGTTCCATAGTTTTTGAGTTTATCGTGAAGAGACAAACAGGCAGACGCGGCGTGACTTTCAGCCCAAATAATATAGTAGCTATCGCTACATTTCATCGCTCCAATCACGGAATGAGTTGACTAATAAAATCAAAGCAGACCAATCAAGCTACGTACTCCAATTATTATTTATAGTCGCAAAAGGTACCTAGATAGATAGCCAGAACAAAGCACAGCTCATTCGACATGCATTGAAGAATCTACTCTTGAAACTACACTGGTCTCCCAAAGGTGCGCAATAAAACGTCTGTACTAATGGCACACAACGTTTATTGTTGTTTAGAAATACTGCTAGGTATTAGATTGAAAGCATAGATCATAAAACTCGTCTAGGTATTATACATTCGTAAGGACACACACGATACCGCGTTCTAAAAACCCTGCAGCGACATCTTGTACCATGTTTCGAAACTATATAATATAGACTTAGGCAAACATCGTGAAATGGCGTTAACATATCGCCCACCAAGGACAATATTCACAATTGTCCTTACCTTAATTTCTACAAAACAATTGAAATATAGCATTACTTACAACATATTATACCAAAAGATTGCTATACAATCAATACGTTCCAAATCGCCCACCATGCAAACAGTACCTAATCACATTACACTTCGAACAAACCAGAAATTCGTATAAACTTAAGAAAAACATAATAAAAACAAAATAAAACTTAGTAATGTAAGTACTTATTACAATAAACTCTTTCACATACGTTCAAGTTGCAATCGGTAAAATACACAGCTTTGAGGTGGGGCGTTTAAATACAGAGTTAGCCGTACGTAAAGTAACGACCCGCGTGAGCTTGTCCGGACCCGGATGCTTTTGTATCACCCTTGCTAACAACCAGCGACAAGGAGGCAACCCGTCTTCCTTGACTAACACTACATCCCCTTCATTTGGTTCAGGAGTTTGTAAAGACCACCTATGTCTTTGCATGAAACTGGTAAGGTAATCCTGCGACCATTTAAGCCAGAAGTGCTGCAACATTCGCTGCGTGAATTGCCATCTTCGTAAAGACCCAACCGATGAATCCTCAAAATTATATTCGGGAACCGTGACTAAAGGTTCGCCTATTATGAAATGACCAGGTGTCAAAATTGTACCAATATCTGAATGGCTGTCGTCAATTCTAGATAAAGGCCTCGAATTTAAGCATGCCTCTATCTGAGACATCACTGTAGAGAGCTCTTCGTAAGTAAGAGTCGATTCACCTATAGCACGTCGCATGTGGTATTTGGCAGATTTGACACCAGCCTCCCACAGACCCCCAAAGTTTGGTGTGTGAGGCGGTATAAAGTGCCATTGAGTTCCATTGTTGGCTAAAGATTCGGATATTTCAGCGATAATTCCACTCTTTTCGGCACTGAACATATTTTTTAACTCTTTGGATGCTCCCACAAAATTTGTACCGTTGTCGCTCCAAATCTCAGAACAGTGTCCTCGCCTAGCCACAAAGCGTTTGAAAGCCGCCAAAAAACTCTGAGCTGTAAGGTCACTGACAACCTCTATGTGAATTGCTCGAGTGGCCATACAAACGAACAAACATATGTAACCTTTATATGATCGATTCCCACGACCCTTACTGACTCGAATATTAACAGGCCCTGCATAATCTATTCCACTTCTCTTGAAAACTCTGATAGGAGTTACTCTCGCTGCTGGCAGTTGCCCCATGAGCTGGTTTTTAGTCACTGCGGCAAGCTTTGCACATCTGATACAACTTCGAAATGCAGATCTTACAAGTTGTTTAGCTCCTATTACCCAGTATTTGGTACGCAAATAACTCAACATAATTTGAGGGCCACCATGCAAAGTTTTTAAATGAGCATCGGCAATAAGTAAACCTGTTAATATGGAATATCTTGGTATAATTATTGGATGCTTACGATCTTCATCAATTTGAGCAAATTCCAATCGCCCTCCTACTCTTAAAATATCTTTATCCAAATATGGGTTTAGGGATTTCAATTTGCTATGCCTTGGAAGTGGATTATTCTTGTTTAACGATTGGATTTCTTCTTCAAATGCTTCCCTCTGACATTGCCGAATGCATGTATGCAAAGATTCTCTTGTTTCCTCAACGCTAAGGACCGGACTCTGAAGTCTATCTAATTTTGGTTTCAATAAATTCAAAAATCTTCGACAGAAGGCAATGACACGTACTAATTTATTTAGTGATGAGAACTTTTTAAATACCGAATTATCCACTACCGCAAAATGTACCCTTTTTGCTTCTTCCAAATCCGTTTTGATTTCTTTTGGCTTAGTAAATTTGATCACTTCTTCACTAAGAAACTCTGGTCCTTGATGCCATATTCCTAATGATAAAAGTTCGGAAGGACGTAAACCTCTCGATGCAGGATCGGCAGGATTCTCATGAGTTCTGACATGTGACCATTGATGAGGTTCGAGTGTGTTCAGAATTTCCGACACACGATTTGCCACGAACGTCTTCCACCTGCTAGGATGATCATTGATCCAGGCCAGCACTACTGTGGAGTCAGTCCAAGCATGCATGTTCTCCCTAGGGATCCCCATAGCCTCTGCAACCTCTAACAATAACTTGCTTAAAAGCACTGCTCCGCATAACTCCAATCTCGGTATGGAAACTTGTTTGATTGGGGATACCTTTGTTTTTGCGGCAACTAAATTGACATAAACCTCGTTGTTGATGTCAACAATGCGTACATATACTACCGCAGCATAAGCAGATTTGGAAGCATCGCAGAATCCATGAAGATGCATCGAAGAATCAGAAGCTCGCGAATTCAGCCATCGAGGTAAACGAAACTTCTCCAACAAGGTAAGTTCTTCACGATAATTAAGCCAATCTTTCTTGATATCAGGACCGACTTCTTCATCCCATTGCAAACCTTCTAACCATAATCTTTGTATTAAAATCTTAGCTACAATAATTACAGGAGCAGCCCAACCCAGAGGATCAAATAGTCTGCAAATGTCTGATATAATACTCCTTTTAGTTACAGGTGTTGCTGCTGGCGAGGATTTCACCGCGTATTGGAAGGAATCAGCGTCACGATCCCAGGTAAGTCCTAATATCTTTATTATAGGGTCTTCTTTGAATTTTAAATCAATTTTTTCATTCCTATCTGAACTTTGTTTTATTTCTTGTAACAGTTCAGTACTGTTACTTGTCCATTTTTGTAGATCAAATTTTCCATTGCTTAATAAATTACACATCTGCTTATAAATTTCTAAACCTTCTTCGTTTGTTTGACACCCCGACATAAAATCGTCCATGTAAAAGTCTCTGAGAACCCTTTCAGCTGCCAATGGATACGCATCACCTTCATCAATGGCCACTTGCATAAATGATTTGACAGCGAGGTAAGGTGCACAGGATGTGCCAAACGTTACGCGAAGCAGACGGTATTCTTCGATGTCTTGATCTGGACTTTCACGCCAAAATAGCCTTTGAAAATCAGCATCCTCTTGATATACCTTTATTTGACGGTACATCTTCACGATGTCCGCTATTAAACAAATAGGATAAGATCTCCAACGCATTATCAAATGTCGTAACTCTGATTGAAGCGAGGGTCCAATCATTAAATCATCGTTTAATGATTTCCCGTTTGTACCTTTACAGGAAGCGTCGTGGACTATTCTTACCTTCGTTGTATCCCTATCCTCACGAATTACTGCGTGATAAGGTAAGTATAGTGCTTGATGTCCCACACCACGATCCTCCACAGGTACCCTTTCCATATGATTTAACTCCAAATATTCTTTAAATGTTTTCTTAAACTCTTCTTTCAGATTACAGTTCTTCTGCAACTTCCTTTCCACTGCATAAAACCTTTGTAAGGCAATTTCTTTAGAGTTCCCTTTTAAACTTAATGGTTTCTCATCTCTAAAAGGTAGTTTTACTATGTACCTCCCCTCTGTATCTCTCTTTACAGTCTCAGCATACATTTGTTCACAGCGTGTTTCGTCGTTACTCAGTATCTTCTTGGTGCCTGTAATGAAATCATCTTCCAGCTCCCAAAACCTTTTTAACATGGCATTATCTTCAGCTACTACATGCATCACCGATACATGTGATGAAATGGTATTGGAAGAACCAACTAACCCTGAAACTATCCAACCGAATATTGTAGACTGAGCGAGAATATTACCCTGTGGATCCTTTTTAACGCCATCTTGAATAACTTGGCTGTATATTTCAGCACCCAATAAAACGTCTATTTTATTAGGCGTATGGTATTGTGTATCAGCCAACTTATACTTATTTACTTTCAGCTAATCTAGTTCGACTACCTTCCGACTGGGAAGGAAAGAAGTGACCGATTTGAGAACATACGCGTTGACTTCTACTTCCTTTGTTGGATCCAAGGTAGAGCGAAGTTTCATCTTCACAATGGAAGTAGATACTACATTCCTGTTACCGGCTAAACCCGAAATTTGGCTCTTTACTGGAATCTTTTTCAGGCCTAAAGACTGAACCGTTGATTCGGTAACGAAGGATGCCTGTGATCCTTGATCCAGTAGAGCTCTTACGGTGTACAACTCACCATTGCGATGTACGACACTTACCAGTGCTGTAGCCAATAACACCTGCTTGACTGACTGACCTGACGAAAAACACGACACGACAGCGGTATCACCGTCATCGGATACAGTTACGGTGTGACCTGATACATTACGACCGTCTCCATCAGATGGATTCGAATTAAGACTGCCTGTATTATTTGGAGGTTTCGCAAAATTACCTATACCAGTACCAGCACCTTTAGAATGGAGCAAAGAGTGGTGTCGTCTTTTACAAACGCGACAACCCCAAGGATTTTTACAAAATTTGGCTGTATGATTGTTTCCCAAACAATTAAAACAATGTCCATTTTTCTGAACAAAGTCACGTCGAGCGTCACTGTCAATAATCGTAAACTTCTTACACTGAGCTAGTTTGTGGTCATTATCATTGCAAAAGCCACACTTCATCGATCCTTCAGCAGCGTTTATATGTAAAGATTTGGATTTGTTAACATTCATGCTATTGAATTTATTACTTTTTGTATCTACAAACTCTAAAGCTCTATAACGTATTAACAAAAAGTCTTGAAATTGTTTAAATGTGGGCAAATCCGAATCTTCACTGTTGCTTACAGTCAATTCCCACTGTTTCCTTGTTTCCGCATCTAACTTTAAAGACAAAATGTGTATTACAATGATATCCCAAGAGTCCACCTGAATGCCTAGATTTGACAACGCACTTAGACAATCTGTAGACGTATCTAGAAGTTCCTTTAAAAACACTGCTGACTCTGAAGTGGCATTTCTTTGACCTAAGAAACGCTTCAATATACAATGCGACAAGTATTTTTTATTATTATAACGAGACTCTAACAGTTCCCAACATCGTATGTAATTAGACTCTGTAGTTGGAATATTTCTTAACAGCTGTTCCGCTTCACCCGTAATGTAACTTTTTAGATAATGTAACTTTTGGACCTTAGTTATAATTTTACTGTCATGAATCAATGATTGAAATAAGTCTCTGAACGAAGTCCACTCTGCGTAATTTCCGGAAAATGTAGGTATATTAATTTTAGGTAACTTGACTTGACAACTAACATCGGAAACCACATTTTCAGACCGATTCTCAGATGCCTTACTTTTCATCAATAAATTCATGGCCGATTTTAATTCACATTTATAGTTTATATATGTCTCCTCGGTAACATCATAAATCTCATCAGTTACATAACTTTTTGTTTGCAAAACAGTTGGATCAGCAGCCCTAAGTACATCTCTATGACCCCTCAAGAAATCTTTCCACATCAACTCCAGCGTATCGAGTCTACTTTCCAAATACTCTGTTGTTATTCTACTTTTAGGTGACTTTTTATAATTAATCTCTGCCTTAATAATTCGCTTAGATGTATCTTCTTGTATAAGCAAAAGTGTATCCATTTTAAATATTATTTACGTAAGTTAAACTTTAATGAACAATTAGAAAATAAACCAAAAATAAATACAAGTCCAAGAAACAAACTCGAAAAATTTTACAAGTGTTTTACCAACCTATCAAAAATCCGGCATAGGTTCCCCGTCTCAACCAAATTTCCGAAATTATTCTAAGTGCTAGTAAACAATGACAAATCTTCTAAGTTAATTTCTTATAGTACATAAAGTCTATTTTCGCCTAAACTTCTATTACATCTTAAATTTTCTAAGTCTTTTGATCAATGTTCATAAGGTTCACTATTCTTCAAATATCATAAGAGTACTTACAGTAAATTCACCAGATCACTCACACAGACAATGTTTTGTCCTTCAATCCAATACTCGTAGCTCCAGTCGCCCGTTTCCTTTGCTTGAATTCGTAGTTCCGCAATCCAGGTGTCCTGACAGTGGCGCCACTTTCCACTGTCTACAGAATATCTCGTTCCAGTTTTGTTGATTCGCCATACAAATTAGCGCCCTCTATGAAATATTCTGTTGCTTGCACTTTCAACAGCAATCTGCTGTCCCTTACTGGTGCGAAGGAATCACTCGTGTAGCCTCAAGCCACCAAAAAAACAACCACATACGGATAAATCCGACTCTGAAGGACCATGAAGAATCTACTCTTGAAACTACACTGGTCTCCCAAAGGTGCGCAATAAAACGTCTGTACTAATGGCACACAACGTTTATTGTTGTTTAGAAATACTGCTAGGTATTAGATTGAAAGCATAGATCATAAAACTCGTCTAGGTATTATACATTCGTAAGGACACACACGATACCGCGTTCTAAAAACCCTGCAGCGACATCTTGTACCATGTTTCGAAACTATATAATATAGACTTAGGCAAACATCGTGAAATGGCGTTAACATACATGTTGGCGCGTTACACATCCGTTATCTAGTTTCTATTGAAACAACAACTAAGAAAGTAACCCCACGACCCCCCAGCAATGAAACCTCTATTACACTACACAAACAAGCGCGGAGGCACGTCGATTAGCATATTTCAACAATTACCGAGTCGCGATCCATTATTATTAATCCATAATTGAGATTCGCGCCCGCGCCCGCCCCCGCTAGTGTTTGCCTTAACATGTACATTGTTTATTGAGCCAATATTAGCTGGTATTGGGAACTGTTCGCGGGGTGGTGGTGCTCAAAGTTTGCCTGCTAGGGTCCTGGGTAGGGCGAATGACTGGGAGAGTAGAATTGTGAATTACCTATGAGTGAATGACCTATAAGTATAACCTTGGGGTCTTCAAATCAAGAGTGAATAGGTATCTTCGGCACGCATGCTACAGCTTCGACCTCATCGTCGCTTTCCATCAGGTGAGTTGAGTTCAAATGCAAGCATATTGTTAATAATAAAAAAAAAACAAAAGAATGGACAAATGGATGTTTAAGTCGAATGGCGAATTTGGAAGCTGCAGCAACCAAGTTCATTTGGGACCATTTTGATCCCCTCGCGAGAAGACGGGTGTTATGTTACCCCCGACGCGAGGAGAGTTTGACGTGTGGCATCGAAGCTTTCGAACTGGGTTCGATGGAGCTTTTTTAAAAGAACAAATAGGTAGGCTTTGTCGGGGGGTTTCCGAGATCTATCTATGGTGTTTATAGCTGATCTAGGTAGGTAAGTATGTAACATGAAGAACTTGAAACTATAAAAGAATCATCTTCTTCATCATCATCAATCAAACATCATCTTGGCGTTAATGTAAAACCGTTAAATCCCGGTTATGCTCTCGCGTCGAGAGGCGCGGCGCCTGCCTTGACCTCGATCTAAGATTTGGCAGATCGATTAATTACAGTGTAACGACTGCCATCTGAACCCAGTGATCATGTTGACAGGGGAACCTGACTAGATTGGATCAAGGTTACACATTCAGCCACCTGAATGTGCAAGTTTTATGACGAAGTTTTCCCTCACCATAAGAGCCGATAGTGATCAACTAATGAACCTACATAACTCTGAATAGTCATTGGTACATGGCAGCAGTGGGATTTGAACCCGGGACCTCTCGATTAAGAGTCGGACCCCTTAACCACTAGGCCACCGACGCTCCTGAGCAACACTACAGGAAGGCCGCAAGCTTGTTTGCCACCTTAGTGGTATAAAAAAAAAAACTACACTACCTACCCCCATAGCAACCATACACAATGCACTCTGCAAAGTCACAGGATTGGCCGCGCGAATTGAAGCAATCTTATTGTCAACTTGCCAAATCTGTACTGGCTTGACCATGCTCCTCAGGGAAGAATACTTACCTATGCGTAGCGGACGAACTCTACGCCTCGGTTTGACAATCCGCGCGCACCGCCGTCATACCGGCGCGAGTTGCCTCGGGCACTTCAAAAGAGAACTCATTTATTTTCGTTCATTTTATTCATTCCAGACATTACACGTGCTCGGCTCGTGCTGCCCTCACGTTACTTGTGCCAGACATCTACATGATGTGAATGAAGTCTATCGCGTCTGTGAATGAAATCTGAGTGCCCACGCGACTTGCGCTGGTCACCAAGGACCCTGTTGTGATGGGACCGAAATTATATAACAAACTCCCCGATGACATTAAAGAAATAACGAGTGTCTCCATGTACCAGTCACGACCCAAAACTATATTAACTGACAATACCTTCTACAAATTAGATGTATTTTTAAGCCATAAATTTTAAATGTACTTATGAAATTTTTCCAATATTTTTACTATGACGTATCATTCAATTATGTCTACTTTTTTGTTTTAAGAAAATGTAGCCATAATATGAATCTGATGAATAAATAAATGATAATGATAATGATAATGAGATCCCATCGTCGAAAGCTGCGGTGGCAGAAAAGTGACGGTGGCACGAACTCCACGCCCCGGTTTGACAATCGGCGCGCACCGCCGTCACACCGGCGCGAGTCGCCTCGGGCGGCGCATTAAGATATGCTAATGTTATTAGGAGACGAGCATTATCTTTTAACTGGCAAGATACGATGCCGAGCCGCTATCGGAGATCCGGCGATAATGACTGGTAAAGTTGGAGCCGCGGCAGCTGAGACGGATACAAGTTAGCAAGTTGTGCACGAGATAAATACGAGACCTACCCGTGTTTAGGAGAAGGCAGCAGCGCTTAGATGAGATGAATATTTTTCAGTGCGTTTCTTAGTTAAGTGGTGATGGTTGGGTATTGCGTTGAAGGTTTGTGTTTTGGAATGTAGGTGTCTAACGGCTCTGGTATGTATTTATTACGAGACAATATATAAGTTACTCTTATTAAAAATTTAAAAAATGTTTATATAGTATTTTTATTTAGTATATATTTTATATGTATTAGCGAATAGGTATATGTAGTAATAGGTACCTATATGTATATAGATATATTTGTATTGTAACTGTAAATATTTTATGAGTATAATAAATTAATGAGCTTTAAAATTTTTTGAAGAGGATAGAATCAAAGACAGAGCGATATAAATTTAGTTCAATTCATAATATCTATTTAGATTAAATAAAAAGGAGCAGTTGTCACACTGCTTCTATAGGAAGGTTTCAAAATACTTGCTCGTAAAGGGATTATTGCTGTGTAAGAAAAATCGCGTGTTTTTCTTTACTTTATAATTTTAGCTTGTCTAGGAATATGTTATGTAATGTTTTTGACAAATATCCAAAAGTCGTTTCATTTATATGTAGTAGTAATTCCTAGGCGGCTACGCCCGTAGCATGTGCTACGGGCGTAGCTGACTGCTTTTCGTAGTATTCTCTATTACATTTTAAAGATACATTATAAGGTACTGGTGTAAGTACGAACCTATAATAAATAACTAGACGTAGACACTGCGCTGAGCTCTGGGTACTAGGGATGTTAGATGCAAGATTCGTAAGTGTCGAAATACCGCTAGTGAACCCGCCGTGTGTATTCGTTCGCTCCAGGACACCGCAGCAATGCGACAATAAGCGGCCACCCGGGCTGTGTCCGATGCCGTATTAAGTAATGAGTATCAGTTGTAGTAGGATTGAGAACAGTAGGTCAGCTTGGTACGGTATTCATGGCTCTTTCCTACGGTTACGGTTAGATGATGGAAAGTATTTAAAGTGGCAACTGTCGACCTGGACATCTATAACCCATGGGGAGCGGATGCGGTGCCGGCCTTTGAGGTACCTTGAGATAAGGTGCCTTTAAAAGAACTATGTTGTAGTGCAAAGGAAAGACTTCGAGAGGGAGCTCATTCCACGTCTTGCACGTGCGCGGTAATAAGGCTCGTGCTGCCCGTACGTTACTAGTAACGTATCCTATCCTCCTAACGATCCTAGGATCAGGCATCTAAATGACGTAAATAAAATCTATCCCATCGTCGAAGGGTGCGGTGGCGGAAAAATGACTTGGCACTTAGTGAAATCTCTGCAGCAATATCACCAACAGTAGAAGACAGCAATGAGTGTCAAAACTCAGTACCTCTTTTGAGGCGCCGCTGTAGATCCTGGCTTAAAAGGATTAGCAGCAGTGGGAGAGAGTGGTGGGGGCTTTGCCTGAAATAATACCAATAGCCCATAGCAGTCCACTACTAGACCTGAGCCTCCTTTACATTTGTGGGTATTGCAATAATCTACGTGCGTGGCAAATGTTATGCAAATAAATTTTATGTAGAAAATACATAACAGAAAATGCGTTTCCGAAGGTTAGTCGCCTTTACAGCTCGTTTATACATCGCCGCTTACAAATCGCGTACTGCAATCGCCTATGCATCGAACCCGCCAAGTCACCGTGTAGGAATCGCGCCCCTATCATATTATTTAAACCAGATAAAAAATTGAAGTGGATACACTGTTTGTAAGAGCGACAATGTCACCCAACTATTTTAATCTAACTTCCCTGTTACTGGCCCCTTTGCAAAATTCGACTTGTTTCTTAATAAAATAGTCGACCAAATAACCCCTTTCTTTGTCGTCTCCGTGGCTCTTAATGATTAGTTCTTAAAGGCTATATTCGGTTAGCGCGAAAACCGGGGGAGGTGCACGCTTGAAAAGTTCTCAGGTTCTCCTTTATTGAATTTGTTACTTGGAATTAAGGTTATTTGATGAGAATCTTCATTGTACTTCTACCCTGGCAGGAACCTGTGGGTATAATTAGTCTTTAGGACATGCCTAAACCTGTGTAGGTACAGGTTTAACTAGCGTTTGACAGGGCTTAAATTAGATTATAGGTAAAGATGCGAAAGGAAGCGAAAGTTAAGTTTGGTAGAAGAAGCATTAAATTAGAATAAACGCAGTAAAATCCCGAATGCTATTAAAAAGACTAAAAAGTTCTTTTTTGAACTTTACATTATGATTTTTTTAAAAACACCATTCCAATAACACCTTAGTTTTTGAGACTAATTTAAGATACCTTAACTGTCGAAATCCATCCAGTCGTTTGAAGGATACGAGGTCATATAGAAATTTACATAATACAAACATACATACGCGCGCAAAAAACATAACCCTTCCTTGGCAGTCGGTAAAAATGATGGCGTTAAGAAGTATTGAAGGAATACTTTATTATATAGGAGTACCTACAGATTATGGAGCGTGCTGGACTGAGAGAAGATATAAGTAGTGACAGGTTAAAGAAAGTAATTTGGGTATGTAGAGAGGATACAAGGAGATTAAGGATATATATGTCAGGAACTGAATGGTCCGAAGGGGAAGACCGAGATGTATGATAATATCTTGAAGAAAGGTCTGGTCATGTGCTCTAAATGTATATAGAGGAACAATGTTGTCTCTGTAACGGGAAAAATAGGTGACGTTATGTAGACATAGACATAGACGAACCTTTGGTCCAATAACACATCCAAAAATCTTAAAAGTTATATTGATAAAAAGCAAGTAGGGCAATGTGTGTATGGACTACAGTTATAATCTGTTTAGTAACTGCCTAAAATACTAGATAATAAATCAAATATATAAGAATGTCTCCTGGCAGAATGTGACTATTGGCAGCAGGTGGTACAAGACAGAATGGAATGGAGCTTCTTAGTAGAGGGGTTCGTTATATAAGATAACGGGTATATTATAATGGTATAAAAATATACTTATAACACCTAATATTAATACATAGTGAATAACCACGAAAGTCTTAAAACCTATATTAATACATAATATTTTCTCCTACTAATATACTTATATTATAACACAAGATCACCATAATATTGTTGTGTTATTTTTTCCATTATATTCTGTTATCTATGCGATTAATGTCGTCGAAAGTCGCAAAACTAATGTTTGTATGTGGTTATACAAATATATTGATTAATAATACATTTTTATATACGATTTTGTTCCCCAAGGTACTAAATCAACTGTAAATAATAATACAAACTGAAAAACGGCGACCGTTATACGGTACATAAAATTATATTAGGGTGTTATATTGTAACGTTAAAAAGAACATAATATTTTTTAATAGCATAACGTTACGTTATGTTATATGAATATAACGGATCCGCGCACCACTACTTCTTAGTGTCGGAGGCCAAGACTCATTTTGGGTTGTGTCATCATAGTAAGTAAGAATGTCTCCGATCTATATCTTCCCCCAAACACCACTTTTGCTTGAACAGCTTGAACTACAACAAACTAACTTCTATACACTTTTCCCGTTAACCATGCACCAGATCGCGCGTAAGCGACTCGCGAACAAATTAACAACACGGCCCCTGCAGTAGTGTTTGTCAAAACTCTGTGTTATCGTGCAAGAGCGGCAGCGGCCGGTGCCGGCGCGGTCACGGACGCCGCCCGGGTTAGGGAGACTGCACAATAGACATTCGAAACCAATTATTGGTTGCGCATGAACAGGGATTTTGGTATCTACATAAATGCCTCAAGGCTGAGTTGGCTGGGCCACGTAGAGAGAATGAGGGAGGATCGCGTCGTACGGAGAGCGTCTGTGGGTCGACCGAACGGAAGGCGACTTGTCAGACGACGCAGGTATCGCTGGTTGGACGAAGTTGAGAAAGACTTGCACGCATAAGGCATCCTCGACAGGTAGTGTCGAGGTGGCATTCTCTGGTGTCGCTTTTGGTCGCTGAGCCAACGCAGTAGGTAAGTTCCTTTCTTTTATTACTATTACACTTTTTTTATGTCATACGGTAGGCAAACAGGCAAGCGGGCCACTTGATGGAAAGTGGTCACCAATGCCTATAGACATTAGCAACACCGAGAGTATCGCCAATGCGTTGCCCACCTCTATAACACGTTACTCTGGCAGCAAAAAGGCAAATGTCCCTCCACTGCCAAAGCCACGGTTCCCCAAATCCCCACCCCATGGTACACTGAAAACCTTACTCACCAGCAGAAACACAATACTATTGAAAAGAGTATTGTTTAGCTGCGGTATTCTGTTAGGTGGAGGTACTTCCCCAGTCGGGCGGCTCCAATTCGAACGGGATACCCCGCTATGCCCTACCTCTCTTGCTTAGCTTGCTCTTAGCTTGTGGAATGAGCTCCCTGCCGACGTTTTCCCTGGGGTTTATGAAGTTCCTTTAGAATAACTTTTATCTCGTCAATACAGGAGTGATACCCTGTCAAATCTGATATTCACCCAAACGTCCTGGTGTGTGGCAATTACTTACCATCAGTCAGGCCGTAACCTTATTTGCCATCTCAGGGGTAGACTGTTTTTGAATTGGGTGGACTACCCATTGTTCCAGTTCTAAAACCAAATTTTGTTAATCGTATATGAATATTGCACCCGGTCAGTGTAAAAGTGGCTTGTCCCGTTCGCAGCGAGCACTATGAATATCGGACAAGGGCCGTTACGTCCACACGAGTACTGTACACGATATCATATTCCGACTTTATTAACCTCTTTGCGGTCTATGAATTTCTAGCGGGCCCGCTTATGGCGTGCTTAGTACTTTGCAGTGAAATATTTGGATAGTTATTACGTGTTTTAGGAATATTGGTGAGTATGTTCAGTTTTTTGTGGAGTTCGTTTGCATGGGCGCTTGAGAAAAACTTGTTTGGTAGCGATAAAAACTTGTGTGAATACTGAAAAATTTGTAGTTGACTTGGTTAAAATCGATGTAGGTATGTAAACTCGAGTGGAGACTACGATTGAGCAAATGTGGTTAGGACATCCGGTATGGCTAGGTAGATGGTTCGATGGACGATTTGTACAAAACCGATGTCTATGGCGGCGGTGATCCACTTTCGATCTCTCGTAAAACCTGACCATAAATACTCTCTCTTCTTCGAATATAAAACTAGAGTACGTTTCACGACCTAGGTCTCAAGAAACGAAGCGCTGTTGTCTTAAGCCTAGTTATGTATTTAACTAATGTTGGTAGTTCCGCTGATTACTGTGTGACTTCTAACAGAGTCCATGTAAGGTCAGTGTGGGAGGTGAAGGCATCATCATCATCATATCAGCCAGAAGACGCCCACTGCTGGGCATAGGCCTCCCCCAGAGATCTCCACAAAGACCGGTCCTGTGCTTTCCGCATCCAGCTGGTACCTGCGATCCTTACCAGGTCGTCGGTCCACCTTGTAGGACCCCTACTGATGGTCTTATTATCTATGATAAGTCCATGGTCTATTTTACTGTAAGCCTATCCGATGTTAGACTGTTGTCCTATTGCCCTGTGTTATTGCCTGTAGTTTTTTCTTTACTGACACACCTTCAAAATTCCGAAAAGGACATTTTATTTTTAGTTACGATCATTTTTAGCTAGTCTCGCCCCAGCCGCACGGTCTCCGGAGAAATACGTCGGAATACTCGGAATAATCCTGGAATACTCGGAATTAAAGTCGGGGAGTACATCAAAATCAAATATCCGGCGCGCGGCCGATCGCGCCGAATCCGCGGCGAGCACAATCCGACATCCGCTGCGCCAGAGGGGGGAATATTAAACATTTTTAGAAAATATTATAAATAGGTTTAAGGAATAAAAAATAAAAGTCGTTTATTGCATAGTGTGTAGACTTAGTGGTGTAGGTACGTCATAGCGCTTTGTCTCTTGTAGCGTTTGTGTGTGAGTTTTTATGCTACGCAGTGACAAAACGGGCACACAGCTCCTGAGTGTAAGCGGTATTTAACTCATTTGTAAAGAGAATCAAAAGATTTCAATAAGATTATTCGTTGCCCATTTATCACTCCGTAACCGTGGAAAATTGTCAAGTGTTCTTAGCGGATGCCTACGCTATTTAAATAGAGGATGTCCACGTCATTTTATGTTCCTGTTTGTCTAGCCATCTTTGACAGCTCCGCTTGCGTGATGCGTGTATGGTAGAAAATTAATAGGTCGAACTTCGACTATTTCTACCAACATCTACATTGCCTCTGATTGTGTAGGATCATCTGCCAATCCGCCTCCTTTGTACACCGAAAGTACGTGAATTGTCTATGGATCAAGAATTTCTACAAAACTTTCACAAACAGCTTATGTCAGATAACGTTAGTTTATGTCAAATCTCATAAATTTTTTCTACCACAAACGATTGTAGATTGACAATTGTAGATTAACGAAACCTCTTGGTTAAGGCCGCCGATCTGTTCGGTTTGGTTTGTACTACGCGTTGATATTCTAGCCAGTATGCATTATAGAAGTATTTGCTAGTATGTCAACCTTATAGAGAACTGACGTCAAACGGCACTGTTATTACGCGAGGGTAAGAAAACGAGAGTCAAACCCTGCCACTCGTATTACCGTTGTACGTATTCTCCGTATGATTATCATTCGAGCCGAGGCGGCCGTCGCCATCCGCAACTATATTAAATTTAAGTCGGCGCGAAGATTGCGAAACTCAAGCGGACCCGGGTGTGATTTACATACCTACGCCAACCCCGTGCATCCCTCTTTTCCCGTCAAAAAGCCAATATTTTAATATTGTTAATATTATTCACACTTCGAGACTGATGTGGGGATGTTTGCCGGTTTTTGAGAGAGCGCGGGGTGTTTAAATTAAATTCGATATACGTGTCTTTGTTCTGTGTCGGAGCTTGTTGGATCGGATTTAGTTTTCCCAACCTGTTTTTTTGGGGATTCTATATATAATATGCACGAAGTAACTTTCCGGAAGAAATCACTAAATTATCGTGAAAACCGTATCAAAATCCGTTGCTCCCACATAAAGGGGTGAGCGGAGATACAGACAGATAGATAGATTCGGAAAGCGTTTATCATGATGTTGAACATGGGGGTTTGAACCCGGAACCTCGGGCTATGAGTTGGAGTTGGCTACCTCTTAACCATTAGGCCACCGACACTCTTACGCTCGCAGTTGCTTCCCTATTTATCCACCGATTAACATAAAAAATAAAGGTGAAAGGAAGGAATGGATGAAAAAGCCTTGACCTACACACTAAAAACATTGATAATACCATACCCGTAGATGTAGTATTTTTTGCCTCGCGTCCACCCGTTGTGGATTCCCCGTCACCGCTCCGGTAGGAGTAGATACCTTTGCAAAGGTACGACACGATTACTTGTGTACATTACATTATTTTCTATCTCTACTTCTTGATTAGGTGCGATATATTTTGTTAACGAATTTCGGTAAAATTCAAAGTTGCATGAGATTTAATATTTTGAAATTCTTCATACGATATAGGAATTTTAACGAAAATCGGACAAAGCACAGCCATAGATATAGGTTTCTAAATCGCGTTTAGAAAAGGTCATCTTTCGAAATAGTTACACCTATTCTTCAAATGTCTTGACTGCAGCTTTTCCTCATAAGCTACAGCCTTATCTCATACAATTTTGTATGGTGATGCCATTGTTAACGAGGTCATTCTTTGACGGCGTTCCATGAGGTTGCACTTGAGATGTGAAGATGTACCTATATTGTCTTTTTTCACTCTTCTTGCACCTACTGTAGCTGTAAGTGGTATAATTGTAATTTAATATGTACTTCTCTATTCTTTATACTATTGTCACGTTTATAATCTATTTAATAATTTACCTAGGTGTTTGTGTGCTTGTGTAGCTTTTTACATATGCTGTCTTTATTGGTGAGGACCTATAATTTGCTTACTGTTTTATAATAGAATTTTATATATTGTCATATACAGCTGTTGGTACTCCTTCAAAAAAAAAAAATGTGCAGTGATGTTACTCGTAGTGAACCGCTGGTTCGTTTATCACCCTCCCGTATTATCTAAAATATATACACTCTCAGCCAAGATCATCCCCCGACACCACGACCCGACAACTGCCGTGAGGTGTAAACCTTCAACCCGACGATACGCCTGCGAACGTCGGTCGGAAACATAAAAATTATTTATAACAGCAACCGTCGCGCTGGTAACCCGTTGACTGCTCGGTCCGTCGTGTTAGCTCAGGTTAAATGTACCGATTTTCACCCACGGAATGACGATTATTCTTTAGTTTGTGGCATTGTATTGTCTATTGTCGCTTCGGACATGTTTCTTGTTTTGACTTTCGCGCAAGATAAGTATTCGTAAAATGCCCGCGGTGTGTTGCACCCAGGTGGACTGAGCGGAGGTGGACCACGATTAAACTTTACTACCTATCGTTGAGGTGGACTACGGGTAAGAATTAATGCCCTTGGTCCAGCCAGGTGGATCATGACCAACACTTGTTTTTTTATTGCTTAGGGAGGCACACAAACGGACGGTTCATCTGATGTAAAGCGGCTATCATCGTCCAGGACATCTACAACCTGGAGGGAGCGGATGCGGTGCCGGCCTTTGAGGTACCTGTACACATGCATTAGGTCGGGTATGGTGCGCCTGTCATTGTTTTTGTTGTGAATTATTCTTGTTAGCTGCCTGTCACATTTAGTTCCATTTGCAGACGCGTGCACAGTTATCTTGCGCGCACTCTAGGTAATTTATATTCGTCAAAATGTAACACAAAGTATTCCTTCCATCGAAACCAACTACGAACCAGGAGAGCAGCACCCACAGACCTCTATGTACTCGTAAATGTCAAAATCTTTAGCTGTACCATCGGTTAACAATACACGAAAACCTTTAACTATTACAAGTAGTAATTGGATCAGCTGACCACTTAGTTCATTTGGTGGTCAACTGATACCTACGTTGGTTTACTATGCAGAAGGCAGTCCATCAACCTACGCACCACCAGTATTTATACATACAATAACCTAACCGACAGAAAAAGTTGAAAAATCCCCGATCAAGTTTACTTAAACTCAAATATTGTCAGAACTACAGTCCCGATTTTAATGAAACAAGACTAAGAAGCATCTCGATTAAATTGGCTTTCAAATAGAAAACCGCATCGAAATCGGTTCATCCGTTCGGGAGCTACGATGTTCCAGGCAGACACACAAAGCCACCACAGATAAACAGATACATACGTCAAACTAATACCATCCCTCTGATTTCTTACTTCCTACACTGCTTACTAGACGACCTGAGTGGTCTGCCACGCAAGAGGTCCCGGGTTCGATTCCCGGCCGGGCAGAAATTGAAATGATGAATTTTAATTTCTGTGACGGGTCTGGGTGTTCTATGTGTAATAGGTATGTATTTAAAAGTATATAAGTAGTTTATCAGTTATCTAGCACCCATAACACAAGCTTTGCTTACTTTTGGGGCTAGATGGCGCTGTGTGAAATTGTCCACGATTATTTATTTATTTTTATTATTTATTTATTTCGTCGGGGTTTATTGAGCTAGCATCACAAACCTTAGACAGGGTGGTTTGTGGTGCTACCGTCAGTACATATTACAGTTAGTAACAGGAAAGTCGATTTCAAAAAGTGCTTCTTCGTCCATCTCGTCTTCCGAGTGCAACACTAAACTACCCCTACGCTACTCCTATATCTAATTCCAAGAACGCAGAACTACGAACGTCGCCGAAGCAACCACAGCACAATGCACACCCGGGCGTAGCTCCTTAAGCCGTTGCGCAAACGCGCCGGTTTATCCGCAATCCGGAGATCACTGCTTTAAACCGGATCAAACCAGATCGCGCCGCCTGAGCCGCTGATTAATTTAGTAATTAACAGGATTAAACAGCAATAACGGCATTGTTTATTGTTTGTTTCGCGCTGATCGGTTCCCGATCTATATTGGGTGTGGTATAGGACGCCTTTGTTGTTTCGCACGGTTACCAAAATTGGCATAGGTATCTAATATATTGTGGGTAGGTATAATAGCTCGAAGAACAAATGGCCGATGGCCGAGTGGCGATCACGTACCGGAAGATGCAGGGGTAGGCACAAGGTGTACCGACGACCTGGTAAAAATCGCAGGCACCAGCGGGATGCGAAAGGCTCAGGACCAGTCTTTGTGAATATCTCTGGGGGAGGCTTATGCT